>CM024753.1:41856844-42456844 GCA_014218235.1 Colocasia esculenta
ATATTAGCTAGAAAGAAGTACTAGTCTGAAGGAGATACTTCAAGAAAAACAAAGATTACAAAAAGCCAGAAGGAAATGAATCAAAGAGAGCTGAGCCCATCTGCTACGAATGCAAGAAGCCTGGACATATCAAAGCAGAATATCCAAAGTTGAAGAAAACTGAAGTCAGAAAGAAGGATAGTTCCAAGAAATTTAGAAGATACAAGAAGAAAGCCATGGCAGTAGCATGGGACAACAACAGCGCCTCAGACAGTGAGTCGAGTTCCAGTGGAGAAGAAGAAGAAAAGGCCAACCTGGCCTTCATGGCTAACATCGACGAAAAGGTAACATCTAACTCATCCTTCTCTTCATGTAACGAATCTGATTCTGATAATTTAGAAGACGCTTTTAATGAGTTGTACTGTAAATATAAAGAAGTATGTAAATCATTAAAAGTCAGTAAGAAAAATCTTGCATACTTAGAAAATACTAATTCAGATTTAAAATCTGAAAATGAGCAAATGGAAAAACAAATTACTGAACTAAAAAGAAGAAATGAGTTGTTATGTAAGGACCGGAAAAAATAAAAATGAACAATTAGCAAGCTTGGAAAACCAAGAAATAGTAAATAAATTAAAACAGGAAGTTAATACATTAACAATAGAAAATGAAAAATTATCAAGCACATTAGAAAAATTTACTAACGGTAAAACAACGTTAATACTGAAAGGTGCTAGACGGTCAGGTAAAAGGAAGCATGGATTAGGCTATACTCCTTCCGATAATGAAGAAATAGTAGTATACCCTAAAATATATCCAACACCTAAGTTTGTAGCTGAACAAGACACAACATATAAGTCAAGCTTTAAATACATTCCAACTGAAAAAGTAAGTAGAACATCTTGCTGTAGTCACTACAACAAGTTAGGTCATACTAAAATAACGTGTCCAACTAAACATAAAAGATGGATAATTAAAAAGAAAATTGATGATACTAACCAATCAGGACTCAAAAGAACTTGGGTACCTAAAGTTTAGTGTTTTCATTGCAGGTAAGCCTTCGAGCATCAAAATGGTACTTGGACAGCGGATGCTCAAGGCACATGTCAGGGAACAGAAAGCTATTTTCCCATCTTGAAGCTGAAGAAGGCACAGTCACTTATGGAGATAATGGAAAAGGGACTGTGATAGGTATCGGATCAGTAGGCAGTAAAGGCAAAACCGTTATAGAAGATGTTCTATGCGTCAAAGGACTGAAGCACAACCTTGTCAGTATCAGCCAACTGTGTGATAAAGGTCATCAGATCAGATTTCAAGAATCAAAGTGCAGTATCATGAAGGATGGTGCAGTCATTTTTGAAGCTAATAGAGAAAAGAACTTGTATGTACTTTTTCTAGAAGAATTAAAAGATCAGGACATATGTCTGGCAGCGAATAAAGAGCAGTCAACTGATCTTTGGCATCGAAGATTGGGCCACTGTAGCTTGAATGGCATGAGAAAATTAATCAAGAGAAACTTGGTGGAAGGCCTACCCAAAGTAAGTTCAAGAATGGATGGTGTCTGTGGGCCGTGTGCAAAAGGAAAGCACACCAAGTCATCCTTCAAGTCAAAGACTGTGGTAACAACCTCGAAACCCTTAGAACTCCTACATATGGATATATTTAGGCCAATGAGAACCACAAGTCTTGGAGGAAAGAACTTTGGATTTGTTATAGTGGATGACTACTCTAGATTCACATGGGTATCCTTCTTGGAGCGCAATGATGACGCATTTGATAGTTTTGTTAGCTTCAGTAAGAAAGTTCAGAAAGACAAGAAATATACCATTGTGAGCATTCGATCAGATCATGGAGGAGAATTTCAGAATGAAAGATTTGCAAAGTTCTGTGATGATCAAGGAATAGAACATAATTTCTCAGCACCAAAGACACTGCAGTAAAATGGAGTTACTGAGAGAAAGAATAGAACCTTATTAGATATGGCAAGGACTATGTTGTCAGAATATAATTTACCAAGGTATTTTTGGGCCGAAGCCATCAACACAGCATGCTATATAATCAACAGAGTGATGATCAGGCCAATCCTGAAGAAGACTGCATACGAGCTTTACAAGCAGAAGAAGCCAAAGATCAGTCACTTCAGAACCTTTGGATGTCCATGCTTTATTCACAACAATGGAAAAAGGGATATTGGTAAGCTAGACTCAAAGTCTGATGAAGGTATATTCATGGGGTATGCCTCCAAACCCAAAGGTTATAGAGTATTTAATAAGCATAGTCTATTAATTGAACAAACAGTGCTTGTTATTTTTGATGAGACTAACCCTTCCTTGAGAAAGGAAGTAGATAGTGATGTTGATGATGCAGATGAACTATCCAAGAAATTAAAGAACTCATCCATCGAGGATAAGGAAGATCCACCCTTGGAAGATCTACAACAAAAAGACATATCACATGACAATCTTCCAATGGAATGGAGGTACAAAAATGATCACCCATTGGATAACAACATTGGAGATCCATCTGTTGGGGTAAGAACTAGAGGTAATGTAATTCCTTGTGATTATTTAGCTTTTGTATCTCAAATAGAGCCCAAGACAGTCAATGAAGCACTGTCTGGTGAATCTTGGATATTAGCCATGCAAGATGAACTTAACCAGTTCAAGAGAAACCAAGTATGGTCCCTTGTTCCGAGACCATCAGATCATCCTGTGATTGGCACCAAATGGGTGTTCAGGAACAAATTGGATGAAGCTGGTGTGATCACTAGAAACAAGGCCAGACTGGTAGCTCAAGGCTATTCCCAAGAGGAAGGCATAGATTTCGATGAAACCTATGCACCAGTGGCCAGACTTGAGGCAATCAGAATTTTACTTGTTTATGCATCAATATTAGATTTGAAACTTTTTCAAATGGATGTAAAATCCGCCTTTTTGAATGGATATATAAAGAAGAAAGTTTATGTAGAACAACCTCCTGGTTTTGATGATATTGATTTTCCAAATCATGTATTTAAATTGCATAAGGCATTGTATGGATTAAAGCAAGCACCTAGAGCTTGGTATGAAAGGCTCAGTGCATTTTTATTAGAACATGGCTTTATTAGAGGTCAAGTAGACAACACATTGTTCATTAAGTCCAAAGTTAAAAATGTATTTCTTGTACAAATCTATGTTGATGACATAATATTTGGTACTACTGACGAGTCTCTTTGCAAGTATTTTGAAAAGCTTATGCAGGGAGAGTTTGAAATGAGCATGATGGGGGAGCTCAACTACTTCCTTGGATTACAAATCAAACAAGGAAGAGAAGGCACACATATTTATCAAGCCAAATACATCAAAGAATTACTGAAGAAGTTTGGATTTGAAAACGCCAAGCCACTGTCAACACCAATGAGTACATCAACAAGGTTAGACAGTGATAAATATGGTAAGAAAGTAGACCAAAAGCTCTACAGAGGTATGATAGGTTCTTTACTCTACTTAACTGCTCGTAGACCTGATATATTATTTAGTGTGTGCATGTGCGCTAGGTATCAGGCAAATCCTAAAGAGTCTCATCTAATTTGTGTCAAAAGGATCTTTAGATACTTAGCTAAAACTCATGATCTAGGATTATGGTATCCAAGTTCATGTGAAATTAATTTAGTAGGATATTCTGATGCTGACTACGCTGGATGCAAAATAGGTAGAAAAAGCACCAGTGGATGTTGTCAATTTCTTGCAGGTTGTCTGATTTCATGGTTCTCTAAGAAGCAAAATTCAATAGCACTGTCAACAGCTGAAGCTGAGTACGTGGCTGCTAAAAGCTGTTGCACACAACTCCTATGGATTAAGCAGCAACTTGAGGATTATGGGTTACATATCAAGACAATTCCCCTGCTGTGCGACAACACTAATGCCATTAATCTCACCAAAAATCCAGTTCAGCACTCAAGGACAAAGCATATAGAGGTTAGATATCATTTTATTCGTGATCATGTAGCCAATGGTAACATAGATATTTCCTTTATTGATACTCAAAATCAGTTAGCATATATCTTCACAAAGGCCTTACCTAAAGAGAGATTTACGTCTCTTAGAAGGAAATTAGGTATGTGCAATTTGTGATAGATTTATCTGTAATTAATTGAAATAATAAATAAGTTCAGAATATCAATTATTTCCCCCCTTAAAATTAAGCAAATTCTTCAAATATTGCTTGCATCTTATATATCAATGCCAGTTCATAATTTTAAAAGAGTTTATTCTTTTCGAACCTATCTCTTGTTGTTTTCTGTCATTATGGCGCCTTCCCTTTATCTGATAAAGAACCCGAAATCTGTGCCATACCGATTCACCTCTCGCTCTCATCTCCTTCGACTTGCCTGAGACGATAACCCTATCGACTCCGGCATCGACTTCATGTGATTTCAAAGTTTCCACTTTTTCCCGCGAGAAATTTCTTGAGGGTTTCTGCTCAAATATTCCTTCCAATCATCCAGAACCTTTCCACATTCAAAACCATGGCCATTTCTGGAGTTTCCGGCACTGTCGGAGGCTATGGAGCTGCATTCCTCACCGCCGAGCAGCAGAAAAGGTTTACGTTAGTGAAGACGAAGGTCTGTGGCAACAAAGCAGTAGACGTTGCAGACTTGGAAAAGAATAGAATGCATAGCATCATAGCAGCGATGGAAAGAATGAAATGGACGAAGGTGACAACCCTGTCAGAGGTGAGTTATCCAGACCTGGTAAAGGCGTTTTATGTTTGCCTGAAGTCTGAGGAAGATGGGTCCTTGACATCCTCTATCAAAGGAACCCAGATTAGCATCACTTATGAGCTTTTAGAGTCGTTATTTGGTGTATCAACCTCCGGTCACAGTGGAGTTTGTAATCATGGGGATTGTGTGACCCTCCAAAACACGCAAATATGTATTCAATATAGAGGCATGGAAGGAAGATGTGATCGGCACCTAACTTGTTGCCTAATGATGAAAATAGCATGGGCTAACTAAGAAAAGGAAAAGAAAACAAGAGGACTTACTGATATCACGACGTGGAACCACATCGCGATGGGATGAAGTCGCGTCACCCTTGTAGGGTGCGTCTCCGTTGTCGCGTCGCCCTCGTCTGTCGCGTTCTCTACAGTGTGGGAGAAGTGATGAAGGACCTGCTTCCTGCCCTCCGGCCGGCCAGAGAACAAGAGCTCCTCATGAAACTTCGCTTGGGTGCCTGCCAAAACAATTAAAACAATGAAAGAAAACCTGTTAGAACGAGTTAAGCATAGTATCCATTCAAAAATGAAAGAGAAGGAGAGAGCATGGGGGGAACGAACCTGGGGTGGTTTTTTAAACCCCTAGGGTGATAGGAAAACGTGGGAAAGGAAGGAAATGCAACCTATCTAGTAAATGGAATAGCACAATGCATGAAGAAAGGAGAAGAAGGGGGAAGAGAGAAAAAGCCCCATGTGGGGCGACTCCCTGGCGTGGTATGCGTCGTTGGCTCGTGCAAAAGCCTCTGGATGGAGTAGGAATTGCCCTCCTCACGTTCCCAGCCTTGTGGATGAGCAAAATGGCATAACGTGAGGTGGAAAAGGTGAGGAAATGAGAGAAGAGGAAGGGTTGCGGGCTAAGTCTAGATCACTAAAAAATTCGGCAGCCCTTCGGGGTAAAAAATGGGGGTCCCTTTGCTCTGAAGGAGGTGGCCTTGCTTATATAGAGTTAGAGAGAGAAAATCCCATCTTAAGATGATAAATACCCAAATAAAGGATAAAAGCCATTAAAATTCGGATTGGGAGAGTCCAAAGGGGTACCTAGAGTCTCCCATAACCCCAAACTGCGACCATGGGGGTTCGGAGGTTGCATGGGATAGAGATAAGGCTATGGGAGGATAAAGTGGAGGTGGTTGCGGAGGCTGTTGCCACGGCTGCAGTCGCGACATATCACAGGGGCGCGACCTGGACGAACGCGATGGCTTTAAGCGTTGCGACTATGAGGCTACGTGCATGGATATGCATGGGCTTTCGCGACGGCCAAAGAGGGCGCGATAATGGTAACGCGGTGCTACGATATATCACGTTAATGAAAATCGGTTTACTCTTATTAATGGGCCGATCAAATGAGGAATAATGGACAAATAAAGGCTCATGGACTCTTTAAAAGGATAATGGATGGGATTTTCATGAAATTAGGCTCTTAATGGGCTCAAAGCAAGGCTAATAGTGGGTTCAAGGTGAGTGACCAAATAGGGGCTCACTAAAATGACAAGAAATGTGGTTCAACTCATAGGTCAGAAACGGGTGTCTACAGATTGCCCCTCCTTGGCTTCCACTTTGCAGGGGAGCATAGCGAAAGTGCAGCAGAGGTGTCATGAAGTGACGACGAAGCGGAGATGATGCGGAGTGGACTGAAAAGTGGGGAGCCAAGGTAAAGAGACACCCGATCTAACCAACAAGAAATTTGAATCTTCGTGAAAGCCCCGAGTTAGTTGCTCGAGCAGAATGCAAAGAAAAGCACAAGTCTGGATGAGGAGCAGGAAGAAGAGGACGATCAACCCCTCGATTGAGAGGTACCCTAGGTGATTGGCCTGCAGATTTCATTTTGGAGGGACATGTGCGTGCCAGGCAGGTAACTCATGACTCTGTTCTGGGATCGGTTCGCAACCAAAACGGATCAAAGGGACAAGACAAAAATTGGATAGAGAATCCATACAGGGAAATTCTTGACAGACTGGCAAGAACAACTCACTCGGAGGCAGACCTTCCGATTCGGAGTGGAATGGGATTTCTTGTTTGAACATGAAGGATGGTTGGGCACTCAGCAAGGGCTCACCATTAGTCAGGGATGAGACGTGAAAGCTCAAAGTCCTACATGATGCCTGTTGGGCTAAAGGAAAAGAAATCATAAAAACAAATGCAAAGAAAAGAAAAATAGAAAATATATTAAGGATAATATTGCTAAACCAGACAAGAATGGGTCAAGAGACTACCTGCAACCGCAGTGTAGGCCTGAATCCGTCGTTCCCAGACTTACCTGACTTAACGGCCTATCCAACGATTAACAATGTGCACCTAGATTATCATTGTTTTTGGTAAAGGGGAACTCAAATCCCAGAACACATTGAGAACCAACAGGTCCTTGAAATGATACAATAAGTAGAATACCATATAGTAATGCGAGGGAATATGTATAGAAATACTTACCTGACTTACCTGTGACGTTCCATTTTTTTTTTTGAAATTTTTTATTTTTTATTTTTTTTGTGATTTTATGGCAAATAATCAAAGCAAACAACAAAACACGACATATATATACATCACATCACGAGTAAAGCATAAGCAAATCACGCATGGGCACAACAAAGCCACACTGGGTATGTACGCGACGCACCCGGGGGTCACCACATAGCCGCGACGTGGTGCTAGGTCGCGACTTGAACGTGGCGTATCGCGGCGTCGCGTCTTCAGTCGTGTGATAAATACAGAAAAACTCATCTTTATCCTAACCTATCTCTATCTAGAGCTCTACTAGGACTCTTAAACCTACCCTATTATGACTCTAACACCTAGGGATGGGATTAGGATGACCCCCCTACCCTAGAGCTCTATAAATAGGGCTGTAGGAGGCTAAAAAAAAATGCAATTCTCTATCTCTCTCCCTCTCTTGCTCAATTTTCTCTCTCTACAGCCATGAAGAGGTATTTTTCTGCTTTCCAGGATGACATCCCACCCTATGTTGGACCAAGGGCGGCCCGGGGGTCCCACGCCGCGCTCCAGTGCCTCTCCTCCGTGCCTGGGCACATATGCACATGCCCAAATCTCCAATTAAGCAGCTTTCTCTCTCTAGTTCTTCTTTCTCTCTCTTCAATTTCTTCTTCTCTTTTTTTTTCTCTTCTGCTGCTTGTGCCAACTCTCTTCCCCTCTTTTCTGCCGTTCTAGAACCTCCCGGGCCACAGGAGATTCTCCAAAGTGCCCTGGCTAGCCCCCATGATCGACTTGCTTCCTTTTGCATCCACCCATCACCTGCGGGAGTGGGGACTGTCCAGCGTGCTTGTTCTTGCCAAGTAATACCACGAAATTGTGCACGTATGGGATAACATTACGACATTGGCGGAACTGTGGCATCCTCAGACACACACATTCGTCTTCCCCAGGTTTGAGGCGACTATTATGCTGGAAGAGTTGGAGCTAATGCTGGGTCTGCCAAAGTACAAGAAAGGCAAGGAGCACACCCTTTCTTACACAGTGGCACCAATCAACGCATGGAGCATACTTGGAGAAATCACCACCAGGAAGACTGATCTACATTCCATGACTAGCCGGGCGCACATGCACCTTCTCCCTATAGCCCAGTGGATCACTTCCCAGTGCAAGCGCAAGACTGAGAATCATCTTGCCATAGCCAACGCCGCCGCCATCTGCATCTACAGCGTCATTCTTTTCCCTGCTAAAGATGGCACCATCTCCTTCTCCAACCTAAGCATAATTTACTCCATCTCGGAAGGTATGAGCATTGGTCAAGCTGTTCTTGGCTATCTTTATGCTGGACTCTCCTCTACAGCTACCGGAGGCCCCTTCTATGGCTCTATCATCGCCCTCGAGCTCTGGATAGGCATGCACATTCAATTCCAGGCGATGGACACCATCTCCACCGAGTGCAAGACCATGCTACACCATCCCCTGGCTTTTGTAGGAGCGCCTCTCTACATGACTACACAGGCTTGGTGCAAACAGCGCAAGTGAAGGGATTGCAAGGCTGGCGCGACTACTTCAAGACTATGACTGTGGCGGAATTCGACATGCGCCCATGCTTCCTCCACAACCAGATGATCCACTTACCACAATGCCACGGGCTGGCATTACGACTCCTGGGTAATGAAGCATTGGTCCATTACAACCCGGACCGTTGCTACCTTCAGTGCGGGGCAGCACGCAGGGTGGTTCCCTTGCTCTCACATTACCCGGCCATTCAGATACGGAAGATGGACGATGATCAAGATGAGCGGGATGTGCGGAGCGCCATCGTCCACTGGGAGGGATGTGCTATGAGTCTTCTACAGGCAGAGGTGGCGGAAGATGAAGATGTGATTCGGGAGTACCTCGAGGCACTGAAGGAGATCCGCCCAGCAGCACTGGTAGCTTGAGAGTGATTAGATTGATGTAGGCATGATATTAGGTGGTAATTAGGGCAGAAGAGTGCATTTGATTGATTGTAGGGAAGATGAGATAATGTAATTGATGAATTGAATGAATAAAAATCAGATTTTACCCTGTTTGCGCAATGCTCTATTGATGACGCGACGAGAAAGGATGTCGCCTTAATGTCGTGACTGGACGGTGGGTCGCGATAGTGTCGCGGCCTACCTGGACGACGCGACCAGAATGTGACACCCTGCTGCATCGCGTCTCTAACCGAGGATCTAAAACGCCAAAAGCCCTCTTCTCCCTCTCCTTTGCACTTTCAAACTTTAAACGACCGGCGATTCTTCCTTCCCCCCGGCTATCTCCCCTTCTTGCTCCCCTACTCACCCTCTTCCCACTCTTTTCCTCTTCCCACTCTTTCTTCTTTGGCGATGGAAGGCGAGAACGGAAGTGATGGCGGTGGCGGTGGCTCGCCGAGCGATGGACGGAGGAAACGGCCCGTGAGGATCTTACTCCTCTCTTATGTTTGCCAAACATCCTCTATGTGCAGTGTGCATTTGTTCTTGGCTTCCCTATGGCTGCTTGCCCCTAGTCATTAGTGTTCCAACATAGACCAGGTACGGGGTTCTTCAGTCATTAGCGGGGATAAGAAGACTTAAAGGAGACAAGATTTGGACTTGGTGCTTGGGAGACTGACTGGTATGACTCGCAAAGGTGTATCTCATATGGAATCCATCTGTTGTCCAGAGACTTTGTGGTCTTTATCTTGTCCGGGGCATGCGTACGACCAGGCTCAAGGACGTCCCGCGGGGAACTGTACTGCCACTCTTTGACATGCCCCTATTTTCAAATTTTCTACTTCATATTATTATCAATTTTCTCTTTACTCTTCTTTTCTTTCTTCCTTTTGAACAGACCGTGTCTCTTTGAGACTTCATACATATGAGCTACACCTTGCCAAGTCCTCAAGTTAGTGTCCTTCTGTCCCTAGACCTTGTCCGAGCAAGAGGAGAATTGACCTTCGCACCCCATACTAGGGCTAGGCAGGAACACTATCAACTAAAGAGAAATTAGCCTTGTGTTTCCGTGTGGTGTGTGTGACTGAGCATAAGGGTCGTTTGACAACAAATGAAAGGGAGTAAGACATATAGCTACTAACATTCTTTTGCAAAATGATGTCTTTATTGAAAACCTTTTATTAAGGGTAGAATCTTTTAAGATACAGCCCATTCCACGGGTGTGAAAGCTCCTCACCATCGACATTGACTAGCCTATACGCATTTCCAGGGTACATTTCCTTAACAATGTATGACACTTCCCAGTTTCGTTGCAATTTTGACCTAGGACCTCCAGGTTTTATGAAATTTCACTTTAAAACCATGTCTCCTTTTTGGAATTTGCGTTCAATCACTTTCTTTTGAAAAGATCTTGAGAGTCTATTTTGATAAGAAAGCATATGATCGGTTGCGGCTAAACGCCGTTCGTCTAGGAGTTCCAGCTGTGTAATTAACGCCTCTTGACGTTCGTCAGGATTAAGTTCTTTGTCTAGCTGAACTCTTAGCGAAGGAATAAGGATCTCATGTGGACAAACCGCCTCCATCCCATAAGTAAATGAAAAGGGAGTTTGCCCAGTGGGCGTGCGAACAGAGGTACGATAGGCCCACAGAGCCTCAATCAGTTTTTCAGGCCAGTCAGTGAACTTATGAGACTCACAAGTTTTCTTTAAAATTTTCAAAAGTGTTTTGTTTGTGGCTTCGGCTTGGCCGTTGCCCTGCGGATAGTACGAAGACGAGTGATGCAAGGAAATATTGAATTTCTTACATAGGTCTTGAAGCTCTTGTGAGATGAACTGGGGTCCATTGTTGGTGACGAAGCCACTTGGCACTCCGAACCGTGAGATGATGTTCCTCATGATGAACCTGCACACAGTCGAGCCTTTGATTTCTACAAATGCCTCTGCTTCGGCCCACTTGGTGAAGTACTCAGTAGTAGTAAGGATGAAAGATTTTTGTTTTACTTGAGCATTAGGATCACCAAGAGGTCCAATGATATCAAAGGCCCACATGGAGAAGGGTCAAGGAGAAGATAGTGGATGCAAAGAAGAGGATGGAACATGGATCTTATCGGCCTGGATCTGGCACTTGACACACCTACGGACGTAGATGGCACAGTCTTCTTCTAAGGTTGGCCAGTAATAGCCCTACCTAAGAATCTTCTTAGCCAACATTTGGCTATTCACATGCCCTCCACATTCACTAGAGTGGGCTCCTTCCACTACCTTCCAGGCTTCTTCGTCCGACAGACATCTGAGGAGCATTCCATTTAGAGCGCGCCTGTACAGCACTTCTCCAACAATGGTATATCTTAACGCTGCTCTACGGATGGCTCTTCTATCTTCTGCTTCTGCTTCTTCTGGGAAGGTACCGTCTCTGTAATACAACTCAATTTCGTGGTACCATGGCCTTTCTTCTGCCATCATTTCTCCTAGCTCTACAAGCATTACTTCCTTCGCTTCTCTTCTCTCTGCCTTTAAGACTAAAGAGCCCCTAAGGTTATTGAACCAAGGGTCCTGAGTGGAGGGAGCTTCTAATCTTTGAACAGAGATTGTCTCAGCACTGCGGCTGGGAGCGAAAGAGAGAGATGAGGCCAGGGATGCGAGGGCATCGACCAGGATATTTTGAGAGCGAGGAGTGTGAATGTAGATGAGTTTGCGGAATTGTTTGGCTAGGAGTGTGACCAGATCTTGATAAGGCTTGAGCTTGGGGTCACGAGTACGGTAGGTAGAAAGGACCTGCCGAAGAACGAGCTGAGAGTCTCCTATGATCTTGAGATGGCGCGCGCCTAAAAGATAGGCAAGCTTAAGACCAGCTAGGAGAGCTTCATACTCAGAGACATTATTGGTGGCAGGGAACTGGAGTTGATATGCAAGTGGAATGGTGATCCCTTTTGGGGTGAGCAAGACAGCACCTATGCCCCGTCCCCTAGAATTGAGAGCTCCCTTAAAGTGGAGCGACCAGAAGGGATCGCGAGAGATGAGTGACAGGTTTTCATCGGGGAAATCCTCGTGAACCGTGTCACTGTGAGGAAGAGGAAGGTGAGCAAGGTGCTCAGTAATGGCATACCCTTTAATAGCTTTCTGGACTACAAAGGTGATATCCAATTGAGACAGGAAGCTCTGCCAACACGCCAATCTGTCGGCGAGGACTGGCTTCTCCAGGAGATACCTAATAGGATCCATTCTAGAAATCAAACTCACCCTATGGGCTAAGAAGTAGTGCTTCAATTTCTGCACTACCTATACTAGCGCTGCACACATCTTCTCCATTGTGGTGAGTTTGAGCTCGGAAGGATTGAAGAGCCTAGATAGGTAATAGACTGCCCTTTCTTTGCCAGAGTCGTCATGTTGCGCAAGGACAGCTCCTAAGGAGTCCTCAATTGTAGACAAATATAGGATTAAAGGTTTCCCAGGGACAGGCGCCTGCAGCACGGGCGGATTCATGAGATAACTCTTGAGTTCATCAAAGGATTCTTGGCACTTGGCATTCCATTCAAATTTGGCACCTCCTTTCAACAGTTCATAGAAAGGCCGACATCTTTGAGAGTGCTGAGATATAAATCTTCTTATGAACTGTAATCGACCAATCAAACCTCGAAGCTCAGATATATTCTTAGGAGGCATCTCATTGATTTCCTTGGCCTTGTGCAGGTCTATTTGAATCCCCCGTTTTCTGACTATAAAACCTAGCAATTTGCCTGAAGAAACTCCAAACACACATTTCTTCGGATTCATCTTTAATTGATATTCTTGCGCACGGCGAAACACTTTGGCCAGCACGGAGGAATGTTCTCTTTGAGTCTGAAACTTCACCACAATATCATCCACGTACACTTCAACATCTATATGAATCATATCGTGGAAGATAGCTAACATTGCCCTTTGATAATTGGCACCGACATTTTTCAATCCAAACGGCATGACCACATAACAATAAGTTCCCTAGGGCGTGGTGAAGGAGGTTGTAATACCCCAGAAATTTCATTAATTAAAAAAAAATATTATAGATAAATGAAAAATTTGCCCATTAATAAAAATCAAACTAGTTAAAAGATACACATCATTATTGCATGAGTAGAAACTCATATAAAAATTCTATGAAAATAATAGTTATACCTTAAAAATTATTATCTAATGACCGATTAAGAAATTTGGGCATAGAAAAATAATTTGGACCATGATTTAGAATTTATGTGACTTATTATTGTAACTAAGGAATAAATTGGAAAATCCATTATTACATGAGCCAAGTGGATTAACAATTGAAATAAAAATTATGGGTAGATTTCAAACAATATGTGGGGATAGTCCATAAAAGGAATTGGATCAATGGACAACTTATGACCCATGAACAAATTCAAGTATGAAAATAGTAAATAAATAACTTACGTATTATCGAAATGATAGAACTTACGTACCACTATCGTACGTGAGAAAACACATTATAAAATTTCGTAAAAATTATAAATCAACCTCAAACATTATTCTTAAGAGTTTCATGAAGAGATTCGAGCAACAAAAAATCCGATTGGCCAAGTGTACGTTACACGTGACCAGATTAACCAAATTAGGGAACTAAGTCGGAAAATTGTTAACACGGAAAAATAACCCAACCATAAATTAAATAAATAGGTTGGAGAGACTTATAACATTATGTATTAGTGACCCATTAATGAAAATGGGCCAATGGATCACTTTTAGCCTAATAATAAAATTTGAACATAAAAATACTCAGAAATTCGCACCTGTAAATATGCAATAATTGTGAAGGGCACATTAGGGTTTAAATTAGGGTAATTAGTCATACAAGGTAAGTCAAAACCGGACCCAACTCTAAGAGGTGGTTTCCTAAACCTTTGCTACCTCCTTTGGGTGAGAGAATCTCAGATTTTGGAAACTAGAATGCAGAAATTCGCAGCCCTCTTTCCTAGTCCCATTAGGACATGAAGTAGCACCCTAAAACTATAAGAACTCTTCACAAAATGTTTGGGGAAGGTTTAGCATCAAGTTGGGGTCGTGTGCAGCAAGTTTGGGGCGCTGGAGGAGAGGAGAAGGCTGGGGAAAAATGTGGTCTTCTTCCACCTCGCCCTGTAGCGAACCAGGAACCTGCAGGGAGTTCTTTGCGTTCAAAGGTAGGCATTTTCGGGTCAAGATTAAAGAAAACTAATACCATATTGTAGAGCTTCGAGTCTAGATTCATTTGCTTCTGATTTTACTAATTTTCATCGAGTATACTTTGTGTATTAATCATTTTCCCTAAGTCGCGCACAGTTAGGGCTTTTACCGTTCTTCTTATTATGCATACGATTCGAGACCGAATTAGACTAAATCATCAACATCAAAGTTCTTCTACCTGTAGTCACAATCATCGTTCATGTAGAAAGTTTTGCCTAAAAGTCTTTATATAGAGAGTTATAAGCATGTTAATCGAGTCACTGCATGATACTGCAATGTCGAGATGCAGTTAACTTTAAGTTCTTCCTATTTTGCACAAGATTAAAGGCCGAAGTATGTCAAGACTCCAACATAAAAGTTCTTTAACTAGTTGTCATGGTAATCTTTCATGTTAAGTGTTTTGTTTAAATATCATTAGTTATAGAGTTATAAACTTCGTAATAGAGTCATGCAGGATACTACATTTTCAGGTTGCATTTAACTTTCACTTCTTCATGTTTTTCACAAGGTTCAAGACCGAATTAGGTTAAAACCCCAACAACAAAGTTCTTATAATAGTTGTCCTTGTCATCTTTTATGTTAGACGTTTTGTCCAAATGTCAGTAGATCTCATGTTACAAGTCTAACATGTAAGTCGCAATGAAGTCATGCATGTTTAGGGCTTTCCCACATTCTTCCTATATTTAATGCAATTAGAGACCGATTCAGACCCAGCCTACAACACCAAAGTTCTTCCAATAGATGTCCTCGACATTTTCTATGTTGCGAGTTTTGTCTAAAGGTCAGCATATAGAGAGATATAGGCGTTTCATGAATATCACCCTGTGTCAAATCATGGTAGTCTGAACCAAGAGCATGTCAGATCCCTGACGGACTCACGCGCAGACCCTGTGAACGCGACAGCCCGATATGTCACATTCTGAGGTCGGGTCGCGACAGTACCTCTGTCGTGTTCTGGTCGCGATAGTACCCATGTCACATTCTGCCTGCCTGATCTGACGACCCGTCGCGATCCTTGCAAGACTACGTCGCGATCTCAGTTTTGGGCCTGAAAATCAGTCTTTTGCAAGTCTTGTTGTACCACCATAATTCCCATATCATGTTGACGATCTTAACTACATAAAAACAAAGTTGTAAGTATTGATTGTATTTTAATCTAATAAAAGTCAATCACTTGATCTTTCATATCCTTGATTTCATGACACATACTCACACGTTGAACCATCCAAACTTGGCTTAATTTGTATGAATATGACACATAACATATCTGGTAATTATTGCAATTAATTACCTTACTTTAACAAGTACTCGTTTACGATTCGTGTGATGTTTTAGAACACCGATCTCGACGCTCCACTGTTCTAGAATTCCTCTAGAACGTCGAGCACTTGTTTCTATATTTACACACTTTCTTGACTTGGACGAACTCTCCATCGGATACTCCTTCCGCCGGACTAGTGAATCCTTGTGCAAGGCCTCCGTAAGTCTCCTCTGATCATGGATTCCCACATGGTCGACGAGCCGGTTGTACCCTAACACCCATTACCCCTTTAGGGATCGATATGATCCAAACGGCTATTAGAAGTTCGCTCTTACCTTGAATCACGACGGACCTCTGGACTTGTGCACAACATGGCCAGCGGAAAGATCGTGAATTCCACTGACTGCCAATACGACGTGCGCGTGTTGTGCAACTATTACTATCGCCTATTTACTCGTTGTTTTACGTGATGTCCACTAGCTCTCATCTATACTCTACTCGTTCACCTATTCACTTTCACTCTACTATCTCATCTATTCATCTAGTGCTCTTATCTATTTCTTGGTACTCTCAAATTGGCCATTAATTGATTGTCTAAAGATAAACAATATAACCAATGCCAGTGCAATATGGCCCGATCAGGTCCTGGGGGGAGCGCCTGAAAGTGCCATTTGCCCGCGGGAGTTAAATGATCAGGATGTCGGCATTACATCCAAGTGCCATACTATCAAGATTAATCTAAGACAATCAACACAAAGTGCTATATTCTCTCGTTGTCTTTTGACAAACAAGTTCCATACTCTCTCTCGGCTATCTTCGGATAACCAAAGTGCAATTTCTATCTCGATTGACAAGAAAGTTAATCAAAAGTGCTATACTATTTCGATTGATAAGAAAATCAATCAAGGTGCAATTTACTCTCTACATGCCAACTACTTTCTCTCTCCTTTCTATACATGTTGCTTGATATTGCTTGACGTTGACGCTATGTGCCATCGTGTTGTTGTGTTGCTTTCTTTCGTGACTCGATCTTATTCATTGTACTATACTTGATTCATCTACTATTTGAACCATGTTACTTGTGTTCTTACTTTCTCGACTTTACATGACTCGTTCTATCTTTAGTTACTCTGCCATTTAATACACTAATTATTTAAAGCATGCTTGACCCTGAGATTTAAGTCCTACTAGGCGTTATCGCTCACCCTTAGTTATTTATTATTGTGTCTCAGGTAAGTCAGACTCTGACGTCACACACACCAATGGGACAAGACTAGAGTGATGAGCGACTCGAAGTCAGCTCATAAAGTTACCTTAGTACCATGGAGTCTAGTAGTTATTGCTTTAGATTTTTTTCAATGTAATGATGTCATTGAGCCTTATGTGTGGCTCTGAATTAGTGGTTGTAATAGTCTTAGTGATTTTATAATGAAATAAAGAGTTTATTCCAATTATTGTTTATTAGATGCTCTGATGTTTGCGAAAGTATGCGCAATTGTCATTACCATACTCGTTGTTCGCGTTCTCCTCTGATTTATTCTGCTGCTAAATTGGAGGGGCGTGACAGAGGTTTTCTCTTAGTCCTCCGGGGCTAGATGGATTTGATTATATCATGTGTGTCCATCCATGAATGACAGAATTTCATACCCAGTGGTGTTATCAATCAACACATCCAAATGAGGTAAAGGGAAGTCATCTTTTGGACATGCCTTATTCAAGTCCTGGAAGTCAATGCAAATTCGCACTCTTCCATCCTTCTTCATTACTGGGACTATGTTTGCCACCCATAACGGATAGAGGACTACACGGATGAACTTGGCTTTGTGTAGCTTATCAATTTCCTATTTCATCTTCAAAGCAATGTGGGGGAGGAAACGTCTCAATTTTTGCTTAACGGAAACTACCCCTGGCTTCAAAATTAACCTATGTTCCACCAATTCGGGGTCAATGCCAGGCATGTCATCGTACGACCAGGCAAAAGAATCTTTGAACTCCCTTAGCATTTCTATGAGCGCCTCTTCTTCCTCGGGAGGGAGACTGGAAGCTATGGTCAAGAGCCTGGGGTCTTCTTCTGTTCCAACATTTACCTCTTTGGTGGGCTCATCCACTGCCGATGTAGGCTCGTCAAATCTTCTCATGCCACTTGCATACATGTCGGCAGCGTCCTCTATATTACCCTCTTCTTCATCTACTGGGTCTTCCTCAGTTAAGATTTCATATACTCCAAACCCATCGTCTAGCCCTTCCTCTTCGTGCTGAGTTTCTATATTCAAAACAATTGCTTCTTGGGCAAACTTTTCAACAGCTAGAAGAGCGCCACACCTTTGCGCCAGATCTAACAAATACCTACGGGGTATGCCACTACCCTTACACTTCCTAGTCGGGGACGGGGGCTTACTAGATTCTACCCTTGAAACTAACATAGGGCTGATATTTACAAGAGGCTCTGGAGGAGTGTCCAGAGGTTTATTGGAAGGGAATGAGACATGTGTGGCAGAGCCGCACAGATCCTCCGATGGGACTGGAGGCAAGGACAGACCACCCGAGCTCAGGGTGTCTGTAGGGGAGCTGGGGTGTTGGAGAGCAGAAGGCCCCTCACCCAGATCGCCCAGCGTGACCCTGATGGTCAAGCGAGCGAGGATCGCAGTTTGCACGCGGAAGGAGAGGCAGGGATTGCTGTTGAGAGCAAGGAAATGCAAGGACGGGGATCACCGTCCGAATGTTGGGAGCAAGGAGTGACGGGGATCGCCGTCAGGAGCAAGGAAACGCAGGGACGAGGATAGCTGTCCGAATGTTGGGAGCAAGGAGTGACGAGGATCGCCGTCAGGAGCGGAGATTGCAGTGGAGTGACGGGATCGCCGTCGGAGCAGGGATTACAACAGAGTGACAAGGATCACTGTCGGGAGCGGGGATTGCAGTGGCAGTGAAGGAGGGGGATCGATACTTGAAAAGGGAAAGACGGGGATCGCCGTCTAAAGGAGAGGGGAGGAAAGGGAGGACGGGGATCGCCGTCCAAATGATGGAAAAAGAGGGAATGGAAGCGTTTTTTTTTTTTGATTCATTTTTTTGATTTTTTTTTTGAATTAAGTATAACATACTAGACTAAAAATAAATAACTATCCTACAGAAAAAAACATCGGGAGATGGACAGAATCAAGCCATTGAAAGAAATGGTGAAAGAAGAGGAAGAGATGGTCAATGCTTTGAGAGCTTCGGGGGAGAATTGGAGGATGAGAGGAGGAGGAGAAGGGATGAAGGCGAAATTATAAACAATGATGGAAGACACAAAATGACTAGAAGGCCAGGAATACCCTGGCCAGAACTCCTTTGTTGGGTTGATGGGGTTTATGACTTCGAAATATTCACCAGGTCCAAGCAACTGTCGCTTGGTGGTGATTGCTGATACTGACCGTTCCATTGCTGGAGAGTATGAAATGTTGTCCTCATTGAATAACTGACTGACTTCTGAGACAAGGTTTTTGAGCTCTTGTTCTTCTACTTCTGCAATTGGGGACTGCACGGTGTTGTCCTCCTTGAACAGAAAACTAATGGCTGAGATTAAGTCTTCCAGACTTGGTTCTTCTGCCGCTGTTTCTTCAGGCCTCCTCTTTTTGCTGGGCCTCTGGGCCTCCAGAAGTTGATATGGGGACAACGATGCTTCTGTCATGATAGTGTTGTAGCCTGGCTGTATAGGCCCTCTGACAAAATGATCATAAAGTGTCCAGGTGAGAGGGTCTTGGTCTGTCTTTGGTGTAGATGAATATGTCGCCCATGGTTTGAGCCCTTCTTGGTATCCAAGACCCCTCTTTGTGAATTTCTTAGGGTCATTGATGATCTGAGTCCTCCCTTGAAGGTGGGCACCCAGACCCTTTCCCGGCTGATACCCAATTTTGACCATGATATTCCAGCCCTTGGTATTTGAGAGTGTGCCCTTCTTGACAGCTGCCACTGATGGAGATATGATCTGGCGACTGCTGGAAAATGTGTAAGCCCAAGGAAAGTTCACATCAAGGACTGAGATAATGGGCTTGTTGGATGGCCAGACTGATGGCAATACTTTCTCGATGGCCTCCACTGTGTGAGAAGTTGCTGCACTTTTAACTTTGACTATACGACCCTGGAATGGAAATTTCAAGCATTGATGAGCTGTAGAGGGGACTGCCCCTAACGCCTCAATCCATGGGCGACCCAGAATAGCTTTGTAGGTTGGATCAATGTCAAGCACATTGAAATCCATTGTCATGACAAGTGGGCCCAATTCTACTTGTAAAGAAATGATGCCATGGCAGGCCCGCCGGGAATTGTCATAGGCCGCTATGGTTGTGGGAGGGGGCTACAAGCGGCGCTCGGAGATGTTGCAGGATCTCAAGGTACTCAGCGGGCACACATTTATAGAAGCTCCAGTATCAACCAACGCGGCATCAATGACCACTTTGTTTATGGTCAGGGTGACACATAAAGGCATTCTCCTGGCCTCTGGAGGAGCCAGCTCACCGTCTGTGAAAGTAATGGTTGGCCCCTTGTTTACAATGGAAAGAACAGATGGCAGGTTGTCCGGGTTCATATCTTCACTTACCATGACCCTTTCCAGAAAGGCTCTCAGGGCATCTTGGTGGGTTGGTGTCCTTTCGATTAATTCAAGGATTGATATTTTTGCCGGAGTCTGATCCAAATGCTTCAAAAATATCATATTGGGTCCCCGGGACCGGATCTATCTCCTCAATGTCTTGTTGCTGCTGCTGGTTGTTGGAAGGTTGGGTCGGCTGACCCGGCATAGACACGGATGCATTTGGGTACATCCGGTGGAACATTCGCCCTCTCCGTAGGGTGAGGTTATGGTGAAGGGGAGGTGAATTGGTGTTAATGATGGAGGGGGTGGCTAATAAGGGTGCTGGCGCAAGGGAGAATGGGATGTTGAGAGGTGACGGGATAACGGGCGGTATGACGGGGTTGTTGTGGAGTGGCGAGGTGAGGGTGGCAACGGTGGGCGTGGTAGGTGTGGAGGTGATGGTAGTAGGTGTGGTGGAAGTAGGTGTGGCGTGGGAAATGACCAAAAGCTGGCCTACTTCGTGCTCATCATCGTAGGCCCACGCGGCTGGTGGTGGTGGATGGTGGACGACAGGATTAACTTGAGTGGGAGGAGGAGGTTGTGGAGCAGGCTGACGGTTCATAGCGGGCTGATGTTGCGGCATGGGGTTATAGATTATGCCGAGGTCATTAGCTGGTTGCTGTGGTTGCTGCTGTTGCTGGTACTGCTGCTAGAATTGTTGTTGCTGAAAAGGTTGCTGTTGGAATTGCTACTGTTGTTGCTGAGGCTGCTGTCGCCTTTGCTGCTGCTGCTGCTGTCTTTGACCCTGTTGGTCTCTCAGTGTCTGGATCAATCTCTTCATCTCAGCCCAATCAATTTGGTTCTGTTCATGAAGATCATATATAATGTCCCAAAATTGGAAGCAATCTGACACATTGTGCCCTGGATGGCGATGATACACACAGTACTTTGTTTGGTCTACTGCCATGTTCCAATTTGGTTTCTCGGGAGGGAGCCTAAGAGCATTTAGAGACATGAGGGCCGTAAATATATCAGCAAGACTTTCTGGGAGAGGAGGGTATTGTGCCCTCTTGGGCCCATTAGGCTTTCGAGGAGCATAGCCATTTTGGGCGGAGGGACTTGGTTGTATTGGTGTTGATCTTGCTGAGGGTTCTGGTTTTGAGGAGGCGACTGTCTATTATTTCAGGGCTGCTGGGTTTACTGATTAAGGGGTGCCCTACCTACCAGGCCTTGAGGGTTATTCACTGCACTTACCTGCTCATTGGTTTGGATTCCCTCAGTAACAGGTCCCTGGGACTTCTTGGGATAGTTGGATTTAGGGGCCTCAAACATAGAGTGGATGGGCGAATCCTTGAGCTGGGTATGGATGAAACGGGCTCGGATGTATAACTGGTGCATGGAAGTGATGTCGTTCATAGCTAGAATGGCACGGTAGGTGGGTGTGGCATTGGAGATCAGAAATTTAACTTTCTCCTCTTCCGGCATGGGGCATCAGACTTTAGCAGCCAAGGCACGCCATCTATCGGCGTAGACAGCAAATTCCTTATCAGGCTTCATTTTTTCAGCCACTAGATCAACATAAGAGTACTTGGGTCTGACCCGATCCTGAAACTGCTGTAAGAACCTTTCTTGAACTATTTGAAAATCCTCGGCTTCCTCGGGTGGTAAAGAATAAAACCACTTGAGGGCCGGACCATCCAATGATTTCTGGAACAAGTACGCCATAAGGTGGCGGTCGTACTTGTGCGGTGCAGCCTCATACACAAAATCTTTCAAATGAACATAGGGGTCTCCTACCCCAGAATAACGCCGGAACACAGGGAGTTCTGACTGAGGTGGGACCCGGAGGTATTGAAAAGATGGAAGGGGAATGTCCACGGCTCTTCGCGGGTCCAATTGTCTCCGTAAGTCATGGAGCTCCTTTTTCACGGTTGTCCACTCCGCAAGGAAGTCAGAGGGGGATGAGACATGGTGAGTAGGGACAAGGGAGCGGGGGTGTTCTAAGGAGTAAGACCTCTCGCGGGGAAGGGGAATAGGTTCGGCCCTATAGAATGAGGAGAGCGGAGGGGATCTGGGCCGAACATCCTGCACCGGGAAATTGCTGGGCTCAGAAAAGTGAATAGCCCGCGGACGGAGGGGTGTAGGGTCTGCCACTACGGAGGGTACGTGTGGCGCTGAAATAACTGGAGCGGAGGAAGCTGCTTGTTGGGCAGAACCGTGAGTGGGAGGAGATAAGGGTCGCTTGCCTTTGGCAGTGTCCAGAAATTCACAGACTTGATCCGGACTCAGATGAGGGAGAAGTTGACTAAATTAAGAATATTGGTCATCCACCCTAGGAGGAGAAGGAGGGAGGGATTGACCACCGGTGGCAAGAGAGGGCTTGATGTGCCCAGAGAGGATAGCCGTAGAGGGTTGGGCTGTATCCTCTAGAAGCCCAATGGGCAGAGAATCATCGGCAAGGACGCAGAAGTGGTCCATACCGTACAAGGGGTTATGATATAACACAATGGTCGGAGGGAACTGACTCGATCTACCTAAACAATGACGCATGCACCGCCCCTAAACAATTAGGGGAGATGACACTAGCCAAATAAATCCTAGACTCTATCGCAAACAAGAAGGGACTATGAGATAAGAAGGGATGCACAAAATAAGCACTCAAGTTATCATGATTAACGTCCAAATTTTAGAGTTTGTACTTAACCTTTAAATTGATTGATTAATGGAATGACACTCGGTCAAGTGGGACCCTAATAGGTATGAACTCAAGTCCTTCGGTGTGAGGACTCACTCAACCAAGGGGGATAGCCTATCAGCACAGATCAATAGTGTATGCACGGCCTTAGGTGTCCAAACATATATGCAATATCCAACTAATGCCAAAACAGAGTGACTAACGGGTCTCGGGTAAGGTCGCGGCGGCCAGATACGCCGCGACCCTATCGCGACTGGAAACCCAGCCGCGATATCAACAGAGTCCTGAGAACCGTAGTTATTCGCAAACATAGGACATACAGACTGACCTAACACACAATACAATCATGGAATAACCAAATTAACACAGCAGAGCTCATGGGTCACACAGAAACCGGCACATGGGTCAAAACAATAACAAGCAATGTGTACCTGAAGCCGCAACGTCCTACCATGGCGCGGCCTTATCGCGACTCCACGACCTGCCGCGACAGGATCCGAAAACCAACAGCAAAAGAAAAGGAAAAATTCGAACCCTAGCAGGATTCTAGCAATAAAAAATGTGAGAGTACATGGCAGTATGGCATAGAAGAGGCATAGGTGAATGCACAGAGAGAAATAAGGTGGACAGAAAGGGAGAGGCACGTACCTTTTGTCGCGCAGGCCACCTTAGACGTGACGAGATCGCGGCGACGCGATACATCTTGTCTCTGGCAGAGAACATGAAAGATGTGCGGAATTATACAATATGGTAATCTAGAAGGGGGTTGAATAGATTACTATCAATTAAAAATATAATAACCTTATTTTCAGTGGAAACACATACTTTTGATATTTCAAATAGAGTTTAAATCAAACTCAGATGTGTGTTAGTTGTAAGTAGATAGAATAGCAATTTATCTAGCGTGTGAAAGATCAACGTGCCTACCAAACATCTAGCGTGAAACGTTCAAACCACAGACACGATGATTTAAGGTTGTTCAGAGTACACAACTTGTGTATCCTACGTCTACCGTCCACACACACACGCAGAAAGACTGCTTATTAGAAAGTTCACTCGCTACAACACACACACACTCACATAGTCTGATGTAAACCATGATCAGAACAACGTGACAATCGTGAATCAAGCACAAGGACGCTTGACTCAACAACACCCACACACAGATGTGAAAAACGGGGATAAAGAAGAGTTCAGAGTTGAGATTTCAAATCCTGATGTGGAACTCTTCATATGATCGTCCCTATGTGCTTCAAGCTTCGTCTTGGCAGGTATCAGTTGATGGAGAAGCTTGAAGGATG
This sequence comes from Colocasia esculenta, assembly GCA_014218235.1. Lineage (NCBI taxonomy): Eukaryota > Viridiplantae > Streptophyta > Magnoliopsida > Alismatales > Araceae > Colocasia > Colocasia esculenta. The sequence continues at coordinate 41,880,980 of CM024753.1, forward strand.
GACAATCTAGCTTCAATCCCGTTCAGAAGATGTCTCTTTGGTTGCTTGGACGAATGGTTGAAGCAGAGCAGCAGAAAGATCTTCTCTCTTGAGACTTTGCTTAGGGTTTTGAGCTATGGCTGCTTCTGTACGAAAATAACTCCAAAGAGTTCCTTTTTTATGGGTGTTTAAGTATGGAGAGTCGTGAGATTTGGAAACACCCAATTCAGAAACATATGGAGATCTCGTATTGAGATTTTTCCTTCGTCTGTCGACAACAAGAATTGCATCTGTCGACAGATGTAGACAGACTTGCAAAAGGAAGAAGACTGGCTTTCCGGGAGACAGTTCCCTGTGTGGATCTTTCGACAGGCGATTTGGGTCTGTCGACAGGCACACCTTTGCCAGGAGCCTGTGTGTTCTATCTGTGCAGATCTGTCGACAGGCATCATTGGGGCTGTCAACAGGTACACCTTGCCAGCACCCTATAAGATCTGTCTGTGCAGGGCTGTCGATAGGCATCTTGGGGGCTGTCGACAGGTACTTGTCTTTTATGCTTTTCTTGATCTTTTTGATCTTGTTTTGGTACATTGTCTTGCATGCAATCTCTCCTACATTTAAGAACATTGTTAGTGAGATAATGTGAACATTTAGATAATCAAATTAAACATGTGATTCTTGATTAACATTTGCTTGACTTGTCATTCTTATCATGTTTCACACATACATATCACATGAAATTGTATTGTTCATGAAATGCTCATTGATTGCTCATCATCAAAAACAAACATCTCAATTATGAATCCATGTAAACCCAACATTCTCCCCCTTTTTTCTGATGACAAAATTTCAATTAATGCACATTGTTGTTTCTCCCCCTTTTGACAACATCCAAAAAGACACGTCATGCACACATGAATAGAGCAAATAACTGTGATTTTCATTGAATTGTCAAGCATTACACACAGGTACAGAATGTAGTGACAACGTGACAAAAGGAAATGTAGGGAAGAATAACATGACCAAGAAAGAAAAGTAGTACATGAAGAACAAGACCATGACCATGACCCAAACACAGTGGACACCTAAACTCTCTAAGCAGTATCATTGCCAGGTGGTGCAGAGGCCTGACGAATCTCCTGAATCTCTGTGGAGAGTCTAGTAAACCTGAGCTGAAGCTGGACTTGAGTATCAGCTAGTGCTTCAATGCTTGTATCAATAGTGTCCAATCGTTCATTCATGTGATCAAAGCCTGTGGTCATTTGAAGTTGCATCTGTGCCATTTTAGCAGTGATGAAATCTCGAAGAGATAGCTCAACAGGCGCTTGTTCATCAACAACATCTTCATCTTCATCTCCCGGAGCATCTATTAGCTCGGACTGGGAGTCTTCATTAGCATCCTTACCATCCTCAGCAACGTCATCGTCGTCATCTTCCTCAGCAATTTCCGGTCCCTTACCCTTGAGTTCTCGTGACACAACCCCATCAACCATTTTGTAGCCCATACTGTGAGCAGCAATGAGATCAAAGGAGCTACGAGACTTGAGGTTTGTCATCTCTTCTTTGGAGATTTGGAGCCATCAGAAAGAGGGATCTTCGAGTAGAGAGGGATGTGAAAGGTGGAAGGAAGCACGAGCAGGAGGTAACACCCGAAGAGGGAGACTCTGCTCTGCGCCCTGGAGAAGGAGGGTTTGTGTGAAGATGGAAGGAGGAGGGAGTTTTTGGAAGTGGAAAAGGGAGGAAAGGGTCGTGGGTTCCTTTTAAAGAAAGTGGGAAGGGATTTGAAAAGACTGGGACCCACAAAATCCGCCCTAGACGGCCGCCCGTTGGGCTTCCAAAACAGGTCTTCCGCCGGCTGTCGACAGGTGAACAGTGCCCTGTCGACAGGCACTTGCAGAAAGTGCGCTAGTAATGTATTTTGACATGATTTTTCAAGGCAATGAGCGTCCAGTGTGTATAAAAGATGAAAATAGGTAAATACACACTATAAAATGACATACCCACAAATAATTAGGACATGTCAAGTATCGACAATATGGTGAAGTTATAATATTTTGGGAATCTTAAGTTATGGCATTTAAAAAACACCGTTCAAGAAGATATGAACATAAAATAACCCCTTTGGATAAAACTGTTGTAGAAAAACATGTTCCTTTGTGGATGATGTTTAGATGGTACTTGAAAGTAATGTCTACATGCGCGATTAACAATAAACAACACATTGCCTTTAATGTAAAAAACATGGAGGCTACACTTTATTTCTTGCATTGAATTTTTTCTATGTCAAGTTAATGTGGGAAAAGTAGTAATGAAGATCACTTTCACCTTTTGACGTGAAGGTAGACATTTAGGATGCCCGTACCCCCAGTTACTCAGTGTAAGTAACCATCATACCATTGTACAAAGATAATGAGAGGACTTTTTAACGCGAAGACAGACATTTGTGATGCCCATGTCCCCGGTTACTCAGTGATGCTCATCATTGCTCTGCCTTTGTCCCATTTCACATATTTTTTATGAACTTTTGAGTGTTTGAAATAGGTAGCTTTTCTCCATTTTTTTGTTTTTTTTTGATATATTTTTAACAATAAAGGTCAATGATTATTTAAGGTCAATGGTTAATGTAAAACATTAATTTCAAAAACCTTATTACTTATCAAACCATTTTAGAAACATGATAATCTACAAGGGAGTTATTCAAGTGAGTTAGGTTAAAATCATTAGATTTGATCAATGTTGTCTAGATGACACAACCTAGACTCAAGCACAAAATATTATATCAAAATCATTGTGATGTGGAAAATGTCGTTGATATTATGTGGATATGAATGATTATAACATAAGTAAGCACCAATTTACACCTTAGATACATTAGTGAAGCATGCTCATGAAGAATGTTGAGACATGACAAGCAAAACTTAGCAAGAGGTGCATCTGTCGCCAGCCATTGGGTGCCTGTCGACAGATTCAGACAGTGTGAAGGAACTGAGTTCAGGTATGTGGAGTCTGTCGATAGGTACAGAGTGGTCTGTCGACAGATGGGAACAGTTTGAAGAATGATGAGTTTTGGAACTGTGCCTGGCTGTCGACAACAGAAGAAGTGGCTGTCGACAGATGCACATAAGGTGCATTTTCTGGGTTCTATAAAGGCATATCTGTTGACAGGCTGTTTGGGGCTGTCGACAGGGGCTTTGAAACTTCAGCTTTAAGGCTTTGAATTGAGAGTGATGTGAACTAGAAGATTGAGGGATAAATACACATTGAATATGAAGGGTATCCCTTATTAATTTCACTCACCTAACCTTAACTTACTCCCCCATAGTGTGTGCATGTGAAGACTCAACAAGCAAGCAATTCAAAACACATTTGCACAAGTTTAGCAAGCAATTGCAGACAAGTTCATGAATAAGGACAGACCATCAAACAAAAAAAAACCATTTGTGTGCAAAAGTGAATGGGCAAATTGAAAAGAATCCACATACCTAATTCAAAGTAGATGACCCTGATTTGCAACTTGACTATGGATACGTGGTGGAGGATGTTTTCTCACGCATAATGAGAGTTTCCAAACAAGCATAACTTGTTCTTCCACAGATTCTTAACGTTAAACACCCTATATGCTCTAAAGTGTTCTGAGTATCCAAGAAAAATACCTTGATCACTTTTGGCTTCAAATTTGTCTAGATCAGCTTTTGAGCCAAAAACTCTGAAATACCCAATACTGGGTTTCTTATCTTTTAGCACTTCGTAGGGTGTTTTCTTTATCACGGGTCTTACCATGGCTCTGTTGAGAATGTAGCACGTGGTGTTTACCGCTTCTGCCCAAAAACTCCTTGGGAGTTGGCTTTCGACTAGAGAGTACGAGCCATTTCCACCAGGGTTCTGTTCTTTCTCTCCACTACACCATTTTGCTCCGGAGTCCTTGGAGAGGAAAACATGTGTTCTATTCCTTGGTGCCTGCAAAAATCAGAAAAAGAGTTGTTATCAAACTCTCCCCCGTGATCAGTGCAGATGGAGCATATCTTATTGACATTTCCATGCTCAATCTTATTAAAGAATTCTTCAAAGATTTTCAGTGCTTCATTTTTGTGAGCCAGAAATTTTACCCAAGTAAACCTAGAAAAATCGTCTACAATGACAAAACCAAATCGTTTGCCATTGAGACTCAGTGTTCGAGTAGGTCCAAAACAGTCCATGTGCAACAATTCATAAGGTTTAGAAGTACTTACCAGTGCTTTTGATTTGAAGGATTTCCGGGTTTGTTTTCCTTGTTCACATGCTTCATAAAAGTTTTCATTCTTATTGAAGGAAATTTCAGGAAGTTCATTTACCAGTTTCAGCCTCATGATCTTGTGCAAGACATTGTAGCTTGCATGCCCAAGCCTACGATGCCACAAGGTAAGCTCATCCTGTTTACTTGCAACAAGACACAAAATTTCATTTTCTGGATCATCTAGATCAACCAAATAAATGTTGTTAATTCTTTTTCCAGAAAATTTAAGACTTCCTATTTCCTTATCAACAATTTGACATGAATTTGGTTCAAAGACAACTTTATGACCGTTATCGCACAGTTGGCTTATGCTAAGCAAGTTATGGTGAAGACCATCAACTAACAATACATTGTCTATTGAGTTGGAGGCATACTTACCAACCTTACATAAACTAATGATCTGGCCTTTATTGTTACCTCCAAAAACAACTTGACCTCCATCTTTTTCCACCAGTAAGCAGAATTTGTCTTTGTCGCCCGTCATGTGCCTCGAGCAGCCACTATCTAGGTACCACTTGTTTTGATTTTGGGCTGCTAGGCATTCTTGCATATGTGGATCAGACAAGAGGTTTTGGTACCCAAATTACTTTGGGTCCCAATGTATTATTCATGCCAAAAAGTAAATGCTTCAGAATCCAAACTTGTTTGAGTTTCAGTTTATTTGGATTGTTCCAGCATTGTTTTTCATTGTAGCCCAAGTCTCTTACAGAAATTCCATGATGAATATTTTTCCAAAACAGTGGGTTTGTTATTCTTAGGAATATGCATGGGCATTTTACCCTTTTGTTGCCTGGTTAGCTTTTCTTTGGGAGCATGTTTCCAGGCCTGTCGACAACCCTTCTTGGGGCTGTTGACAGACTTCTTAGTTGTGTTAACAACTGAACTGATTTTCTTGGGTTCCTATTTCTTACCCTTGGCTTGACCTTTCTGATTCTTGGAAGGGACTTGATTTTTCTGATTCTTGGAAGGGACTTGATAGCTTGTGCTTGGGCTAGAATCAACAAAAGAAGTTATCAAAGTCTCTCCCATTTTCTTTTATTTTACTGGTTGATATCCAATTCCATGTTTTGCAACAAAGATATTTGATCCTAGAATGACATCAAGATTTTACTTTCCCTTTACAAACCTTGTTAAATCTTCAAATTTTCCTTTAAGGTCTTTTTCAGCTTGTTCCAACTTATTCTTAGTTTCTTTATGTTCATTTTGAAGAGATTCAAGAGAGTTAGTCAGACTTTCCTTTTCCTTTTGAATTTCTTGCAATTTTGTTTTCAAACAGTCCATTTCTCCAATGTGAGCTTCCTCATCAATTTTCATCATTTCAATTTCTTTAGTTAAGGCAACAACTTGTTCATCATTGTGTGTGTTATGAACAAGAGAATTGATTTTCTTTTTCAATGCCTTGTTTTCAGATTTGAATTCACAAAATTTTTCAAACAGGACAGTGTATGCTTCTTCCCATTCATCAACAGTATAAGTTTTAAAGGAAGAGTTTACCTCATTGGAGTCGTCGCTTCTTGCCATTAGACACTGAATTTCTTCATCTCCAGATGCTTCTTGTGCGTCCTCATCTTCATCTTCATCACTCCAAGTTGCCAACATTGCCTTGGCCTTCTTGAAGGTGAATTTCTCTTTCTTCAGCTTTTTCTTGAGTTCGGGGCATTCTCCTCTCATATGCCCTTGTTTCTTGCGCTCATAGCACACAATGTCAGATCTTTTGTTAGACTCAAATTTATTTGAGAAATCTTTCTTTTGGAAGGATTTGGAATTACCTGAGCCTTTCCTTTTGAATTTGAGGAATTTCTTGAATTGTCTAGTGAACATGGCCATTTCAACATTTTCACTATCACTAGACGTTTCAGGTTCATCACCTGTTGAACCTCCTTTTTGGATCTAGAGGAACTTTTACTTGAAGCTTTTAAGGCAACGGACCTTTTTGGGTTTTCTTCAGTTTCTTTCCTTTTCACATTTATTTCATATGTCATCAGGGAGCCAATTAGTTCATCCAATTTCATCTTTGAGAGATCTTTTGAATCCTCAATGACAGTGGCCTTAGTGTTCCATGAGGATGGAAGAGACCAAAGTATCTTCCGCACTAAGTCACTTTCTGAGTATTCTTTCTTAAGACCTTTCAATCCATTTATTATTAGCATGAACCTTGCAAACATATCTGAGATAGTTTCATCATTATTCATCTTAAACATTTCATACTTAGAAATTAGCATGCTTGCTTTGGTTTCCCTTACCTCAGACGTGCCTTCGTAGATAAGTTTAAGTTTGTCCCACATCTCTTTCGCTGAAGTGCATGTGGAGACTCTTGAGTATTCTTTGGGATGAACAGCGCACTGCATCATGTTCAGGGCACTCCAGTTGAGAGTTCCCTTCGTAATCTGGTCCTTCGTCCTCGGGAAGGGTGTATGCTCCTTTGCTGACAATTTTCCATAGCTCGAAGTTTTGAGCTCTCAGAAATGCCTGCATGTGATTTTTCCAATAAGGATAGTCAGTGCCATCAAAGAAGGGTGGCCTAGTCACTGAATGTCCCTCGGCCATATACCCCTTGTTAGATTCCATGAGATCGAGAATCTCCTGATCGTGAGATCAACCAATTAAGACAGTAAAACGGAGCAACCTCGCTCTGATACCAATCGAAAGATGTGCGGAATTATACAATATGGTAATCTAGAAGGGGGGTTGAATAGATTACTATCAATTAAAAATATAATAACCTTCTTTTTAGTGAAAACACAGACTTTTGATATTTCAAACAGAGTTTAAATCAAACTGAGATGTGTGTTAGGTGTAAGTAGATAGAATAGCAATTTATCTAGCGTGTGAAAGATCAATGTGCCTACCAAACATCTAGCGTGAAATGTTCAAACCACAGACACGATGATTTAAGGTGGTTTGAAGTACACAACTTGTGTATCCTACGTCCACCGTCCACACACACACGCAGAAAGACTGCTTATTAGAAAGTTCACTCGCTACAACACACACACACTCACGTAGTCTGATGTAAACCACGATCAGAACAATGTGACAAACGCGAATCAAGCACAAGGACACTTGACTCAACAACACCCACACACAGATGTGAAAAACAGAGATAAAGAAGAGTTCAGAGTTGAGATTTCAAATCTTGATGTGGAACTCTTCAGATGATCGTCCCTATGTGCTTCAAGCTTCGTCTTGACAGGTATTAGTTGATGGAGAAGCTTGAAGGATGGACAATCTGGCTTCAATCCTGTTCAGAAGATGTCTCTTTGGTTGCTTGGACGAACAGTTGAAGTAGAGTAGCAGAAAGATCTTCTCTCTTGAGACTTTGCTTAGGGTTTTGAGTTGTAGCTGCTTCTGTACAAAAATAACTCCAAAGAGTTTCTTTTATATGGGTGTTTAAGTATGGAGAGTCGTGAGATTTGGAAACACCCAATTCGGAAACATATGGAGATCTAGTATTGAAATTTTCCCTTCGTCTGTCGACAGCAAGAATTGCATCTGTCGACAGATGTAGACAGACTTGCAAAAGGCAGAAAACTAGCTTTCCGGAAGACAGTTCCCTGTGTGGATCTGTCGACAGGCGATTTGGGTATGTCGACAGGCACACCTTTGCCAGGAGCCTGTGTGTTCTGTCTGTGCAGATCTGTCGACAGGCATCATTGGGGCTGTCGACAGGTACACCTTGCCAACACCCTATAAGATCTGTCTGTGCAGGACTGTCGACATGCATCTTGGGGGTTGTCGATGAAGGATCGATAAAAGATGAGGACAAGATCTAGAAGGGGGGGGGTTGAATAGATCTAGGCCTACTAATGCGGAAGCTTAACCAATTTTAACAACTCTTGAATCAGAGGCGAATTGAAAAATAGATTTCATAGATCTGAAGATAAATTGAGTGAGTTGTGCAAACGAAGTGTGTGTGAACAAATTGATTAGATGAATTCAAACGATCCTATGCATGCATCTAACGAAGGATAAGTTCAAACCACAATCAGATCAATGCACAAAGATTTTTAGGTGGTTCGGAAATCACACCATGTGATTCCTACATCCACCCCTCACACAGTGAGGATCCACTAATCAACCTGGGTACAACACACCCACTGGAGCCTGACAACTCCAACCCTTGAGTTTACAACTCACACGACCTCTAGAGCAAGACTACTCTAGACCCTGAGCAAGAATGCTCAACATACACCTTGAGTATGACGACTTAAAAACCACTGAGCTCGACGGCTCACAAACAACTTGCTAGAAAAACACAAGACTCAGATCCTCTAGCAACAGATCTAGTCCAACAAGAGTGAATTCATGAGACTCATGCAACAACCCATGCACAATCTCAGAATCACCCAGAAGAGAAAAATGAAGATGAGAATTGTATTGATAGCTTTTCTCTTCAGATGTACTCCCTTGTAGAAGGTCGAATTGTGAAGTGCTTTGATCTCTGGAAGTTCTTGGACGATGCTCTGCAAATCTGATCTTGATGATCTTCCTTGAATTCTCCGCAGAAGTCGGCTTCTACTTGCTCTGCCTCCTTGAGATGCTTCTTCAACGATCAATCTCCACTTCTCATACTTGAACAGATGAGAAATGGCTTCAGGAAACACCACGAAAGCAGGAGCAGGGAGATGAACTCTTCTTGCCGCCAAAACCAGTTTCTGGAGGCTCTGAGAAGGTTCTTCTATGATGGATGGCCAATAGGAGGGTATTTATACCCTAAATAGCCCAAAGATACCCTTAGGATACGTGGGCACAAGATCCAAGATTGATCCATCATCTCCCAAGGGTGCCACATGTCCAGGAGGAAGTTTAAGTTACAGAGATTCCGGAGTGTGTCGACCTGCCCATGAGGTGTGTCGACACACTGTCCCAGACTGGCAAATCAATTCCCTGGGAGAGGTCTCTAGTGTCGACCTGAGATGATTCAGTGTCGACCTGCTGTCCCAGACAGCAAAACAGGCCTTCTGGGAGAGGCATCTAGTGTCGACCTGCCTGCCGTTGGTGTCGACCTGAGATTGAAGCCTGTTGCCTTGTTTCTCTGGAATCTGACTCTAGTGTCGACCTGCCCTGGACTAGTGTCGACACTAGTTGATCTTTTCTTCACATTTCTGCCTTTGCTCTGAACCATTGTGTCGACACCATTGATGGTTGTGTCGACACTACCTTTGCAAGAAATGTTTGTCCCTGAGAAAATAAACACATAAATCATTAGATAAATGTACTATCATGAATATAAATGATTAATGTGCTTGGTAATATGCTTTTTGAATATAGGTATTTCAGATGTGATGTACTTCACATGTTCCAATTTTTATGCATTAAAATCACAACTTGTCATCATCAAAATATGAGGGGAAATGACTTGTTTTCACACTCAACCCAACAATCTCCCCCTTTTTGATGATGACAACCTTAAAACTATATAGAAGTGAAGTTTTGATGAAAAGTGATTTTAAGCACCTTTGGTTATTTAACACTTAGTTAGAAAGGCATTGATTGTGACTGAGTGATGTTTTATTTCTTTTTATTCAAACTTGTCAAAGACCTTTGAACATTTTTTAGTAACATTTGAAGATCACACACATGAAAGACACAATGTTACTAGAAGTGAGTTATTTGCACAAAGAGGTCAAGCAGCTTGACAAGCAATCATCACATTCACATTCATTCAAAAAAGTTTTCAATCACATTGAAGACACAAATGTTGACAATTCATTCAGCTCAAACAAGTATCATTTTCATTTCATCAAAGATATGAGCATTACAATCTTCAAAAACACAACATTACAATCTATCTTCTCCCCCTTTGACATCATCAAAAGAAATGACATTAAGTGGAAGGAGGAGGAGGAGGAATGGGTATCAAAATGGTATCAATATCTGTCAGTCTCTTTTCCATTGAAGCCAGACTGAACTTCATTTGTGCTTGGATAGTGGAAAGTCTTGTATGCAATAGATTTTCCATTCTCTCTGAATTCTCTGACATTGTAGCTTGAAGGGCACTGAGTTCAATTGACATTGAAGGATCGAGGAAAAGGTGTGGATAAGATCTAGAAGGGGGGGATGAATAGATCTATGCCACTTTCTGCGGAAGCTTAAGCAATTTAAAATACTTTTAGAATCAGAGGCAATTTTCACAGTGAAAGAACACAGATCTGATGAAATGTTAAGTGAGTTGATAAAATAGATATGAAAACCAGTTGATTAAGTGAATCTTGATCGATCCTATGCAAGCATCTAACAAATGATAGAATCAAACCACAAGTAGACAAGTGCACAGAGATTTTTAGGTGGTTCGGAAATCACCCATGTGATTCCTACATCCACCCTCACACCCAGTGAGGATTCACTAAACAACTTGGGTAACACACCACTGGAGCCAGACAACTCCAACACTTGAGTTTACAACTCACACACCTCTAGAGCAAGACTACTCTAGAACCCTGAGCAAGACTGCTCAACAACCACTTGAGTTTGACAACTCAAACTGAGCACGACGGCTCACAAATAACAATGCTAGACACCAACACACGACATGGATCTTCTAGCAGCAGATCATGTCAGACATGAGAACATTCATGAGAGTTATGCAGAAGTACTTGCACAATCTCAAAATGTCTCAGAAGAACAAAAGTACAAAGAAGATTATATGAAAGGACTTTGTTCTTCAGTGTACTCCCTTGTAGAAGCTCAGATTGGGAAGAGGCTTGAATCCTTGAAGTCCCAGCCGATGCTCTGCACTTTTGAACTTGGGGATCTTCCTTGAAATCTTCTCCAACGAATGCTCCTACTTGATCTGCTTCCTTGAGGCGCTTCAGATGCTTCTTCAACAATCAAACTCCAATTCTCACAGTCGAAATGATGAGAATTGGTCTTCAGAAGACACCAGGAGAGCAGAAGAGGGAGATGAACTCTTCTCGCCGCCAAAGGGAACTTTTCTGGAGGCTTGGAGAGTTCGTTGGGGTCTCTTGTTGATGGATGACCAATTGGGGGCCTTTTATACCCAAAAGATTCCAAAGATACCCTTTAGGTACAAGGGCACACGATCCTAGGTTGATACACCATCGCCCTAGGCTAACACGTGGCAGACATCCAATTTAAGTTGCAATCTTTTCGTAGTGTGTTGACCTGCCCTGGTGGTGGTGTCGACATACTGTCCCAAATCTGAGAACAGGCTGTTCTGGGAACAGGTCCAGTGTCGACCTGCTGTCCCAATTCTGCAAACAGGCTGTTCTGGGAACTGAGTCCAGTGTCGACCTGCCCTGAGAGTGCGTTGACCTGAGTAGTCTAAATCCTGGAATCTGCAACTCGTGTCGACACACTCTTTGACTTGTGTCGACACAGTCTCAACAATTCTTCACCTTTTTGCCTTTGAATCTGGGTTGTTGTGTCGACACCATTGTGGGGTGTGTCGACACTTCTTTTGCAAAAAGTGTTTGTACCTGAAAATTAAACACATATATCATTAGTAAAATGTTTTATTATGAGTACAAATGATAAGTGTGCTTTGAAGCATGCTTTTTGAATATGTAATTCAGGTGAAATGTGTTTATCATGTTTCAAATAATTTGCATTCAAATCACATTTGTCATCATCAAAATAGGAGGGGAAAATGATATGAAATTACACTCAACCCAACAATCTCCCCCTTTTTGATGATGGCAACATTAAATCCATATGACAATGAGGTTTTGATGAGATGTGATTTTAAGCAATTTTTGGTTATTCAATATCCTTATTTTTGTTCATGTTCATGCTTGTCAAAGACCTTTAAATATAGCTCATTCACAATTGATGGTTGTACTAGAGAAGTACAATGTAACTTGAAGTAAGTTAGTTATATAAAGAAGGTCAAGCAATTTGACAAGCACTCATTCATTCACATTCACATAAAGATTTTCAATCACATTGAAGACACAAATGAGAAATTCATTCAAGCTAAGCAAAATGCATTTCATTTCATTCAAGAGAACCATTACAATCATTCCAAAAAGATTACAATCATTTCTTGTTCTTTCTTTCTTCTTCTCCCCCTTTGACATCATCAAAAAATAAATACATTATGAAGAAGGTGGAGGAGGAGGAATGGGAAGTAAGATCTGCTCAATGTCTGACAGTCGTTTCTCCATGAAATTCAAGCTTGACTTGATTTGATCTTGAATGGTTGTGAGTTTTGTGTGCAAGTAGTGTTCCATTCTGTTTGAGTTTTCTATCAAAGTAGCTTGAATTCTGGCTAGATCAGCTGAAATGGGTTGTGAAGATGAAGATGATCCAGCTGACCAACCAGGCCTTTGCATGATCTTGAATTCCTTTGTCAAATCAGAGATCTGGTTGTCAATATGTGCATTGAAGTTCCTCATGCTCTCCAAATCATCCACAAAATGAGCAAAAGACAATCTAGTGCTGGTGATTCATGTAGAGTCTGCTTTGTGTTGAACACATCAGCTTGAGAGTTTGCTAAGATTCCCTTAAGAACCTGCTCCAGTTTTTCTTGATGTTCTTTGAGCTCAATTGAGGAATCTCCAGTGTACCAATTAATCTATTGAACCTTTGAGCTGCATAGTCTGAGGCAGCTTTTTGTTCTATGAACATGGCAGATACAGTGTTCTCTAATCTTTGAATCCTCAACTCAAATGTTTCTGACATGGTTTGAATGGAGGAGTTCAAGGTTTCAAATTTGTCATTTAAGAAGGAGAACAACTCTGGTGGAACAGAAGGTCCACCAGAGGATGTGGATGGTTGAAATGTGGGTTGTGGAGATTCAGAGTGTATGGATGAGGGTTGAAACTGAGGTGAGAGTGGGGCATGAACTGGGATATCACCTTCAGTTGGGAGTTGAGGCTGATCCTCATGCAAAGGAGGCTGATCCTCTTGACCTTGGGGCTGGTCCCCTTCAGCTGGAGGCTGTTCCTCTTGAGCTTGGGGCTGGTCCCCTTGATCTTGAGGCTGGTCCTCCTGATCTTGAGGCTGTTCCTCTTGAGCTTGAGGGGCCTCAACCACAATTGGCCCTCTCATAACTTGATTGCCCTCCAGTCTAAATCCCATGAATTTCTGAATATTCTTAAAGGTATAGATGTTGGACTTAGGGATAGACTGGGATTTCTCATTCTCCAAGGGCACACCAAAGTGCTGGAACACTGAGGTCAGATGTGCAGCATATGGAAGAGATCTCTTGAGGTCTTTCCTGGTTGTTTCAGATATGATTTGATACATTATTACATGGAGGTTGATTTTGATGTCTTTTACCATGCAATAAAGAATGAACCTCTGAATTCTGTTAGCCTGTCCCTTCCACCACCTTGAGGGGTAATGATTGTGGTCAACATATGGTGGGATTCTCAACACAGGGGGAAATGAATTTGTGTTGAATCTGGTGACAAAGGTTGTTTTGGATCAGATGCATCAGCAGGAAGGCCTGTCATGATGGTATAGGCTTCATGAAGATCAAATTCGAAATTATGATAATCTGCCCCTTCATCTGGTACTTTGAAAATAGAGGCAGCTTTATCAGTTGGCATGTCAATAACTATGCCCTTAACCTTTGATTGATATCCTTCATCTGTGCATTTCAAGTTCTTGTAGAATTCCCTAACAAGTCTTGGATAGATGATTTGAAACTCAGAAATAAAGAGTAACCAAGACTGAAAGGAGAAGTAGGTCTGAATTTCTGGAAATGTGTTGCTAGCTGAATATCTGATAAATCCACTATCCTGGGCTTTAGAATGAGCTTGGCTTCACTAGTGGTGTCTTGAGACTTGGAAGACTCAGACGAAGATGAAGATGACTCTGTAGAATCTCCAGAAGAGGAGCCCGGATTCTCTGGTCTAGAAACCCTACCTCTGCCCGAAGAAGAGGGTCTACCTCTCTTGGCAGCTGGCTGAGGTGCAGAGGAGGACCCTGGTTGCTCTGCAGGGTCATTGCGCTTTTGGTTCTTCTTTCAACTGAGGAACATCATCCTCTGCCGGAACTGGCCTAGATGAGGCCTGAGATCTTGCTCCACGGCGAGGACCCATTTTCTCACCATGGTTGCAAGGATGGAGTGGAATCGGGAGTTGATGAAGGAGAAGAGAGATGATTGAGAAAGGGTTTTGATTGAGGGAGAAATGTGTGGATTTCTTGCCGGAAATGAGAAGAAAGCATCGTCGGGTCGACCTGATGCCTAAAAAGGGTTTGCAGTGGTGCAATACCCCGCAGGAACAACAAGGGCTTATCCGGAACCCACGATTTAAAAGGTTCTGGCAAGGGTGCAGTGTCGACACTGGAAGAAGTAGTGTCGACCTGACCTAGGATGTGTGTCGACACGAGATAGGTGGTGTCGACCTGGCCTTTGAAGAAAATTGAATTTTGTGAGAGAATTTGAGAATTTTGGACTTCTTTAAAATGATAACTAATGAGAGAAATAGTCATTTCAAGGATGTTTAAGAGACTTAAAAATTCATTTGTTATATTTTGCAAAAATTCATCACAATTCAAGTTTTAACAATTTCCAATAGGATATGAGCATTCAAAGACTTGAGTCAATGAAATGATGATTTGAGGGATATAATATATCTAACAATCAATATAATCTACCATATTTCTCAACGTTAAAGAAATAAAGATATTCTCTAGACTAAATACAATTGCTTTGAAAATAAAAACAATCTTAAAGAACAACTTGATGATGAATGAAAATGATTCTTTCTAAACAAAACTCCATGAACACATATATTTTGTTTTGTAACAGACTATCAAATGATATAAATCTTTTTCACTCAAGTACTAGTGCTTTTTACACACCATAGTCCCTGGATACTTAAGATTTATTCATTGTCAAGTCTCAAAGGGGTAAATAATGACCTTTTGACATGAAAATATACGTTTTGTAGACGCCAATATTTCCAGTTACAGTCATTATCAAAAGTATAGCACATTTTTGCTGTATTTTGAATCTATTTTGAATTTTTATCCCCTTGAACAGAGATAACATTAGTGCCTCATGACATGCATGGCACTTCATTCATTGTGAAGGTGTGCAGTTTCTCAGCACAAATGTCATTGCTCTGTTGAATTTTCAAAATTTGAGAGTTTTGTAAGATAGAAATCAATTTTATCCAACATCAGTTGCAAACAAAGAGATGTTTTAATTTCAAGACACAAGTTGTGTTCAATCTTGGAAGAATTCTGAGTTTCTGTGGGTTGAAAAATATAGTTGACAATTGATTAGTAAAAAATATGATAGATCACTCAAAGGATCATTTGGAGACTCTAGACATCTGAATGATGACATCATGCAGGAAATTGATGAAATGCAAGAAAAGTTATGAATTTTGCAAAAGTCATGACTTGTGAATTTTCTAGCTCCCCCTGAGATGATGATTTCAATCATTTTCTATCAAAATAAAGGTATGCAAGATTTTGAAATCAAGAAAGATTCTCTTTAAACAATAAAAGCTCCCTCTCAACAATTGCATATTCATTTCTTAGTACTTGGCGGAGACATATACTCTCGCATAGTGAAAGTGTCCAGACAAGCATAACCTGTCCTTCTTCAAGTCACCATTTGATATACCAAGAAATTTCAACACAATAAGAGTTGAAGAATTTATTGTCCAAAGGAAATGGAAGTGGAATTGAGAGAGATATGGACAATATGACTGAAGGAAGCAAAGGTTATGATATGAAAAGAACTCCCCCTTAAACAGTGCATAACACTCAACCCAACCTAAAGAGAGATCAAGAATGTGGACATTTACAAAGACCAAGTTCTCTCCTCAAGGATGAAAACCTGTTTTCAGGAAGGGGTTTGGTGAAAATGTCTGCAACTTGTTTTTCAGTTTCAATGAAATGGAGTTCAAAGGACTTCTTTGCAACCTCATCTCTCAAGAAATGATGCCTAATTTCAATATGCTTGGTTCTAGAATGCTGAATGGGGTTTTAGACAGATTTATTGCACTTGTATTATCACATAGAATGGGTACACAACCTAAATCTTGGTTGTAATCGAGAAGTTGATGTTTCACCCAAAGAATTGGGTCCACACCTACCAGCAGCAACATACTCAGCCTCTGCAGTTGACAGAGCAACTGAATGTTGCTTCTTGGAAGCCCAAGAAATAAGGCACCCACCTAAGAATAAACACAAGCCACTTGTGCTTTTTCTATCTAATTTACAACCAGCATAGTCAGCATCACAATAGGCAATCAAATCTAACTTGCAATTAGCAGGATACCAAATTCCTAAATCACATGTTCCAACAAGATATTTGAAAATTCTTTTAACAGCTAACATGTGACTTTCCTTAGGATTAGACTGAAATCTAGCACACAAACACACACTAAACTGAATATCTGGTCTAGAAGTTGTAAGATAGAGTAGAGAGCCAATCATACCTCTGTAGGTCTTTGGGTCTACTGACTTACCATTTGAGTCTTCTTCTAGCTTAGCATTTATAGCAATAGGTGTGCTTGAATGCTTGAGGTTCTGAAAGTCAAACCTTTTGAGAAGTTCCTTGACATACTTGGCTTGACTGATGAAGATCCCTTCAGATGTTTGGTTAACCTGCAATCCCAAGAAAAATGTTAAATCTCCCATTAAACTCATTTCAAATTCATTCTTCATTTGATTTGAAAATTCAGTGCATAGGCCTTTATTGGTGGAGCCAAAAATTATGTCATCAACATAAATTTGGACCACAATTATTTGATTTTTACTGTTTTTGTGAACAAAGTTTGATCAACAGTTCCTCTGGAGTATCCTTTTTCAAGCAAAAAGGTACTCAAACGGTCATACCAAGCTCTTGGAGCTTGCTTAAGACCATAGAGAGCCTTATTGAGCTTGAAAACATGGTTAGGATATTTTTCATTTTCAAATCCAGGAGGTTGTTCAACAAAAACATTTTCCTTAATATATCCATTTAAAAAGCACTTTTGACATCCATTTGATAAACTTTGAAATTCATGGAGGATGCAAAAGCAAGGAAAATTCTAACTGCTTCTAGTCTAGCTACAGGGGCATATGATTCTTCAAAATCAATTCCAAATTCTTGATTGTACCCCTTTGCAACTAGCCTAGCTTTATTTCTAATTACCTGACCAGATTCATTCAATTGTTTCTGAAAACCCATCTAGTGCCAATGACTGTTTGGTCACTAGGTCTAGGTACTAATTCCCATACTTGATTTCTTTCAAATTGATGAAGTTCATCATGCATGGCATTAATCCAATCTGAACTTGACAGGCTTCATCAATTGACTTTGGTTCAATTTGGGAAATTAGAGCTAGTGGGTCTTCTTCAATATCATGCAAGAATGATGATCTAGTCCTAACTCTATCATGTACATTGCCAACCACATTGTCTAATGGGTGATCTCTTAAAAACCTAGGTTCAGAAGTACCCACTTCTGGGACAATGTTACCTGAGCCACTTGGAGATGGTGTGTTCAGGTTCTCTTCAATGTTTTCAAACTCCTCAACAGTTGGTGAAGAGTCCACAATAAATTCATCCTCTTCAGTGTCTTGTCTTTCCCTGCAAGATTTAGAATTGTTAGTTGAAAAGGAATTTTCATCAAAGATAACATGTGGAGATTCTTCAACAGTTTTAGTTTTAAGAATGTACACTTTGAAAGCCCTTGACACCTCAGAATAGCCAAGGAAGATAGCTTCCTGACTTTTAGCATCAAATTGTCAAGGTTTTCTTTGTTATTGTTGTGTACATAACATTTGCACCCAAAGATTTTAAATAAGAAACAGTTGGCTTTTGTTTTTCAATAATTCATAGGGGGTTTTCTTGATTTTTGGTCTGACCAATGCTCTATTGAGTATGTGATTGGCTGTGTTCACAGCTTCAGCCCAGAAGGATTTGGGCAAGTTACTCTCAAGTAGCATGGTTCTAGCCATTTCCACAAGAGTTCTGTTCTTTCTTTCCACAACTCCATTTTGTTCTGGAGTTCTTGGTGAAGAAAACTTGTGGAATATTTGAAATTCAGCACAAAATCAGAAAAGATGTGTTCTCAAATTCACCCCATGATCAGTCAAAATATTTTTGATTTTATATGGATAAGTGGTTAAGACAGTGGTACAGAAAGTTCCTGAATTCAAGACAAGTATCACTTTTGTGGGACAGAAAAATAACCCAAGTAAATCTAGTAAAATCATCAATGATTACAAACCCATATCTTTTGCCACTTAGACTTAGAATTCTTGTAGGGCAAAAAGGTCCATGTGAAGTAATTCTAGGCCTAGATGTGAGTACCTCATTGAAGTTTTTAAAGGTTTCTTGTTTGTTTTCCTTTAGAACAGATCCCACAAACTTGATTTTCAACATTAGAGAAGGATTCAGGAAGCCCCTTAACCAAATTCAATCTTAACAACTTATTCATTGTTCTGAAACTTGCATGGCCAAGTCTTTTGTGCCAAGTCCATGCAATTTCATCTTTATTTGCAACAAAGCAAAGATTTTCAGAAAAGTTTTATTTAGGTTGATCATGTAGACATTGTTTTCCCTTTTTCCAAAGAATTTGATTTTATCAGTTGATGAGTCAATTATCTTACAAAAATCAGATTCAAACACAACTTTGTGACCTTTGTCACATAGTTGGCTGATACTGAGCAGATTATAATCAAGACCATCAACTAGTAAAACATTATCTACAGAGTTTGAGGAAGTTTGACCAACCTTACCAGATCCTATGATCTTTCTTTATTTTTACCTCCAAAAGTTACTGACCCTCCCTCCTTTTCAAACAGGAATGAGAATTTGGCTCTGTCTCCCGTCATGTGTCGTGAACACCCACTGTCAAGAAACCACACATTGGTGTTGGGTGCACGACCTTCCTGCAAAATAGATCAGTGGAGAGAAGATTTTGGTACCCAAACAGAGTTGGGACCATCAGAATGTTTGAACATTGTTAGTAAATCTTTTCTCACCCAAATTTGACTGTTTTGATTTTTGTTTTGTTACATTGGTGTTTTCAGTCTTTTTCTGTTTGTTTTTTTCTTAGGAATGAAAGCACCAACATTTTTGTTTTAGTGGGAGGGGAGTTTTTCATTTGAGCATAGGAGTTCAGATGAGGAGATGGAAACCATGGATTTTGTTGGTACATCCAAAGGTTTGGATGAAAGAATTGAGGATGATACCAACAAGGGGTTGTCATACCATTGGCTCCAAGGATTGGTCCAATCATCTTGAAATGCTTTCTTGGAGGTCCAAGGTTCTTTATAACTGATTTCCTTTGACTTTTCTTGTTTTCAAATTTTTATTTGAGTTGTTTGAAGCTTTTGATGTTGAGCAGGTCGACCTCTCCATGACTGGTGTCGACCTGTCAGAAGACTGTGTCGACCTGGTTGTCTTCTTTTGTTTTGAGTTTTGATTTGTTTTGTGTTTTGTTTGATGTTTTGTCTGATGTTTGCTTGATTTCTGTGTTCTCAAGATTAGGACCTTTGACAAATTTAATTAATGGTGCTTTGCCCTTTTTCTCACCAGATTTGTCTTTCTTTGGTTTTGTTTGTTGAATCCTAATCCATGAGAAGTTGTTGTCATATTTGTTCCTAGCAATGCCTCCAAGTTATCTTTACCTTTTGTGAAGGTTTGGATAACTTCATCCCTTTCTTTTAGCTGGTTTTGAAGAGTTTTAATTTCTTCAATCTTTTGTTGTTTTTCTTGTTTTTCCATTTCCAGCTTTTCAGATAAGTCTTTGAATTCTTGGGTGGCCTTTTGAGAGGCAAGCTTCAGATCATCAATTAGATTCATGAGATTTTCTTTTTCTTCATTTAATTCTGTTATCTCATTTTCTAGCTCACAAGTTCTGTTGTTTGAAGATTGGTTATGATAAAGGTTTTCAATTTTCTTTTTGATGTGTTTGTTTCTTTTCTCATTTCAGAATATTTTTCAACTAGTTGCATAAACATAATCCTGCCAATCTTCAACAGTGAATCTTCAAAAGAGGTGCTTACCTTTTCTTCAGAATTGTTGGCCATGAAGCAGATTTCCTCACTCTCAGAGCTTGAGGATTTTTGTCTTCTTCTTCTTCACTTGAATCTTCATCAGACCAAGTGGCTACCATGGCCTTTGGCTTCTTGAACTTCTGGAATTTCTTGTGCTTTTCTTTCTTGTTCTCAGGACACTCTCCCTTCATGTGTCCTGGCTTATTACACCTGTAACAAATGACAGTTTCGTCAGTTTTTTGATTCTTGTTAAATTAGAAGAGGAAGTGTTTCTTTTACCTGAGGAAAACTTCTTTTTCCCAGACATTTTTCCTTTTCTATATTTCAAGAATTTTCTGAATTGCCTGGTCATGAGGGCAATTTCATCCTCATTTGACTCAGACTCCTCAGAACTTGTCTTTTCTTGACTTTTGTCTTTGTTACTTGAAGAGGCCTTAAGTGCCATTGGCTTGGTCTTAATTATGTGTTCTTCATTTCTTTCAAATTGATTTCATATGTCATTAAGGATCCTATCAATTCATCCAAAGACATTTTGGACAAATCTTTAGAATCTTCAATGACAGTGGCCTTTGTGTGCCAAATGAAGAAGTGAACGTAAGATTTTCCTTACCAAGTCTGCATCTGTGTAGTCCTTACCTAAGGCCTTGAGTCCATTGACAATAACCATGAACCTGGCAAACATTTCAGAAATTGTTTCATTAGACTTCATCATAAACAATTCATATTCTGAAACAAGAATATTTGCCTTAGTTTCCTTACTTGTGATGTTCCCTCATAAAGTAATTCGAGTTTATCCCACATCTCTTTGGCAGATTTGCACATTGAGATTCTCGAATACTCTTTGGGATGAACAGCACATTGAATCATGTTCATGGCACTATAATTCAATGGCTTTTCTTATTTGTTCCCTAGTCCAGGTTTCTTCCTCTCCCTGGTTTTCATAGGGACCAACCTCAACCACTTTCCAAATTTCATAGTTCTGGGCTCTTAGAAAGACTTGCATTCTATTTTTCCAGTATGAATAGTCCGTTCCATTAAAGAATGGTGGCCTATTTATGGAATGCCCTCAGCTATGAAACCTTTGGAATCCATTGACTTAAAAAGAAAGCACAGAAAGAATACTTAGCAAACAAGCAAACAATCAAGCAATCAGACACACAATACTCAAAAACTGCTCAAATCAAATCAGATCAAGTATAAACCCGCTCTGATACCAATTGAAGGATCGAGGAAAAGGTGTGGATAAGATCTAGAAGGGGGGGATGAATAGATCTATGCCACTTTCTGCGGAAGCTTAAGCAATTTAAAATACTTTTAGAATCAGAGGCAATTTAACAGTGAAAAACACAGATCTGATGAATGTTAAGTGAGTTGATAAAATAGATATGAAAACCAGTTGATTAAGTGAATCTTGATCGATCCTATGCAAGCATCTAACGATGATAGAATCAAACCACAAATAGACAAGTGCACAGAGATTTTTAGGTGGTTCGGAAATCACCCATGTGATTCCTACATCCACCCCTCACACCCAGTGAGGATTCACTAAACAACTTGGGTACACACCCACTGGAGCCAGACAACTCCAACACTTGAGTTTACAACTCACACACCTCTAGAGCAAGACTACTCTAGATCCCTGAGCAAGACTGCTCAACAACCACTTGAGTTTGACAACTCAAACTGAGCACGACGGCTCACAAATAACAATGCTAGACACCAACACACGACATGGATCTTCTAGCAGCAGATCATGTCAGACATGAGAACATTCATGAGAGTTATGCAGAAGCACTTGCACAATCTCAAAATGTCTCAGAAGAACAAAAGTACAAAGAAGATGTATGAAAGGACTTTGTTCTTCAGTGTACTCCCTTGTAGAAGCTCAGATTGGGAAGAGGCTTGAATCCTTGAAGTCCCAGCCGATGCTCTGCACTTTTGAACTTGGGGATCTTCCTTGAAATCTTCTCCAACGATGCTCCTACTTGATCTGCTTCCTTGAGGCGCTTCAGATGCTTCTTCAACAATCAAACTCCAATTCTCACAATCGAAATGATGAGAATTGGTCTTCAGAAGACACCAGGAGAGCAGAAGAGGGAGATGAACTCTTCTCGCCGCCAAAGGGAACTTTTCTGGAGGCTTGGAGAGTTCGTTGGGGTCTCTGATGATGGATGGCCAATTGGGGGCCTTTTATACCCAAAAGATTCAAAGATACCCTTTAGGTACAAGGGCACACGATCCTAGGTTGATACACCATCGCCCTAGGCTGACACGTGGCAGACATCCAATTTAAGTTGCAATCTTTCCGTAGTGTGTCGACCTGCCCTGGTGGTGGTGTCGACACACTGTCCCAAATCTGAGAACAGGCTGTTCTGGGAACAGGTCCAGTGTCGACCTGCTCTGATGCTGTGTCGACCTGCTGTCCCAATTCTGCAAACAGGCTGTTCTGGGAACTGAGTCCAGTGTCGACCTGCCCTGAGAGTGCGTCGACCTGAGTAGTCTAAATCCTGGAATGCAACTCGTGTCGACACACTCTTTGACTTGTGTCGACACAGTCTCAACATTCTTCACCTTTTTGCCTTTGAATCTGGGTTGTTGTGTCGACACCATTGTGGGTGTGTCGACACTTCTTTTGCAAAAAGTGTTTGTACCTGAAAATTAAACACATATATCATTAGTAAAATGTTTTATTATGAGTACAAATGATAAGTGTGCTTTGAAACATGCTTTTTGAATATAAATTCAGGTGAAATGTGTTTATCATGTTTCAAATAATTTGCATTCAAATCACATTTGTCATCATCAAAATAGGAGGGAAAATGATATGAAATTACACTCAACCCAACAATCTCCCCTTTTGATGATGACAACATTAAATCATATGACAATGAGATTTGATGCGATGTGATTTTAAGCAATTTTTGGTTATTCAAGATCCTTATTTTGTTCATGTTCATGTTGTCAAAGACCTTTAATTAGCTCATTCACAATTGATGGTGTAATAGAGAAGTACAATGTAACTTGAAGTAAGTTAGTACATAAAGAGGTCAGGCAATTTGACAAGAAATTCATTCACATTCAACATAAAGATTTTCAATCACATTGAAGGACACAAATGACAAATCATTCAAGCTAGCAAAAATGATTCATTTCATTCAAGAGAACCATTACAATCATTCAAAAGGATTACAATCATTTCTTGTCTATCCTTCTTCTCTCCCCTTTGAATCATCAAAAATAAATACATTATGAGAGGTGGAGGGGAGGAATGGGAAGTAAGATCTGCTCAATGTCTGACAGTCGTTTTCCATGAAAATTCAAGCTTGGACTTGATGATCTTGAATGGTTGTGAGTTTTGTGTGCAAGATAGTGTTCCATTCTGTTTGAGTTTCTATCAAAGTAGCTTGAATCTGGCTAGATCAGCTGAAATGGGTGTAAGATGAAGATGATCCAGCTGACCAACCAGGCCTTGCATGATCTTGAATTCCTTTGTCAAACAGAGATCTGGTTGTCAATATGTGCATTGAAGTTCCTCATGCTCTCCAAATCATCCACAAAATGGCAAAAGACAGTCTAGTGCTGGTGATTTCATGTAGAGTCTGCTTGTGTTGACACATCAGCTTGAGAGTTTGCTAAGATTCCCTTAAGAACCTGCTCCAGTTTTTCTTGATGTCTTTGAGCTCAATTGAGGCATCTCCCAGTGTACCAATTAATCTATTGAACCTTTGAGCTGCATAGTCTGAGGCAGCTTTTTGTTCTATGAACTTGGCAGATACAGTGTTCTCCAATCTTTGAATCCTAAACTCAAATGTTTCTGACATGGTTTGAATGGAGGAGTTCAAGGTTTCAAATTTGTCATTAAGAAGGAGAACAACTCTGGTGGAACAGAAGGTCCACCAGAGGATGTGGATGGTTGAAATGTGGGTTGTGGAGATTCAGAGTGTATGGATGAGGGTTGAAACTGAGGTGAGAGTGGGGCATGAACTGGGATATCACCTTCAGTTGGGACTTGAGGCTGATCCTCATTCAAAGGAGGCTGATCCTCTGACCTTGGGGCTGGTCCCCTTCAGCTGGAGGCTGTTCCTCTTGAGCTTGGGGCTGGTCCCCTTGATCTTGAGGCTGTTCCTCCTGAGCTTGGGGCTGGTCCCTTGATCTTGAGGCTGTTCCTCTTGAGCATGAGGGGCCTCAACCACAACTGGCCCTCTCCTAACTTGATTGCCCTCCAGTCTAAATCCCATGAATTTCTGAATATTCTTAAAGGTATAGATGTTGGACTTAGGGATGGACTGGGATTTCTCATTCTCCAAGGGCACACCAAAGTGCTGGAACACTGAGGTCAGATGTGCAGCATATGGAAGAGATCTCTTGAGGTCTTTCCTGGTTGTTTCAGATATGATTTGATACATTATTACATGGAGGTTGATTTTGATGTCTTTTACCATGCAATAAAGAATGAACCTCTGAATATCTGTTAGCCTGTCTCTTCCACCACCTTGAGGGGTAATGATTGTGGTCAGCATATGGTGGATGATTCTCAACACAGGGGGAAATGAATTTGTGTTGAATCTGGTGACAAAGGTCTGTTTTGGATCAGATGCATCAGCAGGAAGGCCTGTCATGATGGTGTAGGCTTCATGAAGATCAAATTCGAAATTGTGATAATCTGCCCTTCATCTGGTACTTTGAAAATAGAGGCAGCTTTATCAGTTGGCATGTCAATGACTATGCCCTTAACCTTTGATTCATATCTTCATCTGTGCATTTCAAGTTCTTGTAGAATTCCCTAACAAGTCTTGGATAGATGGTTTGAAACTCAGAAATAAAGAGTAACCAAGACTGAAAGGAGAAGTAGGTCTGAATTTCTGGAAATGAGTTTGCTAGCTGAATATCAGATAAATCCACTATCCTGGGCTTTAGAATGAGCTTGGCTTCACTAGAGGTGTCTTGAGACTTGGAAGACTCAGACGAAGATGAAGATGACTCTGTAGAATCTCCAGAAGAGGAGCCCGGATTCTCTGGTCTAGAAACCCTACCTCTGCCAGAAGAAGAGGGTCTACCTCTCTTGGCAGCTCACTGAGGTGCAGAGGAGGACCCTGGTTGCTCTGCAAGGTCATTGCGCCTTTTGGTTCTTCTTTCAAACTGAGGAACATCATCCTCTGCCGGAACTGGCCTAGATGAGGCCTGAGATCTTGCTCCACGGCGAGGACCCATTTTTCTCACCATGGTTGCAAGGACGGAGTGGAATCGGGAGTTGATGAAGGAGAAGAGAGATGATTGAGAAAGGGTTTTGATTGAGGGAGAAATGTGTGGGATTTCTTGCCGGAAATGAGAAGAAAAGCATCGTCGGGTCGACCTGATGCCTAAAAAGGGTTTGCAGTGGTGCAATACCCCGCAGGAACAACAAGGGCTTATCCGGAACCCACGATTTAAAAGGTTCTGGCAAGGGGTGCAGTGTCGACACAGGAAGAATGTAGTGTCGACCTGACCTAGGATGTGTGTCGACACGGGATAGGTGTGTCGACCTGGCCTTTGAAGAAAATTGACTTTTTGAGAGAAGAAAATTGAGAATTCTGGGACTTCTTTAAAATGATAACTAGTGAGAGAAATAGTCATTTCAAGGATGTTTAAGAGACTTAAAAATTCATTTGTTATATTTTGCAAAAATTCATCACAATTCAAGTTTTAAACAATTTCCAATAGGATATTACATTCAAAGACTTGAATCAATGAAATGATGATTTGAGGGATATAATATATCTAACAATCAATATATTCTACCATATTTCTCAACGTTTAAGAAATAAAGATATTCTCTAGACTAAATACAATTGCTTTGAAAATAAAACACAATCTTAAAGAACAACTTGATGATGAATGAAAAAATTCTTTCTAAACAAAACTCCATGAACATATATATTTGTTTTGTACAAACTGTCAAATGATAAAAATCTTTTTCACTCAAGTGCTAGTGCTTTTTACACACCATAGTCCCTAGATACTTAAGATTTATTCATTGTCAAGTCTCAAAGGGGCAAATAATGACCTTTTGACATGAAAATATACGTTTTGTAGACGCCAATATTTCCAGTTACTTAGTCATTATCAAAAGTATAACACATTTTTGCTGTATTTTGAATCTATTTTTGAATTTTTATCCCCTTTGAACAGAGATAACAGTAGACCTCATGACATGCATGGCACTTCATTCATTGTGAAGGTGTGCAGTTTCTCAGCACAAATGTCATTGCTCTGTTGAATTTTCAAAAATTTTGAGAGTTTTGTAAGATAGAAATCAATTTTATCCAACATCAGTTGCAAAAACAAAGATGTTTTAATTTCAAGACACAAGTTGTGTTCAATTGGAAGAATTCTGAGTTTCTGTGGGTTGAAAAATATAGTTGATAATTGATTAGTAAAAATATGATAGATCACTCAAAGGATCATTTGGAGACTCTAGACATCTGAATGATGACATCATGCAAGAAATTGATGAAATGCAAGAAAAGTTATGAGTTTGCAAAAGTCATGACTTGTGAATTTTCTAGCTCCCCTTGAGATGATGATTTCAATCATTTTCTATCAAAATAAAGATATGCAAGATTTTGAAATCAAGAAAGATTCTCTTTAAACAATAAAGGCTCCCCCTCAACAATTGCATATTCATTTCTTAGTACTTGGCGGAGACATATACTCTCGCATAGTGAAAGTGTCCAGACAAGCATAACCTGTCATTCTTCAAGTCACCATTTGATATACCAAGAAATTTCAACACAATAAGAGTTGAAGAATTTATTATCCAAAGGAAATGGAAGTGGAATTGAGAGAGATATGGACAATATGACTGAAGGAAGCAAAGGGTTATGATATGAAAAGAACTCCCCCTTAAACAGTGCATAACACTCAACCCAACCTTAAAGAGAGATCAAGAATGTGGACATTTATAAGACCAAGTTCTCTCCTCAAGGATGAAAACTGTTTTCAGGAAGGGGTTTAGTAAAATGTCTGCAACTTGTTTTCAGTTTCAATGAAATGGAGTTCAAAGGACTTCTTTGCAACCTCATCTCTCAAGAAATGATGCCTAATTTCAATATGCTTGGTTCTAGAATGCTGAATGGGGTTTTTTACAGATTTATTGCACTTGTATTATCACATAGAATGGGTACACAACCTAATCTTGGTTGTAATCGAGAAGTTGATGTTTCACCCAAAAAATTTGGTTCCACACCTACCAGCAGCAACATACTCAGCCTCTGCAGTTGACAGAGCAACTGAATGTTGCTTCTTAGAAGCCCAAGAAATTAGGCACCCACCTAAGTATAAACACAAGCCACTAGTGCTCTTTCTATCTAATTTACAACCAGCATAATCAGCATCACAACAGGCAATCAAATCTAACTTGTAATTAGCAGGATACCAATTCCTAAAAATCACATGTTCCAACAAGATATTTAAAAATTCTTTTAACAGCTAACATGTGCTTTCCTTAGGATTAGACTGAAATCTAACACATAAACACACACTAAACTAAATATGGTCTAGAAGTTGTAAGATAGAGTAGAGAGCCAATCATTCCTCTGTAAGTCTTTGGGTCTACTGACTTACCATTTGAGTCTTCTTCTAGCTTAGCATTTATAGCAATAGGTGTGCTTGAATGCTTGAGGTTCGAAAAGTCAAACCTTTTCAGAAGTTCTTTGACATGTTTGGTTTGACTGATGAAGATCCCCTCATGTGTTTGGTTAACCTGCAATCCCAAGAAAAACTTTAGATCTTCCATTAAACTCATTTCAAATTCATTTTCATTTGATTGGAAAATTCATTACACATGCCTTTATTGGTTGATTCAAATATTATGTCATCAACATAAATTGGACTGCAATTATTGATTATTTATATTTTTGTGAACAATGTTTGATCAACATTTCCTCTAGAATATCCTTTTTCAAGTAAAAAGGAACTCAAGCGGTCATACCAAGCTCTTGGAGCTTGTTTAAGACCATAGAGAGCCTTATGAAGCTTGAAAACATGGTTAGGATGTTTTCATTTTCAAATCCAAGAGGTTGTTCAACAAAAACATTTTCCTGATATATCCATTTAAAAATGCACTTTTAACATCCATTTGATAAACTTTGAATTTCATGGAGGATGCAAAAGCAAGGAAAATCCTAACTGCTTCTAGTCTAGCTACAGGGGCATATGATTCTTCAAAGTCAATTCCAAACTCTTGATTGTACCCCTTTGCAACTAGCCTAGCTTTATTTCTTATGACTTGACCATTCTCATTCAACTTATTTCTGAAGACCCATCTAGTGCCAATGACTGTTTGGTCACTAGGTCTAGGTACTAATTCCCATACTTGATTTCTTTAAAATTGATGAGGTTCATCATGCATGGCATTAATCCAATCAGAACTTGATAAAGCTTCATCAATTGACTTTGGTTCAATTTGGGAAATTAGAGCTAGTGGGTCTTCTTCAATGTCATGCAAGAATGATGATCTAGTCCTTACTCTATCATGTACATTGCCAACCACATTGTCTAATGGGTGATCTCTTAAAAACCTATGTTCATAAATTACATGTTCAGAAGTACCCACTTCTGGGACAATGTTACCTGAGCCACTTGGAGATGGTGTGTTCAGGTTCTCTTCAATGTTTTCAAACTCCTCAACAGTTGGTGAAGAGTCCACAATAAATTCATCCTCTTCAGTGTCTTGACTTTGCCTGCAAGATTTAGAATTGTTAGTTGAAAAGGAATTTTCATCAAAGATAACATGTGGAGATTCTTCAACAGTTTTAGTTTTAAGAATGTACACTTTGAAAGCCCTTGACACCTCAGAATAGCCAAGGAAGATAGCTTCCTGACTTTTAGCATCAAATTTGTCAAGGTTTTCTTTTATTGTTGTGTACATACATTTGCACCCAAAGATTTTAAAATAAGAAACAATTGGCTTTGTTTTTTCAATAATTCATAGGGGATTTCTTGATTTTTGGTCTGACCAATGCTCTATTGAGTATGTGATTGGCTGTGTTCACAGCTTCAGCCCAGAAGGATTTGGGCAAGTTACTCTCAAGTAGCATGGTTCTAGCCATTTCCACAAGAGTTCTGTTCTTTCTTTCCACAACTCCATTTTGTTCTGGAGTTTTGGGTGAAGAAAACTTGTGGAATATTTGAAATTCATCACAAAAATCAGAAAATGATGTGTTCTCAAATTCACCCCCATGATCTGTCAAAATATTTTTGATTTTATATGGATAAGTGGTTAAGACAGTGGTACAGAAATTCCTGAATTCAAGACAAGTATCACTTGTGTGGGATAGAAAAATAACCCAAGTAAATCTAGTAAAATCATCAATGATTACAAACCCATATCTTTTGCCACTTAGACTTAGAATTCTTGTAGGGCCAAAAAGGTCCATGTGAAGTAATTCTAGTGGTCTAGATGTGAGTACCTCATTGAAGTTTTTAAAAGATTTTCTTGTTTGTTTTCCATTAGAGCAGATCCCACAGACTTGATTTTCAACATTAGAGAAGGATTCAGGAAGACCCTTAACCAAATTCAATCTTAACAACTTATTCATTGTTCTGAAACTTGCATGGCCAAGTCTTTTGTGCCAAGTCCATGCAATTTCATCTTATTAGCAACAAAGCAAAGATTTTCAGAAAAGTTTTTATTTAGGTTGATCATGTAGACATTGTTTTCCCTTTTTCCAAAGCATTTGATTTTATCAGTTGATGAATCAATTATCTTACAAAAATCAGATTCAAACACAACTTTGTGACCTTGTCACATAGTTGGCTGATACTGAGCAGATTATATCAAGACCATCAACTAGTAAAACATTATCTACAGAGTTTGAGGAAGTTTGACCAACCTTACCAGATCCTATGATCTTTCCTTTATTTTTACTCCAAAAGTTACTGACCATCCCTCCTTTTCAAACAAGAATGAGAATTTGGCTCTGTCTCCGTCATGTGTCGTGAACACCCATGTCAAGAAACCACACATTGGTGTTGGGTGCACGACCTTCCTGCAAAATAGATCAGTGGAGAGAAGATTTGGTACCCAAACAGAGTTGGGACCATCAGAATGTTTGAACATTGTCCGTAAATCTTTTCTCACCCAAATTTGACCTGTTTTTGATTTTTGTCTTGTTACATTGGTGTTTTCAGTCTTTTTCTGTTTGTTCTTTTTTAGGAATGAAAGCACCAACATTTTTGATTAGTGGGAGGGGAGTTTTTCATTTGAGTATAGGAGTTCAGATGAGGAGATGGAAACATGGATTTTGTTGGTACATCCAAAGGTTTGGATGAAGAATTGAGGATGATACCAATAGGGTTGTCATACCATTGGCTCAAGAATTGGTTCATTCATCTTGAAATACTTTCTTGGAGGTCCAAGGTTCTTTATAACTGATTTCCTTTGTCTTTTCTTGTTTTTCAAATTTTTATTTGAGTTGTTTGAAGCTTTTGATGTTGAGCAGGTCGACCTCTCCATGACTGGTGTCGACTGTCAGAAGACTGTGTCGACTGGTGGTCTTCTTTTGTTTTGAGTTTTTGATTTGTTTTGTATTTGTTTGATGTTTTGTCTGATGTTTGCTTGATTTCTGTGTTCTCAAGATTAGGACCTTTTACAAATTAATTAATGGTGCTTTGCCCTTTTTCTCACCAGATTTCTTTTTTTGGTTTTTGTTTGTTGAATCCTAATCCATGAGAGGTTGTTGTCATATTTGTTCCTAGCAATGCCTCCAAGTTGTCTTTATCTTTTGTGAAGGTTTGGATAACTTCATCCCTTTCTTTTAGCTGGTTTTGAAGAGTTTTAATTTCTTCAATCTTCTGTTGTTTTTCTTGTTTTCCATTACAGCTTTTCAGATAAGTCTTTGAATTCTGGGTGGTCTTTTGAGAGGCAAGCTTCAGATCATCAATTAGATTCATGAGATTTTCTTTTTCTTCATTTAATTCTGTTATCTCATTTTCTAGCTCACAAGTTATGTGTTTGAAGATTGGTTATGATAAAGGTTTCAATTTTCTTTTTGATGCTTTTCTCATTCAGAATATTTTTCAACTAGTTCTGCATAACATCCTGTCAATCTTCAACAGTGAAATCTTCAAAAGAGGTGCTTACCTTTTCTTCCGAATTGTTGGCCATGAAGCAGATTTCCTCACTCTCAGAGCTTGAGGAATTTTTGTCTTCTTCTTCCTCACTTGAATCTTCATCAGACCAAGTGGCTACCATGGCCTTTGGCTTCTTGAACTTCTGGAATTTCTTGTGCTTCTTTCTTATTCTCAGGACACTCTCCCTTCATGTGTCCTGGCTTATACACCTGTAACAAATGACAGTTTCGTCAGTTTTTGATTCTTGTTAAAATTAGAAGAGGAAGTGTTTCTTTTACCTGAGGAAAACTTCTTTTTCCCAGACATTTTTCCTTTCTATATTTCAAGAATTTTCTGAATTGCCTGGTCATGAGGGCATGTTCATCCTCATTTGACTCAGACTCCTCAGAACTTGTCTTTTCTTGACTTTTGTCTTTGTTACTTGAATAGGCCTTAAGTGCCATTGGCTTGGTCTTAATTATGTGTTCTTCATTTCTTTTCAAATTGATTTCATATGTCATTAAGGATCCTATCAATTCATCCAAAGACATTTTGGACAAATCTTTAGAATCTTCAATGACAGTGGCCTTTGTGTGCCAAAATGAAGAAAGTGAACGTAAGATTTTCCTTACCAAGTCTGCATCTGTGTAATCCTTACCTAAGGCCTTGAGGCCATTGACAATAACCATGAACCTGGCAAACATTTCAGAAATTGTTTCATTAGACTTCATCATAAACAATTCATATTCTGAAACAAGAATATTTGCCTTAGTTTCCTTTACTTGTGATGTTCCCTCATAAATAATTCGACTTTATCTCACATCTCTTTGGCAGATTTGCACATTGAGATTCTCGAATACTCTTTGGGATGAACAGCACATTGAATCATGTTCATGGCACTATAATTCAATGTGACTTTTCTTATTTGTTCCCTAGTCCAGGTTTCTTCCTCTCCCTGGTTTCATAGGGACCAACCTCAACCACTTTCCAAATTTCATAGTTTTGGGCTCTTAGAAAGACTTGCATTCTATTTTTCCAGTATGAATAGTCCGTTACCTTAAAGAATGGTGGCCTATATGGAATGCCCCTCAGCTATGAAACCTTTGGAATCCATTGAGTTAAAAAGAAAGCACAGAAAGAATACTTAGCAAACAAGCAAACAATCATGCAATCAGACACACAATACTCAAAAACTGCTCAAATCAGATCAAGTATAAACCCGCTCTGATACCAATTGAAGGATCGAGGAAAAGGTGTGGATAAGATCTAGAAGGGGGGGAATAGATCTATGCCACTTTCTGCGGAAGCTTAAGCAATTTAAAATACTTTAGAATCAGAGGCAATTTCACAGTGAAAGAACACAGATCTGATGAAATGTTAAGTGAGTTGATAAAATAGATATGAAAACCAGTTGATTAAGTGAATCTTGATCGATCCTATGCAAGCATCTAACGAATGATAGAATCAAACCACAAGTAGACAAGTGCACAAAGATTTTTAGGTGGTTCGGAAATCACCCATGTGATTCCTACATCCACCCCTCACACCAGTAAGGATTCACTAAACAACTTGGGTAACACACCCACTGGAGACAGACAACTCCAACACTTGAGTTTACAACTCACACACCTCTAGAGCAAGACTAGTCTAGAACCCTGAGCAAGACTGCTCAACAACCACTTGAGTTTGACAACTCAAACTGAGCACGACGGCTCACAAATAACAATGCTAGACACCAACACACGACATGGATCTTCTAGCAGCAGATCATGTCAGACATGAGAACATTCATGAGAGTTATGCAGAAGTACTTGCACAATCTCAAAATGTCTCAGAAGAACAAAAGTACAAAGAAGATTATATGAAAGGACTTTGTTCTTCAGTGTACTCCCTTGTAGAAGCTCAGATTGGGAAGAGGCTTGAATCCTTGAAGTCCCAGCCGATGCTCTACACTTTTGAACTTGGGGATCTTCCTTAAAATCTTCTCCAACGAATGCTCCTACTTGATCTGCTTCCTTGAGGCGCTTCAGATGCTTCTTCAACAATCAAACTCCAATTCTCACAGTCGAAATGATGAGAATTGGTCTTCAGAAGACACCAGGAGAGCAGAAGAGGGAAATGAACTCTTCTCGCCGCCAAAGGGAACTTTTCTGGAGGCTTGGAGAGTTCGTTGGCGTCTCTTGTTGATGGATGGCCAATTGGGGGCCTTTTATACCCAAAAGATTCCAAAGATACCCTTTAGGTACAAGGGCACACGATCCTAGGTTGATACACCATCGCCCTAGGCTGACACGTGGCAGACATCCAATTTAAGTTGCAATCTTTTCGTAGTGTGTCGACCTGCCCTGGTGGTGGTGTCAACACACTGTCCCAAATCTGAGAACAGGCTGTTCTGGGAATAGGTCCAGTGTCGACCTGCTCTGATGCTGTGTCGACCTGCTGTCCCAATTCTGCAAACAGGCTGTTCTGGGAACTGAGTCCAGTGTCGACCTGCCCTGAGAGTGCGTCGACCTGAGTAGTCTAAATCCTGGAATCTGCAACTCGTGTCGACACACTCTTTGACTTGTGTCGACACAGTCTCAACAATTCTTCACCTTTTTGCCTTTAAATCTGGGTTGTTGTGTCGACACCATTGTGGGGTGTGCCAACACTTCATTTGCAAAAAGTGTTTGTACCTAAAAATTAAACACATATATCATTAGTAAAATGTTTTATTATGAGTACAAATGATAAGTGTGCTTTGAAGCATACTTTTTGAATATGTAATTCAGGTGAAATGTGTTTATCATGTTTCAAATAATTTTCATTCAAATCACATTTGTTATCATCAAAATAGGAGGGAAAATGATATGAAATTACACTCAACCCAACAGACATTGGCTGTGAAGATGAAGAAGAACCAGCTGACCAAGCAGGTCTATTCAAAACTTTGAATTTCTTTTTAAGTGCATACATCTCTTCATCAATATGAGTAGACAAATTCTTCATACTCTCCAAGTTATCAACCAAATGTGCAAAAGACAGCAATCTGTGCCAATAATGCCTGTGTGAACCTTTGAGTTGCATGGTCAGAAGTTGCTTTTTGTTCAATAAACTTGGCAGACACAGTGTTCTCCAACCTCTGAATCCTCAACAAAAATTTGCTGACATAGTTTGAATGGAGGTGTTCAAAGCATCAAATTTGTCGTTTAAAAAAGGTGTATAACTCTGGTGGAACAGAAGGTCCACCAAAGGATGTGGATGCATGAACTGGAGGTTGTGGAGAAAAAGATGGAATTTCAGTTTCAGGGTTCAAGGAGGAGGAGGGCTGAAGTTGAGGTGAAAGAGGGGCATGAAAGGGTACATCAACTTCAACTGCCACATGAGGCTGATCCTCATTCATTGGAGGTTGGTCCTCATGCACTTGAGGCTGATCCTTTTGCATTGGAGGCTGATCTCTTGCACTGGAGGCTGATCCTCTTGCACTGGAGGCCTCTTGCACCACAGGGGCCTCTACTGCAGCTGGCCCTCTCCTAACCTTATCACCCACAATCCTAAAGCCCATAAACTTTTGAACATGCTTAAAGCAATAAATATTGGACTTAGGAATTTTCTCAGACTTCTCATTTTCAAGAGATACACCAAAGTGTTTGAAGACTTGAGTCAAATGGGCTGCATAAGGAAGTGATCTATGCAAATCTGCCCTAGTGGTCTCAGAGATGATCTAGTACATGATGACATGGAGATTGACCTTTATGTCCTTGCTCATACAGTATAGCACAAACCTTTGGATGTCTGTGAGTCTGTCTCTCCCACCACCTTGAGGCGTTATGATAGTGGTAAGGATGTGATGGGTAAGCCTCAACGCTGGAGGAAAAGTGTTGGTGTTGAATTTGGTGACATGGGTTTGCTTGAGATCAGTCTCATCTGCCTACAATCCAGTCAAAATGGTATATGCTTCATGAAGATTGAACTCAAAGTTATGGTAGTCTGCTCCTTCATCTGGAATTTTGAATATTGTGGCTGCTATGTCTGTAGGCATATCAATTGCAATCCCTTTGACTTTTGACTTGTAGCCCTCATCTGTGCATTCCAAATGCATGTAGAACTCCTGGACAAGTCTAGGGTAGATGATGCGAAACTCTGAGATAAAGGGTTGCCAAGACTGAAATTGGAAGAAATTTAGGACTTCAGGAAAGGCAGCAATCAATTCACTATCTTCTAACTCCACTGCTCTGGGTTTCAAAATTGTCTTCCGGGCACTAGGTGGTTTGGAAGGAGTTCTCTTAGAAGGTTGGGAAGACTCTGAGGATGATGAGGATGAGGATGACTGCTCAGAAACTTTAGGAGAGGAATCCAGAATTTTCCTCCTAGGGTAGGCAGACCCTCTACCTCGCCAGAAGATGAAGCCCTACCTCTCTTAGCAGGTGATGGGGATGCAGAGGGAGACCCTGGCTGCTCTGCAGGGTCATGGCGCCTCTTGGTCCTCCTTTCAGTAGGAGGAACATCATCAGCCGGATTGGGCCTTGCCGTAGCCCTTGACTTTGCTCCACGGCGAGGGACCTGCTTGGGTGCCATGGAATAGAAAATAGGGGACGATGGAGAGAGAGGAATGAGAGAAGAGGAACAGGGAAGGGATGGAGGAGGGTAGAGGTGGAGATGGATTCAAAAACCTGCCGGATTCCAGGAAGAAGACGACCGTCGGGTCGACCTGGAGAAGAAAAAATGGGTTTTAGGGTATGCTACCCCGCAGGTACATCAAATCTTTAACCGGCGCCCACGGCGAAAAAGAGTCTGGCAGGGGGGGTCAGTGTCGACACTAGAGGAGGTGAGTGTCGACCTGAGTGAAAGTGTGTCGACACTAGATGGAGTAGTGTCGACCTGGCCTGATGAAAATTTAAGATTTGAGTGTGGGAAAAATTAGTGAGCTTTGGGACATCTTTATAATGATAAGCAGTGGGTGGAATAATCATTTCAAGGATATTTAAGAGACTAAAAAATTCATTTGTTAAATTTTGCAAAAATTCAACACAATTCAAGTTTTACACAATATCCAACAGGATATGAGCATTCAGTGACTTGAGTCATTAAAATGATGATTTGAGGGATATAATACATTTAATAAATCAACTACACACTACCATATTCTTCAAGTCCAAAGAAATAAAAAAAATCTTTTAGACTGAAATCAAGTGTGTTGAAAGTAAACATTTTTTAAGAACAACTTGATGATGGATAAGAGTGATTCTTTTAAAACAATTCTCCAATGATATACATATTTTATTTTTGAAAACAAACTATCAAATGAGATACATCTTGTTCACTCAAGAACTAATGCTTTTCACACACTATAGTCCCTGGATACTAAAGATTTATCCATTATCAAGTCTCAAAGGGGTAAATGATGACTTTTTGACATGAAAATATATTTTTTAGACGCCAATATTTTCAGTTACTCAGTCATCATCAAAAAAGAATATGACATATTTATTTTGCTTTTTATTTATTTTTGATTTTGAACCCCTTTGAACAGAGATAACATTAGTGCTTCATGACATACATGGCACTTCATTCATTGTGAAGGTGTGCAGTTTCTCAGCACATGTGCCATTGCTCTGTTGAATTGACAAATTTTGGAGATTTTTGACAAAAAAGACATCATTTATATCCAACATCAATTGCAAACAAAAACATGTTTAGATTCAAGGCACACATTATCCTTCAGTCTTTGAAAGAAATCTGAATTTCTATAGTTTTGAAGAATATAGGTGAGAGTTGACAAATGAATATAGTAGATCACTCAAAGGATCATTTTGAGACTCTAGACACCTGAATGAGGACATCATGCAAGGAAATTGATGTAATGCAAGAAAATTTTTTGAATTTTTCAAAAGATATGACTTGTGAATTTTCTAGCTCCCCCTGAGATGATGATTTCAACCACTTTTCATCAGAATAAGGATATGCAAGTTTTTGAAATCAGAAATAATTCTCTTTGAGCAACAAAAACTCCCCCTCAACAATTGCATATTCATTTCTTGGTACTTGGCGGAGACATATACTCTCGCATAGTGAAAGTGTCCAGACAAGCAGAACTTGTCCTTCTTCAAATCACCATTTGATATACCAAGAAGTTCAACACAATGTGAGTTGAAGAGTTCATTGTCAAAAGAAATAGAAGTGAAATGGAGAGAGATATGATCAGTATGAATCAAGGAAGCAAATGAATATGATGATGCAAAGAACTCCCCCTCAGAAGATGCCTAACACTCAACCCAATCCTAAAGGACATTTACAAAGACCAAGTTCTCTCCTTAAAGATGAGAATCTACTGTCAGGAAGGGGTTTTGTGAAGATGTCAGCAATTTGTTTTTCAGTTTCTATGAAGTGGAGTTCAAAGGATTTCTTTGCTACCTCATCTCTCAAGAAATGATGCCTAATTTCAATATGCTTGGTTCTGGAATGCTGAATGGGGTTTTTAGACAGATTTATTGCACTTGTGTTATCACATAGAATGGGAACACAACCTAAGTCTTGGTTATAATCAAGAAGTTGATGTTTCACCCAAAGAATTTGAGTTCCATATCTACTTGCTGCAACATACTCAGCCTCTGCAGTTGACAGAGCAACTGAATGTTGCTTTTTAGAAGCCCAAGAAATTAGGCACCCACCTAAGTATAAACACAAGCCACTTGTGCTTTTTCTATCTAATTTACAACCAGCATAATCAGCATCACAATAGACAATCAAATCTAACTTGCAATTAGCAGGATACCAAATTCCTAAATCACATGTTCCAACAAGATATTTGAAAATTCTTTTAACAGCTAATATGTGACTTTTTTTAGGATTTGATTGAAATCTAGCACACAAACACACACTAAACTGAATATCAGGTCTAGAAGTTGTAAGATAAAGTAGAGAACCAATCATACCTCTGTAGGTCTTTGGGTCTACTGACTTACCATTTGAGTCTTCTTCTAGCTTAGCATTAATAGCAATTGGTGTGTTTGAATGCTTGAGGTTCTGAAAGTCAAACCTTTTCAGAAGTTCTTTGACATATTTGGTTTGACTGATGAAGATCCCCTCATGTGTTTGGTTAACCTGCAATCCCAAGAAAAACTTTAGATCTCCCATTAAACTCATTTCAAATTCATTTTTCATTTGATTGGAAAATTCATTACACAGGCCTTTATTGGTTGATTCAAATATTATGTCATCAACATAAATTTGGACTGCAATTATTTGATTATTTATTGTTTTTGTGAACAATGTTTGATCAACATTTCCTCTAGAATATCCTTTTTCAAGTAAAAAGGAACTCAAGCGGTCATACCAAGCTCTTGGAGCTTGTTTAAGACCATAGAGAGCCTTATGAAGCTTGAAAACATGGTTAGGATGTTTTTCATTTTCAAATCCAGGAGGTTGTTCAACAAAAACATTTTCCTTGATATATCCATTTAAAAATGCACTTTTAACATCCATTTGATAAACTTTGAATTTCATGGAGGATGCAAAAGCAAGGAAAATCCTAACTGCTTCTAGTCTAGCTACAGGGGCATATGATTCTTCAAAGTCAATTCCAAACTCTTGATTGTACCCCTTTGCAACTAGCCTAGCTTTATTTCTTATGACTTGACCATTCTCATTCAACTTATTTCTGAAGACCCATCTAGTGCCAATGACTGTTTGGTCACTAGGTCTAGGTACTAATTCCCATACTTGATTTCTTTAAAATTGATGAGGTTCATCATGCATGGAATTAATCCAATCAGAACTTGATAAAGCTTCATCAATTGACTTTGGTTCAATTTGGGAAATTAGAGCTAGTGGGTCTTCTTCAATAGTATGCAGGAATGAAGATCTAGTCCTAACTCTATCATGCAAATTGCCAACTACATTATCTAATGGGTGATCTCTCAAAATTTGATGTTCAGAAATTACCTGTTGAGGGGTACTTAAATCTGGAGCAATGTTACCTGATCCACTTGAAGATGGTGAATTGATGTTCAAGTTCTCACCAATGTCTTCAAGCTCCTCAACAGTTGGTGAAGAGTCCACAATGAAATCATCCTCTTCACTGTCTTGTCTTTCCCTGCAAGATTTAGAATTATTAGTTGAAAAGGAATTTTCATCAAAGATAATATGTGGAGATTCTTCAACAGTTTTGTTTTTGAGAATGTACACTCTGAAAGCTCTTGACACTTCTGAATAGCCAAGGAAGATGGCTTCCTGACTCTTAGCATCAAACTTGTCAAGATTTTCTTTATTATTGTTGTGTACATAACATTTGCACCCAAAGATTTTAAATAGGAAACATTTGGCTTTTGTTTTTCAATAATTCATAGGGGGTTTTTCTGATTTTTGGTCTGATCAAAGCTCTATTCAGAATGTGATTTGCTGTGTTTACAGCTTCAGCCCAGAAGGATTTGGGCAAATTGCTTTCTAAGAGCATGGATCTAGCCATTTCCACAAGAGTTCTATTTTTTCATTCCACAACTCCATTTTGTTCTGGAGTTCTTGGTGAAGAAAACTTGTGGAAAATTTGAAGTTCAGCACATAAATC
Organism: Colocasia esculenta; assembly: GCA_014218235.1. Taxonomy (NCBI): domain Eukaryota; kingdom Viridiplantae; phylum Streptophyta; class Magnoliopsida; order Alismatales; family Araceae; genus Colocasia; species Colocasia esculenta. Next base: position 41,920,788 of record CM024753.1, read on the forward strand.
AGAAAAGGATTGGTTTTCAAATTCTCCCCCATGATCAGTCAAAATATTTTTGATTTTATATGAAAAGTTTGTTAGGGCAGTGGTACAGAATTTCCTGAACTCAAGGCAAGTATCACTTTTGTGGGACAAGAAGATAACCCAAGTAAATCTGGTAAAATCATCAATGATTACAAACCCATATCTCTTGCCACTTAGACTTAGAACTCTTGTTGGGCCAAAAAGGTCTATGTGAAGTAGTTCTAGTGGCCTAGATATGAGTACCTCATTGAAGTTCTTAAAAGATTTCCTAGTTTGTTTTCCTTGGGCACAGATCCCACAAACTTGATTTTCAATGTTAGAGAAAGATTCAGGAAGACCCTTAACCAAGTTTAGCCTTAACAATTTATTCAATTTTCTGAAACTTGCATGGCCAAGTCTTTTGTGCCAAGTCCATGCAATTTCATCTTTATTAGCAACAAAAATAGATTTTCAGAAAAGTTTTTATTAAGGTCTATCATGTAAACATTGTTTTCCCTCTTTCCACAAAATTTATTTTATCAGTTGATGAATCAATGATCTTACAGAAATTGGATTCAAACACAACTTTGTGACCTTTGTCACATAGTTGGCTAATACTTAGCAGATTGTAATCAAGACCATCAACTAATAAAACACTATCAACAGAGTTTGAGGAAGTTTGACCAACCTTTCCAGATCCAATGATCTTTCCTTTATTTTTACCTCCAAATGTTACTGAACCTCCCTCCTTCTCAATCAGGAATGAAAATTTGGCTTTATCTCCAATCATGTGTCGTGAACACCCACTGTCAAGGAACCACACATTTGAATTGGGTGCACGACCTTCCTGCAAAATCAATCAATGGAGAGAAGATTTGGTACCCAAACAGTGTTGGGACCATCAGAATGTTTGGACATTTTATCAAATCTTTTCTCACCCAAATTTGATTTGTTTTTTATTTTTGTTTTATTACAGTGGTGTTCTTTATCTTTTTCATTTCTTCTTTCCCTTAGGAATGAAAACACCAGTGTTTTTGTTTTGGTAGGAGGGGAAGTTTTCATTTGAACATGAGAGTTTAAATGAGGAGGTGGAATCCAAGGATTTTGTTGGTACATCAGAAAATTTGGATAGAAGAATTGGGGATGATACCAACATGGGTTGTAATGCCATTGGTTCCAATCAGCTTGATATCTTGTCTTGGAAGTCCAAGGTTTTTCATGAATGACTTCATTTGACTTTTTCTTATTTTCAAGTTTTTATTTGAATTTTTTATTTGTTGTTTGTCTTGGTTGATGTTGAGCAGGTCGACCTCTCCTTGACTGGTGTCGACACAACAGCCACAGAAACCTTCTTCTTGTGGACTGGTGTCGACCTGTCAGGTGACTGTGTCGACCTGGTTGCCTTGTTTTGATTTTGAGATTTTGGAATTTTTGAAGTTTTGCTTGATGTTTGTTTGATTTCTGTGTTCTCAAGACTAGGACCTTTGACAAATTTAATTAATGGTGTTTTATCCTTATTCTCACCAGATTTGTTTTTCTTAGGTTTTTGTTGATCAAATCCTAGTCCATGAGAGATTGATTTCATTTTTGCTCTCAGTAAGGCCTCCAGATTATCTTTACCATTTGTGAATGTTTCAATAACTTCATCCTTTTCTTTTAGCTGGTTTTGTAAGATTTTTATTTCTTCAATCTTTTGTTGTTTATCATGGTTTTCCATTTCTAGCTTTCCAGACAATTCTTTGAATTCAAGGGTGACCTTTTGAGAGGCTAGCTTAGGCTCATCAATCAAATTCAGAAGATTTTCTTTTTCTTCATTCAGTTCAGTTACTTCATTTTCTAGTTCACAAATTCTTTTGTTTGAGGATTGGTTATGGTAAATGCTTTCGATTTTCTTTTTGAGATGTTTATTTTCTTTCCTCATTTCAGTATAGTTTCAACAAGCTGCATAAGCATCTTGCCAATCCTCAACTGAATAGTCTTCGAAAGATTACTTACCTTTCCATCAGAACTATTCACCATGAAGCTTTCCTCACTATCTGAACTTTTTTTCTTCTTCTTCCTTTTCACTTGAGTCTTCATCAGAAAGTGGCTTGGCCTTTGTGCTTTTTGTGCTTCCTTCTTGTTTTTAGGACATTCTCCCTTCATATGTCCTGGCTTGTTGCACCTGTAGCAGATGACAATTTCGTCAGATTTTTTATTCTTGTTAGAATTAGCATTAGAAAAGGAAGTGTTTCTTTTACCTGATGAATATTTCTTTTTGCCAGAAAATTTTCCTTTTCTATATTTCAAGAATTTTCTGAATTGCTTGGTCATGAGGGCAATTTTATCCTCATTTGACTCAAACTCATCAGAACTGGTTTTATCCTGACTCTTGTCTTTGTTACTAGATGAGGCCTTTAGAGCTACTGGCTTGGTTTTGATTATATGTTCTTCATTTCTCTTTAGATTGATTTCATATGTCATTAAAGATCTTATCAACTCATCCAAAGAAATTTTGGACAGATCTTTAGAATCTTCAATGACAGTGGCTTTTGTGTGCCAAATTGAAGAGAGATAACGTAGAATTTTTCTTACCAAGTCAGCATCAGTATAGTCCTTACCTAAGGCCTTTAGTCCATTGACTATGATCATAAACCTGACAAATATTTCAGAGATTGTCTCATTAGATTTCATCATGAACAATTCATATTCAGAGACAAGTATGTTAGCCTTGGTTTCTTTAACCTGAGATGTTCCCTCATAGAGTAACTCAAGTTTATCCCACATCTCTTTGGCAGATTTGCACATTGAGATTCTGGAGTACTCTTTGGGGTGAACAGCACATTGAATCATATTCATGGCACTGTAATTCAATGTAGCTCTTCTTTTCTGTTCCCTAGTCTAGGTTTCTTCCTCTCCCTGGTTTTCATAGGGTCCTACCTCCACTACTTTCCAGATTTCATAATTTTGGGCTCTTAGAAAAACTTGCATTCTATTTTTCCAATAAGAATAGTCCGTTCCATTAAAGAATGGTGGCCTATTTATGGAATGACCCTCAGCTATGAATCCTCTGGAATCCATTTAATTAAACAGATGGTGCAAAGAAGGAAACACTCAGCAAACAAACAAGCAAGCAAACAAATCACACAGAATACTCAGAAATTACTCAGAACAAATCAGATCAGGTGTAAACCCGCTCTGATACCAATTGAAGGATCGATAAAAGATGAGGACAAGATCTAGAGGGGGGGGGGGGGTTGAATAGATCTAGGCCTACTAATGCGGAAGCTTAACCAATTTTAACAACTCTTGAATCAGAGGCGAATTGAAAAATAGATTTCACAGATCTGAAGGTAAATTGAGTGAGTTGTGCAAACGAAGTGTGTGTGAACAAATTGATTAGATGAATTCAAACGATCCTATGCATGCATCTAACGAAGGATAAGTTCAAACCACAATCAGATCAATGCACAGAGATTTTTAGGTGGTTCGGAAATCACACCATGTGATTCCTACATCCACCCCTCACACAGTGAGGATCCACTAACCAACCTGGGTACAACACACCCACTGGAGCCTGACAACTCCAACCCTTGAGTTTACAACTCACACGACCTCTAGAGCAAGACTACTCTAGACCCTGAGCAAGACTGCTCAACATACACCTTGAGTACGATGACTCAAAAACCACTGAGCTCGACGGCTCACAAACAACTTGCTAGAAAAACACAAGACTCAGATCCTCTAGCAACAGATCTAGTCCAACAAGAGTGAATTCATGAGACTCATGCAACAACCCATGCACAATCTCAGAATCACCCAGAAGAGAAAAATGAAGATGAGAATTGTATTGATAGCTTTTCTCTTCAGACGTACTCCCTTGTAGAAGGTCGAATTGTGAAGTGCTTTGATCTCTGGAAGTTCCTGGATGATGCTCTGCAAATCTGATCTTGAGGATCTTCCTTGAATTCTCCACAGAAGTCGGCTTCTACTTGCTCTGCCTCCTTGAGATGCTTCTTCAACGATCAATCTCCACTTCTCATACTTGAACAGATGAGAAATGGCTTCAGGAAACACCACGAAAGCAGGAGCAGGGAGATGAACTCTTCTTGCCGCCAAAACCAGTTTCTGGAGGCTCTGAGAAGGTTCTTCTATGATGGATGGCCAATAGGAGGGTATTTATACCCTAAATAGCCCAAAGATACCCTTAGGATATGTGGGCACAAGATCCAAGATTGATCCATCATCTCCCAAGGGTGCCACGTGTCCAGGAGGAAGTTTAAGTCATAGAGATTCCGGAGTGTGTCGACCTGCCCATGAGGTGTGTCGACACACTGTCCCAGACTGGCAAATCAATTCCCTGGGAGAGGTCTCTAGTGTCGACCTGAGATGATTCAGTGTCGACCTGCTGTCCCAGACAGCAAAACAGGCCTTCTGGGAGAGGCATCTAGTGTCGACCTGCCTGCCTTTGGTGTCGACCTGAGATTGAAGCCTGATGCCTTGTTTCTCTGGAATCTGACTCTAGTGTCGACCTACCCTGGACTAGTGTCGACACTAGTTGATCTTTTCTTCACATTTCTGCCTTTGCTCTGAACCATTGTGTCGATACCATTGATGGTTGTGTCGACACTACCTTTGCAAGAAATGTTTGTCCCTGAGAAAATAAACACATAAATCATTAGATAAATGTACTATCATGAATATAAATGATTAATGTGCTTGGTAACATGCTTTTTGAATATAGGTATTTCAGGTGTGATGTACTTCACATGTTCCAATTTTTATGCATTAAAATCACAACTTGTCATCATCATAATATGAGGGGAAATGACTTGTTTTCACACTCAACCCAACAGTCGACAGGTACTTGTCTTTTGTGCTTTTCTTGATCTTTTTGCTCTTGTTTTGGTACATTGTCTTGCATGCAATCTCTCCTACATTTAAGAACATTGTTAGTGAGATAATGTGAACATTTAGACAATCAAATTAAACATGTGATTCTTGATTAACATTTGCTTGACTTGTCATTCTTATCATGTTTCACACATACATATCACATGAAATTGTATTGTTCATGAAATGCTCATTGATTGCTCATCATAAAAAACAAACATCTCAATTATGAATCCATGTAAACCCAACAGAACAGACGTGCCAAAACAAAACAAAATACACCTAACAGGGTTCTAAGAAGGCATTTAAACAATCAAACATGGCAGGTAAACAGGCTAAAAAATCACGAGGCTAGCATTGAAGGTCCCACCGTGATCGCCAAAAGATGTAATCACGGGGATTGTGCGACCCCCCAAAACACGCAAATATGTATTCAATATACAGGCATGGAAAGAGGATGTGATCGCCACCTAACTTGTTGCCTAATGATGAAAATAGCATGGGCTAACTAAGCTAGGAAAAGGAAAAGAGAATAAGAGGACTTACTGATATCGCGACGTGGAACCACGTCGCGATGGGCTGAAGTCGCGTCACCCTTGTAGGGCGCGTCTCCACTGTCACGTCGCCCTCGTTCGTCGTGTTCTCTGCAGTGCGGGAGAAGTGATGAAGGACCTTCTTCCTACCCTCCGGCCGGCTAGAGAACAAGAGCTCCTCGTGAAACTTCGCTTGGGTGCCTGCCAAAACAATGAAAACAATGAAAGAAACCCTGTTAGAATGAGTTAAGCATAGTATCCATTCAAAAATGAAAGAGAAGGAGGGAGCATGGGGGGAACGAACCTGGGGTGGTTTTTTAAACCCCTAGGGTGATGGGAAAACGTGGGAAAGGAAGGAAATGCAACCTATCTAGAAAATGGAATAGCATAATGCATGAAGAAAGGAGAAGAAGGGGGAAGAGAGAAAGAGCCCCATGTGGGGAGACTCCCTGGCGTGGTATGCGTCGTTGGCTCGTTCAAAAGCCTCTGGATGGAGTAGGAATCACCCTCCTCACGTTCCCAGCCTTGTGGATGAGCAAAATGGCATAACTTGAGGTGGAAAAGGTGAGGAAATGAGAGAAGAGGAAGGGCTGCAGGCTAAGTCCAGATCACTGAAAAATTCGGCAGCCCTTCGGGGTAAAAAAATGGGGGTCCCTTTGCTCTGAAGGAGGTGACCTTGCTTATATAGAGTTAGAGAGAGAAAATCCCATCTTAAGATGATAAATACCGAAATAAAGGATAAAAGCCAATAAAATTCGGATTGGGAGAGTCCAAAGAGGTTCCTAGAGTCTCCCACAACCCCAAACCGTGGCCATGGGGGTTGGGAGGTTGCATGGGATAGAGATAAGGCTATGGGAGGATAAAGTGGAGGTGGTTGTGGAGGCTATTGCTGTAGGATCGAATAGGTGGATGGATCAGATCTAGAAGGGGGGGGGGGTTGAATAGATCTAACACCAATTAATGCGGAAGCTTAAGAAATTCAAAATTACTTTGAATTAGAGACCACTTCACCCAAACAATTTACTGATCTGAAGTGTGGGTGTGTGTAGATTGTGTGTGATTAGTGTGTGTGAGCAAATCAATTAGAAGTGTGAATGAAATCCCTATGCATGCATCTAGCATAATACAAAGTCAAATCACAATTCAAACCACTGCACAGAGGATTTTTAGGTGGTTCGGAAATCACCTCCAGTGACTCCTACGTCCACCCCTCACACAGTGAGGCCACACTACTCAAAACCTTGAGTACAACACAGACTGGAGCTCGATGACTCCAAACAACCTTGAGCACGACGGCTCAACACAACCTTGAGTTGAACGACTCACAAACTGAGCACGACGGCTCAAACAACAACCGGAGCACGATGACTCCAAATTGAGCACGACGGCTCAAACCACATAGTGAGTGCGACGACTCAAAAACCAGAGCTCGACGGCTCACAGTACAAAAGCTAGATCAAACACAAAAGAGATCAGATCCTCTAGCAATGATCTGATTCAAGACAGATTCGTACACAGAAATTTATGTAGAACTTTATGCACAAATCTCATAGACGAAATAAGGAAGAACAAACTCAAAAGTGAGAGAAATGGATATAGAATGAGTGTTCTTCGGTGAAGAGGTCTTGAAGACGCTTGAATTGAGGAGCCTTGATGGAATTTGGTGGAGATTCTCCTTAGTTGGCGATACTCTGCTTTGATGGCATCTAAAATGCCAGAAATCCCTCTTCTATTGCTGCTCTTCAGTTGGATCTTGTCACGTCCCAATAGCAGCGGAAATATCGAGGCGTAACAGATTAAAACGATAACTAATGAGACATTTATTACGATATACAAATTGGCATAATGCCTGAGAGTCTCGGGATACATGAAAAACTATTTAGAGAAAGCTCTTTAGAACATCTTGGACATACTAAACATGACATGACTAACTAAACTTTATTACAATAAGTAGATGGTCTCTCTCGGTGCACAACCCTGCCCGCTATGTTCAGTCTTGATTGTCACCTGAAAAATGTTGAGAAAATAGGGATGAGCAAAACTTGCCTAGTAGATGCCTTTAAGTTAACTTCAATCACTAGCGGAATGCATGACAAGATGAAGATTTAAAATAGCATAATGAGAAAATGAGGATTTAAAATCACGTAAGAGTTCACGTATTACAGTATAAAAGAATTAACGCTACAATTTCATATCTCAAGTATAAAACACATAAACAAGTACATCGAAGAATGAACGCGATCACTACTTTTGTCAAGATAAAACTCAAGTTTACCACTGAACACTTTCATAACAATCAATTTTCATAACAATCACTTTTCACGAATTTTGAATTGTCAGCCAGATACTATAAACACTTCACTTATGGTGTATGCCAAGCACTAGGCCATTACTCTCCATATGGTACCACTGGACACTAAGAGTATTCGAGATCTTCCCGGGACTAGACCATAGCCCCCTAACCGGCATCACTTTCACTTTTGAGTTCACGATTCAATGTAGCAGGCTGACAACTCAGAGTCCGCAGAGAAATGAGAAGTAGTCTAGTAATATATATTTTAGTATAAGGTGGCATGCCATATGAAAAACTAAATCAGCAGTATTTCGGCATAGAGATGGATCTTGAGAAATCAAGCGGACGGCATCCCGGCGTGGATGGGAATCCCGAGAAAACAAACCGACAGAGTTTCGATATAAAGAAGAGTTTCGAGAAAACATACCGATAAATCCTTGTGATATAGAAGGGTTTTGAGTGAACAAATCAACATAGAGAGGGATTTTGAGAAGAAGAATTGGTAGTATTTCGATGTCGCGAGAGATTCCGAGAAATTGAATCGGTAGCACTTCGGGTGTAACGGGGAATTCTGAGAAATCGAACCGACAGCACTTCGGCGTAACGGGGGATTCCGAGAAATCGAACCGGCAGCACTTCGGCGTAACGGGAGATTCCGAGAAATCGAATCGACGACGTTTCGACATAGAGAAGGATGAGAAGAACACAACAAGTAGCACTTTGATGTAGAGAAGGATGAGAGGAACACGACAAGCAGCACTTCGACGTAGAGAAGGATGAGAGGAACACGACAAGCAGCACTTTCACTCACTAGAGATTTAGAACTAACTTAAAAGAACCTACCTATTCGAGATAACTTCCCCCAAGATCGGGCACTCTTTCTCTCTTTACACTCCATAGAGCTCTAGCATAACCCTCCTCTCTTCCCTTAGATGGATGGAATGGGAGGAGGAGGGGGGTATATATAGGGAAGGGGAGAGGAAGGTGGGAGGAAGGTGGCCCCTCCCTAGGGCTCCTTAGATGGGGACATGTGTCCCTTAAGGGATAAGGATGCCTTGGATTGGGACATGTGTCCCTTATGGATAAGAATGGTAAGGATGGAGGACAAGTGTCTCTTATGGATAAGAATTGCATGGATGGGGGACAAGTGTCCCTTAATTAAGGGGTAAGCATCCCCTAACTAATGAGTCATTAGCATTTTTACCTTTTTCTTTTATAAATTGGATATATGTCCATTCCTAACCTCTGATTGGTCATTCAGGCCCTAAATGATCTCCGATTGGGAATCTGACTGTATCGCTGGGGTCAATAGAAATTACATCAGAGTCCTTAGAAAAATTATCATTTACATGAAAACCTCATATTTTTATAATTGTAGATATGCCCTTCCTATTTACGTTTATACTTTTTCTTCTTATTTTATTCTGAGCTCAGTGTGAACAGTGATATATCCATATCCTAATCCTCATTCTTTACCAATATGCTAGCCTTTAGTACTAACCTTTACTTTTACCATTTTTCTTTAGTATTATCCTTTAACAATATCATTATTATTTATCAGTAATAATATCCTTTATCAATAGTAGTATCCTTTAACACATTTTCAGTTCGGCCTTAGATAGATCTGGATTTGCTTAATCTCTCCATCCGTTTACAAACTGCATTACGTTTTCTCGACCGTTTCTCACTTATTTATCATTTTATACCGTGGGGTATTACACCCTCCCCTACTTATAAGAATTTGGTCCCCCAAATTCTACATATTGTGACTAGAATGAAAAGATGCTTACCTTCAAATAGTTCTGGATACTTCTGGTTCCCAAGTAGCTTCATCTTGTCCTCTTCTGCTCCATTCGATTTTTACTATTGGTATGCTTTTGTTCCTGAGTTGTTGTATCTTGCGATCCAAGATCATGGTAGGTTGTTCTTCATAAGTCAGATCTTTTTGGAAGTCCAGATCTTCAAATTGAATAATGTGAGATGGATCATAAACATATTTTCGAAGCATCGAAACATGGAAAACATCATGTACTCCTGCAAGCTGAGGGGGCAAGGCTAGATTATAGCTAACTTCCCCAATTTTTTCTAAGATCTCAAAAGGTCCAATGAATCGGGGACTAAGTTTTCCTTTAATCCCAAACCTCTTAAGTCCTCTTCTTGGTGATACTTTTAAGAACACATGGTCTCCAACTTGGAATTTCAACTCTCTTCTTCTTTGATCTGCATAACTTTTTTGTCGATCTTGGGCTGCCTTCATCCTTTGCCTGATTATCTGGATGTTATTAGTTGTTTTCTGGACTATTTTTGGCCCAATCATTTGTTTTTCACCAATTTCTTTCCAACATATGGGAGATCTACAATTCCTGCCATATAGAGCTTCAAATGGTGCCATCTGAATGGTGGATTGATAGCTATTATTATAGGCAAATTATTTTAGTGGTAAATGTTCTTGCTAGTCACCTCCAAAATCTAGAATGCATGCTTTACACATATCTTCAATAATCTGATTAGTTCTTTCTGTTTGCCCATCAGTTTGAGGATGAAATGTTGTGCTAAAATTCAACTTTGTTCCCAAGGCTGATTGTAATCCAATCCAGAAAAGTGATGTAAATCTAGAATCTCTGTCTGAAATAATATTGATTGGAATTGCATGCAATCTAATAATCTCCTTTATATATAGTGCTGCCAGAATATTTACAGACCATTTTGTCTTCATGGGTAAGAGATGTGCTGCCTTGGTTAAACGATCTACAACAACCCAAATGCCATCATGACCAGTTCTTGTTTTTGGTAATCCTGTAATAAAATCCATACCAACACTATCCCATTTCCATTCTGGTACTTCTAAAGGTCTCAATTTCCCAGCAGGTACCTGATGTTCTGCCTTAACCTTTTGGCAAGTTAGACATCTGGAGACATATTCCGCTATTTCTCTGTTCATATTGTTCCACCAATAAGTCTTCTTCAAATCTTGATACATTTTTGTTGCTCCTAGATGAATTGTATAACGAGTCTTGTGGGCTTCTTCTAATATCTTTCTCTTAGTTTCTTGATGATCTGGCACACATATTCTCTCTTGGAACATAAGCCTTCCCTCATTGTCCATGTGAAATTCAGGCCTGTTATTCAATTGTTCCTTGATCTCTACTATTGTTGGATCATTATCTTGATGTTCTTTGATTTCCTTCAAAATATCTAATTGGACTCTTAGGCTAGCAATTATAATATGATCTTCTGGAGTATCCACATTTAAATTTAGTGTTGAAAATTTGCTCCAGTAATTTCCACTCACCGCAAATCATACATGATAACTGTCCCACTGGATTTCTACTTAGAGCATCGGCTACTACATTTCATTTCCCAGGTTGATACTGGATAGAGAAGTCAAAATCTTTAATATATTCTAGCCACCTTCTCTGTCTCATGTTCAATTCATTTTTGAGAAAACAAATACTTCAAACTTTTATGATCACAGTGCACTATGAATTGGGTTCCATATAAATAATGCTTCCAAATTTTGAGGGCAAGTATTATTGCAGCCAACTCTAGATCATGTACTGGATAATTCTTTTCATGTGTCTTCAACTGTCTAGAAGCATATGCAATCACTTTCCCTTCTTGCATCAGTACACATCCTAAGCCCACATTTGAAGCATCCGTGTAAACTTCATAATCTTTTCATTCAATGGGTAGTGTAAGTACAAGAGCTGAAGTCATATATTCTTTCAATCTTTGGAAACTAGCTTCACATTTTTCATCCCAAATAAATGGAACCTCTTTCTTGGTTAATCTGGTCAAAGGTACAGCGATTTTAGCAAAATCCTTTACAAATCTTCGATAATAGCTGGCCATACCCAAGAAACTTTGACCTCTGTAACAGTAGTGGGTCTCGCCCACTTTTGAATAGCCTCAATTTTTGAAGGATCTACAGAAATACCTTCCTTCGAAATAACATGCCCCAAAAAGGCTACCTTATCTAGCCAGAATTCACACTTGCTCAGCTTGGCATATAACTTATGTTCTCTTAATATTTGCAAGGTAATCCTTAAATGAGACTCATGCTCTTCCTTATTCTTAGAATATATCAATATATCATCAATGAATACTACTATAAACTGATCCAGATAAGATCTGAATATATTATTCATTAGCTGCATAAAAACTGCTGGAGCATTTGTCAGTCCAAAAGGCATGACCACAAATTCATAATGTCCATATCTGCTCCTAAAAGCTGTCTTATGAATATCTTCCTTTTTGATCCTCAGTTGATGATATCCTGACCTCAAATCAATCTTGGAAAAGTATTGGGCTCCAGCTAATTGGTCAAACAAGTCATCGATCCTTGGTAAAGGGTATTTATTCTTAACTGTCAACTGGTTCAGCTGTCTGTAGTCTATACACAATCTTAATGATCCATCTTTCTTTTTGACAAATAGGACTGGTTCTCCCCAGGGTGAAGTGCTTGGTCTGATAAACCCTTTTTCAAAAAGTTCAGTCAACTGTTTCTTTAATTCCTTCATTTCTACTAAAGACATCCTATAAGGTGTCTTGGAAGCTGGGGCAGCTCCTGGAATTAGCTCTATAGAAAAGCTTACTTCCCGCTCAGGGGGCAAACCTGGTAAATCTGTGGGGAACACGTCTGGATACTCTCTCATCACTGGAATCTTTTCAAGTTCAGGATTTGGGGAATCTGCTACCACTACTGAAGCTAAATAAGCTATACAACCCTTTTGTAGAAGTTTCTGGGCTCGAAGGGCAGATATAAGAATTGTAGGTTGAGATTTATGTGTAACAGGAAAAGTTACGGGGAGTATATCCTTTTCTATAAAGGTGAGTTGTTTTAACCTGCAGTCTAATTTGACATGATATTGTGACAGCCAATCAGCTCCCAATATTATATCATACCTATCCATGTCAAGGCAAATTAAATCTATTGGAAAGTTCTGGTTGTTAATAAGTACTTCACTGGATGGACAATAGAAGTCGAGATCTATCCCAGAACTAATGGGGGTTGATAAGTTTATTCCCATAGGTAGAGTAGTTGGCTTTGACTCCAAGGTATTGACAAAGGCCCAAGAAATAAATGAATGTGTAGCTCCAGAATCAAATAGAACAAAAGCGGGTTTAGAGTGGACGATGAGAGTACCTTCGATGATTCCCCCTTCTTGATTCTCGTCCGTCATTCCCAGAGCTTGTAATCTTCCTGGTTTTCTATTAATTCTTTGAGGTGCATTTGGCTGGCCTTGAAGTTGTGGGCAAGCTGGGATGTGGTGTTCACGACTTCCACATTTCAAACAAGCACCTAACTTCTTCCAACATTCATCTGTTGTATGTCCCACTTTTTGACAATGAGTACATGTCACTCTTTAAAAATTATCATTGATCTGCTTTGGCTTCTTGGGTGCTTGTATAATACTTCTGCCCTCATTCTTCCTCTTGTTATTGCTAAACTTAACTATCCCCGAAGTAGAAGTCGAATTTCTTTTGTTGTTTTCCAACTTGCTCCAAATTTTGTTTGTCATCTCAGTTGCACTTTCTAAAGCTAAAGTCCTTCTTACCATATCTGAATAAGTAGAGATTAGTAGTGGGGCCAATTGAGTAATATAACTAGGCTTCAGTCCGTTCAGAAATCTTCTGGCTTTCAACTTCTCTGTGGCAACCAAATGTAGGGCATATCTAGATAATCTAGCAAATTGAGATTCATATTCTGTTACTGTCAGATTCCTCTGTTTCAGATTGATAAATTCCATGACCTTCATCTCTCTAATCTCCTCTGAAAAATATTGATTATTGAAAAGTTCCACAAATTCTGCCCAAGTGATGTTTCTCTCAGCCATAGTGACTTCAATGGCCTCCCACCAGGCCCTTGCATCTTTTTCTAATTGAAAGGTAGCTAACCTAACTTTATCCTCTTCTGGACAATGAGTTACCTTGAAAATTCTTTCTATTTCCTTTATCCAGTTTTCTGCCTCATCCGGGTTTGGATTGCCGACATACTTTGGAGGGTTCATGCTTCTAAAATTCTTGTACATCTCTCCATTATTTTGGTGATTCCCCTGTTGTGCAACTATACCAAGCGCTGTTGTTAGTCCTTGAATCATAGATTGAAGATCCTTCCAGGGTGCATTTTCTTCTTCCATTTTATATCTGGGTCAAAAATTAGAAACCAAACATAGTTAGATCAATTATCATATCAAGAGTTTACATAAGTAGTTAGACAAATATCACGCTTACATTATATCATTATATCATGCTTACATGCCTTAACCTCTAGTCCCACTATCATTACAAGTTAGACAAAATTGATAGTGGGTCCAACCAACTTTTACATTCCATCATTCTAATGCCTAATCCTGCTATCGTTACAAGTTGAACAAAATTGATAGCGGGTCAAAAACCTTAACTAGTTAGTATATTTTCAAGACTTCTGACTACTAGCCTATTTACATAGTCATGGATAATTCATATACTGAACTTTCCGAGGTTACTTCTCCTCCAGGGTTGTTAACAGAACCACCAGATTCTTCATTAGGCTCCCTATGATTGTAATGCAGCTCATAGGCAGCATCTCGAATTTGCTCCCAACGGCCCTCTGTTTGCATTTGTAAAAGTCCCAGTCTAGCCTCTATCCAATCTAATAGTTCTTGTAGCGCCATAACGCATGTAAGGATTTGCTCTGTATGATCTCCAAAAGCATATTCTACTATTTCACGTAGCCACCCTTCCATTGCGGCACACATATATTCTAATTCTTGTGCGAAATCTCCCTCGTCATTTCTCCATTCTTGGATCAGTCGGATAAGTACATCAATTCTTCGATTGGCCATCTGTGCTGGAGAATCCACATGAATTACACAAAATCTTTAATCAAATGAAATTGCAACTTATATAACTACTATAACTAAATCTTTTTCCCAATTCCTTTTCTACCCACCTCACCAGTTAATTATTGATTTATTGGAGTCTACTAATCCTAAGACTAGAAGGCTCCAAAAAATCTAGGCTCTGATACCACTAAATCGGTCACGTCCCAATAGCAGCGGAAATATCGAGGCGTAACAGATTAAAACGATAACTAATGAGACATTTATTACGATATACAAATTGGCATAATGCCTGAGAGTCTCGGGATACATGAAAAACTATTTAGACAAAGCTCTTTAGAACATCTTGGACATACTAAACATGACATGACTAACTAAACTTTATTACAATAAGTAGATGGTCTCTCTCGGTGCACAACCCTACCCGCTATGTTCAGTCTTGATTGTCACCTGAAAAATGTTGAGAAAATAGGGATGAGCAAAACTTGCCCAGTAGATGCCTTTAAGTTAACTTTAATCACTAGCGGAATGCATGACAAGATGAAGATTTAAAATAGCATAATGAGAAAATGAGGATTTAAAATCACATAAGAGTTAACGTATTACAGTATAAAAGAATTAACGCTACAATTTCATATCTCAAGTATAAAACACATAAACAAGTACATCGAAGAATGAACGCGATCACTACTTTTGTCAAGATAAAACTCAAGTTTACCACTGAACACTTCCATAACAATCAATTTTCATAACAATCACTTTTCACGAATTTTGAATTGTCAGCCAGATACTATAAACACTTCACTTATGGTGTATGCCAAGCACCAGGCCATTACTCTCCATATGGTACCACTGGACATTAAGAGTATTCGAGATCTTCCCGGGACTAGACCATAGCCCCCTAACCGGCATCACTTTCACTTTTGAGTTCACGATTCAATGTAGCAGGCTGACAACTCAGAGTCCGCAGAGAAATGAGAAGTAGTCTAGTAATATATATTTCAGTATAAGGTGGCATGCCATATGAAAAACTAAATCAGCAGTATTTCGTCATAGAGATGGATCTTGAGAAATCAAGCGGACGACATCCCGGCGTGGATGGGAATCCCGAGAAAATAAACCGACAGAGTTCCGATATAAAGAAGGGTTTCGAGAAAACATACCGATAAATCCTTGTCATAGAGAAGGGTTTTGAGTGAACAAATCAACATAGAGAGGGATTTTGAGAAGAAGAATTGGCAGTATTTCGATGTCGCGAGAGATTCCCAGAAATTGAATCGGTAGCACTTCGGGTGTAACGGGGAATTCTGAGAAATCGAACCGGCAGCACTTCGGCGTAACGGGAGATTCCGAGAAATCGAACCGGCAGCACTTCGGCGTAACGGGAGATTCCGATAAATCGAACCGACGGCGTTTCGACATAGAGAAGGATGAGAAGAACACAACAAGCAGCACTTTGACGTAGAGAAGGATGAGAGGAACACGACAAGCAGCACTTCGACGTAGAGAAGGATGAGAGGAACACGACAAGCAGCACTTTCACTCACTAGAGATTTAGAACTAACTTAAAAGAACCTACCTATTCGACAGAAATTCCCCCAAGATCAGGCACTCTTTCTCTCTTTACTCTCCCTAGAGCTCTAGCATAACCCTCCTCTCTTCCCTTAGATGGATGGAATGGAAGGTGGAGGGGGGTATATATAGGGAAGGGGAGAGGAAGGGGAGAGGAAGGTGGAAGGAAGGTGCCCCCTCCCTAGGGCTCCTTAGATGGGGACATGTGTCCCTTAATGGATAAGGATGCCTTGGATTGGGACATGTGTCCCTTATGGATAAGAATGGCAAGGATGGAGGACAAGTGTCTCTTATGGATAAGAATTGCATGGATGGGGGACAAGTGTCCCTTAATTAAGGGATAAGCATCCCCTAACTAATGAGTCATTAGCATTTTTACCTTTTTCTTTTATAAATTGGAGATATGTCCATTCCTAACCTCCGATTGGTCATTCAGGCCCTGAATGATCTCTGATTGGGAATCTGACTGTATTGCTGGGGTCAATAGAAATTACATCAGAGTCCTTAGAAAAATTATCATTTACATGAAAACCTCATATTTTTATAATTGTAGATATGCCCTTCCTATTTACGTTTATACTTTTTCTTCTTATTTTATTCTGAGCTCAGTGTGAACAGGGATATATCCATATCCTAATCCTCATTCTTTACCAATATGCTAGCCTTTAGTACTAACCTTTACTTTTACCATTTTTCTTTAGTATTATCCTTTAACAATATCATTATTATTTATCAGTAATAATATCCTTTATCAATAGCAGTATCCTTTAACACATTTTCAGTTCGGCCTTAGATAGATCTGGATTTGCTTAATCTCTCCATCCGTTTACAAACTTCATTACGTTTTCTCGACCGTTTCTCACTTATTTATCATTTTATACCGTGGGGTATTACAGATTTGCTCCCTTTCCTAGCACAACAACCTTCTCTCCAGAGATTCCCCTTGATTTCCACATCCTTCCTCTTGAACGGATGGCCTGCAGCTTCTGGAGATGGAGTAAGATATGGAGAAACCCCTTTTTCCGCCAAATAGCTTTTCTGGGTGTTGTATGGGCTCTCCTTCGTGGTGTCCTTCTTTGGAGTGCAAGGATTGGGGGTATTTATAGCCCCATATGTCCATAAGGTGCCTTGGGGTGCGTGGGCACAAAAATCTAGGTCAAATCCCTCAATTCCCAAGCAGCTACGTGTCCAGAAAAATTTGCGTTTTTGAGTTTCAGCTGGAGTGTGTCGACACCACCAAGGAGTGTGTCGACACACTGTCCCAAACATGAGAACAGGTTTCCTGGAAGCTGGAACTAGTGTCGACCTGACCATTGAGTGTGTCGTCACGACTGGCAGACTGTGTCAACACATAGGCAGACCGTGTCAACACATAGGCAGACCGTGTCAAAACACAGGTGGTCTGTGTCGACACCACTGAGACAAATTTGTGTAAACTTGAAAATATAAAGTGTAAACCATTAATACAAGATATTATCATTAAAATATGAGATATTAAACATCAAAAACATGTTGTTTAAGCATTATTGTGATATGTATAAAATGTATAACATGTTCAACATGTCATCATCAAAATCACAATATGTCATCATTAAAATCACAATATGTCATCATTAAAATCACAATATGTCATCATTAAAATCACAATATGTCTTCATTAAAATCACAATATGTCATCATTAAAATCATAACATGTCATCATTAAAATCACAATATGTCATCATTAAAATCACAATATGTCATCATTAAAATTACAATATGTCATCATTAAAATCAAAGTATGAGTGATGTTCATTGGTCATCATTAAAATACAACTTTAGGAAATTCCAAAACACACTCAATCCAACAATCTCCCCCTTTTTGATGATGACAAAACATATGCACAATCTCCCAATAACCTGACTTTCTTGACTGCAATAACTCCCCTTGACCATATACACCCTTTGAACTTTCTCCCCATAAAGAACTTTCTCCCCCTAGAAACTTTCACTTTCTCCTCCTTTAAGGAACTTTCTCCCCCTTTTTGACAGCATCAAAAAGTTAGACAAGAGAGAGAAACAAAGATTGTAGGAGATCAAGAAATGAAATGTAGGAAATGAATGGTCAGAAGTAATCAAAATAAGTGAGGCAAAATAATATTGTCAAATGAGAGAAGTTATTGTGTGTTTGTTATTGTGCAACAAAGTTTAATCACAAAGACACACTCAACACAAGGTATTGCAAGATATAATGATCCGAATGTAGTTAAAATAATGATGCAAATGTGAAGTAAAGTGACCTAAATGAGTGAGCAGAAGTATTTAACAAGGATGTTGGGAGCTTTAAGTTTAACCCAATGTAGAATAATAGGTCTAAACTCACTATACATGAACTTTATTAAGGTCTTAAGCTTTTCCATTCTGTCAATTTGATTTTCTATTTTTTCTGTGCTGGGAAAGAATACAAGAATAAATTAGTTAAATCTCACTTTTCAGTGCAAGAGATCACATTGATTAGATGCAAGACCTCCTGATTACTCAGTGGTTTAACTTTCATTATCTTATACAGAGTTGAAAATTTTGATTTCCACTTTTTGACGCGAAACAAATAGCTTTTTAGGTGAAATGGCCTGGTTACTCAGCGGTTCAAAAATTTACATTGCTCTGCTTGTATCTTTCCAGATTGTTGATCATTGTGATCATTTTCTTTTGATGTTTTGCAGGAATATGTTTGCTTTGACCAGACAAGTCATGACTATGAAATTAGAGAAATTATTCTTAACATGTGGTAAAAATGAAGCTTAAACAAGCACATGTTAAATAGTAAAGCCACTCATGTGCCTACAAGTGTTTTGCAAGTCATTTTAAAGACATTCAGTATTAAGATTGCTTAACCTTGAAATGATACTGAATTTTTGAAATTAAACTAAATGCACAATGAGTTTAGTTTCAATGTTTTAATTCTCTCATAAGAAATTAGCACAATGACTCAAAAATTCTGATGATTTTGGGGTTCAAGATAGACAAGTAAGGTCAAGGAATGTGACAATGACTCTCCCTTTCATGTATCTCCCCCTCACAAGGTGAACATGAAGATTATTGAAGAAATAGGAATGGAATGAAGTGTAAATAAAATGAGCAAGAATGTTTTATTGAAAGACAAGGACTCCCCCTCAACAATTGCATACAAGACTCTTGATACTTGGCGGAGACATATACTCACGCATAGTGAAAGTGTCCAGACAAGCTTGACTTGTCTTTCCTCAAATCACCATTTTATATACCAAGAATGCCAATGCAATGTGCGAGTGAGGAATTTATTTGCAAGAACATGAAGACTTCTATTTGGCAGCTTTGCAAGAAGATTTGTCAACAAACTGAATGAGAGTTGTTGATAAATCAAATATGAAAGAATATTTCTCCAGCATTTCACTCAAAGATTCTTTTAACTCACTCCCCCATAAGGTATACATGATATGAAATGATCATTTAAGCAATTCAAATATGTTCATTCAAAGTAGTTTGCACAAAAAGAATATGAACATGATCAAACATGCATTAACAGGCAATTTATTGAAGGAGAAAAGTTTTTCAAAAACTCAAAAGTGTTTCAAAGACTTAAAATAAAGTTTTTAATATTTTCATTTTTCTTGATGACCTTTATGCAGAAAAAGACTATTGATACTTGGCGGAGAATTTTTCTCACGCATGATGAGAGTTTCCAGACAAGCCTAACTTGTCCTTTCACATTTCACCATTTGATATACCACATAGTCACTGCAAAAAGGTCAATTATTATTTATTGTTAGCATGAAATTCATTGCATTTTCAAGAATATTTTTGCACTTTTTCAAATTTACTCCCCCTTAATATGTGCATGGAATGAAAAAGCTAGCAAGCAATTCACACATGATTATGCACACAATTAGCTTTAAGCATAACATGACTTCTGGTACTTGGCGGAGTATTTTACTCACGCATAATGATAGCTTCCAAACAAGCATAACTTGTTTTTCCACATGTCATCATTTGATATACCAAAAAGTCAAAGCTGTTGATATGCACACAGAATCATGGGCACAGTTAAGCAAGCATGATAACACAAATATGATTCCAAATGTTAAAACACAAAGTTATTGTTGGGAGTAGCATCAGAACACATTTTTCATTGTTCAGATAAAAAATCAAACATCATTTCAATTCAGGCAATTCAAATTTGAAATGATAAAGAAGTTTTACCTGAATGGACTTCAATTACTTTTCAAAGATTTTACCTGTGTTCTCTAATCATTTCTTGCCTTGCACAACCAATATCTTGAATCCATTTACAATGTATGGCTGCAAGACTCCTCAGTTTGCTGATCAAGCTAGTTTTGGGACCCACACTTGCTTGGGTCCTGTAATGAAATCAATTTTAGAGTGCAATAAAGATTTTTGAATCCAAAATGATTTTATTTTTGGTATAGATGCATTTCTTTCATTGACAGAACTATGAGCAGAGTTAGTTCCAAATTTTCTTTTTGCCTTGCTCAATGCATCTATGTTTTCATGAAGTGTTCAATTTATATTCACATGGAGTTTCTGAGCATTTTCAACAAAATCATGATTCTTAGTTACATGTGAATGATGTGAAAACTTTTGCAAGTAATTCAAGCTAAAATCATCATGGAAGAAATGAAGTAAACAAGCAGTCATGTTTCAATCACAACCATTTTTTTTAAATTAATGACTCTTATACAAGGAAGATCATTGGTACTTGGCGGAGGTTATTCCTCACACATAATGATAGTTTCCAGACAAGCCTGACTTGTCCTTCCACAGTTCACCATTTGATATACCAATTGATCTTTGCATAAGAGTCCCAATTGATTTCAATTTTTATTTAGCAGAGAATCTCTCAGAAGTATTTACCTTGTGAGATTTTCATTTTCTTTCATTCTCTTCACTTACTTTCCTTGTAGCCTTAGTCATGAAGCCTTCATCTTGAAATTGACTACAAGGATCCCTGCATCCAACATTCAAGCAGCACATTTCAGAACCCAAACTTGTTTGGGTCCTAAGGATCTTCCATGAATCTGCAACAACGATTTTTGAATCCAAAATGATTTGATTTTGGGTGCATTTTTCTGAAGACTAGAAACACTGAAATCTTGGTTTCTAATCTTAGAGTTATTGGTATAGAATGCACCACTGACATACTGAACATTTTGTTTTCTATTTTTCAGATTTTTATCATTGAGATTTTTAACATAGAATTTAGAAGAGATCTTTTGTGCAATAGTTCCTTTTTCATGTACATAGAATTTCTGAGTGTTTTCAGCATGAACATGATCTTTATTCTTATGTACATTAACATGAAACATGGGAGCATGCACAAGATTATCAATTCTATGCCAACATTCCCTAGAAGTATGCCCAAATTTATGACATGTGAAGCACTGGACTGATTTGGCATATTTATGGAAATGTTGATCTCTATTCTAGAAAATTTGGCTAAATGACCAGGTTACAATTAAAGAAAATGAGATCATTTCTTACCTAGTACTTACCTTGGCATGTATGCATTTGTTGGAATCTCCTTTTCATGTGAGGAGGCTTACCATGAGGAGAAGGAGGTACCTTTTGGTGGCTCTTGGCATGATGTGAATTTGGAACTTGCCTTAGAGCTTTTTAGACTGATGGAGGAAGTAGATAAATCTTCTTGACAGTAGCATTTTTCTTTTTCTCTATTTGTTTCTGAACAAGAACTTTCACTAGTTTTTCATCAAAATTAGCAGAGTTCTTGTTTGCAGCAGCTTTAACAAATGTTAATTTTGTTTTATTTTCATTTTTCTTACCTCTAACAGAAGCAAGACTTGTGTATTTAGTATTTTTGAATTCATGTTGAAGCTTCTGTTTTTCAAGTTTTAAAGCAACAACTTCTTTTTTTGAAATTTGAAAATTGTTTAGCATGACATCCAAACCATTTTTCATCTTGTTCTTTTTATTTTCAAATTGAGCAATTTGTTTTTCCATATCAGTAATTTTATTACTGACATTGCTACAATCATTATCTAATGGTTTGTCATGTAATAAGCATTCAATCTTTCTCTTTAAGTGACAATTTTTTCAACAAGTTGTTTGCATCTTTCATTTATTTGATGATCATGAGCCATGTTAGAAATCTGTTTGTTTAATTGATCATTATCAAATTTGAAGTTTTCATTGAGATCAATCAATTTTTCATTTTCATATTTCAAATCAAGATTTTCATGTTCCAAGTGATCATGATTTTCTTTCAACTTGGACAACTTTTTTTCACAAATTTTGATTTTATCTTTCAAACTTTCTTTTTCAGAATTCAGTTTCTGAACTTCAATTTTCAAATTCTCATTTTCTTGTGAAGAATCTTTATCATTGTTCTGGAGCAATTCAAGTATATTTTTCAAAATTTCACTCTCTTTGTGGCAATGTTTTAAAGCCTTTTTCAAATCTTTATTTTTAGTGTTCAGCTTTGCATTAAGATTTTGCATCTTTTCACAGAATTCAATCAATTCAACATAAGACATGTCTTCATCTGCATCAGAATCAGAATTAGAATACATGAATGGGTCTGGAATTGATTTACCTGACCTTGTAGTCCCATTGGAACTCTTGTGTTCTGAAGAGGATGTAGAATGCTCTGAGTTCTTAGAATGTGCAGTGAGAGCCACAACCTTCTGAATTGTTGATTTTCTGGATTCATTGAGGCTCTTCTTTGCCATTGAGCAGTTGCGAATTCTTTTTGCTCCTTTTCTTTGTGCTTCCCTTGAACAACTTGATGAAAGTGAGACTGGTGATTTCTAGAAGCTTGTAGTAGGAAATTCATGCAAATTAAAGAGATTTTCCATTATACCAAAACTCAAAAGACTATTAGATCTAATCATAGTGAATCAATGTAACAAGAAATTAGATCTAACAATTAGAGTGGTTAACCTTCTCTGATACCAATTGTAGGATCGAATAGGTGGATGGATTAGATCTAGAAGGGGGGGGGGTTGAATAGATCTAACACCAATTAATGCGGAAGCTTAAGCAATTCAAAATTACTTCGAATCAGAGACCAATTCCCCGAAACAATTTACTGATCTGAAGTGTGGGTGTGTGTAGATTGTGTGGGATTAGTGTGTGTGAGCAAATCAATTAGAAGTGTGAACGAAATCCCTATGCATGCATCTAGCGTAATACAAAGTCAAATCACAATTCAAACCACTGCACAGAGGATTTTTTGGTGGTTCGGAAATCACCTCCAGTGACTCCTACGTCCACCCCTCACACAGTGAGGCCACACTACTCAAAACCTTGAGTACAACACAGATTGGAGCTCGAAGACTCCAAGCAACCTTGAGCATGAATGACTCACAAACTGAGCGCGACGGCTCAAACAACAACCGGAGCACGACGACTCCAAATTGAGTATGATGGCTCAAACCACACAGTGAGTGCGGCGACTGACAAACCAGAGCTCGACGGCTCACAGTACAAAAGCTAGATCAAACACAAAAGAGATCAGATCCTCTAGCAATGATCTGATTCAAGACAGATTCGTACACAGAAATTTATGCAGAACTTCATGCACAAATCTCATAGATGAAATAAGGAAGAACAAACTCAGAAGTGAGAGAAATGGATATAGAATGAGTGTTCTTCGGTGAAGAGGTCTTAAAGACGCTTGAATTGAGGAGCCTTGATGGAATTTGGTGGAGATTCTCCTTAGTTGGCGATACTCTGCTTTGATGGCATCTGAAATGCCAGAAATCCCTCTTCTACTGCTGCTCTTCAGTTGGATCTGCTCCCTTTCCTAGCACAACAACCTTCTCTCCAGAGATTCCCCTTGATTTCCACGTCCTTCCTCTTGAACGGATGGCCTGCAGCTTCTGGAGATGGAGAAAGATATGGAGAAACCCCTATTTCCGCCAAACAGCTTTTCTGGGTGTTGTATGGGCTCTCCTTCGTGGTGTCCTTCTTTGGAGTGCAAGGGTTGAGGGTATTTATAGCCCCATATGTCCATAAGGTGCCTTGGGGTGCGTGGGCACAAAAATCTAGGTCAAATCCCTCAATTCCCTAGTAGCCACGTGTCCAAAAAAATTCGCATTTTTGAGTTTCAGATGGAGTGTGTCGACACCACCAGGGAGTGTGTCGACACATTGTCCCAAACATGAGAACAGGTTTCCTGGAAGCTGGAACTAGTGTCGACCTGACCATTGAGTGTGTCGACACGACTGGCAGACTGTGTCAACACACAGGCAGACCGTGTCAACACACAGGCAGACCGTGTCAACACACAGGTGGACTGTGTCGACACCACTGAGACAAATTTGTGTAAACCTGAAAATAAAAAGTGTAAACCATTAATACAAGATATTATCATTAAAATATGAGATATTAAACATCAAAAACATGTTGTTTAAGAATTATTGTGATATGTATAAAATGTATAACATATTCAACATGTCATCATCAAAATCACAATGTGTCATCATTAAAATCACAATATGTCATCATTAAAATCACAATATGTCATCATTAAAAATCATAATATGTCTTCATTAAAATCACAATATGTCATCATTAAAATCACAATATGTCATCATTAAAATCACAATATGTCATCATTAAAATCACAATATGTCATTAAAATCACAATATGTCATCATTAAAATCACAATGTCATCTTCAAAATCAAAGTATGAGTGATGTTCATTGGTCGTCATTAAAATACAACATTAGGAAATTCCAAAAGACACTCAACCCAACAGTTGCCGCGGCTGCAGTCACGACATATCGCATGGGCGCGACATGGACGAACGCGATGGCTTTAAGCATCGCGACTATGAGGCCACGTGCATGGATATGCATGGACTGTCGCAACGGCCAAAGAGGGCGCGATAATGGTAACGCGATGCTACGATATGTCGTGTTAATGAAAATCGGTTTACTCTTATTAATAGGCCGATCAAATGAGGAATAATGGACAAATAAAGGCTCATGGACTCTTTAAAAGGACAATGGATGGGATTTTCATGAAATTAAGCTCTTAATGGGCTCAAAGCAAGGCTAATAGTGGGTTCAAGGTGAGTGACCAAATAGGGGCTCACTAAAATGACAAGAAATGTGGTTCAACTCATAGGCCAGAAACGGGTGTCTACAGAGTTCACACTGTCGACATTCTGGCGAAAGGTTTGGGGATTGTTGGTCCCGAGTTCAGATTGAAGGATGGAAAGTTGGATATTAACCAATTGAATGCATTCAATCACATTCTGCATTTTGTTGTTTGCCAGATATTGGTTCCTAGGAGTGCCACCTTTTCTACATGTACCAAGGCGGACTCCGATATGATGTTCTGGGCTATCCAGAACCAGAGCATAAATATGGCTGGGGTTATAATAGAAAGGATGAAGTTTACACATGCTCAGGTTTGGGACAAGAAGAGTAAATTGAATGTGTCCCTACCTTACACCCATTTGCTAACCAAATTTTTTCAACATTGTGGCATTAATCTGTCTGGGGCGGTGTCAGAAAAGATGGGGCAGGCCATTCACAACAGGAACTTGAAAAAGCGTGGTTTTTCTTTGGTTGGTGGTGTGTGGACCAAGACCTCAGTGGCTGAGGGTGAGGCCATCATCGGTGAAGCCCAAGAAATTCTAGCAGAGGTAGCAGAAGCAGCAGTAGTACCAGTTGAGCAAGAAGATCAACAACCTACAGTAGCGCCTGTAGTGCAAGAAGAACAATAGGAAGTTGTCAGTTCAGAAATTGCAATGGATCAAGCAGCAGCAGCAGCAGAGGTCAGAGCAGAAGAATCTGTGGTCACTTGAAGCCAGATTGAAGATATTCCTCAAGATAATATTGAGCCAGTTATGCGAGTTTCAGAGGCTATCATCCCCACCACAGTTGTGGCATCTGTTCTAAGAGATGTGGTAGAATCCATTCCTAGTACTCAGGGGAGCCTGAAAGGACTAGTGAATCAGTAGCAGATGTTGTGGAATCAGGCCACACTGATGATGTTGTCATGGAGGATGCTCCTATTGAGGGGAAGCAGTCAATTGAGAAGGAAACAACACCTCAGGGGGAGCGTACTGCTAGTACCCCCGTTGATGATCAGTTCAGAGAAGGCATTGTGGAAAGTGCCTCAGGTGAAGAAGATAATGATGATAATGTGGAGTCCATTGCAAGGGCAAGTAATAAAGGAAAAGAAGTGGCCCAGGATATTCCCCTCCTTACCAGGAAGCCACACAGGAGGCCAAGGCAGAAGAAACTGAAGATCAACATGAAGCCCATTGTTGAAAGATTGGATGAACAAGAAAAGATTCTCTGCTCTGTGCAATCAGATATTGCATCTATCTTCATAAGCCAGAGTACGATAGCTAAGGAGATGGGAATGGTCAGAAATGCAATTAGATGGGTGCACAGTGAGCTCATTAGCATCAAGGAGTCTATAACTGCACTTGCAGATTTGATGAGGGCACAGTCCACAAATGCCCCTCCTGCTCCTCCTTCTGCAGCACCTGTTAGCAGCTCAGGGCCATCTGGGCCAAGGCAAGAAAATGTTGGGCCGTCAGGGCCATCAGATGTGGCAGAAGATCGGCCATCAGGGCAATAAGCTGTTGAAGAGGTAGCAGCTCCAGTGCAAGATAATGATGAAGCTGTAAAGACTGGGCCACCAGAGCCTTCAGAGGATGTGTCTGGGCCACCCGGGCCAGTGGTTTCCAAGGCTGAATCTTCAAGAGTAGAAGAACCGACTGTAGCTCCAGAAGCCCCTGTTCCTTCTTCTCTTCAAACTCCAGCCCCTCCTTCACCACCATCCTCATCCACAGCTCCTCCAGCACCTATCACCTTCAAACAACCCATGCCTCGCACCATCTCATCTCCAACACCATTTCCTTCTGAATCCTCCTCATCTCCTGCCACCTCCACATCCATTCCTCCATCCTCTCCTATCATTGAAAACCCTTCAGCCTCCTCCTCAGCTGGAGCCTCATCCTCGTCTGTTCCTTCTTCAGCTAGACAATCCATCATATCTCCTCCTATTCATCAGTCATTTCTTCATCCTCCTACTCCTCCCTCCTTTGTTACCTTTATACTTGAAGGTGCACAACTTGAAGGTCCCTTTCTCAAAAAATTTGAGGATGAGTTGGAAATTACCACAATCCGCTCAGTTCTGGAAGTTGGTTCTCATGTCCACAGAACTGGCTCTCCTAGTCCTATTTCAAAAAAAGAGGAAACTCTCCAACACTCTTGCTCTTCCTAAATTTCCTCCTCTCTAGTTCTCCGTCACTGTTGAGAATCGAAGAAAACCCATCTATTGTGAATATCTCTAAAAATGTATCATTGCCACCATTTTTGGTGTTCCTTATCTTAATCTATCTGATCATCTCAATGTTGTTCTTCCCTATTGCCACATCTCCAAAGCTGATCAATCTAAAATCTTCTAAATGGCTAAATGCAAATCTAAAGATCAGTGGGCCAAGGGGCACAATGCTCTCTACAGAAAGTTTCTACTTGCGAAGTCCGATCGGTTTCCACCTCGGGATTCCCCACTGACTCTCTCTGAGTGGTTTGTCATTCATCACAAGTCTACCTGAGCACCCTTCATTCAAAAGGAAGTAAAGCTCATCCGGTACTTCTAGCTCTTCAATGACTATCGTTATCTCCACAATTTGCCTGAAGTTCAGTTGGGTCAATTCCAGGGAGCTGTTTCTTTGCTTAAAGTTGAAAGGCCAGTTAACTGTTCTTTCAAAGTGGATTTCGCTACCCTGAAAATACCAGAAATTATGTTTCTCCCCAAGCTGCATTCCTTGGTCATGGACTCATCCATTGGTCTTGTTATCTTTGAGAGATTTGCTCGCGTAATGGGAAGGATCTCAGCTCAGCAGGGTCGTCTCCCTTCCTTCCAAAGATTCCTCTTCTGGGAATTTCACCTAGGCCATATCACATATGAGGTTCTTGCACCTCTTTTATCTGAAAGTGAAAGGCTCTCGCCTACCGATTGGGAAAAGCATTACAACCAGTCTATCCTTCAGCTGGTAACTTTGAACAGTTCATTGTTTAAGGCAGGCAAGCCTCCTCTCTCGACTGAAGCCTTCTTAGATTTGAATTCCATCAATCTAGTACAAGAGCCCTATGCTCAGTGGGTAGCGCGGTACACACTTTTTATGGCTTTGAAGAAAGATCTCCTGCTGCATCAGATCTACTACCCTATCAAGATCAACCAGTTTCTTCGGTTTGCTAGTTTTGGCTCTTTCACTACCTTCAAGGTCTCTCTTGGGAACGATGAATATGTCACCTTTATAGATGTTAAGCGCCAACTTCATATCAAAAGATTGCTTCCTGACATGGGGTCATCTTATTCTATCACTTTTGGGGCTTTTCAAGCCTATTTTGAGGAGCAGGAACGCAAGGCTTTGCCCATTATTCAACAGAATTCCTCTCTTCTGTCTCCTGCTTTCTACCTCCCTGTACCCCCTCAAGATAAATAGAAAAGTTCTTTGATCTCACTTATCTTTTCTCTTTCTGTCTTTGTCTCATTGCTTTATCTTTTTGCTTAATGACAAAAAGGGGGAGAAATATAAATATCATACTTCTGAAATACATATAAAAGGGGGCAGTTGAATTCTTTATTGAATTCTCTTTATTTTTTTTAACCAGTAAAGTTACGTAGGTTTTATTTCAGAACTATCTGTATCCTTATTACGTTTTGTCATCACCAAAAAGGGGAGATTGATGATCAGCTCATCCCCATATAATTTCATGAATTATATATCCATTTTGATGATTAACAAAACTTCAATTAAGTGTTATCTAACAAGTTTCATGAAGCTTAGGCACAGAAAGTAAATCAGGCGAAATAAAGCAACTATGTTAGTATTTCATACATTAAAGTGTTTAGAGTTCAAAGCATGAATTTTGACTAAGTACACATCGACTCGCTTTGAAAGCATAACGATTTCTATCATAGCATAACGATTTCATAAGTTACTGCATCACATAACGATTTCATAAGTATCACATCAATTTCGATCTCAGAACGATTCGGTTTCACATCGATTTGGTAAGTGAGAACAACGATTTGGTCTCACAACAATTTGATAAGTGAGAACAACAATTTGCTCTCACAACGATTCAGTTTCACATCGATTTGATAAGTGAGAACAACGATTTGCTCTCACAACGATTCAGTTTCACATCGATTTGGTAAGTGAGAACAACTACTTGGTCTCACAACGATTTCATAAGATCCTCATCGATTTGGTGCTTATATCGATTCGACAAGTTACAACAACAACTTGGTCATTATAACGACTCGATAAGTTACACAACGATTTGCTTGCTGTAACGATTCGATAAGTCTCAACAACGACTTGGTCTGTGTAATGATTTGATAAAGCAGAACAAAGATTTGATCACTCATCGACTCGATAAGTGAGACAACGATTTGGTTATAACGATTTGCTTGTAATGATTCGTTCACAATGATTTGCTTATAATGATTTAGTTATAACGATTTGCTTACAACGATTTGGTTATAACGATTTGCTTGTAATGATTTGTTCACAACAATTTGCTTAAAACGATTTAGTTATAACGATTTGCTTATAACGATTTGGGTATAATGATTTGCTTGTAATGATTTGTTCTCAAACGATTCACTCATACAACGATTTCATAAGTGATTCTCATAACGATTTCATGAAATATATCGGCTTGATACTCAAATATCTTGACAAGTCAAAGTCATCCCGCGTATTTCTCTTGTATCCATGCATTAAATATAACCGTACATTTCTCTACGCGATGCATGTTCAGACATCTTCTATTCTTATGCTTCTACATGTAATATCTTTTTGGAAAGACAAAATGGGATTTCTATTTTGATGTATCCTCACTCTAACGATTGACTGACAATAAGAGACAGCTTAGTTGTCTACGTTTTAACATTTAATGTGTGCAGGTCTCTGACAGCACGACTCTATACAACGTTGGATAAAGTAGAAGCTGGAGGATATCAAGAAGGATTTTCTTCTTACGTGCATGAAAAGTAAATGACTGTTGACTGCAAAGGAGAACCATGCAGTCTAACTTTCTCAGAACAGACAACGGATACTTCAACGACTATTTTTCAAAAGAAGTTATATATTGAAGACTGATGGCTCCAGAAAAAAAACACCTTGACAAGCTTACTCGGCACAATCTGCCAGCATCTAGAAGAGCCAAGCCTCACTCCATTGTTTTAGCTTTGCTCTTAGCTCTCTGCGTCTAGAGTAGATGTCACGTCCCGAGAATTACGCAGCGGATAATAATAATAATTCAGAAATAATTCGAGACGATAACCCGAGATGTGAACAGTCGGAAAATAAGCCTCTAGCTAGCAAGCGCTAGATGTATAACAACATACATCATCATAGGGACCAAATATTGAACTCAATATAAATTGTATCCAAATCTCAACTTATTGTATTAAAAAATGGAAGTATTACAACTCTTAGAGTATAGGATAACAGGACTAGACTCAATAAAAAGGAAAAGTACATAATACTCCTCACTTCCTACTACATGTTCTAACTCTCAAAGCAAATTACTATAACTAGACTCATAATTGGAACGCTCATCACTCGGACGCATTCCCATCCTCGACTTGCTCTTCCTCTTGAACTTCATAGTGACCTAGATTTGTAAAAGTAGGGGATGAGCAAACTAGCCTAGTAGGATTTATATCTCAATGTGTGGGCAATGATATAAGTGATTAACAGTTTAGAAATAGGTAAGCATGATGAATGTCATGATATGCATGTACGAATAAAACTCGTTAAAACACGATACATGAACAAGCTAGATAGAGTGATCATGATAGAACAAGATCTAGAAGGATATAACGAGATAGAACGAGCAATAGATCACTTTGTACAAGCACGCAAGATTTCACTTGATGTCAAGAACGCAAGATATCACTAATTGCATTAAATGCAGGATGGCCATATCACACAAGCAAGCAAGCACGCACGAGCACGATCATGTAACACTAATCAGGCACGTAGACACTAATGTACACCAAGGAAAGATCCACCAAGAATGCACACTAGGACACGTGTATGTGGTTATTGTATCTATCATTCAACAAGCAAGCAAGACTCCCAATGCAGATGCAATGCCAGTAATCATTATACCCCATGGTTAACAATATATTCATGACTCTCCGTCATTGGGGCTAGACTGGAGCCCTTGGACACACGCCGTGCCCGGTCAGCATCTCATGTAAAATTTTTAAATGTAGATACCCACAGTCATTAATAATGGCCAATGAGAGTTTCAAGATGTAAGCATGTGTAATGTCATGTTCATGATGATGATGAGAACAAGCAATAAGTAATTGAACATGATTTCATGAGAACAATGGTCAAGAGATAACTTCGGCAGCATAACGGTACGATTTATACTTTAGTTCAAATCTTGTTATTATTGGCTTTAGTCTAGATTGTAATCATACTCACGAGAACAAGATGAGAGAGGAAGTGCACGCTATCTCCAGGGAACTTCAATGGTACAACCAACTCGTCGGCCATATAGGAATCCATGGTCAGAGGAGATTTACGGAGGCCTTGGAGAAAAAGGTCACTAGTCTACCGATTCGGAATGACCGGTAGAGAGTTTCCAATTTCCCAAGAAAGGGCTGCCTAACAGTGCAAGTGTGTATTGATGTACGTGTGTCAATTCACAATCCATCGGTCTCAAACTTGCGGAAAACACTTAACATGATGGCATGCAATGACCAATGCATTTGACTACACATGGGTTTGCGAGATTTTAAGATAATAATTATCATTTTAATCAAGCTAGAATAGTAACAAGAGCAAATCATAAGTTTCATGAATGATCATATCATTAAGAAAGAAATTAGAATAATATTCATATAATTAAGGCTTTTTAAATGGGTTAATCTTTTTTAGGCCATTAAATAAACCATCATGCAATGATCAGACCTAAGACATGTGAATTACATGCTAAATATCATATTTAAACAGACCTGAGGTATAGTAGTAAGTTTTGTAAAAGAAATAGGTGGGGTTTCATGAAATATCCTGAGGTTGCGACAGACCCTTGTAAGGATCACAACGGGGTCAGATCAGAACGCGACAGTGCCTTGTAAGGATCGCGACAGGCTTGTCTGATCAGGCAGGCAGATCACGACGGGTGCATGTGAAGAAGGCGACAGGGCTGTCAGACCCGGAGGTCAGGTCGCGATGGACCCCAGTATGGGTCGCGACGGGTCGGGAACAGAACGCGACAATGAGATGTGAAGAATGCGATGGGGCAGTCAGATCAGGCAGCGAGATAGCGACGGGGTGCTCGTCGCGTTCAGAACACGACGGGTGTATTGTCGCGACAAGACTCAGAACGCGGCCTATCGGGCCGTCGCGTTCATAGGGTCTGCACTTGAATCCGACAGAGAAAGGACATGTTCTTGGATTGCGGTCCAGAACTGCCTTATATTGACACAGAGTGCTTCAAAAATAGAGAACAAATTGTACAGTGCATGAAAAATAACGAAACCAGTTTTAAACCAACCTAGACATGCAAGGGTGCTTCCAGTAAATCGTAGTTAGAAAACAATGATGGTTTCTACAGGCTTTAATCAAGTCAAACTCAAACGTAAAAGCCAAGTGCAACCTGAAAATGAAGTTTCAAGCAGCAACCCTCTTACCACACTTATAACTCTCTAACTAATGCCATTTAGACAAAACGTTAAACACAAGACATGACGAGGACTAGTAGGAAAACTTTCATGTTGGGGGTTTGCTCTAATTCGGTCTCAAATCGCATGCAACAAATAAAGAACGGGAAAACTCCTAATAGTGCGCGACTTTGGGAAAATGCTTATAGTTCAAAATCTACTCAATGAAATTCGATGAAACCAGTGAACAACGAAAGTTAACTTGATGCTCTACACATTGGTATAGGATATGTT
Source organism: Colocasia esculenta (assembly GCA_014218235.1). NCBI lineage: Eukaryota > Viridiplantae > Streptophyta > Magnoliopsida > Alismatales > Araceae > Colocasia > Colocasia esculenta. The sequence goes on from CM024753.1 coordinate 41,953,836, forward strand.
ATGGTTTGGCCCGAGAAACCTACCTTATGGGTTGAAGAAGTCCCATTTTTCCAGAAAACCCGTGTTCAGACCACTTGGAGGAAAACGCTTAATACTCTGTGTATACTGCATGGAATTTGGGCATTCCACCTGGGTTAGAACGTAGACTTGACCCTCTTTCTAGTTGGACTCACCTTTGGTCGACTTGAAAGGATGGTTTGTGCAGGTCGCAGCAGACGAGAAGGGGAAGAAGAACGGCTTGGTGTGGGCGTTCCATAGCTCCTCAGCCACCAAGAGCTCCTCCACACGACCCCAGCAAGTTGTAAACTCATTCCTAGGGTTTGGGTGAAGAGTATTTTGTTGGGTTCAGTGTGTTTTGGAATTTTCTAAAGTTGCATTTTAATGATGACCAATGGACATCACTCATACTTTGATTTTGATGATGACATATTGTGATTTTGATGATGAAATGTTGAACATGTTGTACATTTTATACATATCACAATAACGCTTAAAAAACATATTTTTGATATTTAATATCTCATATTTTAATGATAATATCTTGTACTAATGATTTATGTGTTAAATTTGCAGTGTATACAGATTTTGTCATGGTAGTGTCGACACACCCATTGGTGGTGTCGACACTGGATCAGAGTCCCTAAAGCTTTCTCATGAAGACAGAGTCAAGTGTGTCGACACAACCCCTGGTAGTGTCGACACTAGTCCCAGACTTCAGAAGACTCAGTTGCCAGACTGATCAAGTGTGTTGACGTAGTCCCTGGTAGTGTCTACACTAGACCCAGTCTCCAACAGACCCAGTTGCCAGACTGGGACAGTGTGTCTACATAGCCAGTGAGTGTGTCGACACTAGTCTTAGCTCCCAGAAGACCAGTTGTGACGGAACGCCTCGACCAAGCCCGTTAAACCAATAACGCACTTGATCCGAGTCCGCCTCCCGCGAACGGGCCGAAGCCTCGCAAGGGAAACCAAACCACAGTCCGTGTAAACATAAAGGAACACACCACGTTTCATATATAATTTTTTTTTCGCAATTTACATAGCCATATTCCATCAAAACTGTAAAGGTTTACAAGAGTCTGGGGCATACCCCGAGGTACAACAAAAGAAAGTAAACTACTACAAAACTACAAGGCTACAAGGCTACACTGCTGGAGTACTACTCCGCTGGAGGTACTGACCCTGCACCGCTACGACGCGGCCCTGAACTGGAAGTCGGACGGGAAACGTCCTCCTCGCCCTCACCTGTGGGGGTAGGGGTGAGCCTCTCTAGTCACTGGCTCAGTAGGGAACTCCCCCAAAGCCGAACAAACCACAAACCACAGGTACAAAACAGTAAACAGTACCAACAATATATAAAATAGCTAAGCAGGTAAGTAAAGCTGTAAAACTACTCACCGTCTGCCGACTACGAGAAACAACTATAGTAACTAAACGGCAAACCCAAACAGGTGTACAAGCCAAAGTAGAGATAGCCAACACGAGCCACGTAAACTGGTTCGCGACACCAGAAACTGACTCGGACAACTAACACAGGTCCACCTCTCAGTCTCGCAGCCACGGACGAAAGGTCCAGCTGCCGCTCCACGTAAAAAGACAAGCAACTGTGGAGACCAACTAAACCACCACAACCTGCAGACCACACGGTCACAGCCCATGCCTGGCACCTCCAGTGACCCTGGCCTGGGCTCGCTAGAGTGAGGCACTGGTAAAGGACTAGCTGGGGACCAGTGTCGACTACTGGTGTCCGTACCCCCAACTACGAGCGCGCTACAAGTGACTAAAAACAACCACAACTGTCACTGTCCACTGTCGTCTTTCCCTCAGCCGGACGTACAACTCTAACACAAGAGTGAGGGTGTCCAGGTCAGACGACACATACCTCTACGGTACAACACAAGTACCGGGACAAAGCCCCGAGCTAACGGCCTGGCTCACAAAGAACCTGGGGCACCCAACTAGAGAGGTAACCACGGTAGGCGTCGTACTACTCGCTACGTACACAAAACCACGTGCACGTCACACACAAACTGCGTGAAATCCCACGCAAACCACAAGTGACTACTGGTCCACTACACGTGAACCCAACTGACTCGCGTACACAACGCGTAGTCACCGAAGCAAACAACTAACAGCATACCTTGCATGCTAAATATGAGAACCATGTGCACTTAGTGCACCTCGTATGATACCACGCATGCGTTATCGATAAAACACCATAAATAGCCATTTCTGTTCATATATGAGTAGGCGGCCACATTGATTGCCGCTTACAGGGAGTAGACGGCATGGTCCCTGGCCGTCAACCTCTTGGCTGAAGATCTTGGCGGCAAGCGGTGTTGACGCCAAGTTCCCCGGCCTTAAACCCTGCAAAAACCCTAATCCGGTCCTGCGGGTTTTCTAACTGTTCTAACTACTGAAAAACATGCAAATACATACCCTCTAGCATGTCAGAACCCAATGCAACCCATTTAAACATGATTCGTACAATAAACTACTCAAACTACCCATTATCCCGTTTGGTGCAACTCTATCCAAACATGGATTATCATGCTGGTTCAAATAGTTATGATGTGTTTTAGTGTTTCTACGGAGCTACCAGGGTTCGTCCCCTACCTCAGAACGCGTTAGAATCTCCCGCAACTCCTCGGTTTACGCCGTGCCCTCCGCGAGCTCCCACGCGAATTGCACCACTTCGCGACGTTTCCTTGCGCAATTCGGCAACGCCGCGCATTCCACGATCGACCAACTACTCCTCGGTACCTGATAGAACCTTCAGAAACACCAGGGCGCGAAGCTGGGGCAAGAGGGAGAGAGGGTGAGCTGAGGGAGCTGCCCTCGGGTGAACATATAACCTGCTGAACTGACAGGTTGGCGTCAACCCCCTTGTCGCCCACATGCACCGCCAGACTAAACGTCCACCACTACTGCCGCCAAGTTCAAGAAGTCAACATCCATAAACATGGACGCCAACAGTCAACGACCACCCCTTGGCCGCCAACTCAGACAGAACAGCAGCAGGTCCTATTCCAATTCAGGACCTACCTTGCTCTTCACCTGCTCAAGCCACGCAATCACACCATGCATTCCACACGCCCAACTCACACTGGCCTCACAACGGCCGCCACAACCACAATGCACATGATCCGCATGGATCCGAAAAGCACCCGACGTTACACCAGTTTTGCGCAAATGAGACAGTGTGTCGACACACTCCCTGGTGGTGTCGGCACACGCTGGCTGAAACTTAAAATCGTGATTTTATATGGACACGTGGGCGCTTGGGGTTCAAGGGAATCTACCTAGGTTTTTGTGCCCACGTACCCTAAGGCTCTTTATGGACATTTGGGGCTATAAATACCCATGCTTTTGGTACTCCAAAGGATCCCACGCAAGACAAGAGCCAAGAGCATTCGGGAAGAGGGAAAGAAGAGCGGGAAAAGTGCATCTGCATCCAGAGGAGCAGAGCAGCGCCGCCAAGGGAAGAAGAAGAAGAAGAAGGAGAAGAAGAAGAGTAAGAGCTTGTGTTTGCAGCAGTGCTGATCCAGAAGAAGATCCAGCCAAGTCTATATTTGGTTAGAGTGTTAAACTCTTTGGGAATCTATTTATGTGTTCTACACAGATCTCCCAATTCTATTTGTCTCTACCATTTCTATTGTATTGAGATAGATCGTGCTAGAGGATCTATTCTCTAAGTGTGCTTGTTCTAGCAGAACTTGGATATATTGTGATCCATAGGTTTGAGTACTTTGTACTCTGTTTTGGAGCCGTTGTGCTCTGGGTGGAGCCATTGTGCTCTGGTGCTTGAGCCGTAGTGCTCAAGGGCTTGTGAATTTGCTGAATTCATAAGTGGTCTGTGCAGTAGGTCGGTGTGCCTATCTCCTGGGTTTCTTTGAGTCGTTGCACTCAAAGAGGTTGAAGTCGTCGTGCTCTAGTTTGTACTGCACTTGTGCTAGTGGTTCCTCAGTTGTGAGGAGGTGAACGTAGGAGACACAAGTTGTGTTCTCCGAACCACCTTAAAATTTTCAGTGCATTGTGGTTTGATGTGTGGTTTGTTGTTTCTATTCACTATACTCACACACCACACTTGGATATGATAGAATTGTGTGTTTTACTTATTTTAATTCCGCTACCATACACACAATTTCTTAGTTCTTTTATCAAAGTCACCTATCTGATCCCCAACATTTGGTATCAGAGCGGGTCAGAGTCAATTCTATACTCTGAGGTGCTTTGGTGAATTTTCTGGATTTCAGATTTTGACTCACTCAACTTCTTACTCAAATTGCTGTGTGTTTTGGTTTGATTGTCTTTATCATGGACTCGAGAGGTTTTGTTGCTGAAGGTCATTCAATCAATAGGCCTCAATTTTTTGATGGTACTGACTATCCTTACTGGAAGAATAGGATGATGGTTTTTCTTAGAGCACAGAACTATGAAGTATGGAGAATTGTTGAAAAAGGACCAATTGAGGTCACTGGAGATGAAGATCAATGGACCAGGGAGCAGATCAGAAGGGTCACCCTGAACTACAGTGCCATGAACATGCTGCAATGTGCCATCCATCCGAAGGAGTACTCCAGAATCTCAATGTGTAAGTCAGCCAAGGGGATGTGGGATAAATTAGAATTGCTTTATGACGGCACATCTCAGGTTAGGGAGACTAAGGCTAACAAGTTAGTTTCTGATTATGAGTTGTTTATCATGAAATCTAATGAAACTATATCTGAGATGTTTGCTAAGTTCATGGTTATTAGAAATGGACTTCGAGCCTTGGGTAAGGAATACTCAAATGAAGAGTTAGTAAGAAAAACCTTGTGTACATTATCTCCTATATGGCACACTAAAGCAACTGTCATTGAAGATTCAAAGGATTTATCGAAAATCACATTGGATGAACTCATTAGATCATTAATGACATATGAGTTAAACCTTAAGAGATCAGAAAAACACATGCTAAAAACAAAAACCATTGCCCTTAAAGCTTCATCAAGTAATAAAGGAAAATCTAAAGAAAATTCTGAGTCTGAGAAATCTGAATCTGATCATGATAATCTTGCCTTCATCACCAGACAATTTAAGGCATTTCTGAAATCAAACAAGAAGAATTTTGGTAATATGCAAAATGCCATGTCTAGTAAAAAGAAACATTTCTCTCATGTTGATCATAAAGAAAACTGATGAAATTCCTGTGTTATGGGTGTAACAAATCTGGGCATATGAAGACTGATTGTCCAGAAGGTAAGAAAGAAAAGCACATAAACCACAAGAAGGAATTCTATAAAAATAAGAATAAGGCCATGGTTTCTACATGGTAAAATGATGAAAACTTAGACTGTAATGAAGAATCCTCAAGTTCAGAAGGGAATGAAATATGCTTCATGGCTGGAAGCAGCGAAAAACAGGTAGATATATCCGTCGAACTATTTACTGTTGAAGATTGGCAAAAAGCATATGGTAATTTAGTTGAAAATATTTCTGATGTTAGAAAAGAAAATAAATACTTGAAAAGAAAAATTGAAAGCATTCTTAATGATACTTCATCATCTGTAAAGATTTCTGAATTGGAAGCTTAAATTTCAGACCAAATCATAGAAAATGATGAACTGTTAATTTTTGTTCATGATCTGAAATTGAAAATTCAAAAATTGAATAAAGAACTCATCAATTCTATCAAGAAATTTGAAGAAAAAGAAAAGGAAAATCCTGAAAATTTGAATCAAATTGACAAACTCAATCTTTACATTAAAGAAAAAGAAGATATCATCAAGAACTTCACTCAAGGGAAAGACAATCTGAATGCTCTACATGGAGTCAAGATGAATTCAAACAAATTTGGTTTAGGTTTTGAACCACAAAATTTAAAGAAAACTGAATCATCTTCAAGGCAAACAAAATCATCAAAAACTCTTTTAATAAAATTTGTCAAGGCAAGCTCATCTGAAAACAAAGGAAAAATACAAAAATAAAAAGAACCTGAGAGGTCGACACATACCCTACCAAGGTCGACACACACTATGCACAGGTCGACCTATCCCTGTCAGAGGTCGACCTACCCTTCTTATAAAAATCACAAAAACTTCAAACCAATCAATAATCATCTTTCTCATGGAAATTGGAATGTTTTCTCATCTTACAATTCAAGATGGAATAAGCCTTGGAATCAAAGGTACAATGGTACCCAATGGTTCAATCCTTATTTCTATCATTCATCTTTTCCTGCATATCAACCGCAATACATGCAAAAATTTTCACAATGGAACAAACCAACTAAGAGGTATAATGTTCAAAAAATTGAAAAACAAAAAGTTGAATCTTTTGATTAAAAAATCACTGGGAAGAAAAATACACAAATTTGGGTTAGAAAGGATTTGTTATCTCTTCTCACTCAGGATGTTGGTACCAATCTCATGTGGGTACCAAAAACTTTTCTTGTCTAATTTGGTATGTGCAGGAAAGCCGTGCATCCAATTCCAACAACATCTGGATTCTTGACAGTGGATGCTCACGGCACATGACAGGAGACAAAAATAAATTTTCATGCTTGATCGAAAAGGAAGGTGGATCAGTCATCTTTGGAGGTAAGAATAAAGGAAAAATAATTGGCAAAGGAAAAATTGGTAAGGCTTGCATTACCTTAAGTGATGATGTTTGTTTAGTTGAGGGTCTGAATTACAACTTGCTTAGCATTAGTCAATTGTGTGACAATGGTGACAAGATTCTTTTTAACATGATTCATGCAAAATCATTGACTCCACTTCTGAGAAAATTAAATTGATTGGAAAAAGAGAAAATAATGTCTACATGATTGATTTGTGTGATAATTCCTCTTTAAATGTTTGCTTGATTGCAAATAAAAATGACACTGCTTGGTTGTGGCACAAAAGGTTGGGTCATGCAACTTTCACAACCATTAGTAAACTCATAAGAATGAATCTTGTAAAAGGTCTTCCTGCATCCTTCCCAGTCATCGGCAATCCTGTTTGTGGGATATGTGCTCAAGGAAAACAAACAAGAAAATCTTTTAAAGTGTTCAATGAAGTACTTTCATCTAAACCACTTGAGTTGCTTCATATGGATCTTTTTGGTCCAACCAAAACTCAAAGTCTCAGTGGTAATAGATATGGCTTTGTGATCATTGATGACTTTACAAGATATACTTGGGTCTTATTCATATCCCATAAAAGTGATGCATGTCCAGTATTCAGGAAATTTTACAATTCTGCCTTAGTGGGTTTATCTTTCAAACTGAATTCCATTTTGACAGATCATGGGGGTGAATTTGAAAATAAATCATTTTCTGATCTCTGTACTGAACTGAAAATTCTCCATAAGTTTTCTTCCCCTAGAACTCCAGAACAAAATGGAGTTGTAGAAAGAAAAAATAGAACTCTTGTGGAAATGGCTAGAACTATGCTTATTGAAAGTAAATTGTCTAAATCTTTTTGGGCAGAAGCTGTAAATACAACTAATTTCATTTTGAATAGAGCATTAGTAAGACCAAAGATCAGAAAAACCCCTTATGAGTTGTTCAAGAATAAAAAGCCAAGTGTGTCATATTTCAAAATTTTTGGTTGCAAATATTTTGTTCACAATAACAACAAAGAAAATCTTGATAAATTTGGTGCAAGAAGTTTTGAATCAATTTTCTTAAGTTATTTGGAAACTTCAAGAGCTTACAGAGTTTATATCTTGAAAAATAAGACTGTGGAAGAATCTCCACATGTCATTTTTGATGAAAATTTGCAAAAGATTGACATTTCTGATTTGTACAGAACTCAAATTTGTGATGATGAAGATGAGTTTCTTGAACATCCATCTACAATTCTTGAAGATCAAGAAGTACCAAATGTACTTGAGGTTCTTGAAATGCCAACTTCAAGTAATTCAGGTAATCATGTTCCTGAAAATCATGCAAACTCTGAGGTAATTTCTAAACCCAGATTTTTAAGAGATCATCCACTTGAAAGCATTGTTGGTAATTTGCAAGATGGAATAAGAACCAGATCATCTTTTCATTCTGTCATAGTTGAAGATTCTTTGGCACTACTTTCCCAAATTGAACCCAAAAATGTTAATGAAGCTTTATCTTGTGAAAACTGGATAAATGCTATGCATGAAGAGCTTCATCAATTTGAAAGAAATCAAGTTTGGGATTTAGTACCAAAACCTTCAGATTTAACTTCTGTCATTGGAACAAGATGGATTTTCAGAAATAAATTGAATGAATCTGGTCAAATTGTTAGAAATAAAGCTAGACTTGTTGCTCAGGGTATAACCAAGAACTTGGTATTGACTTTGAAGAGTCTTATGCCCCTGTCACAAGACTTGAAGCTGTTAGAATTTTTCTTGCATTTGCTGCTTCTTTGAAATTCAAAGTCTTTCAAATGGATGTCAAGAGTGCTTTCTTAAATGGTTACATAAAAGAAAATGTCTTTATCAAACAACCCCCTGGTTTCGAAAATGAAAAATTTCCCAATCATGTTTTTAAACTCAATAAGGCTCTATATGGTCTTAAGCAAGCTCTAAGAGCTTGGTATGATAGGTTGAGCTCCTTTCTTGTAAATAAAGGTTACATAAGAGGAAACATTGATCAAACCTTGTTTACAAAAACTGCAAAAAATCATTTCATTGCTGTTCAAGTTTATGTTGATGATATCATTTTTGGATCAACAGATAATGCTCTGTGCAATGAGTTTGCCCATCTAATGCAATCTGAATCTGAAATGAGTCTCATGGGTGAACTTACATTCTTTTTAGGTCTGCAAGTACATCAAACTACTGAAGGAATTTTTTTGAGTCAAACAAAATATGTCAAGGAGTTGCGCAAGAGGTTTGACTTCCAAAACATCAAGCCATCCAACACACCAATGGCCACAAGTGTAAGACTTGAGAGTGATGCTTCTGGTAATCCTGTAAATGCTACACTTTACAGAGGTATGATTAGATCTCTTCTTTATTTAACTACCTCTAGGCCAGATATTCAATTCAGTGTCTGCATGTGCGCAAGATTTCAAGCAAATCCTAAAGATAGTCACATGTCTGCTGTTAAAAGAATTTTCAAATATCTTCTTTCTTCTTGTGATTTGGGTCTTTGGTATCCTGCTGGATGTAAATTGGAATTGATTGCATATAGTGATGCTGATTATGCCGAGTGCAAACTTGATAGAAAAAGCACTAGTGGGTTGTGTTTATATTTAGGAGTGTGTCTTATTTCTTGGGCTTCCAAAAAGCAACATTCAGTAGCTCTTTCAACTGCAGAAGCTGAGTATGTTGCTGCTGGTAGCTGTGGTACCCAAGTCCTTTGGGTCAAACATCAACTTCTACATTATAATCACACATTAGGTTGCATTCCCATTCTTTGTGACAACACAAGTGCTACAAATCTGTCCAAAAATCCTATTCAGCATTCCCGCACAAAACACATTGACATTCGGCATCACTTCCTTCAAGATGAAGTCTCAAAGAATTCTTTTGAACTCCACTTCATTGACACAGAAAAACAAATTTCAGACATTTTCACTAAGCCTCTTGCAGAACCTAGATTCACTTCTCTTAGAAGGGAACTTGGTTTATGCAAGTTTTCACATGTTCATCTCATTTCTTTGTGCAAATAAAAGCCATTCTCTCTTGCAAATAAATTCCTACTTCTCTGTTGCATTGAAATTCTTGGTATATCAAATAGTGATTTGAAGAAAGGCAAGTTAAGTTTGTCTGGATTTTTGAGTCCTTGTGCTATTTTCTAAGCCCCAATCATCAGAATTTTTGAGTCCTTGTGCTATTTTCTTATGAGAGAATTAAAACATTGAAACTAAACTCATTGTGCATTTAGTTTAATTTCAAAGATTCATTATCATTTCCAGGTTAAGCAATCATAATACTGAATAATTTTAAAATTGTTTTGCAAAACACTATTATAGGCACATTAATGGTTTTAAATACTTCACATATGTATGTTTAAGCTTTATTTTTACCACATGTTAAGAATAATTTTTCTAAATTCATAGTCATGACTTGTCTGGTCAAAGCAAACATATTCCTGTAAAACATCAAAAGAAAATGATCAAAATGATCAACAATCTGGAAAGATACAAACAGAGCAATGCAAATTCTTGAACCACTGAGTAACCGGGCCATTTCACCTAACAAGTGATTTGTTTCGCGTCAAAAAGTGGAAATCAAAATTTTCAACTCTGTATAAGATAATGAAAGTTAAACCACTGAGTAATCAGGAGATCTTGCATCTGATCAATGTGATCTCTTGCACTGAAAAGTGAGATTTAACTAATTTATTCTTGTATTCTTTCCCAGTTAAAAATGAAAGAAAATCAAATTGACAAGTTGGAAAAGCTTAAGACCTTCATAAAGTTCATGTACACTGAGTTTAGACCTATTATTTTACATTGTGTTAAACTTAAAGCTCCTAACATCTTTGTTAAATATTTCTGCTCATTCATCTAGGTCACTTTTTCTTTACATTTGCATCATTATTTTAACTACATTCAGATCATTATATTTTGCTATACCTTGTGTTGAGTGTGTCTTTGTAATTAAACTTTGTTGCACAATAACAAAAACACAATAATTTCTCTTATTTGACAATATCACTCGGCCTCATTTACTTTGATCATTACTGACCATTCATTTCCTACATTTCATTTATTGTTCTCATACACTCCTAGGTTCTCTCTCTTATCTATCTTTTTGATGCTGTCAAAAAGGGGGAGAAGAAAGGTTTCTAGGGGGAGAAAATTCAAAGGGTGTAGTATATGGTCAAGGGGAGTTATTGCAGTCAAGGGAGATATGTTTTGTCATCATCAAAAAGGGGGAGATTGTTGGGTTGAGTGTGTTTTGGAATTTCCTAAAGTTGCATTTTAATGATGATTAATGGACATCACTCATACTTTGATTTTGATGATGACATATTGTGATTTTGATGATGAAATGTTGAACATGTTGTACATTTTATACATATCACAATAATGCTTAAACAACATGTTTTTGATGTTTAGTATCTAATATTTTAATGATAATATCTTGTACTAATGATTTATGTGTTAAATTTGCAGGTGTATACATATTTTGTCATGGTAGTGTCGACACACCCATTGGTGGTGTCGACACTGGATCAGAGTCCCTGAAGCTTTCTCATGAAGACAGAGTCAAATGTGTCGACACAGCCCCTGGTAGTGTCGACACTAGTCCCAGATTTCAGAAGACTCAGTTGCCAGACTTATCAAGTGTGTCGACACAATCCCTAGTAGTGTCGACACTAGACCCAGTCTCCAGTAGACCCAGTTGCCAGACTGGGACAGTGTGTCGACACAGCCAGTGAGTGTGTCGACACTAGTCTCAGCTCCCAGAAGACCAATTTTGCGCAAATGAGACAGTGTGTCGACACACTCCCTGGTGGTGTCGACACACTCCGGCTGAAACTTAAAATCGTGATTTTATCTGGACACGTGGCCGCTTGGGGTTCAAGGGAATCTGCCTAGGTTTTTGTGCCCACGTACCCTAAGGCTCCTTATGGACATTTGGGGCTATAAATACCCATGCTTTTGGTACTCCAAAGGATCCCACACAAGACAAGAGCCAAAAGCATTCTGGAAGAGGGAAAGAAAAGCGGGAAAGGTGCATCTGCATTCAGAGGAGCAGAGCGCCGCCAAGGGAAGAAGAAGAAGAAGAAGAAGGAGAAGAAGAGTAAGAGCTTGTGTTTGCAGCAGTGCTGATCCAAAACAAGATCCAACCGAGTCTGTATTTGGTTAGAGTGTTAAACTCTTTGGGAATCTGTGTATGTGTTCTACACAGATCTCCCAATTCTATTTGTCTCTACCATTTCTATTATATTGAGATAGATCGTGCTAGAGGATCTATTCTCTAAGTGTGCTTGTTCTAGCAGAACTTGGATCTATTGTGATCCATAGGTTTGAGTACTTTGTACTCTGTTTTGGAGTCGTTGTGCTCTGGGTGGAGCCATTGTGCTCTGGTGCTTGAGCCGTAGTGCTCAACGGCTTGTGAATTTGCTAATTCACAAGTGGTCTGTGGAGTAGGTCGGTGTGCCTATCTCCTGGGTTTCTTTGAGTCGTTGCACTCAAAGAGGTTGAAGTCGTCGTGCTCTAGTTTGTACTGCACTTGTGCTAGTGGTTCCTCAGTTGTGAGGAGGTGGACGTAGGAGACACAAGTTGTGTTCTCCGAACCACCTTAAAATCTTCAGTGCATTGTGGTTTGATGTGTGGTTTATTGTTTCTATTCACTATACTCACACACCACACTTGGATCTGATCGAATTGTGTGTTTTACTTATTTTAATTCCGCTGCCAAATACACAATTTCTTAGTTCTTTTATCAAAGTCACCTATCCGATCCCCAACATTTGGTATCAGAGCGGGTCAGAGTCAATTCTATACTCTGAGGTGCTTTGGTGAATTTTCTAGATTTCAGATTTTGACTCACTCAACTTCTTACTCAAATTGCTGTGTGTTTTGGTTTGATTGTCTTTATCATGGACTCTAGAGGTTTTGTTGCTAAAGGTCATTCAATCAATAGGCCTCCATTTTTTGATGGTACTGACTATCCTTACTGGAAGAATAGGATGATGGTTTTTCTTAGAGCACAGAACTATGAAGTATGGAGAATTGTTGAAAAAGGACCAATTGAGGTCACTGGAGATGAAGATCAATGGACCAGGGAGCAGATCAGAAGGGTCACCCTGAACTACAGCGCCATGAACATGCTGCAATGTGCCATCCATCCGAAGGAGTACTCCAGAATCTCAATGTGTAAGTCAGCCAAGGAGATGTGGGATAAATTAGAATTGCTTTATGAGGGCACATCTCAGGTCAGGGAGACTAAGGCTAACATGTTAGTTTCTGATTATGAGTTGTTTATCATGAAATCTAATGAAACTACATCTGAGATGTTTGCTAGGTTCATGGTTATTATAAATGGACTTCGAGCCTTGGGTAAGGAATACTCAAATGAAGAGTTGGTAAGAAAAATCTTACGTTCATTATCTCCTGTATGGCACACTAAAGCAACTGTCATTGAAGATTCAAAGGATTTATCCAAAATCACATTGGATGAACTCATTGGATCATTAATGACATATGAGTTAAACCTTAAGAGATCAGAAGAACACATGCTAAAATAAAAACCATTGCTCTTAAAGCTTCATCAAGTAATAAAGGAAAATCTAAAGAAAATTCTGAGTCGGAGAAATCTGAATCTGATCATGATAATCTTGCCTTCATCACCAGACAATTTAAGGCATTTCTGAAATCAAACAAGAAGAATTTTGGTAATAAGCAAAATGCCATGTCTATTAAAAAGAAACATTTCTCTCATGTTGATCATAAGAAAACTGATGAAATTCCTGTGTGTTATAGGTGTAACAAATCTGGGCATATGAAGGCTGATTGTCCAGAAGGTAAGAAAGAAAAGCACATAAACCACAAGAAGGAATTCTACAAAAAGAAGAACAAGGCCATGGTTGCCACATGGTCAGATGATGAAATCTCAAACTGCAATGAAGAATCCTCAAGTTTAGAAGGGAATGAAATATGCTTCATGGCTGGAAGCAGCGAAGAACATGTAGATATATCCTTCGAACTATTTACTATTGAAGATTGGCAAGAAGCATATGGTAATTTAGTTGAAAATCTTTCTGATGTTAGAAAAGAAAATAAATACTTGAAAAGAAAAATTAAAAGCATTCTTAATGATACTTCATCATCTGTAAAGATTTCTGAATTGGAAACTCAAATTTCAGACCAAATCAAAGAAAAAGATGAACTGTTAATTTTTGTTGATGATCTGAAATTGAAAATTCAAAAATTGAATAAAGAACTCATCAATTCTATCAAGAAATTTGAAGAAAAAGAAAAGGAAAATCATGAAAATTTGAATCAAATTGACAAACTCAATCTTTGCATTAAAGAAAAAGAAGATATCATCAAGAACTTCACTCAAGGGAAAGACAATCTGAATGCTCTACTTGGAGTCAAGATGAATTCAAACAAATTTGGTTTAGGTTTTGAACCACAAAATTTAAAGAAAACTGAATCATCTTCAAGGAAAACAAAATCATTAAAAACTCATTTAATAAAATTTATCAAGGCAAGGTCATCTAAAAACAAAGGAAAATTACAAAAATAAAAAGAACCTGAAAGGTCGACACATACCCTACCTAGGTCGACACACACTATGCACTGGTCGACCTATCTCAGTCAGAGGTCGACCTACTCTTCTTATAAAAATCACAAAAACTTCAAACCAATCAATAATCATCTTTCTCATGGAAATTGGAATGTTTTCTCATCTTACAATTCAAGATAGAATAAGCCTTGGAATCAAAGGTACAATGGTACCCAATGGTTCAATCCTTATTTCTATCATTCATCTTTTCCTGCATATCAACCGCAATACATGCAAAATTTTTCACAATGGAACAAACCAACTAAGAGGTATAATGTTCAGAAAATTGAAAAACAAAAAGTTGAATCTTTTGATTAAAAAATCACTGGGAAGAAAAATACACAAATTTGTGTTAGAAAGGATTTGTTATCTCTTCTCACTCAGGATGTTGGTACCAATCTCATGTGGGTACCAAAAACTTTTCTTGTCTAATTTGGTGTGTGCAGGAAAGCTGTGCATCCAATTCCAACAACATCTGGATTCTTGATTGTGGATGCTCACAGCACATGACAAGAGACGGAAATAAATTTTCATGCTTGATCAAAAAGGAAGGTGGATCAGTCATCTTTGGATGTAAGAATAAAGGAAAAATAATTGGCAAAGGAAAAATTGGTAAGTCTTGCATTACCTTAAGTGATGAACATTTGTTTAGTTGAGGGTCTGAATTACAACTTGCTTAGCATTAGTCAATTGTGTGACAATGGTCACAAGATTCTTTTTGAACATGATTCATGCAAAATCATTGACTCCTCTTCTGAGAAAATTAAATTGATTGGAAAAAGAGAAAATAATGTCTACATGATTGATTTGTGTGACAATTCCTCTTTAAATGTTTGCTTAATTGCAAATAAAAATGACACTGCTTGGTTGTGGCACAAAAGGTTGGGTCATGCAAGTTTCACAACCATTAGTAAACTCATAAGAATGAATCTTGTAAAAAGTCTTCCTGAATCCTTCCTAGTCATTGACAATCCTGTTTGTGGGATATGTGCTCAAGGAAAATAAACAAGAAAATCTTTTAAAGTGTTCAATGAAGTACTTTCATTTAAACCACTTGAGTTGCTTCATATGGATCTTTTTGGTCCAACCAGAACTCAAAGTCTCAGTGGTAATAGATATGGCTTTGTGATCATTGATGACTTCACAAGATATACTTGGGTCTTATTCTTATCCCATAAAAGTGATGCATGTTCAGAATTCAGGAAATATTACAATTCTGCCTTAGTGGGTTTATCTTTCAAACTGAATTCCATTTTGACAGATCACGGGGGTGAATTTGAAAATAAATCATTTTCTGATCTCTATACTGAACTGAAAATTCTGCATGAGTTTTCTTCCCCTAGAACTCCAGAACAAAATAGAGTTGTAGAAATAAAAAATTTAACTCTTGTGGAAATGGCCAGAACTATGCTCATTGAAAGTAAACTGTCTAAATCTTTTTGGGCAGAAGCTGTAAATACAGCTAATTTCATTTTGAATAGAGCATTAGTAAGACCAAAGATCAGAAAAACCGCTTATGAGTTGTTCAAGAATAAAAAGCCAAGTGTATCATATTTCAAAATTTTTGGTTGTAAATGTTTTGTTCACAATAACAACATAGAAAATCTTGATAAATTTGATGCAAAAAGTTTTGAATCAATTTTCTTAGGTTATTCTGAAACTTCAAGAGCTTACAGAGTTTATATCTTGAAAAATAAGACTGTGGAAGAATCTCCACATGTTATTTTTGATGAAAATTTGCAAAAGATTAACATTTCTGATTTGTACAGAACTCAAATTTGTGATGATAAAGATGAGTTTCTTGAACATCCATCTACAATTTTGAAGATCAAGAAGTACCAAATGCACTTGAGGTTCTTGAAATGCCAACTTTAAGTAATTCAGGTAATCATGTTCCTGAAAATCATGCAAACTCTGAGGTAATTTCTGAACCCAGATTTTTAAGAGATCATCCACTTGAAAGCATTATTGATAATTTGCAAGATGGAATAAGAACCAGATCATCTTTTCATTCTGTCATAGTTGAAGATTCTTTGGCACTACTTTCCCAAATTGAACCCAAAAATGTTAATGAAGCTTTATCTTGTGAAAACTGGATAAATGCTATGCATGAAGAGCTTTATCAATTTGAAAGAAATCAAGTTTGGGATTTAGTACCAAAACCTTCAGATTTAACTTCTGTCATTGGAACAAGATGGATTTTCAGAAATAAATTGAATGAATCTGGTCAAATTGTTAGAAATAAAGCTAGACTTGTTGCTTAGGGGTATAACCAAGAACTTGGTATTGACTTTGAAGAGTCTTATGCCCCTGTCGCAAGACTTGAAGCTGTTAGAATTTTTCTTGCATTTGCTGCTTCTTTGAAATTCAAAGTCTTTCAAATGGATGTCAAGAGTGCTTTCTTAAATGGTTACATAAAAGAAAATGTCTTTATCAAACAACCCCCTGGTTTTGAAAATGAAAAATTTCTCAATCATGTTTTTAAAATCAATAAGGCTCTATATGGTCTTAAGCTAGCTCCAAGAGCTTGGTATGACAGGTTGAGCTCATTTCTTGTAAATAAAGGTTACATAAGAGGAAACATTGATCAAACCTTGTTTACAAAAACTGCAAAAAATCATTTCATTGCTGTTCAAGTTTATGTTGATGATATCATTTTTGGATCAACAGATAATGCTCTGTGCAATGCGTTTGCCCATCTAATGCAATCTGAATTTGAAATGAGTCTCATGGGTGGACTTACATTCTTTTTAGGTCTGCAAGTACATCAAACTGCTGAAGGAATTTTTCTGAGTCAAACAAAATATGTCAAGGAGTTGCTCAAGAGGTTTAACTTCCAAAACATCAAGCCATCCAACACACCAATGGCCACAAGTGTAAGACTTGAGAGTGATGCTTCTGGTAAGCCTGTAAATGCTACACTTTATAGAGGTATGATTGGATCTCTTCTTTATTTAACTACCTCTAGGCCAGATATTTAATTCAAGTGTCTGCATGTGCGCAAGATTTCAAGAAAATCCTAAAGATAGTCACATGTCTGCTGTTAAAAGAATTTTCAAATATCTTATTTCTTCATGTGATTTGGGTCTTTGGTATCCTGCTGGATGTAAATTGGAATTGATTGCATATAGTGATGCTGATTATGCCGGGTGCAAACTTGATAGAAAAAGCACTAGTGGGTTGTGTTTATATCTAGGAGGGTGTCTTATTTCTTGGGCTTCCAAAAAGCAACATTCTGTAGCTCTTTCAGCTGCAGAAGCTGAGTATGTTGCTGCTGGTAGCTGTGGTACCCAAGTCCTTTGGGTCAAACATCAACTTCTAGATTATAATCACACATTAGGTTGCATTCCCATTCTTTGTGACAACACAAGTGCTATAAATCTGTCCAAAAATCCTATTCAGCATTCCCGCACAAAACACATTGACATTCGGCATCACTTCCTTCGAGTTGAAGTCTCAAAGAATTCTTTTAAACTCCACTTCATTGACACAGAAAAACAAATTGCAGACTTTTTCACTAAGCCTCTTGCAGAACCTAGATTCACTTCTCTTAGAAGGGAACTTGGTTTATGCAAGTTTTCACATGTCTAAAATCTTCATCTTATTTCTTTGTGCATATAAAAGCCATTCTCTCTTGCAAATAAATTCCTACTTCTCAGTTGCATTGAAATTCTTGGTATATCAAATAGTGATTTTAAGAAAGGCAAGTTAAGCTTGTCTGGACACTTTCACTATGCGTGAGTATATGTCTCCGCCAAGTATCAAGAATTCATTATGCACTTGTTGAGGGGGAGTATTTGTTGAGGGGGAGTCATTGTCTATTCCTCACTAATTTCTATTTTCTAAGCCCAATCATCAGAATTTTTGAGTCCTTGTGCTATTTTCTTATGAGAGAATTAAAACATTGAAACTAAACTCATTGTGCATTTAGTTTAATTTCAAAGATTCATTATCATTTCCAGGTTAAGCAATCTTAATACTGAAGGTTTTTAAAATTGTTTTGCAAAACACTATTATAGGCACATGAGTGGCTTTAAATACTTCACATGTGTATGTTTAAGCTTTATTTTTACCACATGTTAAGAATAATTTTTCTAAATTCATAGTCATGACTTGTGTGGTCAAAACAAACATATTCCTATAAAACATCAAAAGAAAATGATCAAAATGATCAACAATCTGGAAAGATACAAACAGAGCAATGCAAATTCTTGAACCACTGAGTAACCGGGCCATTTCACCTAACAAGTGATTTGTTTCGCGTCAAAAAGTGGAAATCAAAATTTTCAACTCTGTATAAGATAATGAAAGTTAAACCACTGAGTAATCAGGAGATCTTGCATCTGATCAATGTGATCTCTTGCACTGAAAAGTGAGATTTAACTAATTTATTCTTGTATTCTTTCCTAGTTAAAAATGAAAGAAAATCAAATTGATAGGATGGAAAAGCTTAAGACCTTCATAAAGTACATGTACACTGAGTTTAGACCAATTATTTTACATTGTGTTAAACTTAAAGCTCCTAACATCTTTGTTAAATATTTCTGCTCATTCATCTAGGTCACTTTTTCTTTACATTTGCATCATTATTTTAACTACATTCAGATCATTATATTTTGCTATACCTTGTATTGAGTGTGTCTTTGTAATTAAACTTTGTTGCACAATAACAAAAACACAATAATTTCTCTCATTTGACAATATCACTAGGCCTCATTTATTTTGATCATTACTGACCATTCATTTCCTACATTTCATTTATTGTTCTCATACACTCCTTGGTTCTCTCTCTTATCTATCTTTTTGATGCTGTCAAAAAGGGGGAGAAGAAAGGTTTCTAAGGGGAGAAAATTCAAAGGATGTAGTATATGGTCAAGGGGAGTTATTGCAGTCAAGGGAGATATGTTTTGTCATCATCAAAAAGGGGGAGATTGTTGGGTTGAGTGTGTTTTGGAATTTCCTAAATTTGCATTTTAAGGATGACCAATGGACATCACTCATACTTTGATTTTGATGATGACATATTGTGATTTTGATGATGAAATGTTGAACATGTTGTACATTTTATACATATCACAATAATGCTTAAACAACATGTTTTTGATGTTTAATATCTCATATTTTAATGATAATATCTTGTACTAATGATTTATGTGTTAAACTTGCTGGTGTATACAGATTTTGTCATGGTAGTGTCGACACACCCATTGGTGGTGTCGACACTGGATCAGAGTCCCCGAAGCTTTCTCATGAATATATAGTCAAGTGTGTCAACACAGCCCCTGGTAGTGTCCACACTAGTCCCAGACTTCAGAAAACTCAGTTGCCAGACTGATCAAGTGTGTCGACACAGTCCCTGGTAGTGTCGACACTAGACCCAGTCTCCAGCAGACCCAGTTGCCAGACTGGGACAGTGTGTCGACACAGCCAGTGAGTGTGTCGACACTAGTCTCAGCTCCCAGAAGACCAGTTTTGCGCAAATGAGACAGTGTGTCGACACACTCCATGGTGGTGTCGACACACTCCGGCTGAAACTTAAAATCGTGATTTTATCTGGACACGTGGCCGCTTGGGGTTCAAGGGAATCTGCGTAGGTTTTTGTGCCCACGTACCCTAAGGCTCTTTATGGACATTTAGGGCTATAAATACCCATGCTTTTGGTACTCCAAAGGATCCCACGCAAGACAAGAGCCAAGAGCATTCTGGAAGAGGGAAAGAAGAGCGGGAAAAGTGCATCTGCATCCAGAGGAGCAGAGTAGCGCCGCCAAGGGAAGAAGAAGAAGAAGAAGAAGGAGAAGAAGAAGGAGAAGAAGAGTAAGAGCTTGTGTTTGTAGCAGTGCTGATCCAGAAGAAGATCTAGCCGAGTCTGTATTTGGTTAGAGTGTTAAACTCTTTGGGAATCTGTGTATGTGTTCTACACAGATCTCCCAATTCTATTTGTCTCTACTATTTCTATTGTATTGAGATAGATCGTGCTAGAGGATTTATTCACTAAGTGTGCTTGTTCTAGCAGAACTTGGATCTATTGTGATCCATAGGTTTAAGTACTTTGTACTCTGTTTTGGAGCCGTTGTGCTCTGGGTGGAGCCATTGTGCTCTGGTGCTTGAGCCGTAGTGCTCAAGGGCTTGTGAATTTACTGAATTCACAAGTGGTTTGTGGAGTAGGTCGGTGTGCCTATCTCCTGGGTTTCTTTGAGTCGTTGCACTCAAAGAGGTTGGAGTCGTCGTGCTATAGTTTGTACTGCACTTGTGCTAGTGGTTCCTCAGTTGTGAGGAGGTGGACGTAGGAGACACAAGTTGTGTTCTTCGAACCACCTTAAAATCTTTAGTGCATTGTGGTTTGATGTGTGGTTTGTTGTTTCTATTCCCTATACTCACACACCACACTTGGATCTGATTGAATTGTGTGTTTTACTTATTTTAATTCTGCTGCCATACACACAATTTCTTAGTTCTTTTATCAAAGTCACCTATCCGATCCCCAACATTACTGATCAAGTGTGTCGACACAGTCCCTGGTAGTGTCGACACTAGACCCAGTATCCAGCAGACCCAGTTGCCAGACTGGGACAGTGTGTCGACACAGCCAGTGAGTGTGTCGACACTAGTCTCAGCTCCCAAAAGACCAATTTTGGGCAAATGAGACCGTGTGTCGACACACTCCCTGGTGGTGTTGACACACTCCGGTTGAAACGTAAAATCATGATTTTATCTGGATGCGTGGCCGCTTGGGGTTCAAGGGAATCTACCTAGGTTTTTGTGCCCACATACCCTAAGGCCCTTTATGGACATTTGGGGCTATAAATACCCATGCTTTTGATACTCTAAAGGATCCCACGCAAGACAAGAGCCAAGAGCATTCTGGAAGAGGGAAAGAAGAGCGGGAAAAGTGCATCTGCATCCAGATGAGCAGAGCAGCGCCACCAAGGGAAGAAGAAGAAGAAGAAGAAGGAGAAGAAGAGTAAGAGCTTGTGTTTGCAATAGTGTTGATCTAGAAGAAGATCCAGCCGAGTCTGTATTTGGTTAGAGTGTTAAACTCTTTGGGAATCTGTGTATGTGTTCTACACAGATCTCCCAATTCTATTTGTCTCTACCATTTCTATTGTATTGAGATAGATCGTGCTAGAGGATCTATTCTCTAAGTGTGTTTGTTCTAGCAGAACTTGGATCTATTGTGATCCATAGGTTTGAGTACTTTGTACTCTGTTTTGGAGCCGTTGTGCTCTGGGTGGAGCCATTGTGCTCTGGTGCTTGAGCCGTAGTGCTCAAGGGTTTGTGAATTTACTGAATTCACAAGTGGTCTGTGGAGTAGGTTGGTGTGCCTATCTCCTGGGTTTCTTTGAGTCGTTGTACTCAAAGAGGTTGGAGTCGTCGTGCTCTAGTTTGTACTGCACTTGTGCTAGTGGTTCCTCAGTTGTGAGGAGGTGGAGGTAGGAGACACAAGTTGTGTTCTCCGAACCACCATAAAATCTTCAGTGCATTGTGGTTTGATGTGTGGTTTGTTGTTTCTATTCACTATACTCACACACCACACTTGGATCTGATCGAATTGTGTGTTTTACTTATTTTAATTCCGCTGCCATACACACAATTTCTTAGTTCTTTTATCAAAGTCACCTTTCCGATCCCCAACGTATTTAAGCAACCATGGTGTTTAGGAGTCCTATTATGACTAGGAAAACCAAGTTGCGGTTTTGACATGTTAGTTTCCTATTTTTGAGGATTTCTTCCTCCCTTTGAGTGTGTGAGGATTTAGGAAACCTCCCACCATAGTTAGACACGAATTTGGGTTGCCAAGAATGCATGATTGCATCCCAATTCAACTCAAATTGCCTCTTTCTATTTTCAGCCTATTTAGAGTTACGAATTTCTATGCATTTTCTTGCTTCATTTGATTTTTGGGCCAAATGATGTCTATTGGCCCAATTATGATATTGAGTCTTTAATATATAATGTTAGAAGTCTCTCCAACATTTTTATTTAGTTTATGGTTGTGTCGTATTACCGTGTTAACGGTTTTCTAACTTGTTTCCTAATTTGGATAATCGGTCACAATAACTCTTAAACCTAGCCTAAATGATTTTTATTGACCCAAATTTCTTGATGGGTCATTAGAGGATATTATTTGAAGTCCGTATATGATTTTTATTTAATTTTCTGACTCATCAAAGTACGCGTGATAATGATTTTTCGACTTATTCATGAATTATGATAATAAGATGCGAAACACTTTAAACTTGGCTAATCCGATTTTTCTTGGCACAAGTTTCTTTGTGGAACATTTAGGAATAATGTGTGGGGTTGATTTATAATTTTTACAAATTTTTCTGATGCGTCTTAGCACATACGATAATGATCCGTATGTTTTAAATACTTTGATATTATGGAAATTATTTATTTCCATTTATTCGAATTTTTATGTAATTAAAATTTTCGGGGTGCTACAGTAGATCTTGGAGACAGTGTTTGTGTACTGAGAGAATTCATTATTGTAGATCTCTTCCTCTCAGTCCTTGCTTCAGATCAAGCATTGTTCTATTAGCTTGATCTGGGGGCTTGTCTTCCTTCGAACAACATCTTCGTATTGTTCCCTTCGTGTTGAAGGAAGACCTAGGGGTTCCAAGGTGTTTTTCCCTTCGTGTAGAAGGAAGACCTGAGGTTCAGGGTGAATTTTTCCACTTCGGGTTGTGAAGAGAAGACCAGCTGCGGCTGGGTGTGTAAGTGTCCATAAGGGGGACTGTACCCTTGGGTAGTGGAATCCTGAGTTCTTGCTCAGGGACTGGACATAGGACTCCTGTGAAGAGGAGATCCGAACCAGGATAAAAATCCTTGTGCAGTGTGTTTGTTCTCTGTGTGTTTGTTGTTATTTCTCTACTAAAACTAACAGCCAAACGCAGTGTTTTGTATAAACATTCTTGTTGACAGGTTTAGGTAATCAAGTTTTAAGAATCCCATTCACCCCCCCCCCTCTGGGCTTTCTAGCTGGGCAATATTACAGACTCACCAACACCATGCACAACGGAGAACCAACGAGGAGTTAGCAACACACCCGCCACGCGCACACAGGGCTCAGCGTAGGTACCAACATGCCAACCACCAAAAAGACGTTCAACCACATAGGAACCAAAACAACCGCAGAGGTCGAGAACAACACGTCAACCTCAGAGGGACCCAGACCAAAGTAGGGTACCACAACCAAACACACTCGCTCTCAAAGCGAGAAGGAAAACCAAGACACATGCCACAACCAATGCCTAGTGTACCACTGATAGGGCTACCTAGACAAGGCAAAACAGCCACCCCACAGCGGTAATGGTACAACCACAAGACTCAGGCCAGCACCAAGTGTCCCGGAGGCAGAAAGTCCAACGCCTCCAACACCGAGCAAACTCGTGAAACGATGTACAAAGCTCACGATCAAGGCACACGACACAACACATGGTGCTATCACAAGCACTAGGAGCCACCCAAGGTACAACACAATGCACCAAGGCTCCAAACAGTACAAAACCAAAATACTCAAGCACGAGCACATGGTGCTACCACAAGCACCAAAACTAAGTAAAGTGCAACACAAGTGCACCAGCGGCCGAAACAACACCACGGGCTAACATGAAGGACTCTTCACCAGAGACCTGCCAAAAGCCGCATGCAAAGGACCACAAGCCTAAAAGAGCACAACAGGCGAAACCGACCCCGACTCTTGAGGCACAAAAACACGAAGTATCGAAGAAAATGCTTAAGGTGCAGTACACACAACTGCACCAATGGCCCGAGACAACACAGGGCCCACTGAAGGGGACTCTCCACCAGAGACCTACAAGAGAAACACACGGAAGGCCGACAACTTCAAGAGCGCAACAACTACGCCGACTCCAAAAAGCACACAGAACACGAAGCATTGACTGTACCGCATGGAGAGCGAAAGACCACAACGACTCCCTGGCGTGCAAGAGCAAGAAGCACCACCTCTATCGCGACCGATAGAGAGGCCAAACACCAAAACGATGACACGAAAAGCCTCCAATGCAAAATCCGAGACACAATTGAGCACACACCAGAACAAAGCTTGCATGAGCAAGCCAAGCAAGAAAACCGGTGCACAACAGAGCAACACTCAGGCATACAACCTAACAATAAAACGGTACTACCTCACACCAAACCAACAGGGACCCAATGCCCCAAATTGTTCAGGCATGCAGCAAGGAACAATCACAACGACAAATGGCACGAACAGGTCCACCGACCCACGGTGCCACATGGAAATGACAGCACGAGGGGAGCAACCAACTGAACCCAAAAAAATAGCTCAAGGGAAGATGACTCCACCAGAAGGTCGCAACAATGCGCACCCTGGCGACACAACACCACATTGGAGCATCACCACCTCGAGCAACCAACGAAAAACAGAGGAAGGAGACATGCGTGAGAGGGAAATCCACAACGCATGACTGACACTTCCACAAGAAACACAGCCAGTTAAACACCCACTACACTCACCAGACCACCATCTGGGAGAGCATACCAGGCACAGGAAAAAAAAAAAACCATCCCAGCCACGGGGACACAAAGTCCCACCTGCACAATCGAGAAACTTGGAAACGAACAACGGGACAAGCTGGCCAACATAGCAGCCAGACGCATAGCCAAGGGCACCACACCTTGACCAGAAATGCCCAGGCAGATTGTAACACAGACAGTCCAACCGGCAACAACGACAGCTTATCTCTACATAGAGAGAGAGCAGCGACGACCAAAATAAACACAGGGCAGCTTTGGGGAGAACCTCCACCAAAAGTACCGAGAGACGTCCTGGGAGAACCTCACCAGAATGCAGCCCAACCAAACGGCACACTTCGAACCACAAGGGCAACACAACGGTGGCCAGAAACGAACACGGAGCACTCCTGAGAAGAACCTCCGCCAGAAACGACAAAGGGCGATCCTGGGAAAGACCTTCACCAGAACGCACAACCCAAACGGCCAAACAACACAAACCTTCAGAGAGAACACCGCAGTAAGCAGAACTACAGAAGCAACACAAGTCGATCCTAGAAAAACCTCCACCAGAACCACCAAGGCACAGTTTTGGGAAAACCTGCCAGAACACACCACCTAAAACAACAACATACCTCAGACCCTGAGGCAGCACAACAATAGAAGAAACGAGCACGGAATAGTCCTAGGGAAAACCCTCAACAAGAAAACAACAAACAGTTCTGGGAAACCTCAGCAGAACACAGGGCAACCAAGTAATGCACCTCAATCTAGAGGGCAACATAATAGCAACCAGAAATGAGCACAACATAGCTCTGGGGAAAACTCACTTCCACCAGAACCAATAGAGAAGAACTCCAGGAGCACCTCACCAGAGCTCACAACTAGCCAGCACAAGGTCGACAAACAACCACAGACAAGTGTCGCAGTGCTCAACCAGCGATGCAACTCGGCACACAGAACATCTGCTTAGCCCGAGCAACAACGCCGACCGAGCAGAGCACAGTGCACAACAGTGCACAAATAGGAGACCACATACACAACTAACACAGCACACACCCCAACAACATGGGGACAACCAACAAAGCAAGGACAACTTCGACCGGTTCCACAGACAACTCTGCACCGGTGAAGGCCACAACACACGCAGGCTCTTTCAGCCTTAGCGACGCACACACATCCAAATGCACTGAAGACGACCAAGAGCACCGCGCCTGGACTTGCCTACAACCGTCCTCCATACGAGGAAGACCACTGCCAGCAACTCCACCGCCAACCGCGCCACCACGGCACGAACACACCGAACGACCACACTCGCCACGCACGGGACATAGCAATAGCTGCAACCCTCCTGCAACACGCACACAAAACTTGCAGGGAAGCCGCATACGTGCAAAACAATTGAAAGCACAAGCCTAACACTAGCTGAACGGTGTTAGCAGCGTACTAGTACCTTTCTTTGGGACAGCTATAGTTATTAACTCATTACAAATCTCAGTAGACCTACACTCTGATACCAACTGTAACGACCCGACCTCCCGGACCCCCGCCAGGGACCCTGAAGTTCACGTCGCAACCTACGAATCCGAAGACTGGGAAGAGTTAGAAGAAATAGTCTAGTGAGATATGTACTGAATTAAAATAACTATAACAATATAACAACTGTACAACATGTCCCAAATAAAAGCATAGGTACAAGAAGAAAGGCGCAGTCCTTAAGGGGCATACCCCGAGAACTTGCAAAGCACAACTCTCATCTCACTCAGGTACAAGAGCTCACAACACTTGCTCTCACTGCTGCTGACAACACACGACACCATAGCCACCTCTGCAACCCGTCCAACACCAAGCTCCCGCGACGACGAGCCTCTAGCTAAAGGAAGTAGGGGGGGTGAGCCTCCCGAACAAGGCCGAATAGGGATTACCAATCCCTCACCGACCAGAGCAGCAGGAACTCTGAAAACAAGAAACTACACTAGAAAGCTGTAAAGCAAGGAACACCTATAGCAGGGTACTACAAAGTAGCGGAATAGAACAATGCAACACCACGATCACCAATCAAGGTCGTGACACACACAAGACTACCACAGAAACCAACAGAGTTGGGCACCAAGCAGAAGTAACCCTTGGCACACCCACCGAGACTACACAACAACCAAGTGAGAACGACGTCTCACTACAATCACGGCCACCTCAGACCTCCACAAGGTCGAGGGCCCACAAGTAGAACCTCCCCGGACCCTGAACACACCAGAAGGTCGGAAAACCACACACACTGGTGCCACCACGAACTAGCACCAAAGAACGGGACTACGAAATCGCGAGAACACCGAGCGGAAACCACCAGAAGCACGGGCCAACAAGGCCAAACCAACAACACCCACAGAAGCTAGACACGGCCAGGCTACAACCACCGTGTAGGCTAGGGTAACGAAACATCGTGAGGAAACGTCGTCACAACAACATCAACCAAGCCACCACCATTGGCAACCAAGAGGAGGACACACCAGCCACTCCCTCTGCTCACCAGCCTGGCTCCTGCCTCCGCCTCCCCGGAAGAGCGAGATAGAGCCGCCACAGAACACCACAAGAATGCACGCAACATCGCAGCTTGGCCAAGCTATGGCCCCACGCCAAGCACCACTACGTGGCTCCAGAACCAACGTAGAGAGAGGCAATGAGACAAAGGACTGTCTGGGCCGTGCCGGGAAGAGAACCACCTCAACGACCTCGGCGTCCTGCCCTAGACAAGAGAGCTCTACAAACGACTCGGCGTTGTTGTCCAAACCTCATTTTCCTCTCAACTCCAGAGTCCGCCAAGTCGGCTGCCAACTAGAGCACGCTCGTAGCCCAAAGCACTACCTCAAAAGGCTCCCAAGGATGGTGATCCCAGGCAATGGAGACAACCTCTAAATGGGACAAGCCCTCAAGTGCCAAGCACTGGGCGAACAGGCGGGGCAAGCACAACAAAAACCATGCCGAACTGCTGGCTTGTAACTCACGACAAGCCCAACAAGCACGAGGCATGCACGGACTCTCGAGAAGGCCGTCAGCCAACCAAGGCATGCACAAGCAGGCCAGAACCTCGGAACACCACCAAACAGTACAGAAAACATCGCTCTACTAATAATCGATTGACTGTCAGATAATCGATTATTAGACAGACATGAGCCTCCTAGCACCGCTGCTAGGATACGGCCACGAAGGTGTCACCTTCGGTCACTGAACGCAGCGAGGTAACCTACTGCATTCCCCACTAGAAGGTCCTAAGGGCAAAGCCTGCTCTAGGTCACACGCTGACACGCTAACCGGGGCCATAAAAACACTCGAGGCAACACAGGTACTGTCGCGTCCCCCCCAGCCTTCGTGATACCATCGCGACGGGGAAGGGCACCGAGCCAGCAACCCTATCGCGATGGGGCAGAGCGTCGCGACAGCAAATCATGTCGCGACAACGATCCTTATCGCGACAGGCAAATGCGTCCCGATAAGGTCGCGCCTGACCAGGCAGATGGCTCTTCTGGTGTCATGACGTGCACCGTGGTCGCGACACCAGCAGAGAGGCAGACCCACAGGATGCTCCATCCCGGGGCCGCCCACAAGCCACACACATACCACACAGGGGAGGGGAGCATGGAGAAGCTATCTAAACTAACTAGAAAGCATGAGAAGCTCCCAATCCACCCGGATCGAGAAGAGCACAAGCAATCCCTACCTTCCAAGAAGAAATGAACCTATTGGGGGCCCTTCACGTCGGATTGGCCACCTCCTCCTCACTCCATGCAAGCTACACAACACCGGGAACACGAGCACGACCCTCCTCCTCGCTTGAAACACACAAAGGGGAGAGAGGGAGGTGGAGCACCATCGGAGGGGGAGAAGACAGGGGAAGGAGGGAGAAAGGGGGAAGGGGTCGCTGACCAAGGCCTTAAGTCTTCAGCACCCAAGTCACGATGGGGCGACACGTCACGTTAAGGACCTTAACGCGACGGGTCAACACACCGCGACAAGAACGTGACAACCCGACAGGTTGTACTGACACGCCTGCCACCCTGACAGGCGTCAGACGACCGAAATGACAGAAATGATACAACACTGTCTCGACCCGTTGACCGATTGTGACAAGATCGCGACAGGAAAGTCTGGCGCGCAAGAATGCGACACACAAGCTGGTCATGACAAGGATGACTATCACGTCGAACACCCACGACACGATACTAACGCGTCACCTAGCCCGGACGCGTTAGTGGCCAGTCATCCAAGAAACCGGATAGAAAACTGGGAAGTCAGGTCTTATAACAAGTGTCACCACCTTAGATGATGGAAGCTTCTTGAAGGGGGTGAGGTGGCCTTTTGGATAGGCATAGAGGAGATGGTGGCAAGTGTCACCATCTTTGTCATTGGTAGTCACCAAGGTGGCACCATCCTGTTGTGTGTGGAAGGAATATCTAGCGGGGGGGGGGGGGGGGAAGAATAGATATTGACCAATTAAAATTAAAACCTAGAGATTAAGATCTAATCTGATGAAACGATCTAAACAGTGAGCATCAAACCACACGTGCAAACGATATTTTTAAGGTGGTTCGGCTCGAGTGTGGAGTCCTACTTCCACCCCTCACTAAACCAGTGAGGCTTCACTATCAACCCAAATGTGTGAGATTCTCACACAACCGCTGATACATAGCTTCTAAAAACTGCTGATTCACAGCTTCAACAAACTGCTGATTCATAGCTTCAACAAACTGCTGATTCACAGCTTCAACAAACTGCTGATTCACAACTTCAAGATTGTCCCAAATCTCACAATCCTAACACAAGAAGTGTAGGATCAAATCCATCCACTCTAGTCGAAGCAAATAACTAATCAGAGTGATATGGTAAAGAAATTGAGAAAATTAAACTAAAGAAAAGTCTAAAGAAGTGTAGAAATAGCAAACGCTCTGTGCTGGAGTTAGATCTGGTTAGAAGACTTCTTGAGCTCCAATTGCAACTTCTTCATGCTTGAGTTCATCGAATTCATCTTCTGGTCACAGCACAAAGATCAACTGTCTCTGAATTTGAGATGAAATATGATGCTCTGCTTCAGTTGATCAACAACAGGTCTTCATACAGAAGGAGAGATGATCCAGCATACTCTTCTCACGATCAGTTGACTGCCCAGAAGTCTGCTGTACTCTCTGACCCCAAGCTCTTGCTCTCTCACTCTTCTTTTTGCACTCTCAGATAACTGCTATTTTTCCCTCTGTTCACGATGCCCAACTGCAGACCACGACGTGCGACGTGAACTAATTCACAGAATCTTTTTAGTGGGCTCCTCAACAGAATCCCAAAAATTTAGGAGATTTTTTTGTCACCAAGAGAGTATCTACCAGAATCATGTGAAGTGTACCCAAAGTCCCAATCGGGTCACGTGCCCATAACTTATGCACTAGCAGATACTTTGTCTCTGTAGAACAAGTGTCATAGAGTCGACGCATCCTGAACATAGTGTCGACTCATATCCGTATGACTTAACTTGGATCAATGAAAAATCTTCAGTAGAGTCGTCTCTATGCCCTCCAGAGTCAACCTCATCCAAGTGACTGTGATTCTGACATAGTTGAGCTTGCAGCAGCATAATGTCAACCTCATCTGATGAGAGAGTCAACCTGACCTTCCTTTAGAGACGACTTGACAAACTGATGGAGTCGACCTCATCCTCGCATGGAGTCGATCTCAGTCAACACTTCTCTTCAAATGCTCACAAGAAACTTTGACTAGTGTCGACCTGGTCCTCATCCAGCAAAAGTCCAGGCAGTTATGGATTGGGAGATTCCCAGGACCCCTTCGGAGATTCGTAGTTTTATTGGGTTAGCTGGTTATTATCGGCGATTCATTGAGGGTTTCTCATCCATCGCCGCCCCTTTGACAAAGTTGACCCGGAAAGGTGAGAAGTTCGTATGGTCTGAGGCATGTGAGCGTAGCTTTCAGCTATTGAAGGCTAAGCTTACTTCTGCTCCGGTATCGGGTTTGCCTCGATCTAGAAGGGGCAATGACTCGATTTGGGTAGTTGTAGATAGATTCTCGAAGACTGCTCATTTCTTGCCTATGAAGAAGAAGCAGTCAGTAGAGAGTTTAGCTAGATTGTATGTTAGCGGTATCGTTAGATTGCATGGTGTGACGTAGTCGATCATTTCGGATCGAGATCCGAGATTTACTTCGAGACTGTGGAAGGGTCTTCAGGATGCGTTAGGTTCGGAGCTTAAGCTCAGTTCGGCGTTTCATCCCCAGACCGATGGACAGTCCGAGAGGACTATCCAGATGCTCGAGGATATGTTGAGAGCATGTGTGCTGGAGTGGAAGGATGATTGGGAGCGTCATTTACCTCTTGTGGAGTTCGCATACAACAACAACTTTCATGCTAGTATCGGTATGGCTCCATTCGAGGCGTTGTATGGTAGGCCCTGCAGATCTCCTTTGTGCTGGGAGGAGACTGGTGATAGACAGCTGATTGGTCCGGAGTTAGTTCAAGAGACTTCGGATAAGATCCAGTTGATTAGGAGGAGGCTTGTTGCGGCACAGGATAGACAGAAGAGCTATGCCGACAACAGGAGGAAGGATCTAGAGTTCGAGGTAGGTGATCATGTCTTCTTGAAGATATCGCCTACGCGTGGTGTCGTCAGGTTTGGCAGGCATAGTAAGTTGAGCCCTAGATTCATTGGCCCGTATGAGATTCCCAGACGATTGGGCAATGTGGCTTATGAGCTAGCTTTACCCCCAGCTTTGGCTAGTGTTCACCCCGTTTTCCACGTATCTATGCTCAGGAAATATGTCCGAGATCCATCTCATGTTATTAGTCACGAGCCAGTGGAGATCCAGCCAGATCTGTCGTATGTGGAGCAACCAGTAGCTATTCTTGACTGGAAGGTTCAGCACCTCCGGAACAAGAGTATTGCGTCGGTAAAAGTTCTATGGCGTAACTTCTCGCGGGAGGAGGCTACTTGGGAGCTTGAGGATGCGATGAAGAAGAAGTATCCCCTTTTGTTTGAGTAGTGTTGTCCTAACTTCGAGGACGAAGTTTCTTTAAGGGGGAGAGGGTGTAAGGCCCTCGAATTTTGTCCTTATTATTTTATTGTGTGCAATTTTATGCTTATGTATGTATATGCATTATCGTGTAAGTATTATGTATACATTATCTTGGTGTACTTATGAATGTATGTATAAACTTAGTTGTATGTATATATCGGTTGATTTCGTGACATAGTGAGTGTGTGCATTACACCCTATGTATTGCATGCATGAACTTAGGAGAAATTAGGGTTTTGCATGGTTTTGGGTTCTGGCCGAAGGGTTAGTCGACGTCAACATGAATGGACGTTCACTTATTGTTAACGTCCATATAGGTGGACGTCGATTATTCAGTCGACGGCCATATCGGTGGACGTCTATATCCTGACAGACCAGTCTGCAGCAGCATGGTGTGCCATGCCTTGATGGGAGATACCAACCACTCCCCAACGGCTCCTTGGCCTTCCAACCGACCTCTTGCGTGGGGTGAGAGGGTCCTCTCTTAAGAGAGCCCTTGTTGCAACCTCTAGAGCTCTCTTGGCTCTTTGTAAAGAGATAAGAGAAAACCCTAGTGAGCTGTGAGAAAACTTGGAGTTTGGAGGCTTTGATCCGGCGATCCAAGGCATCACCTGGAGATCTACTTCGACAAGGAGGGAGACAACACATCTGGCTACACATCCCCGACCCTGGATTTCAGAGGGGAGCATCACAGAGGCCGGAGTGGAGACATCTTGGAGGCTTCTTGGGACTGCCCAAGGAGAGCTTCTCCAACCATTTTGATCCCTTTAGGAGTTTTTCCAAAGGCAAGTAACCATTTCACCTTGTCCATGTATGTGTCTAGGAGGTTTCTATCATTTTTATGGATTTTCCTCGTGTCCTGGATCCCCTACATTCACCATTCTTTAGAGCTCGGACTGTGTTTTTACACAGGTCCGAACTTGACGGCAAGATCTATTGCCGTTGAGATCTTGAGTCAGCGGCCAACGATGTTGCCGCCAACTATTGTAAACGTCCATAGTATGCCGTTGAGTTCTTCTTGACAGAACAGTGAACTGTTCTGCCCTATATCTTTAAATTCCGGATTTCTGCGCATGAGGATATAATGTAAATTTTACATGTTATGTAAAATAGATAATGTGATGTGTGTGAAATTTCCTGTATTTTTGTGTGGATGGAATTAATTATTAGAATTATTAAAAGGCATGTGTAGGAAAGAGGTTACGCATGTTTAATTTTGTTCCCATGAATTCTGAGGAATTAAAGGCTGTGAAATTTTATGGACCATGTTTATATGTATCAGTCTATGCCCTGCAAACTTGGAAATTTTCCCATACTCATGCGAATTTTTATAATTTCTACAATGAGAAATAGAAAACATGTGTAGACCTTGCAAAAATTCTAGTAAATCGTGTGTTGGGAATTAAATTGGGGAAAAATTTCTTGTGCCAATATGTATTGTGGTTCATGACTGTGCATGATTAAATCTGAAATCCATGCTATGTTCTATGTTAACTTAATTTATGAATGGCATGAAACCAAATGTTTAAATTTCTATAAATACATGTGAATTCATAAAAATCTGAAAATTTGTATGTGTGTTCTTATAACCGAAAACAGCATGTGGTTAAATTTTCAGGAAAATTTGATAGCATTAGCCTACTCTATGAGATTTCCAGGTGAAAATGAGCTACAAATACATGTACCATGATTTAGGTTAAATGATGTGCATTCCAATTATTCCATGAGAGCTAATAAATGTTTGATTTCTGTTATTAGTAGCACCATGCTAGGGAAGAACAGAACCATGTGCATAAACAAGAAAGTGTGAATATCATATGTAAAATGTGTGTTAATCAGAATGTGTAAAATGTGCCGTGTGTGACACTGCTTCCATAGAGGGCTGTGGAACTGTATCATAGAAAGGTCCCCATGAGAAGGTTCAATGTGTTAAGATATCCTAAGGGCATTAGGATGAAATCCTGGAGGTGGACAAGTACCACTGGTTAGGGTGGAGACGTGTTCTCCCGGTCTGCGCAGTGCCAAGAGTCATCACTGTATTGCCTAGGTGTTGTGCTATGTGTTATGTGTATGTGATGTGTCCTTCTAGCGGTGGTTTGGACCATGTGTCACGGCAAATAAATTGTGAAATGTGAATGTGAGCATGTGTAAAATGTGTATATGTGAAAATGTGAATGTGAAATGTGAAATCATGTGAACTATTTATGTTAGAATGTGAACATTGTGTACATGTGAAATGTTTGAAAAATGAACCATGTGAAATATGGGAATGTGTAACCATGTGAAGTGAATGTGTTAGAGTATGAGACGATAATTCATGCTATGATATTTCTAACTCCATGTAAATTGCCATCATGTTATAGTCAAATTGGAAGTGTAGTTTTCATGTGATTAAATGAGTAGAAAGCATGTGATAGGGAGTGTTATATGAAACATCTTAAACCATGTGCCATGTGTTTTGACTTTGTAGAAATACCATGATAGGTTGTCTCTTATTGATGTTCAAGCATGCTGTATGATTACCGTGCAAATTGAAATAGTAGAACCTACTATGATGTATGGATGAATGATGTGTATGGAGTTACTTGCTGAGTCTTTTAGACTCACTCCTTGCTTCGGCGTATAGGTTTAGTTGGTGACACACTTTTGGAGGAGACCGTGGAGAGCGACTCCGAGCGTGGAGAGTAGCTTGTGGAGTTGACGTTGTGTCCCTTTTTGTTTCATAGTATGTAAATTGTAGCTTGTATTAGAGTTATCATTTATGTAATTGTGGACAAATTATGTATTAAATGTAGAACTTTAATCTTGTGGACAATGTAGTTTGGTTTCATTTCAATTATGAAAGTTTAGTCCTTTAATTTGCTATATGGATCATGTATGAGAAATGTGGATGATGAAATGTGATGACAGTTAGTCCTTTACTTCCGCGACTCTGTGTCTATATTTGTGAATATCTCAATCATGTGATAGTGTTTGGGTAAATGTCCCACTGTGATAACCTTTACTGTACCGACGTGGGTTGGTATAACCGTACCGGTATAATGAGGGTCGTCACATGTTCTTTGAGTAGTGTCGACCTCATCTGATACTCTGAATATTAGCGCTATTGAAAACTCATTGCGTGTCGACCTAACCTTTAAATAGAGTCGACTTGAAAGATGACTTTATCTTTATGAATGTTCCTATGATACAAGTAACTTGTGTTAGACATTTTTGACATTTTACTTGATTTATGACATCATCAAAATAGGGACACAATAATCTCCCCCTTTTTGATGATGGCAACATTTAATCATAGAAGTTTTGACTGTTAGATGAATTTCACGTACACATATGTTATCATGCAAGTCACACAAGCCATTCACACAAGTTCACACAGGAGCATGAGCATATCACACAAAAACTTTGATGATTTCATTACTGATAGGAGTGAATTACAAGAAACATCAAAGTTCAAAATACATCAAACATTCAAAGTGTCAAACAACTATGATATCTCTCCCCCTTTGACATAATCAAAACATGATAATCACTGAGGAGGTGGTGGCGGTAACTGTCGATGGAGTAAACTCTCAATCCTTGACAATCTAACTTCCAAATCATCATAATTGTCCCAAAGATAGTACTAAACAGCATTGAACCTTGTGCTCAGAAAATCTTGCAATTTGTCAAAATGAGTATCGAGGACAACTGGAATATGATCAACTCCATGAGGCATCAGAGGAGCAACTGCGGAGGAAGTTGCTTGATTTCTCTCAGCTGTGTCAGTCTCATCATGAAGTTTCCACATTTTGTTAAACTCATGTCTCATGAGTTTGAGATTATGAGACATCTCTGTGAGATACTCCCTCAGAATATTCATCTTGCTAGAAATTTGATGGACTATATTTAATGGATCTGGAATTTCATTTAGCTTTTCGGATCCTCTTTGCAATGCTTCTTCAACTGATTGTACTTTATCAAAGATTTTAGATTGAGTGTAGGAAGCAGAGTTGAAGACCTCTCCAATTTTCTATATGAGTTTGTCAGATCTAACAACTGCAAATCTAACAGACTGCTCCTGTCTATCAGTATTGTCCCTTAGCCTTCTCTCAATGTCTTCCAATCTGCTCTCAAACTGTAGGGACTGTTGATCAATCTTGGTGTTCAACAAGCTAACAGAGTCATTTAGAGCTTCAAATTGATCTTGGAGAAATTGTAGGAGTTGAGGTGGTACATGAACTTTAGCAGATGAAGTGGAAGGATGGACCTGCTCAGTAACAACGGTTTCATGAGAAGTGTGATGAGCAGGTGAGAAATGTGGAGGATCCACACGTAGATCATCAAATCTAGGTATAAGAGAAGGTGAAGGGACAAGAAGAGCTTCATCTAACTGAACTCCTTGATAGTCAACATCAGCTATCTGCTCATTGTGGTCATGATCTGGCTGATCCACAACAACATCTTCATTTACACTATCTTGAGGTGCAACCGGTTCTCTCATCAACTGAGGTTCCAAATTCAACTTCATAAATTTGACAATATGGGCCAAATTATAGGTATGGTAATTAGGAATCTTCTTTATTGGCTCTTTACGTACGGCAGCACGTCAGCCTAGAGGGGGGGGGGGGGGTGAATAGGTCGTCTGTGATATGAGATTTCAACTTCACCATAGAAAATTAACACTTGAAACTTTGGTTAGTTTAGTGTGATACATAATAGCAATGCGGAAGCAAACAAACAGTCACACAAAAGGACACAGAAGATTTATCCTGGTTCGGCCCTTCCCACATGGAAGTCCTACGTCCAGTCCCTAAGAAATCTCTTAGGATATCACTAACCAAGGGTACTGTCCCCCTCAAGGACCCTTACAACACCCTGGATACCCCACCAGGTCTTCTTCTCTTTCCCGGGCAAGAAGGTAGCCCACTTCCTTTACAGGTTCAGAAGCAAACCTACTTCTTTTACAGGTCAAGAAGACAACCTCCTGGTATAAACCCCAGTCAGGTTCTGCTAGACACCAACCCCTAGCTGGGTTAACTATTGTATACAGTCCTACAGCCGGACACAGATCTTTCTTAGAAAGATCAGACTGAGAAGCTTTACAAGATAAACGCTTGTGTAAAGCTCACAGTCCCAGACTCTCCCCAGATATACAATGAGCTCGGAGAGAAACAGAAGAGAGAAAAGAAAGCAAGAGTGCTTGAATGCTTGAACGCTTGAGATGCTTGAGAGCTGGAATGCTTCTGCTGGGCTCAGGCTCTTTCTCTCTTTCGTTGAGTGTATGTGTCGTTGAGGTTCCTCACTGGATGTACACTCTTTCAAAGATGTTCAGGAAAAGCTCTCTTTGTTCTTCAACTTTTCTTCATCTTAAATAGCGGCTTTGAATAGATCCGTTGAAGGGATCCGTTGAAGTTCTAGCCATTGCTCATTTCTCTTCAGACCTTGGTGGTCTTCGAGGTCTGCAAGCATGAAGAGAGTGTTAGCACAAAAGTGTGTTTTGTGATACTGGTGCATACTACTGTATTTTTCTTATCATGCTAAAAACGATAAGTCATATCTTTTTCTATGACTAGATTGTGACACAAGCATGCAGCTTTATCTGTCAGAAAGATATTTGACTTTTCAAACAAAAGATCACTTCAGAAAGATATATGAAATTTATATTCAAGATGAAGTGAATCGATGCACAAATGACTTATGAAATCGATATGAAGATCAAGTCGTTGCATCATGCATAACCAAATCGTTCTGTGAACAAATCGTTATGGCATAACAAGCAAATCGATGTGATTACTAAAGAAATCGTTATGAGAATGATTTCTTAACAAGTTGTGCAAGCAAATCGATGTGGAAAAAAAAATCATTGTTTTCTCCAAAGAAATCGTTGTGAAGAAATCGATGTGAGAAGGCAAGTCATTGTCTTAACTTATGGAATCGTTATGCAAGCAAGTGGTTGTGAGAGCAAATCGTTGCACTCACTTATAAAATCATTACGAGATCGATTTCTTAACAAATCGTTACGGCCACTTAGCGAATTGTTGTGAGATCGATTTCTTAACAAATCGATGCGCTCACTTAACAAATAGTTGTAGTGCTATATGAAATCAGATCAAATCGTTATAGCGCTTGTTACTATGGCACTTAAAACTGAAATCGATGTATATGAATTAAACATCGACTTTATCATTATAGTGCGCCAAATATTGCATCAGTGAAAGGCTTAGCATTTGCTATGAGATTGATGCGACACTGATGAAACATGATATTAAATGAGACTTATCATCTGTTAAAGGGATTGATGCAACACAAATGACGCAAAAATATTTATGAATACCTATATTTTGTTATCTCCGCAATATATATTTTGTTATCATCTAAATGCATCATATATTTTGTTATCACCAAAATACCAAGATCACAGATAACCACAGAGTGGTTCAACATTCTTGACCTTGGTATTGTTCAAAGGAACATCTGCCTTCTGAAATATGGTGGACAGATGTGCAACATAAGGTAAACTCTTCCTCAGTTTCGGTCTAGTTGTTTCATGAAGCAGCTGACAAAAGATGGTAGACAAATTAACCTTCTCTCTTCTGATTAAACAATACCTCAAGAACCTTTGCAAACTGGTAATTCTATGTCTTCCTCCTCCTTGAAGTGCACCAATGATGTAGCACCCTGTTCATAGGAGGAAATCTATTGGCATTCAAGGTTGACACTCTAGTTTGGAAAATATTCCCTTTATCATGAGGCAATCCAGTCATCATAGTGTAGGCCTCATGAGCACAGAAAGTGTATTCTTGAGGGTTATGGCCTACATTAGGAATTCCCAGAAATTGACTCAATATCATTTGTAAGCACAATTATTACTCCTCTGACCCTAGACTCTAGCGTATCCTCCTTGCTAACCAAAGTTCTGAAGAATTCTTGGACTAGAATAGGATAAAAAATCCTATGCACACTGATGAAATTAGTCCACCCTTGAAATTCTATCATCTGTAGCAGTTCTGGAAAAATAGTGTTCATACCTTCATCATGAACATCAATTGTTCTGGGATGTGTAGACATGCAAATTCGACTCCACTGCGGGCAAATTTCATATTGCACCATAATGCCACAAATGGCCCTCCTTTTGCCTTGCAAGGGTGTTTTCTCGACATTTCTGGATCTCACCCATCCTTCCCCGATGCTTCCCTTTCATTTCCAAGGCTGGCCAGAGGTCGTGGGTAGAAATCCTTGTCGCGAAGGGTATGGCGGTCGTAACCTAAATGCGTCCTGCATGGTCGACGTGACTCCATCAAGTCACATCGGGCATGTTGGGCGCGACCATGCCGACCGGCCATTGTCGCAACGGGTCTGGGGGATGCATTCTGAAACACGTCCAGCAAGGCGGACGCTATTCCATTATCGCGCCAGGCATGCCAGACGCAACCAGGCCAAGGGATGCTTATCGCGGCGGCCCTCCGCGTTGCGACAAGGAATTGATCTATTTCATTTATGAAAATGCCCAATGCCATTTCATGAACGTGTCCGCTGTGAACGCCGCGATTCTAATGTCGATTTTGGCAGATTTTTATAAATAAAATTTATAAATACCTTATCACGTCCTGCCATCCCGACACATTTCAAATCAGAGACGCGTCGGTCCGTGCCGACGTGATTAGGCCCGAGGCCCGAAAGTCGTCGCACTCGAGCGCCCGTACCTTGGAGTCACGCGAAATCTTTAAATCACGTCCGCTTGAGCCGCCATGATTAGCCTCTAGGCCTGACACACATTTATGGCCCACGTGCCCAAAATGAAGTCAGGGCGGGGTTGGCCGATGCATTTCCATAACGTGGCGGTCATCCCCGACGCGATTCTGAAGGCAGTCGCAGGCCTTAATCATTGCGCCTTTTAGTCAAATCAAAGGCTTGCAAATCGCGGCGTGCCGCCCGGACGCGATCCTGTCTTATTGTCGCGGCGGCTGTAGCCGACGTGTTTCAAAGATTTCACCCCTATAAATAGACCCCCGAGGGTCATTTGTAGGAGGGGGTCCACTCACTGCGGCGAAGCTCTGCCGGATTCCCGTCTTGACCCCGGCCCTGGGGGACCTTCTACGCCAAGCTACGTTCCCGTTCCTCTGAGTTCGGAGCTGGCATCCCTGTCGTCTTCCTCACGTGCACCGGAGTGGAGCGAGGCGGAAGTGCCATCCCCTTCTTCCTCTGTCCAACCGGCAGCGCCGTGGTGCTATTCACTTTTGGGGAAGTACCCCTTCCCCTTTCTCTCCTCTTATTTACACCTCAACCCCTCGGGGCCCCACGTGGCTCCTTACTTTTATACACACACACATGCATGCATACATACACAACTACATTTTTAGGGGTTTAAAAGTCACCGCACGGTAAGTCGATCCCCATGCCCTTCATTTCATTTATTCTTTATTTTTAAAATTGCATACTACACATGTGGCTAATCCCCTTTCCTCTTCTTTGTCCTTTTCTTTGTCAGGGTAATCAAACGAGGAAAACGCCCTCTACCACGGCCGGCCGTGCTTATTGAGGAAGAAAGGACCCACATCCCCCGCGCAATCTCCCCACGCTCCAACAGGTATTCTCCGTGATCACTTCTTCCATCCGCACCCCTCGTCATACATCTCTCCATTTGTCACCCTCGCGTGCCTAGCGATCACGATCTTTTCTTTCCCCCCATTTTTGTCATATCCCCCTCTTTGTGGACGCTTGGGGTTCCCGATGAACGCAAAGCGGTATCTACACCCGTGGGCAGACCAGAGTAGTTCAGGCACAGGCGGGTCCGTCCCAGCAGAGTAGCTCTCAGCAGACCTCGAGGACCACGACCTCCTATACGTCCACTTCCGTAGGGACGTCATCGAGTTCAAGGTCCCGGAGGAGGTTCCGACATGACAGGAGGCAGGCAGAGCAGAGGCAGCCTTCAATTGAGAGTGTTCAACAGCCTTTTGTGCAGCATCAGCAGCAGAGCCAACATTCTTTTGCTGGTCGGTGTTACCGGTGTGACCAGCTGGGTCACATGGTGCGGGAATGCCCCCTGTTACCTCGAGACCCGCAACAGCAGAGTCAGCCCCAGTCTCGTACACAGCAGCAGCAGCAGGTTCTTGTGTAGTAGCATCAACAGACCATGAGTTTGGGCAGGCCGAAGACCAGGGCTCGTGTCATGCACATGACTCGAGCAGAGGCAGAGGCAGAGGCAGCTCATCTTGTGGAAAGTACTATGACTATCTTTGGTTCTGCCGCTAGAGTTTTGTTTGATTCTGGTGCCTCCCACTCTTTTATTTCCGAGGAGTTTTTAGACTCTCTTGAGGAGCTAGACAAGGGAGTGTCCAGCGAGCTTGTCGTGGAACTGCTGACAGGAGATTTTGCTCTCACCTCTTACTGTCTTGAGGGGGGTACCAGTACTGATGCAGGGTCAGTGTTTGCCAGCCCGGTTGTTTGCTATGCAGTTGCAGGATTTTGATGTAATTTTGGGTATGGACTGGCTCGATGAATACGATGCTATGGTTGACTGCAGGAAGAAGAGGTTGTACCTTCAGATACCTGGAGGAGCTGCCTTCTACTTCTAGGGTATCGTACCTCTTACTTCTCGCTTTTTGATTTCTGCTTTCAAAGTAGAGAGGTTGTTGGCTTCTGGGTGTCAAGGTTTCCTCGCCACTACCGTGCTTGTTGACCAGGTTTCTTGGGGAGTGGAGGACATTCTTGTGGTTTGTGAGTTTCTAGATGTCTTTCTAGACGAGTTACCTGGTCTACCACTAGATAGGGAGATTGGTTTACCATCAAGCTTGTTCCTGGGACCACACCTTTTGCGCAGGCACCGTACCACATGGCACCAACAGAATTGCGAGAGTTGAAGAGGTAGTTAGAGGAGCTATTGGAGAAAGGCTATATCCGCCCTAGCTTTTCTCCTTGGGGGTCTCCAGTGCTGTTTGTGAGATAGAAGGATGGTAGCCTACGACTGTGTATTGACTACAGGAAGCTGAATCAGGTGACCATCAAGAATAAGTATCCTCTGCCTAGGATTGATGATCTCTTTGATCAGCTTCAGTTAGCTCGAGTTTTCTACAGGATTGATTTGAGGTTAGGCTACTATCAGTTGTGGATCAGATATTCTGATGTGGAGAAGACTGCCTTTAGGACCAGATATGGGCACTTTGAGTTTTTGGTGATGCCATTTGGGCTCACCAATGCACCAACGGCCTTCATGGATCTGA
This sequence comes from Colocasia esculenta, assembly GCA_014218235.1. Lineage (NCBI taxonomy): Eukaryota > Viridiplantae > Streptophyta > Magnoliopsida > Alismatales > Araceae > Colocasia > Colocasia esculenta. The sequence continues at coordinate 41,995,793 of CM024753.1, forward strand.
TGCATAAGGTGTTTCACCAATACTTGGACCAGTTTGTCGTGGTGTTTGTTGACGACATTCTGGTATACTCTGCTTCAGAGGAGGAGCATGCCCAGCACCTGAGGATCATGTTGCAGACTTTGTGGGAGCACCAGCTGTATGCCAAGCTCAGCAAGTGCGAGTTTTGGATGCAGCAGGTTCACTTTTTGGGGCACGTGATCTTAGGTGACGGAGTTTCAGTGGATCCAACAAAGGTCGAGGCAGTTTTGCAGTGGGAGAGACCACGTACAGTGACTGAGATCCACAGTTTTATGAGTTTGGCTGGTTACTACCGCAGATTTATTAAAGATTTTTCGCAGATTGCTGCACCCCTGACTCTTTTGATGAGATTTTTCGCAGATTGCTACACCCCTGACTCTTTTGACGAGGAAGGGAATACCATTCAAGAGGTCGGAGCAGTGTGAGCAGAGCTTCATGGAGTTGAAGTGACTGCTTACGTCAACGCCAGTCCTGGTGTTGCCTTCAGGTACGAAGGGTTTTGAGGTCTGCACAGATGCTTCCGGCGTTGGCCTTGGGGCAGTTTTGATGCAGCATGGCAGAGTGGTGGCTTATGCGTTGTGTCAGCTGAAGCCCCACAAGGAGAGTTACCCGACCCACGACCTGGAGCTTGCAGCTGTAGTTTTTGCACTGAGGATTTGTCATCACTACTTGTATGGAGTGAGGTTGGTATGTCTTTTCTCAGAGGGATCTGAATATGAGGTAGCGTCGTTGGATGGAAAATCTGAAGGACTATTATTTCAGTATTGAGTATCAGCCTGGGAAGGCGAATGTGGTTTGAGATGCCCAGAGTAGGAAAGCATAGATGAGTTACCTCATGCTGAGAGAGTGGCAGTTGTGGCAGTCGGCAATAGAAGGATCCTTCAGAGTTTCCACCAGACAACATCAGTGTATGTTAGGAAGTTTGTTAGCAGCTCTAGCTATTGTGAGACAGGTTATTGAGGCCCAACAGACAGATCCCGAGTTGTATAGCGTGTTGCTACTCCCAGAGGTTGAGCTGCATGATGACGGGACTGTTATGTTCTAGGACAGACACTATGTACTTGATGAGGAGTTTGTCAGGAGAGCAGTTTTGTAGGAGGCACATGGGTCCCAATATTCTATTCATCCAGGGTCAACCAAAATGTATCATAGGCTGAAACGACAGTTTTGGTGGCCCGAGATGAAGAAAGACATAGCGGCTTTTGTTGCCAGGTGTTTGGTCTATCAACAGGTGAAGGTCGAGCACCAACGCCCTGGAGGGCTTGTACAGCCGTTAGAGATTACCATGTGGAAATGGGATCATGTGACGACACATTTTGTGTGTGGACTACTGAGGACAGCTGGAGGATATGACAGTATTTGGGTGCTTGTGGATAGACTGACCAAGACTGCCAGGTTCTTGCCCATCAGAGCTGGCTGGGGTGTGAGCAGGTTGGCCAGACTGTATGTGGAGCAGATTGTTCCTTTGCACGGGGTGCCAATCTCTATTGTGTTGGATAGAAATCCTCATTTCACTTCTGGGTTCGGGCACAACTTCCAGAGAGTTTTGGGGACATAGTTAGCGTTTAGCTCTGCCTATCACCCCCAGACAAACGGATAGTCGGAGCGGACTATCCAGACTTTGGAGGACATGCTGCGAGCTTGTTGTCTTGAGTGGCAGGGGTCTTGGGTAGCTCACTTGCCACTGGTCGAGTTTGCATATAATAACAGTTACCACTCTAATATCGGCTTGGCACCCTATGAGGCCCTATATGGACGACCGTGTCGTACTCCTCTTGATTGGTTTGAGGTTGGCGAGCGAGTCATCACTGGACTAGAGTTAGTTCAGTAGTCAGTGGAGGTGGTTCAGCTAGTCAGACAGAGGCTTCAGACAGCTTAAAGCAGACAAAAGAGTTATGCTGATCAGCATAGGCGACCGCTCGAGTTTCAGGTTGGGGACCAGGTGTTTGTCAGAGTGTCCCCTATGAAGGGGGTGATGAGGTTTGGTAGACGTGGGAAGTTGAGTCCCCGTTATATCAGACACCTCACCATTACCGAGCATGTCGGAGGTTTGGCGTACCGACTTCAGCTTCTGCCAGAGTTGGCAGCAGTCCACGACGTGTTTCATGTGTCGATGTTAAGGAGGCACCTTCTAGATGAGTCGCACGTTCTCCCGAGTACAGAGTGGACTGAGGTGACACCAGTGTTGACAGTACCAGAGTATCCACTGTATATTGAGGATCGCCGAGTTCAGAAGCTTAGGAACAAAGCGATTCCACTGATCCGTGTTGCTTGGCAGCGACACTTAAGAGGCGAGTCGACTTGGGAGCGGGAGGATGAGATGCGCGAGCAGTTTCCGTACCTCTTCGGTGAGTTCTCTTCCCCTTGAGTTGTTTGAATTTCGGGGACAAAATTATTTTAAGGGGGGGGGGGGGGTTGTAAGGCCTTGGGCCTTATTAGACCCTTAATGGGCCTACTTCTGGAACAGTGTCTGTTAACGTCAAGGGTGTTGACGTCAACAGTGGGTTGACGTCAAGGTGGTTGACGCCAACTGTGGGGTTGACGACAAGGATGTTGCCGTCTATAGGGTCTTGGCATCAAGCGATGTTGTCGTCTTCTGATGTTTCCTGAGTCTTCCCAAACATGAACTTGGTGGCAATCGATGTTGACGCCAAGTTCTGTCAGTGCAAGTTAACGACAACAGATGTTGACGTCAACCTACCCGGCCTGCATTTTTATGAGGGACCCGAGGACCCTTCTCCCTCACTTCTTTCCCTCTCCTTCCCACCACCTTCACCCCTCTCCTTCTCCACTACTTCCCGCGCCCGACGGGAGCTCGTGGGGAGGTCGTGGTGCGCATGGCGACAACGGATCGGGTGAGAAATCGGGGTTAGAAGGATCATCCTCGCGGAGAGTCTCATGGAGAACTGCGAGATTTGTGGTTCTTTTAGAAGTTTTTATTGCGTATTGAGGTAGGGACTCTGCCCCTTAACTTCCCATTGTTGCAATGCCATGATGGTTGTGTGTGATTTGTGTAAAAATCGCAGTTTTTGGGGAAGGTTTCTCCATGCCAGGTTTTGGGGTGAAACTGCCGATCCAAGCATTGGATTATTGTTTTCTGGCTTTGCAATGGTGCATTGTGATGAGGGAAAGCGTTTCCCATCATCCATCCGTGGCTTCTTGGGCTGGATAGCCCGTAGGAACGACATGGGGCCATTTCAGCTGCTGGAAGCTGAAGCACTTAACGCCAACATCAGTTGACGTCAAGTTCTTCAGGGAGGAACTTTGCGGCAATATCCCTTGCTGTCAAATTGTGGTAAACGGCCAGCCTGTTGCCGTCTACTTTCTATAGACGGCAAGGGTGTTGTCGTCTACCCTAAGATTGGCGGCAATCGATGTTGCCGTCAACCCCACAGGTAGGTCCCAGTAGTCTCAGCACTTTTCCATGATGCGAGGTGTTGACACGCGGTGTCTGCCTCCAGGCACGGTGTGCCGGACGTTGAGAGCATCTCTGTTTGTGCTTGTACTGAGTTTTACCATGCTTGTGTTGTGTTGTGTTTTCCAGACGTTGAGGTGAAGGCTCTGTCTGGATGACTGGCGTTGAGCTATTCCACCAGTGAGCCTGGCCGCCCCTTGTGGTCGTTACAAGCTAGTTTTCATGGGGCCCCTTCTCCACCGTTCGAGTCCGGCGTAGGGGAAAATCGATCGAGGACCAGACACGAGGGAGAGCATCTGAGTGTGCACACATGGCTAGGGTTGTAGGACTCTATGGTGTCGAGGCGCCAAGCCATAGGCCCTAGCTGGTCCTACCTTGTGTGTGTGTGTGTGTGTGTGCTTGTGTGTGTGTACTTGTTGTACTGTTGAGCCTGCGAGGTTCCAGTTTTTTGGCACACTCCTGTGAGGAGTTGCGTGCCACGCCATCGGTTTCAATGTGTTGCGCAGTGTGTTTACTTACTGTTGCTTTACTTTCACACTACTTGTTAGTACTGCTACCGGTGGGGGTTAGTGTCCCTACTGGGTCTCTTCTTGAGACTCACTCCCTTCCTTTTCAGGTGCTTCGTCGTCGACTCTAGGTGCTGAGGAACTTGGTCACTTCGGTGATGGTCCTGCTTAGCTACTGTGAGTAGTACTTAGTTGTGTACTCGCTGTACTCTTTACTTTTGATGGATCTGCTCTAAGTTGTACTATTTGATATATATATTATATAATGGAATGTTAAAAAAAAAATTTGTGGTGTGTACATTTTCTTATATGTTCTCCTCAGATGTACTATTTTTACCCTTCTGAGCTTCGGCTCGTGAGTGGCGGATTAGGGTTCGAGTTACTGGTTAATAACTGGTAATTTGGATCCTGGGTCGTTACAGTTGGTATCAGAGCTTGGTCTATCCAGACATATAAGGAGATGTTCGTTAAGGTAACTCAGAGCATGAAGAGTACAGTAGTAGCAAGCAAAATTGGAGTTATTTTGTATATTAATTTGTGTGCATGTCCTGTGTAGATCCATTAAGGCACCTAGGCGATGTCGTGTTGAGGAGGTGGCTGAGCAGGCACCTCACCAGGAGGCTCGTGATGTTCATTAGTCATCATTGAAAGATCATCATTAAGAAATTTCAGTACACACTCAACACAACATTCTCCCCCTTTTTGATGATGATAAAATAAATGCACAAACTTGGTCTTTTCATACGAAATCTCCCAAAAGCCTCAAAAGACTCAATCTCTCCTTAATTGCAATTTCTCCCTCAACAAATAATTTTTTTCCCCTTAACTCTCTGCAATTTCTCCCCCTTTTTGACAGCATCAAAAAGATAGATATGAAAAAGAAACAAAAATGGTAGGAGATCAAGAACTGCAGTTTTGAAAATGAAGGTTCAAGAATGATCAAAATAAGTGAGGCAAAGTGATACTGACATATGAGAGAAATTATTATGTTTTTGGTATTGTGCAACAAAGTTTAAACACAAAGACCCACTCAAACAAAGTATAGCAAGACATAATGGTCTGAATGTGGTCAAAATAATAATGCAAATGTGAGGTAATGTGACCTATATGAGTGAGCAGAAGTATTTAACAAGGAGTTTATGACCTTTAAGTTTAACACAATGTAGAATAATCTGTTTAAACTCAGTATACATGGACTTTGTTTTGGTCTTGAGCTTTTCTGTCCTATCTTTTGGAATATTCATTCATTTTTATTGGAAAAGAACTATAAGGATAAATTAGTTAAATCTCACTTTTCAGTGTAAGAGATCACATTTACCAGATGCAAGATCTCATGATTACTCAGTGGTTTAACTTTCATTATCTTATACAGAGATACCAATTTACTTTCCAGTTTTTTACGCGAGATAAATCATTTTGTAGGTAAGACGCCCCAGTTACTCAGTGGTTCAAGAATATGCATTGCTCCATTTGTATCTTTCTAGATAGATGTTTAGTTTCTTTTGATATTTTGCAGGATTATGGTTGCTTAGACTAGAAAAGTTATGGCCACAAATGTAGAGAGATTATTCTTAAAATGTGGTAAAAATAAAGCTTAAACATGTATAAGTTAAACATTAAAGCCACTCATGTGCCTACAAGTGTTTTGCAAATCATTTTAAAGACATTCAGTATTAAGATGGCACAACCTTGATATGAAAGTGAATCTTTGAAATTAAACGAAATGCACAATGAGTTTAGTTTCAATGATTTAAATCTCTCACATGAAAATAGCACCGAGACTAAAAAATTCTGATAATCGGGTTGAAGATAAGTCAAGAGAATTGAATGAAGAATGACAATGAGTGAAGGATCGAAATAAATGTGTGGAAAAGATCTAGAAGGGGGGGATGAATAGATCTTAGCCACTTTTGCGGAAGCTTAAATAATTTTAAAACTATTTAGAATCAGAGGCAATAATATCAGTGAAAAGCTGCTGATCTGATTAGATTGGAGTGAGTTGAAAAACTTAGATGAGAATCAAGTTGATTAAGTGAATTAGAAACGAGTCCTATGCAAGCATCTAGCGGATGAACCAGTCAAACCACAGAACACAAATGCACAAGGATTTTTAGGTGGTTCGGAAATCACCCATGTGATTCCTACATCCACCCCTCACAACCCGTGAGGATTCACTAACACAACTGGGTAACACACCCACTGGAGCCTGACAACTCCAACACTGAAGAGCTTACAACTCACACCACTTCTAGAGCAAGACTACTCTAGAACAACTGAGCAAGACTGCTCAACACACACTTGAGTTTGACAACTCAACACTGAGCGCACCGGCTCACAACAATCTGAGCACAAGGCTCACACATAGACTTGCTAGACACCAACTTAAGACAAGATCTCCTAGCAACAGATCTAGTCGAAATTTGAGAACACTAATGAGAATTATGCAGAAGCACTTGCATAATCTCAAGAGATATCTCAGAAGAACAAAAGTAAAGTAAAAAGGTATTGAATGACTTCGTTCTTCAAGTGTACTCCCTTGTAGAAGCTTGAATTGGGAAGAAGCTTGTAAACATGAAGTCCAAGACGATGCTCTGCAATCTGGGAGGTTGGACCTTCCTTGAATTCTTCTCCAACGATGGCTTCTACCTGATCTACTTCCTTGAGATGCTTCAGAGGCTTCTTTAAAGATCAAACCACAATTCTCACACCTTGAATTGGTGAGAAGAGGTGTTCAGGAGACTCCAGGAAGCAGAGGAGGGAGACACGAACTCTTATGGCCGCCAGGAATTTTTCAGGAGACTCTAAGAGGTTAGTTGGGTCTCTCTCTTCGAAGGGAGGCCAAAAGGAGCCTTTTATACCCTTAGGATTCCAAAGATACCCTTTTGGGGTACAAGGGCACGCTTCCCTAGGAAGATTCTGATCGCCCTAGAAGGACACGTGGCAGCCATCAGCTCTTAGGATGAAAAGTTTCCGTAGTGTGTCGACCTGCCCTGGTGGTTGTGTCGACACACTGTTCCAAAGATAGAAGAATCTGTTCTGGGAGAAAGGTCCCGTGTCGACCTGCTCTTGAGTGTGTCGACCTGCTGTCCCAATTCCTCAAACTGGCTGTTCTGGGAACTGGGTCTAGTGTCGACCTGCCCTGGGAGTGTGTCGACCTGCTGTCCCAATTCCTCAAACTGGCTGTTCTGGGAACTGGGTCTAGTGTCGACCTGCCCTGGGAGTGTGTCGACCTGGGTACCCTTGATCTCTGGAAAACTGCCACTCGTGTCGACACACTCTTGACATGTGTCGACACACTCTTGACATTTTTGCACAATTTCTCTTTGAGTCTGTGTTGATGTGTCGACACCATTGATGGGTGTGTCGACACATCTTTTGCATAAAAAGTTTGTACCTGAAAAATAAACACATATATCATTAGTTAAATGATTTATCATTACCACAAATGATAAATGTGGTTTGAAAAATGCTTTTTGAGCATGACTTTCAGGTATGATGCTTTTGACATGTTCCAATTAAATTGCTTTAAGAACACTTCTTGTCATCATCAAAATAGGAGGGAAATGATATGAATTAGACATTCAACCCAACAATCTCCCCCTTTTTGATGATGGCAACATTAAATCCATATTTGAATGTGGTTTTGATGAAGTGTGATTTTTAAGCAATTTTTATTGATTAAGTTTTTGTTTTTCTTTTGTTCATACTTGTCAATGTCCTTTTGATATTGTTCAGTAACAATTGATGATATTTTGTGAGATACAACGTTACTTGAAATTAGAAGATTTGTGCACACAAGTCAACAATTGAACAAGTATTCACACACAAATACAAAAATTTGTATTGAAGCCAAACAACCATTTCATGTCATTCATTTCATTCAAAAGATCATTACAATTCATTCAATCTTCTCCCCCTTTGACATTATCAAAAAAATGTACATTAGGTAGAAGATGGAGGAGGAGGAGGAATTGGAGCTAGAAGCATCTCAATATCTGACAATCTCTTATCCATTGACTTCATGCTTGACTTTATCTGTTCATGGATAGTTGTCAGCCGAGTGTGAAGATAATGCTCCATTCTATCAGAATGTTCTATCAAGGTGCTCTGAGTTCTTTTCAATTCATCTGAAACATGTTGAGAACTTGATGACCCAGCTGACCAACCAGGTCTTTGCATGATTTTGAACTCCTTGGTCAAATCTGTGAGCTGCTTGTCAATGTGCTCATTGAAATTTCTCATACTTTCCAAATCATCCACAAAATGAGCAAATGATAGTCTGGTGCTGGAAATCTCATGCAATGTTTGATTGGTGTTGAAGACATCTGCTTGGGAATTGGCCAAAATTCCCTGAAGAACTTTCTCTAACTTGTCCTGATGTTCTTTTAGCTCAATATAGGAATCTCCCAGAGTTCCTATGAGTCTGTTAAATCGCTGAGCTGCATAATCAGAAGCTGCCTTCTGCTCAATAAATTTGGCAGAAACTGTGTTTTCCAGTCTTTGAATCCGTAGCTCAAAAGATGAGGACATGGATTGAAGTGAGGAGTTGAAGGATTCAAATTTGTCATTTAGGAAAGATATCAATTCTGGTGGAACAGGAGGCCCACCAGAAGATGTGGATGGTTGGAATGAGGGTTGTGGAGAAAAATGAGGAAGCTGAGGTGAGAGAGGATCATGAAAAGGACTGACATTTTCATTAAGAGCTTGATCCTCATGCATAGGAGGCTGATCCTCTTGACTTAGGGGCTGGTCCCCTTCAGCTGGAGGCTGTTCCTCCTGTACTTGGGGCTGATCCCCTGGAGCCTGAGGCTGGTCCTCCTGAGGTTGGGGCTGTTCCCCTTGGTCTTGAGGCTGTTCCTCTTGAACTGGAGGAGCCTCAACCACAGCTGGTCCTCTTCTAATTTGATTTCCCTCTAATCTAAATCCCATGAACTTCTGGATATTCTTGAATGTATAGATATTTGACTTGGGAATGGACTGGGATTTTTCAGATTCCAATGGCACACCAAAGTGCTTGAACACTGAGGTCAGATGTGCTCCATAAGGAAGTGATCTCTTCAAGTCTGTTCTTGTAGTTTCAGAAATGATTTGATAAAGAATCACATGAAGGTTGACCTTGATATCTTTGACCATGCAATAGAGTATGAATCTCTGGATATCTGTCAGTCTATCTCGCCCACCACCTTGAGGGGTAACTATGGTTGTCAAGATGTGGTGAATTACCCTTAACACAGGTGGAAATGAGTTGGCATTAAACCTTGTCACATAGGTTTGTTTGGCATCTGATGGATCTGCAGGATGGCCTGTCAAGATTGAGTAGGCTTCATGTAAGTCAAATTCAAATTCATGGTAGTCAGCCCCCTCATCTGGCACTTTGAAAATGGAGGCTGCTACATCAGTTGGCATGTCTATCTCTATCCCCTTGACTTTGGATTTAAAACCTTCTTCTGTGCAGGTGAGGTTTTTGTAGAACTCTCTAACTAACCTTGGATAGCAGACTTGAAATTCAGAAATGAAAGGAATCCAAGATTGAAAGGAGAAATAGGTTTGAATTTCAGGGAGAGAGTCTGCTAATTGGGTGTCAGAAAGGTCAAGAATTCTAGGCTTCAAAATCAGTTTGGCAGCACTGACGGATTCTGAGGGTATATCCTCTTGAGACTCAGTAGAGGAAGACGAAGATGATTCCTCATGATGGTCAGAGGAATCGCCCGAAATATCTGATCTAGGGTTTGAACTTTGTCTACCTCTGCCAGCATTGGAGGTCCTACCTCTCTTTGAAGCTCTGAGAGGTGCAGAAGAGGATCCTGGAAGCTCTGCAGGATCATTTCTTCGCTTGGTTCTTCTTTCAATCTGTTCAACTGGAACCTGTGCCGGAACCTGCCTTGAAGAAGCCTGAGACCTTGCGCCACGGCGGGGACCCAACTTGCGGACCATGGTGCAAGGAAGGAGTGGAATGTCAGAGAGGAGATGGAAGATTGGTGAGGTGATTGAAGATTAGAGAGAGATGGTGAAAATTTCTTGCCGGAATGGTGAGAGTTTGGCCGTCGGGTCGACCTGATGCTCAAAAAGGGATGCAGAGGTACACTGCCCCGCAGGAACAACAAGGGTTTAAGGTGAACCCGAAAGATTTGAAAAAGTTCTGGCAAGAAGGCAGTGTCGACACATGAGGAAGGGTGTGTCGACCTGACTGGAATTATGTGTCGACACGAGAGAGGATTGTGTCGACACAGCCTTTGAGAGAAATGAGAATTTTTGAGAGGAAATTTTTGAGAAATTTGGGGACATCTTTATAATGATAAATAATGAGAGGAATTATCATTTGAAGGATTTTTAAGAGGCCTAAAAATTCATTTGCTGTATTTTACAAAAATTCATTACAGTTCAAGTATTTCATACAATTTCCAACAGGATATTAGCATTCCAAGACTTGAATCAACAAAATGATAAATTGAGGGATATAATGTATCTTACAATCAACCAAAATCTGCCATGTTTCTCAATTTTCAAGAGTTAAAGATATCATCTAGACTAAACACAGTTGTGTTGAAAGTAAAACACAAACTTAAAGAACAACTTGATGAAGGAGGAAGATGATTCTTTCTAAACAAATCTCCAATAATTTTCATATTTTTGTTCTTTTAACAAACTATCAAATGATGTAAATCTCTTTCACTCAAGTACTAGTGCTTTTTACACACCATAGTCCCTGGATACTCAAGATGTAGTCATTGTCAAGTCTCAAAGGGGTAAATGATGACTTTTTGACATGAAAATATACGTTTTTTAGACGCCAATATTTCCAGTTACTCAGTCATCATCAAAAAGCATAGCACATAATTGCTTAAATTTTGAGGTTATTTTCAATTTGGATCCCCTTTGAACAGAGTTAACAAGAATGCCTCATGACATGCATAGCACTTCATTCATTGTGAAGGTGTGCAGTTTCTCAGCACAGATGTCATTGCTCTGTTGAATTTTACAAGATTTTGGAGAGTTTGTAGGATAGAATTCAAATACATCCAGCCATCAGTTGCAAACAAGGTAATGTTTTAAGTTCAAGACACAATTGTAATTTAGTTTAGGAAGAGATCTGAGTTTCTGTGGATTGAGAGACATAGTGGAAAGTTGATTAGTAAAAAATATAATGTATCACTCAAGGTTCACTTTGAGACTCTAGAATTTAGAATGAGGACATCATGCAAGGAATTGATGAAATGCAAGAAGGGTTCTGAAATTTGCAAAAAGATGACTTGTGAATTTTCTAGCTCCCCCTGAGATGATGATTTCAATCATTTTTCATCAAAATAAAGATATGCATTTTTTTTTTTGAAATCAGAAAGAATGTTTCTTTTTGGATAACAAAGATTTCTTCTCAACAATTGTATATTCATTTCTTGGTACTTGGCGGAGACATATACTCTCGCATAGTGAAAGTGTCCAGACAAGCATAACCTGTCCTTCTCCAAGTCACCATTTGATATACCAAGAGATTTCAATACAATAAGAGTTGAAGAATTCATTATCAGAAAGAAATGAAGGTTAAAACTGTGCAAGTTTTGAAATCAGAAAAAGACATTCTCTTTGAACAATAAAAGCTCCCCCTCAACTATTGCATATTGACTTCTTAGTACTTGGCGGAGATATGTTCTCACGCATAGTGAAAGTGTCTAGACAAGCATAGCCTGTCCTTCTCCAAATCACTATTTGATATACCAAGAAGTTTCAACACAATCAGAAGTGAAGAATTTATTGTAAAAAGGGAAATGGAATTGGAATAGAGAGAGATATGAGCAATGTAGCTTGAGGAAGCAAGGAGTTATGAAATACAAAGAACTCCCCCTTAGACAAAGCATCATTCAACCCAAACTTTAAGAGAGATCAGAAGGATGGACATTTACAAAGACCAAGTTCTCTCCTTAAAGATGAGAATCTATTTTCAGGAAGGGGTTTTGTGAATATGTCTGCAATTTGTTTTTCAGTTACAATAAAATGGAGTTCAAAAGATTTCTTGGCAACCTCATCTCTCAAGAAATGATGCCTGATTTCAATGTGTTTTGTTCTAGAATGCTGAATGGGGTTTTTAGAAAGATTGATTGCACTTGTGTTATCACATAGGATGGGTACACACCCTAAATCTTGGTTGTAATCAAGAAGTTGATGTTTCACCCAGAGAATCTGAGTTCCACATCTACCTGCTGCAACATATTCAGCTTCTGCTGTTGACAGAGCCACTGAATGTTGCTTCTTAGAAGCCCAAGAAATAAGGCACCCACCTAGAAATACACACAAGCCACTTGTGCTTTTTCTATCTAACTTACACCCAGCATAATCAGCATCACAATAGGCAAACAATTCTAACTTGCAACCAGCAGGATACCAAATTCCTAAGTCACATGTTCCAACAAGATATTTAAAAATTCTTTTCACAGCAAGCATATGACTTTCTTTAGGATTTGATTGGAATCTAGCACATAAGCACACACAAAACTGAATGTCAGGTCTAGAAGTAGTAAGGTAGAGCAGAGAGCCAATCATACCTCTGTAGGTCTTTGGATCTACTGACTTACCAGATGGGTCTTCTTCTAGCTTAGCATTTATTGCAATGGGTGTGCTTGAATGTTTAAGGTTCTGATAGTCAAACCTTTTCAGTAGCTCCTTGACATATTTGGTTTGACTGATGAAGATACCTTCATTCGTTTGGTTAACCTGCAACCCCAAAAAGAATGTTAAGTCTCCCATTAAGCTCATTTCAAATTCATTCTGCATTTGATTTGAAAATTCAGTGCAAAGGCCTTTATTGGTGGAGCCAAAAATTATGTCATCAACATAAATTTGGACCACAATTATTTGATTTTTTACTGTTTTAGTGAACAATGTTTGATCAACATTACCTCTAGAATATCCTTTTTCAAGTAAAAAGGAACTCAAACGATCATACCAAGCTCTTGGAGCTTGTTTAAGACCATAGAGTGCCTTATTAAGCTTGAAAACATGGTTAGGATATTTTTCATTATCAAATCCAGGAGGTTGTTCAACAAACACATTTTCCTTTATATATCCATTTAGAAATGCACTTTTAACATCCATTTGAAAGACTTTGAATTTCATGGAGGATGCAAAAGCAAGGAAAATTCTCACAGCTTCTAGTCTAGCTACAGGGGCATAAGATTCTTCAAAGTCAATTCCAAATTCTTGGTTATACCCCTTTGCAACTAGCCTAGCTTTGTTTCTTATTACTTGACCAGCTTCATTCAATTTATTTCTGAAAACCCATCTAGTGCCAATCACTGTTTGGTCACTAGGTCTAGGCACTAATTCCCACACTTGATTTCTTTCAAATTGATGAAGTTCATCATGCATAGCATTAATCCAATCAGAACTGGATAAGGCTTCATCAATTGACTTGGGTTCAATTTGGGAAATTAGAGCTAGTGAGTCTTCTTCAATGTTTTGCAAAAAGGATGATCTGGTCCTAACTCTATCATTTAGATTGCCAACTACACTATCTAATGGGTGATCTCTTAGAAATCGAGGTTCAGAAATTACCTGTTGAGAGGTACCCACTTCTGAATCAGTATTACCTGAACCATTTGGAGATTGTGAGTTGTTGTTCAGGTTTTCTTCAATGTTATTACTCTCCTCAACGGTTGGTGAAGAATCCACAATGAGGTCATCCTCTTCATTGTCTTGTTTTTCCCTGCAAGATTTAGAATCATTAGTGGAAAAGGAGTTTTCATTAAAAATAACATGTGGAGATTCTTCAATAGATTTGGTTTTTATTATGTACACTTTGAAGGCCCTTGACACTTCAGAATAGCCAAGGAAGATAGCTTCCTGACTCTTAGCATCAAACTTGTCAAGGTTTTCTTTGTTATTATTGTGAACATAGCATTTGCACCCAAAGACTTTAAAATAGGAAACAGTTGGCTTTTTGTTTTTCAATAATTCATAGGGGGTTTTCTTGATTTTTGGTCTGACCAATGCTCTATTGAGTATGTGATTTGCTGTGTTCACAGCTTCAGCCCAGAAGGATTTGGGTAAATTACTCTCAAGAAGCATGGTTCTAGCCATTTCCACAAGAGTTCTGTTCTTTCTTTCCACAACTCCATTTTGTTCTGGAGTTCTTGGTGAAGAAAACTTGTGGAATATCTGAAATTCAGCACAAAAATCAGAAAAGGATGTGTTTTCAAATTCACCCCCATGATCAGTTAAGATGTTTTTGATTTTATATGGATAAGTGGTTAAGACAGTGGTACAAAAGTTCCTGAATTCAAGGCATGCATCACTTTTGTGAGATAGAAAAATAACCCAGGTAAATCTAGTAAAGTCATCAATGATTACAAATCCATATCTTTTGCCACTCAAGCTTAGAACTCTTGTTGGCCCAAAGAGGTCCATGTGAAGAAGTTCTAGTGGCTTAGATGTGAGTACATCATTGAAGACTTTAAAGGATTTTCTAGTTTGTTTTCCTTTAGCACAGATCCCACAAATTTGACCTTCAACACTAGAAAAGGATTCAGGAAGACCTTTAACCAAATTCAATCTTAACAACTTATTCATTGTTCTGAAGCTTGCATGGCCAAGTCTTTTGTGCCAAGTCCATGCAATTTCATCTTTATTTGCAACAAAACAAAGATTTTCAGAAAAGTTTTTATTAAGGTTGATCATGTAGACATTGTTTTCTCTTTTTCCAAAGAATTTGATTTTATCAGTTGATGAATCTATTATCTTGCAAAAATCAGATTCAAACACAACTTTGTGACCTTTGTCACATAGTTGGCTGATACTGAGCAAATTATAGTCAAGTCCATCAACTAACAAGACATTATCTACAGAGTTTGAAGAAGTTTGACCAACCTTACCAGATCCAATGATCTTTCCTTTATTTTTACCTCCAAAGGTGACTGACCCTCCCTCCTTTTCAAGCAGGAATGAGAATTTGGCTCTATCTCCAGTCATATGTCGTGAACACCCACTGTCAAGAAACCATACATTTGTGTTGGGTGCACGACTTCCCTGCAACAAGATCAGTGGAGAGAAGATTTTGGTACCCAAACAGAGTTGGGACCATCAGAATGATTTAACATAGACAGCAAATCCTTTCTCACCCAAATTTGATTTGTTTTAGATTTTTGTTTTGTTACTTTGGTGTTTTCAGCATTTTTCTGTTTGTTCTTTCTTTTAGGAATGAAAGCACCAAGATCTTTGTTTTTGGTAGGAGGGGAGTTTTTCATTTGAAAATTTGAGTTCATAGAAGGAGGTGGAATCCATGGATTGTGTTGGTACATCCAGAAATTTGGATAAGGGTATTGAGGATAATGCCAACAGGGATTTTCATACCATTGGTTCCAAGGATTAATCCAATTTTCTTGAGGAGCTGTCTTGGAGGTCCAAGGTTTTTCATGGATCATTTCTTTTCCCTTTTTCTTATTTCTCAGATTTTTATTTGAATTTTTAGTTGAGTTTATTATGGTTTTTGGTGTTGAACAGGTCGACCTGTCAGGGGACTGTGTCGACCTGACAGTCTTCTTTTGTTTTTGAATTTTTGATTTGTTTTGAGTTTTGTTTGGGTTTTTGTTTGGGGTTTTGTTTGCTGTCTGTTGGATTTCAGTGTTTTCCAGATTGGGACCTTTAACAAAGTTGATTAATGGTGCTTTTCCCTTTTTCTCACCAGATTTATCTTTTGTTGATTTCTTTTTGTTGAATCCCAATCCATGAGATGTGGTTGTCTTGTTGGATCCTAGCAATGCCTCTAGGTTATCTTGGCCTTTTGTGAAGGTTTGGATAACCTCCTCCTTTTCCTTTAGCTGGTTTTTAAGAATTTCAATTTCTTCGATTTTCTGTTGTTTTTCTTGTTTTTCAATTTCCAGCTTTTCATTTAAATTTCTGAAGTCTTGGGAGGCCTTCTGAGAAGCAAGCTTTAATTCATCAATTTGGTTCAGTAAATTTTCTTTTTCTTCAACCAATTCTGTTACTTCAGATTCCAGTTCACAGATTCTATTGTTTGAAGATTGGTTATGGTAAAGATTTTCAATTTTCTTTTTGATGTGTTTGTTTTCTTTTCTCATTTCAGAGTATCTTTCTACCAATTCAGCATACACATCCTGCCAATCTTCAACACTATAATCTTCAAAGGAAGTATTTACCTTTCCATCTGTGCTGTTGGCCATGAAGCAAACTTCCTCACTCTCTGAGCTTGAGGACTTCTTCTCTTCTTCTTCCTCACTTGTGTCTTCATCAGACCAAGTGGCTACCATGGCCTTGGGCTTCTTGTATTTCTGGAATCTTTTGTGCTTTTCCTTTTTGTTCTCAGGACACTCTCCCTTCATGTGTCCTGGCTTGTTGCACCTGTAACAGATAACATTCTCATCAGGTTTATGATTCTTATTGAAATTGGAAGAGGAAATATTCTTCTTACCTGGGGAAAATTTCTTTTTCCCAGTCATTTTCCCTTTCCTATATTTCAAGAATTTCCTGAATTGTCTGGTCATGAGGGCAATCTCATCCTCATTTGACTCAGACTCTTCAGAACTTGTTTTATCCTGATTTTTATCTTTGTTGCTTGAAGAGGCTTTGAGTGCCATAGGCTTGGTCTTAATGATAAGATCTTCATTTCTTCTTAAGTTTATTTCATACGTCATTAAAGATCCAATCAATTCATCCAAAGACATTTTGGATAAATCTTTTGAATCTTCAATAACAGTGGCCTTGGTATGCCAAATTGAAGAAAGTGAACGCAAAATTTTTCTTACCAAATCTGCATCAGTATACTCCTTACCCAAAGCCTTGAGTCCATTGACAATCACCATAAATCTGGCAAACATTTCAGAAATAGATTCATTAGATTTCATCATGAAAAGTTCATATTCTGAAACTAATATATTTGCCTTGGTCTCCTTGACCTGAGATGTTCCCTCATAGAGTAGTTCGAGTTTATCCCACATCTCTTTGGCAGATTTACACATAGAGATTCTCGAATACTCCTTGGGATGGACAGCACATTGAATCATATTCATGGCACTGTAATTCAATGTAGCTCTCCTAATTTGCTCCCTCGTCCAGGTTTCTTCCTCACCCTGGTTTTCATAGGGACCAGCCTCAACTACTTTCCAGATCTCATAGTTCTGGGCCCTTAAGAATACTTGCATTCTGTTCTTCCAATAAGAATAGTCCAAACCATTAAAGAATGGTGGCCTATTTATGGAATGGCCCTCAGCTATAAAACCCTTTGAGTCCATGACACTTAAGTAAATGCAAGGAGAAGTAGTTGAGCAAGCAGGCAAACAAACAACCAGATAGACAGACAAACAAACACTCAATACTCAGAAACAAAAGCTGCTCAGTTCAAATCAGATCGATATAAACCCGCTCTGATACCAATTGAAGGATCGAAATAAATGTGTGGAAAAGATCTAGAAGGGGGGGGATGAATAGATCTTAGCCACTTTTGCGGAAGCTTAAATAATTTTAAAACTATTTAGAATCAGAGGCAATAATATCAGTGAAAAGCTGCTGATCTGATTAGATTGGAGTGAGTTGAAAAACTTAGATGAGAATCAAGTTGATTAAGTGAATTAGAAACGAGTCCTATGCAAGCATCTAGCGGATGAACCAGTCAAACCACAGAACACAAATGCACAAGGATTTTTAGGTGGTTCGGAAATCACCCATGTGATTCCTACATCCACCCCTCACAACCCGTGAGGATTCACTAACACAACTGGGTAACACACCCACTGGAGCCTGACAACTCCAACACTGAAGAGCTTACAACTCACACCACTTCTAGAGCAAGACTACTCTAGAACAACTGAGCAAGACTGCTCAACACACACTTGAGTTTGACAACTCAACACTGAGCGCACCGGCTCACAACAATCTGAGCACAAGGCTCACACATAGACTTGCTAGACACCAACTTAAGACAAGATCTCCTAGCAACAGATCTAGTCGAAATTTGAGAACACTAATGAGAATTATGCAGAAGCACTTGCATAATCTCAAGAGATATCTCAGAAGAACAGAAGTAAAGTAAAAAGGTATTGAATGACTTCGTTCTTCAAGTGTACTCCCTTGTAGAAGCTTGAATTGGGAAGAAGCTTGTAAACATGAAGTCCAAGACGATGCTCTGCAATCTGGGAGGTTGGACCTTCCTTGAATTCTTCTCCAACGATGGCTTCTACCTGATCTACTTCCTTGAGATGCTTCAGAGGCTTCTTTAAAGATCAAACCACAATTCTCACACCTTGAATTGGTGAGAAGAGGTGTTCAGGAGACTCCAGGAAGCAGAGGAGGGAGACACGAACTCTTATGGCCGCCAGGAATTTTTCAGGAGGCTCTAAGAGGTTAGTTGGGTCTCTCTCTTCGAAGGGAGGCCAAAAGGAGCCTTTTATACCCTTAGGATTCCAAAGATACCCTTTTGGGGTACAAGGGCACGCTTCCCTAGGAAGATTCTGATCGCCCTAGAAGGACACGTGGCAGCCATCAGCTCTTAGGATGAAAAGTTTCCGTAGTGTGTCGACCTGCCCTGGTGGTTGTGTCGACACACTGTTCCAAAGATAGAAGAATCTGTTCTGGGAGAAAGGTCCCGTGTCGACCTGCTCTTGAGTGTGTCGACCTGCTGTCCCAATTCCTCAAACTGGCTGTTCTGGGAACTGGGTCTAGTGTCGACCTGCCCTGGGAGTGTGTCGACCTGCTGTCCCAATTCCTCAAACTGGCTGTTCTGGGAACTGGGTCTAGTGTCGACCTGCCCTGGGAGTGTGTCGACCTGGGTACCCTTGATCTCTGGAAAACTGCCACTCGTGTCGACACACTCTTGACATGTGTCGACACACTCTTGACATTTTTGCACAATTTCTCTTTGAGTCTGTGTTGATGTGTCGACACCATTGATGGGTGTGTCGACACATCTTTTGCATAAAAAGTTTGTACCTGAAAAATAAACACATATATCATTAGTTAAATGATTTATCATTACCACAAATGATAAATGTGGTTTGAAAAATGCTTTTTGAGCATGACTTTCAGGTATGATGCTTTTGACATGTTCCAATTAAATTGCTTTAAGAACACTTCTTGTCATCATCAAAATAGGAGGGAAATGATATGAATTAGACATTCAACCCAACAATGTGAATCATGTAGGAATTGAAATGAAGTTGAATGAAGTAGAATGATCAAGACTGATTTATTGAAAGACAATGACTCCCCCTCAACAATTTCATAAAAGACTCTTGATACTTGGCGGAGACATATATGATGACCAAACTTTCCCCATATAAATTAATTCACTTATTTATATATTAATTTTGATGATTAACAAAACAATACTAATGAATTACTTGAGCCTTGAGGACAGGAAATAAAAGTAAAAGAAAGTTCAAGACAATCAGGTAAAACTCTCACTTCATATTTTACCCAAGTCATTGCATCGACTTCTTCATACATCATAACGACTTGCTAAGACATCGGTTTCTTCGGAAGTTATAAAGTCTTGCCAAGTCTTCGTAACGATTTGCTCGTCGCAACGATTTCTTAAGACCTCGTAACGATTTGCTCGTCGCAACGATTTCTTAAGTTGTCATAAAGATTTCTTAAGACCTCGTAACGATTTGCTCGTCGCAACGATTTCTTAAGTTGTCTTAACGATTTCTTAAGACCTCGTAACGATTTGCTCATCGCAACGATTTCTTAAGTTGTCATAAAGATTTCTTAAGACCTCGTAACGATTTGCTCGTCGCAACGATTTCTTAAGTTGTCATAACGATTTCTTAAGACCTTGTAATGATTTGCTCGTCGCAACGATTTCTTAAGTTGTCATAACGATTTCTTAAGACCTCGTAACGATTTGCTTGTCGCAACAATTTCTTAAGTTGTCATAACGGTTTCTTAAGACCTCGTAACGATTTGCTCGTCGTAACGATTTCTGCAGAATTCATAACGATTTCTATATTGTTCATAACAATTTGTTTGTCGTAACAATTTTTATAGAATTCATAACGATTTCTATATTGTTCATAACAATTTGCTTACAGTAACGATTTGGTAAGCATTCACATCGATTTCTTTGATGTTTACAATGATTTGTCTTGCACAACGATTTCATAAGTAATTATAACAATTTCATTATTATGATGATGCTCTGTCATAACGATTTGCCTATCAACTTATAACGATTTCATAAGTCATAAAGGCATCGGCTTTGTTTATATCGATTTCATTGTTATATCAATATAATACTCTATAATATACGTTGAATAGTCAAAGTCGTATCTCGTCTGTTTGACTGCTATGCATTCAATGCACTCTGAACGTATCTCTCATGCATGCAGACGATATCTTCCACCATTGTGCTATTCTGTCTACATCTTTATTTTGACAGAAAGGAGCTTTACTTAATATAGCAATATCTTTTCCAACTGTGACTAACAATCAGTGACAGCCCTAGCTGTCTCCTATGTATTTGTGATATGCTTGCAGATACCTGATAAGATTTATCTGTAGATTGTTGGACACAAAAGATACAAGATATCAAAATATCTTTTTGGCGTGTACTAAAGGATAAAAGACTGAAGATCAGAAGCTTCCTTGCAGACTAGTCTAACGTACACCAGAATGAGAGACAACGGCTCTTTAACGTTCAAATTTCAAGTAGAAGCTTAAATACAAGACTACAAGACTGAGAAGGACTAACTCTAGAAGGAAACAACATTCTGTGATATAGAATAGCCAATCCTTCAAGTCTTCAGTAGTTGAAAACAAGAGCGAAGCACTCCATTCCAATAGATCTCAGCTCTTTAGCTCTCTGTGTTGAAAAAGAAATTCCTGTAAGAGTTAGTAAAGTCTTTTGAGAGAAACCAGTGTCAAAATCCTTTCTCTCTTGAGGCTTATTTGCTTCGGACTATAGCTGTTTGAGCTAGTTCCTGAAGCCTGTTCTTGTGCTTACTTTTATTAGTTTTATTCCCTTCTGTGTGAAGGAAGACCTGGTGGTATCCAGGGTGGTTGTATTCCCTTCTGTGTGAAGGAAGACCTGGTGGTATCCAGGGTGGTTGTTTTCCCTTCAGGTTGAAGGAAGACCGGTTGTGGCTGGGTGTAAGGATCCTTGAGGGGGATAGTACCCTTGATAGTGATATCCTTGGGTATTGCTCAGGGACTGGACGTAGGTCTCCTGTGGATAGGAGCTCCGAACCAGGGTAAAATCCTTGTGTCTTGTGGTTGTGTTTTGTGCGTTTTCTGTTTCATTTCCTCTAACTCTAACCTTCGTTTAAGTTGTTGTGTAATCTTATTAGTGAACATGTTTCAATCAAAGATCAATTTTTTAATAACCCATTCACCCCCCCTCTGGGCTAGCTAGCTGGGCAACAAGTGGTATCAAAGCGAGTCTCTTCGACAAAGAAGAAGATCCAATGATCTGAAGAGTAAAGATACATGGCAGCCCAGGTCAACTTCGAAGGTCAGTCAGTCAACAGACCCCCTTTGTTTGATGGAGAAGATTATACCTATTGGAAGACAAGAATGGAGTACTTTCTACGAGGCCACGATTACATGATATGGTCCATTGTAGAAGAAGGCGATCTTCTAGTCACCAATGCAAAGGCTCAGTGGACAGATGAAGACAGAAGAAAAATCTCCTTAAACTGCAAAGTCAAGAGCATCCTGTGCTGTGCCCTCAGCAAGTGTGACGGCCCTCGTTACACCGGTACGGTTATACCAACCCACGTCGGTATAGCGAGTGCTGCCAGTCACAGTGGGACATTTACCCAACGATACAAACAGCTGAGATACACGCGAATATAAAAACAGAGTAGCGGAAGTAAAAGAGAACTATCTCCATTCATTCATCATCCACATTAAACATACATGCAGTTTACAATTTTCAAAAGGAACTAAGTCCACATAAATTAAATTGCTGCAACTTAAATACAAAATGTCCACATATTACATTCTTTTCAGGATAATTCTAACACAATGTTCAAGTACATACTACGAAGTACACAATCACAAAGAAGCTCCAACTAACTAGTCTCCGCGCTCGGAGTCCGTCTCCACCGTCTCCTCCAACGGTGTCGTGTCACCAACTACACCTGTACGCCGAAGCAAGGAGTGAGTCCAGGGACTCAGGAAGTAACACTATGCATGATATACACGTACAAGTCCTAGTGGTTTCTACATGCACATTCAATTAGCAATACATAGCATGCTAGTCCATTCAAGTTTTCAACCTATCATGAAGGTTCTACAATTTTATACATAACTCATGCTTTCAGATTTGTAAAATAGAATTCACCTATCACATGGTCTCTAATCCATTCACTTATGAACTTTAACCTTATAAAGAACCAAACATGAGAGTTATCAACATGGACAACTTACATACATGAACGGGGAACATAGTTAGCATGGATTCCACATGTTCTTAAGTACATACATAACTTTTTAACATGCTTTAGGTTGCTGATTTTTTTTACATGGTTCAATGACTATAAACCTACACATGAGAGCTACAACGTTGCTTAAAACATCACATATGAACAATCCATCATACCATTTTGCACACATATTCGTTTGTTGCTCCTATCATGGATTCTAAACATTTTATACACACATAACATGAGTATGATAACATACATTTTCTGAATTCACATGGTTTCAGATTTGGTCTCACCTGGGTTTCAATAACACATTTACATATCTAGGATTTCACATTTTTCTTTACACTAGCTTCCTCTTTCACATGGTCCACTTTACACATACACATTCACATGTCACTTACACATTTACACATGGTCACATACACATTACGCATTACACTTTACACATATTTTAGGTCCCGTGACACATAGTCCAAACCACCAAAGAAGGACACAAACACATCACATCACATAGACGCCATCTAGGCAATACAATGGCGACTCTTGGACTGCGCAGACCGGGAGAACAAGTCTCCACCCTAACCAGTGGTACTTGTCCACCTCCAGGATTTCCCCCTAATGCCCTTAGGGTCACTTAACACAATGAACTTTCTCAGGGGGACTTTTCCCTGATACGGCTCCACTGCCTTCTCGGAAGCAGTATCACATTGGCACAGTTTACACTTTTACACATTTACCGTTTTACACATGGTTTTACATTTGACACTCTTCATCACATTCACACTTTCTCACTCACATGAACACCTCTGTTTTTCCTAACGTGGTACTACAGAGTTTTCAAGGTTCAACACACAGTAAACACACCAATCATGCTGGGTTTAAACAAAAATCAAATCATATTTCGATCATATGAACGAATTATTCACATTTCACATGAAAGCACATAACTTTTTATTTACTGTTCCAATTGACCTGAAATTTTAACCACATTCTGTTTTCGGGTTCCAAATCATACCCTCAAATTTTCAGATTTTTCTGAGCTAAATAGGATTTACAGAAAATCAAACACCTAATTAGTATATTATTCACAACTTAAGCCAACATGGGTCTAACACATTTTGAAAATTATCCACTTACTGTTTTGCACAGAGACCACTAATGCATGATTTCAGAATACAACATCATCCTAATTCATACATCTATAAATCCGTTACCACAAACCATTTTTACATGCTTTCATTTTACCGAACCGAACTTACTAGCAATTCCACAAGTATGCATGAATTACCAAAAATTCAGAACATACCTACATGTCCCACAATTCTTCATGAATAGACTGAAAACAAGACATTCAACTAATCCTACTCATGAAACATTGATTTGCAAAAATTATTTACAAGTTATGCTCACAATTTTACAAGATGTCATTACCCCACATTCACCATCACACTACATTCATCCACAACCACAATGCGCAATATACATAGAGTATAAGGTGTACAGTATATCCTCATCGCATAAAACATACCGAAATTAATATACAAGAGGGACAGAACAGCTCACTGTTCTGTTCAAAAGAACTAGATGGCGGTCTCTGGCCGCTGACTCAGAGTCAGCGGCATGGTTGATGGACGCCAGGGATGAACTGGGCGTCCAGGGACCTTGCCGTTTACTCAGGTCTGTGCAGAAACACAGACCCGAGCTCTAAATCTTGGGTGAATTGGAGGGTCTAGGACTCGAGGAAAATTCCATAAAAATCATAAAACCTCCTAGACTCATACGGGGACACCATAGATAGGTTACTTGCCTCTCTAAAATTCCTCCAAGAGATTTATGGCTCGAAGAAGACCTCCTTGGGCAGTTCCAAGAAGTTGCAGAAGTGCCTCCAAGATCGCCTTCCTCCGGGCTCCTGGGTGATCTCCACGCCGAGGGGATGATGGAGAAGCCTTCCCCTTTGCTTTAGCTTCCTCCTTGTTGCAGAAGATCTCCAATCCAGCTCTCAAGGGATCGGATTTTAGGGTTCTAAAATGGGGTTTTCTCACAGAATGCTCTAGGGTTTTTCTCTCTTCTTCTCTCCTCTTGCAAGGGTGAAATGAGAAGTGGGGAGAGGCCAACTCGGGTTCAGGGTGTAGGAGAGCCCCTCACCCACTCACCATGCCGATTAGACAGCCTTAGAGCCGTTGGGGGACATCCCCCCAATGGTTGCCATGCCTTGTTTCAGAAGTTTGCAGCTCTGCTGCGCATGCAGGCCAGAGAAGTCGACGTCCAGATCGCTGGACGCCGGAATTAGGGTTGGCGTCCAGGACTAGACGCTAACACCACCTCAACGGCCAGGGGATTGACGCCAATGGGGCCTTCGGCCAGAACCCTAATTTATGCAGAAACCATGCATACCAAGCTTCTATACATGCAATATGTACGTGGTATTATGTTCATACTATCACCATGCAATACATACATTATTTACGTTCAATATAAACACATATACACGTAATTATACTAATTTAATGCGTACGTAAATATGTACATACATACTCAAACACAATATACACACATAAATACGAAAAAAAAAATACGACGGAATTTCGAGGGTCTTACAGCAAGAAATAATTCAACAGAGTTTCAGCCTGCAAATCCGCAATGGAAATGTGGGAAAAGCTCAGGATTACCAATGAAGGGACAGATAAGGTAAAGGAGACAAGAATTGACATTCTTGTGACCCAATATGAAAGATTCCAGATGCAGTCAGGTGAATCCATAACCCAAATATTTAGTAGATTTACAAATATCACAAATGGGTTAGCTGGATTAGGAAAAATCTATGTTGTACCAGATATGGTTAGGAAGATCCTCAGATCTCTGCCATCCTCATGGATTCCAAAGGTAACAGCCATTGAGGAAGCCAATGATCTAAAACTAATGTCATTGGAAAAGTTAATAGGATCCCTCATGGCTCATGAGATAAATATGGAGAGATTAGGAGAATCCTCCAGCAGAAAGAAGCAATCAAACGCTCTCAAGGCCCATGAAGAAATATCAGAAGAATCACTGGACAACAGTGAAAGCAATAAGGACAGTGATGATGAAGAAGCAATGCTGTCTCGAAGACTTCAAAGAATTCTAGCAAAGAAGAAGAAGTTCCAGTCTGGGAGAAGATTTTTTAAGAAAAATAAAGATTTCAGAAAACCAGAAGTAAAGGATTCGAAGAAAGGAGAAGTGATATGCTATGAATGCAAGAAGCCTGGACACATCAAGGCAGATTGTCCATTGCTTAAGAAGAATGATCACAAGAAGAAAGATAATTTCAGAAAATTCAAGAAGTATAAAAAGAAGGCATTGGCAGCTGCTTGGGGGAACAGTAGTGACTCAGACAGTGAGTCAGCTTAAGCAGTGATGGAGAAGAAGCCAACCTGGCTCTCATGGCCAACACTGAAGAAAAGGTAACTTCTGACTCTTCCTTTGATTCCTGTAATGATTCAGATTCTGATAATCTAGAAAGTGCCTTTAATGAACTTTATGATAAATATAAAGAAGTATCTAAATTACTTAAAGTTCGTAAGAAAAATGTAATCTGTTTAGAAAACACTAATTCAGATCTAAAAACAGAAAACGAAGAATTAGAGAAACAAATAACTGAACTTAAAAGAAGAAATGAATTGTTATGTGTAGACCTAAAAGCTAAAAATGAACAACTAACAAAATTGGAAAAACAGGAAAGCACAAATGAATTAAGAAAAGAAATTTAAAACTTAAATGAAGAAAATGGTAAACTATCAAGCACACTAGAGAAATTTACTAATGGTAAAAACTCTCTAATATTAAAAGGTGCTAGAAGAACAGGTAAGAAGAAAAATGAGTTAGGATATACACCCCCAGAAAATGAAGAAACCATAGTCTACCCTAAAACATATCCAACACCAAAGTTTATACCTGAACAAGATATAGCATATAAAGCTGAGTTCAAGTATATAGAAAAGGTAACAAAATTATCCTGCTGTGATCACTGCAACAAATTAGGACATATCGCAATAACATGCCCAACAAAACATAAAAAATGGATAATAAAAGGTAAAATTATTGATACTAACCCATCAGGACCCAAAAAGAACTTGGGTACCTAAAACTTAATGTTTAAATTTTAGGGAAACTCAAAAGCATCCAAATGGTACTTGGATAGTGGATGCTCAAGACATATGTCAGGAAACCAGAAGTTCTTTGTCAATCTCCAAGCTAAAGAGGGAACAGTCACCTATGGAGACAATGGAAAAGGCACAGTGATTGGAAGTGGGTCAGTGAACAACAAAGAAAAATCAGTTATTGAAGATGTGTTGCTGGTCAAAGGATTAAAGCACAATCTCATTAGCATCAGCCAGTTGTGTGACAAAGGCCATCAGATTCAGTTCCAAGAATCAAAATGCAGCATATTAAAGGATGGAGCAGTCATCTTTGAAGCATATAGAGAAAGAAATTTGTATGTACTCTATCTTGAGGAACTCAAGGATCAAGATGTCTGTTTGGCAGCCAGCAAAGATCAATCAACTGAACTGTGGCACAGAAGATTGGGCCACTGCAGTTTAGATGGATTGAACAAGCTCAGAAAGAGAAATCTAGTGGAAGGACTGCCAAATGTCAACATAAAAATGGATAGCATCTGCAGACCTTGTGCAAGAGGAAAGCACACCAAGAACTATTTCAAATCAAAGACAATAGTGACCACCTCAAAGCCGTTAGAACTACTTCACATAGATTTATTTGGGCCAATGAGGACTACCAGTCTTGGAGGAAAGAATTTTGGATTTGTCATAGTTGATGATTACTCAAGATTTACTTGGGTATCCTTTCTAGAGCGCAAAGATGACACTTTTGATAATTTTGTCAGCTTCAGCAAGAAGGTTCAGAAAGACCAGAAGTTCACCATTATCTCTATCCGATCAGATCATGGTGGTGAATTTCAAAATGAAAAGTTTGCTAGGTTCTATGATGACCAAGGAATTGAGCACAACTTCTCAGCACCAAGGACACCTCAACAGAATGGAATTGCTGAGAGGAAAAATAGAACTCTTTTGGATATGGCAAGAACAATGTTATCAGAATATGACTTGCCAAGATATTTTTGGGCCGAAGCCATCAACACTGCAAGCTACATCATTAATAGGGTAATGATCAGGCCAATTCTGAAGAAGACTGCTTATGAACTCTACAAGGGAAAGAAACCCAAGATCAGTCACTTAAAATATTTGTATGTCCTTGCTTCATCCATAACAATGGAAAAAGGGACATTGGTAAGTTAGATGCCAAATCAGATGAAGGCATCTTTATGGGGTACACTTCTAAACACAAAGGTTATAGAGTTTTCAATAAACGCTCATTATTAATTGAACAAACTGTGCATGTTATCTTTGATGAATCTAACCCTTCCTTGAAAAAGGAAGAAATTAGTGACATTGATGATGCAGATGACTTGTCCGAAAAATGAAAGAATACCTCAATTGAGGACAAGGAAGATCCACCTCTAGAAGAACTGCAGCAAACTGAAATTCAAATGCAAATCTTCCAAAAGAATGGAGACATAAGAAAGATCACCCTCTTGAGAACATTATTGGTGATCCATCTGTAGGGGTAAGAACAAGAGGTAATGTAATTCTTGTGATTATTTAGCTTTTGTCTCTCAAATAGAGCCTAAGACAGTCAATGAAGCTTTAACTGATGAATCTTGGATAATAGCCATGCAAGATGAACTAAATTAGTTCAAGAGAAACCAAGTATGGTCACTTGTTCCTAGACCATCAAATCATTCAGTTTTTGGCACCAAGTGGGTGTTCAGAAATAAACTGGATGAGTCTGGAGTAATCTCAAGAAACAAGGCCAGACTGGTTGCTCAAGGCTATTCCCAAGAGGAAGGCATAGATTTTGATGAAACCTATGCACCTGTGGCTAGACTTGAGGCTATTAGAATTTTACTTGCTTATGCATCTGCATTAGATTTAAAATTGTTTCAAATGGATGTCAAATCTGCCTTTTTAAATGGTTTTATCAAGGAGGAAGTGTATGTTGAACAACCTCCAGGTTTTGATGACACCGAATTTCAAAATCATGTATTTAAACTCCATAAGGCTTTATATGGTTTAAAGCAAGCACCTAGAGTCTGGTATGAAAGGCTCAGTACTTTCTTATTAGATCATGGTTTCACTAGAGGTCAATTAGATGGTACATTATTTATAAAATCAAAAGTCAAACATATACTACTTGTGCAAATATATGTAGATGATATTATTTTTGGATCTACTAATGAATCTCTTTGCAAGTACTTTGAAAAGCTTATGCAGGGAGAATTTGAAATGAGTATGATGGGGGAGCTAAACTACTTCCTTGGATTACAAATCAAGCAAGGGAAGGAAGGCACCCACATCTGTCAAGCCAAGTACACCAAAGAGCTGTTAAAGAAATTTGGATTTGAAGGTGCAAAGCCACTTTCAACGCCAATGAGCACATCAACCAGAATGAACAAGGATCAAAATGGTAAAAAGGTAGATCAAAAGAACTATAGAGGTATGATAGGGTCATTGCTCTACTTAACAGCTAGTAGACCAGACATTTTATTTAGTGTATGCATGTGTGCTAGATATCAAGCAGACCCTAGAGAATCTCATTTAATTTCTGTGAAAAGAATATTTAGATATTTAGCTAGAACTCATGATTTAGGTCTTTGGTATCCAAAATATTGTGAAATAAACTTAGTAGGATATTCTGATGCTGACTATGCTGGATACAAAGTAGATAGAAAGAGCACCAGTGGTTGTTGTTAATTTCTTGCAGAATGTCTGATATCTTGGTCTTCCAAGAAACAAAACTCAGTAGCTCTATCAACAGCTGAGGCTGAATATGTTGCTGCTGGAAGTTGTTGTACACAACTCCTATGGATAAAGCAACAACTTGAGGATTTCGGCATTCATATCAAGTCAATTCCACTACTGTGTGATAATACAAGTGCCATCAACCTCACCAAAAACCCAGTGCAACACTCAAGGACTAAACACATTGAGGTTAGATATCATTTCATTCGAGATCATGTAGCTAGTGGTAATTTAGAAATTTCTTTTATAGATACAAATGGTCAACTGGTAGATATCTTCACAAAAGCCTTACCTGAAGAGAGATTTACATCTCTTAGAAGGGAATTAGGGATGTGCAATTTGTGAAAAGATTTCTGTATTTGAAATGGCATATAAAATTTTCAGATTATAATGAAATTTTCTTTCTCTCTCTGGCATTAAGCAAAACTCAGCTTATTTACTTTATTTGACCGCTATTGTATCAAAAATAGTTTGACCCGTCAAACCCTTTTGTCGCTTTCTGCCGTTACTCTTTTGGCGCCTCCCTTTTCGATAAAGTATTATTAATTAGTCAAATCGTTGTGGGAACGACTCATCTCCACCTTTACCCTTCCTTCTTCTTTATCTGTTCGCCCAAAGACGATGCCCTAACGATTCCGGCATCGACTCTCCGCAAGATTTGAAGCCTTCTCTTCTTCCCGTGAAGAATCCCTTGAGGGCTTCCATCCCTTCCATCATCTCCTTTCTCCAGAACCATTTCTCCACTCCACTCATGGCCGCTCCAGTGATCTCTGGAAGTGTAGGGGGCTACAGTGCTGAGTATTTGTCCCCTGAGCAGTAGGAAAGGTTTACATTCGTCAAGACGAAGGTTTACGGAAATAAAGCAGTGGATGTACCAAATCTAGAAAAGAATGGCATGAGCAGTATAGCAGAAACATTGAGAAGGATGAGTGGATGGATATTGCCACCTTCACCGAGGTAAGCTATCCCGACCTGGTGAAAGCCTTTTATGTTTTTCTAAAGTCAGAGGCGGATGGGTCCCTTGTCTCATCTGTAAAGGGTATCCAAATTAAAGTAGATCATGAGCTTTTGCACTTGTTGTTTGGGGTGAAGACTTCTGGACACAGTGGGGTTCACACAGTGAACGATCAAGCTAAGGGTCTTGGCATTATAGGTCCAGGTTTCAGGCTGAGAGACGGGAAATTAGATATCAATCAGATGACTGCCTTCAACCGTCTACTTTATTTTATTATCTGCCAAATCATAGTTCCCCGCAGTGCCACCTTCTCAACTTGTACTAGGGCAGATTCAGATATGATGTTCTGGGTAATCCAGCAAAAGGAGATTAACATGGCCGAGGTTATGATGGAGAGAATGAAGTTTGCCCATGATCAAATCTGGGATACAAAGAGCAAATTGAATGTTTCATTGCCCTATTCTCATCTACTTACCAAGATTTTCAACCATTTTGGAGTAAATCTATTTGGGGCAGTTATGGAAAAGATGGGCCAGTCTATAAGGTTCAGGAACCTAAAGAAAAGTGGATTCTCAGTGCAGAATAGGATATGGACCAAGACCTCTGTGGCAGAGGGAGAGGCCATCATTGGAGATATTCCAGAAGAAGCAGCAGATCCACCAGTAGAATTAGAAGTAGAATCAGTAGCAGTAGAACAAGCAGCAGCAGAACCTGCAATGGAAGAACAAGCAGAGACTTCAGGATCACCCGTTATGGAGGTTGACTCTCGTCCTCCAGAAACTCCAATGGGAGAAGCAGTAGCAGGTGTGGCAGATCCCTTGCCCACCTCCAGAGTTGCCTCTATTCTAAGAGAAGTGTTGGATTCCTTTCCAGTTACTTCAGAAATAGGTGGACTTATAGAGACAGAAGCTATGGCACCAGGCCATATTGAAAGATCCAATGCAGAAAATATTATTTCTGAGGAGCCAATAGTTGCGCAAAGGGAAGTAGTGATGGATGAAGCTCCTACTGAGGGGGAGCAAATTGCAAGTGTGTCTCAAGTATCTACTTCTGTGGCCGAGGGTCACATTGAATTGGAGGAAGCTCCTAGCCAAGTGGAGCCAATTGGAAGTGAGCCTCAAATGTCAGACTCAGTGGCAGAAGGCCACAGTGAGGACATTATTTTGGAAGAAGTTCCCACTCTGGGGGAACAAGAAAATGTTGTTAAATCTGCTCCTATTCAGGGGGAGCAAGAGCTTGGTACAGAAGAAGCACCATCACAGCGGGAGCCCATTGAAAATGCCCCTGTAATTGAAGGACCTAGTACAGGTCATGGTGAATTTGAAGAACCAGTACCTCAGAGAAAAATAAAGCGAGTGGTTCACAGAAAGCAAAGAAAAAACCACAGGAAAGTAAATTTGAAGCCTGTTATGGAAATACTAAAGGCTCAAGGAGATATATTATCATCAGTTCAGTCCAGTGTCCAAGGCATTCTTGCCAGTCAAGCTACAGCCACTTCTGAACTGTCTTCAGTCCGAAATGCTATGAGGTGGTTCAACAAGGAATTGTCAGAAATGAAGACCATGCTATCAGCAATTTCCAGGACCGGTGGACTTTCTTCTTCTGCTACTCAGAGCAGACCAGCACCTGTTCCTCGGCCACCAGGGCCACCTGCACAAGAGTCAGGGCCATCTGGGCCATCAGTACAAGTTTCAAGGTCATCAGGACCATCTCATCAGGAATTTAGGCCATCTGGGCCGTATGCAGTTGTCAGCGAAGGTCAAGCAAAAGGGAAAGAGCCAGTAGCAGCTACCAAGGCCCCTGAAACTTCTACTCTTGTAACTCCAATCCCCTCCTCACCTTCATCCTCTTCTACAGCCCCTCCAGCTCCACCAACCTTCAAACACCTTATGCCTCGCACCCAAACCTCATCCTCTATCATTCCATCTCAACCTTCCTTCTCTCCCACTTCCTCTCAAACCTCAGCTCCATCTTCACCTATCTCTATAACTACTCCAGTTCACCCATCTTCATCCTTCAATCCCAAACATCTCTTCTATCCTCCTACTTCTCCTTCTTCTGTTACTTTCATTCCGGAATCACCTCAAATTCACAGTGACTTTGACACTAATCTTCCGGATGACTTTGAAAGAAGTACCCTCATCTCCATACTATCCACTGCCACTCATGTCCACAGGACTGATCCTCCCAGTCCTGCCAAAAAGAAGAGGAAACATTCATCCTCTGTCAGCATCCCTTCCACACCATTATTTCCTCCTCTTTGGTACTCTCTTACCCTCGACCCTCAGAGAAGATCCATCTATAAGGAATACCTTCAAAAATGTATCCTTTCCACTATCTATGGTATTCCCTTCCTCAACCTCTCTGAGCATCTAAACATTGTTCTTCCTTTTTGCCAGTTCTCCCACCCTCAAAAATCCAAAATCTATGAGGGGACTGAGTTCAAGACTGAAGCACAGTGGGCCAGCGTCAAGGGAAACAAGCCTCAGTACTCCAAATTTTTGACTGCCCGTGCAGAAACCCTTACCCATAGAGATCACTCACTCACTCTTTCTGAGTGGTTCATTCTTCGACATAAGACCTCTTGGGGCCCTTTCATTCTGAAAGAGATCAGGATAGCGAAGAACTTCCAGTTGTACAGTGATTTCTGCTACCTGAACAAGCTGCCTGAAGTCCAGTTCTACCAATTTCATTCAGCCATAGTGATGCTGAGATCAGAACATCCAATAAATCTTCCCCTCATAGTGGATTTTGCCAACCTTAAAGTTGACTCTCCAGTTCTTCTGCCGAAGCTACACTCCTTAGTGTTTGACTCAGATGCAGGCTCCCATGCCTTTGATATGTTTCTAAGCAGATGGGCAGAATATCAGCTAAGCAGGGTAGAATGCCTTCCTTTTTGCGGTTTATTTTCAGAGAATACCACTCTGGCCGCATTTCCTCCCAAGTTTTGGCTCCACTCATTTCTGAGTGTGAGAGGCTCTCTCCCACCGTATGGGAAACACTCTACAAGGAACCCCATCTTCAGTTGCAAGCCATCAACAGTTCCTTGATCCGTCAAGCTAAGCCTATTCTATCAGCCGAAGCCTTCATGGATCTCAACTCCATAAATCCCATTCAAGAGATCTATGTTCAGTGGGCAGCCATATATACTGCCTTCTATGCCTTAAAGAAGGATCTTCTTGATCAGAAGATTTTCTATCGAATCTCTCTGGACAGATTTCTCCATCGTGCCAATTTTGGAAAAAGCACCTACTTCAGATTCATACTGGACAGAGATCAGTATGGAGAATTCCTGGAAGAGCAGCGGCAGCTATACATTCAGAAGATCACTCCAGCCATGGGTTCTTCCTTCTCAGTTGCTCCTGGTGTTTTCCACCAGACTTTTGAAGATATGGAGATCAAGGCATGGGCTGTCATTTCCCAGCATGCCTCTCTTTTGTCTCCTTTGTATTATCTTGCTCCTAATTAATACAAACCTTTCTCTCTTCTTTGTCTCTTAGACTATCTTTTTGCTTATTGACAAAAAGGGGGAGAAAACTAAAAGCAACTCTGATAAACATGACTGTTTACTTATGCTATTTAGTATATTTTGTCATCATCAAAAAGGGTGAGATTGATGACCAAACTTTCCCCATATAAATTAATTCACTTATTTATATATTAATTTTGATGATTAACAAAACAATACTAATGAATTACTTGAGCCTTGAGGACAGGAAATAAAAGTAAAAGGAAGTTCAAGACAATCAGGTAAAACTCTCACTTCATATTTTACCCAAGTCATTGCATCGACTTCTTCGTACATCATAACGACTTGCTAAGACATCGGTTTCTTTGGAAGTTATAAAGTCTTGCCAAGTCTTCTTAATGATTTGCTCGTCAAAATGATTTCTTAAGACCTCGTAACGATTTGCTCGTCGCAACGATTTCTTAAGTTGTCATAACGATTTCTTAAGACCTCGTAACGATTTGCTCGTCGCAACGATTTCTTGACTTGTCATTACAATTTCTTAAGACCTCGTAACGATTTGCTCGTCGCAACAATTTCTTAAGTTGTCATAACGATTTCTTAAGACCTCGTAACGATTTGCTCGTCGCAACGATTTCTGTAGAATTCATAACAATTTCTATATTGTTCATAACGATTTGTTCGTCGTAACGATTTCTGTAGAATTCATAATGATTTCTATATTGTTCATAACGATTTGCTTACAGTAACGATTTGGTAAGCATTCACATCGATTTCTTTGATGTTTACAACGATTTGTCTTGCACAACGATTTCATAAGTAATTATAACAATTTCATTATTATGATGATGTTCTGTCATAACGATTTGCCTATCAACTTATCACGATTTCATAAGTCATAAAGGCATCGGCTTTGTTTATATTGATTTCATTGTTATATCAATATAATACTCTTTAATATACGTTGAATAGTCAAAGTCGTATCTCGTCTGTTTGACTGCTATGCATTCAATGCCCTCTGAACATATCTCTCATGCATGCAGACGATATGTTGCACCATTGTGCTATTCTGTCTACATCTTTATTTTGACAGAAAGGAGCTTTGCTTAATATAGCAATATCTTTTCCAACTGTGACTAACAATCAGTGACAACCCTAGCTGTCTCCTATGTATTTGTGATATGCTTGCAAATACCTGATAAGATTTATCTGTACATCGTTGGACACAAAAGATACAAGATATCAAAATATCTTTTTGGCATGTACTAAAGGATAAAAGACTGAAGATCAGAAGCTTCCTTGCAGACCAGTCTAACGTACACCAGAATGAGAGACAACGGCTCTTTAACGTTCAAATTTCAAGTAGAAGCTTAAATACAAGACTACAAGACTGAGAAGGACTAACTCTAGAAGGAAACAACATTCTGTGATAGAGAATAGCCAATCCTTCAAGTCTTCAGTAGTTGAAAACAAGAGCGAAGCACTCCATTCCAATAGATCTCAGCTCTTTAGCTCTCTGTGTTGAAAAAGAAATTCCTGTGAGAGTTAGTAAAGTCTTTTGAGAGAAACCAGTGTCAAAATCCTTTCTCTCTTGAGGCTTATTTGCTTCAGACTATAGCTGTTTGAGCTAGTTCCTGAAGCCTGTTCTTGTGCTTACTTTTATTAGTTTTATTCTCTTCTGTGTAAAGGAAGACCTGGTGGTATCCAGGGTGGTTGTATTCCCTTCTGTGTGAAGGAAGACCTGGTGGTATCCAGGGTGGTTGTTTTCCCTTCAGGTTGAAGGAAGACCGGTTGTGGCTGGGTGTAAGGATTCGTGAGGGGGATAGTACCCTTGATAGTGATATCCTGAGGTATTGCTCAGGGACTGGACGTAGGTCTCCTGTGGATAGGAGTTCCGAACCAGGATAAAATCCTTGTGTCTTGTGGTTGTGTTTTGTGCGTTTGCTGTTTCATTTCCTCTAACTCTAACCTTTGTTTAAGTTGTTGTGTAATCTTATTAGTGAACAGGTTTCAATCAAAGATCAATTTTTTTAATAACCCATTCACCCCCCCTCTGGGCTAGCTAGCTGGGCAACAATATACTCACGCATAGTGAAAGTGTCCAGACAAGTCTGATTTGCCTTTCTACAAATCACTATTTGATATACCAAGAGTACCAATGCAATGTGAGAAGGAGGAATTTATTTGCAAAAAGAAATGAAAGATATCAAAGATGTAGATGTTTGCACAAACCAAACTCTCTTCTTAAGGATGAAAATCTATTTTCTAAAAGAGGCTTAGTGAAAATATCTGCAATTTGTTTTTCTGTTTCAATGAAGTGGAGTTCAGAAGAGTTCTTTGAAACTTCATCTCGAAGGAAATGATGTCTGATATCAATGTGCTTTGTGCAGGAGTGCAGAATTAGATTTTTGGACAAATTTATAGCACTGGTGTTATCACAAAGAATGGGAATGCAACCTAATGTGTGATTATAATCTAGGAATTGATGTTTGACCCAAAGAACTTGGATACCACAGCTACCAGCGGAAACATACTCTACTTTTGCAGTAGAAAGAGCTAGAAAATGTTGTTTTTTGGAAGCCCACGAAATAAGACAACCACCTAGATATAAACACAACCCACTAGTGCTTTTCCTGTCAAGTTTGCACCTGACATAATCAGCATCACTATATGCAATCAAATATAATTTACATCCAGCAAAATACCAAAGCCCCAGATCACATGAAGAAAGAAGATATTTAAAAATTCTTTTCACAACATTCATGTGACTATCTTTAGGATTTGCTTGAAATCTGGCCCACATACATACACTGAATTGAATGTCTGGTCTAGAAGCAGTCAAATAAAGAAGAGAGCCAATCATACCTTTATAGGTTTTGGCATTCACAGACTTACTGGAAGCATCAATTTCATGTCTTACACTTGTAGCCATTGGTGTGCTGGATGGCTTGATGTGTTGAAAATCAAATCTTTTGAGTAACTCCTTGACATATTTTGTTTGACTCAGAAAGATTCCTTCAGAAGTTTGATGCATTTGCAGACCTAAAAAGAATGTAAGTTCACCTATTAAACTCATCTCAAATTTAGATTGCATAAGATGGGCAAACTCATTGCACAAATTATTATTTGTTGAACCGAAGATGATATCATCAACATAAATTTGAAGAACAATGAAATGATTATTTACAGTTTTTATAAACAAAGTTTGATTAATTTTTCCTCTGATGTAACCTTTATTTACAAGAAATGAGCTCAACCAGTCATAGCAAGCTCTTGGAGCCTGTTTGAGACCATAAAGTGTCTTATTAAGCTTAAAAATATGATCAAGAAATTTTTCATTTTCAAACCCAGGGGGTTGTTTGACAAAAATATTTTCTTTTATGTAACCATTCAAAAATGCACTCTTGACATCCATTTGAAAAACTTTGAATTTCAAAGAGGCAGTAAATGCAAGAAATATTCGAACGACTTCAAGTCTTGCTACAAGGGCATAGGACTCTTCAAAATCAATACGAAAGTCTTGGTTGTACCCCTGAGCAACTACTCTAACTTTATTTCGAACAATTTGACCAGATTTATTCAATTTATTTCTGAAAATCCATGTTGTTCCAATGACTGAAGTTAGATCTGAGAGTTTTGGTACTAAATCCCAAACTCGATTTCTTTGAAATTGATGAAGCTCCTCATACATACCATTTATCCAGTTTTCACAAGATAAAGCTTCATCAATATTTGTAGGCTCAATTTGAGAAAGTAGTGCCAATGAATTCTCATTTATTACAGAATGAAAAGATGATCTGGTTCTAATCACGGTTGGCCAAACCACACCGTACCGGTGCGGTTTGACCAAACCGCACAGTGCCAATGCTCATCCGAGCCATGGCACGGTCGGGCCACCCCAATGGGGTGACCCGGGCATGCCGCAGCGGCACGCCGCGGAGCGGTACGGTCCGGTCTGCGGCAGGCCATTTTAATCTATTTTTTTTCCTTCCCTCTCACATTCGATGTATCTAAGAGATCTAAATGGTGTCTAATTGAGGTGAAATTTCAAACCTAAGGTAATTAAGAGATGATACTGTTAGGATCGGATATTCGGTATTGGCAAAGCTAGAAGGGGGGGTTAAATAGATTTGCAGCGGAAACTTAAGCAATATGAAAATTACTTCGGATTAAAAGATCTACTCAATTAAAACCCCTTTGATCTGATGCAATGTGTGTGAGCAAACTAACAGTTAGTGTGTAGACGAAATCCCTATGCATGCATCTAGCGCAATACAGAGCAAACCATAAGTCAAACCACAGTGCACAAGGGATTTTTTAGGTGGTTCGGAGATCACACCACGTGACTCCTACGTCCACCCCCCACACAGTGAGGACACACTACTCAAGAACTGAGTACAACACACACACGAGCACACCGGCTCAACCACACACACACACGCTAGATCAAGTCCCCAAAAGATCAGATCCTCTAGCCTTGATCTGACCAACACACCACACACACGTTGTCTGATGCAAACACGCAATCAGAACAACAATCCACACTTCCACAACATCCACGTACTGATCTCAAATCAGTGCACACACACAGATATATGAAAGTAGTGAAAGGAGAAGAGTTTAGAGATGAAGAATCAAATCCCGATGTAGATCTCTTCTCGTTGGTCGTCCAGAAGACTCCAAGCTTTGTCTTGTCAAGTATCAGTTGATGGAGAAGCTTGAACCACGGACGAACCGGCTTCAACTCCGCTTGGAAGGTTGTTCTTCTTTGTTCTGGGCAGAGAGATGAAGCAGGGCAGCAGGAAGAAAGCCTTGATCTTGACCTTTGCTTAGGGTTTTGGTATGGTGGCTCCTTGCTGCGAAAATAGCCTCATATGATCCATATATAGTGGTGTCCAAGCATAGAGAGTCGTGCTAAAAGGAAACACCAAAATATAGATCATATCCTGGCCATTAGATCTTCCCAAAACTCCGTCTGTCGACAGCCGACTTGCTGCTGTCGACAGATGCTGACAGGTTTGCAAGAACCGGAAGACTGGGCTTTCTGGAAATAGATTTCTGAGTGTATCTGTCGACAGGCGAAAATCATCTGTCGACAGATGCATCAGATGCACTATTCATCTGTTGACAGATGCACTGTCATCTGTTGACAGGTGCACTATTTCAGCAACTTGTCTTGTTCTTTTGCACTTGGATTTTGGGCTTTGTCTTGCATGGAATCTCACCTACATTAAAAGACATAATTAGTGAGATATAATGAACATATAAAACATGTGTTTCATTTGCATCCAATTGTCATTCTCATCATGTTTCACACATTCATAACACAACAATTTTGTCTTGTTCATGAAATGTTCATCATCAAAAACAAACATACCATTTGTGAACATTTCACATAACATCAATTAGTATTGCTCATCATCAAAAACATTTAAGCACTTGTTGTAACCCAACATTCTCCAATATGAGAACCCAACATTCTCCCCCTTTTTGATGATGACAAAAATTTCAATTTATGCACAATTGATGTTTCTCCCCCTTTTGGCAACATTCAAAAAGATAATGGGTGCACACAAGTAAAAGAATGAAGCAAAGAATTGTGTGACCACATAACTGAATTGTGAAAGAATTGAGTGGGGAATGAGTGTTCAAATGAGATTGCAAGGTTGAGAATAGGTTGATACCCACTACAAAATGTCATAAACACTAGTATTAAGACACATAAAAATTCTACAATGGTTAAGAGATAATACTCCGGGAATCTCAAGTTATAGCATTTAGAATACATCGTTCAAAAACACATGAAAATGAGATAACCCTTTTGAATAAAACCATTGAAGAAAATCATATACCTTAGTGGGTGATGTTCAGTTGGTAAATGAAGGCAATGTCTACATGAACAATTGACAATAGACAACCTATTGCCCTTGATTTAAATCTTGGAGGCTCCACTCTATTTCTAGCATTTGAACAATTTAAGTGGTAATTAGGATCACTTTTACCTTTTGACGTGAAGGTAGACATTTGGGATGCCCGTACCCCCAGTTACTCAGTGTGAGTGACCATCATACCATTATGCAGAGATAATGAAAGGACTTTTTGACGCGAAGACAGACATTTGTGATGCCCGTGTCCCCGGTTACTCAGTGATACTCATCATTGCTCTGCCTTTGTCCCAATTCACATATTTGTTTTTTTTTTAATTTTTGACTTTAGAAATAGGTAGCTTTTCTCTTTTTTTTTTTTTTAAGTTGGAAAATCAAGTTCAAAAGGTTTATTAAGGTCAAAGGCCAATGCAAAGACATTAAGTTCAAAACCTTCTTACTTGTCAATCCATATAGGAACATGATCATCCACAAGGGAGTTATTCAAGTGAGTTAGGTTAAAATCATTAGATTTGTTCAATGTTTTCTAGATGATACAACCTAGACTCAATCTCAAAATATTATTTCAAAATCATTGCGATTAACCATATGACTTTGATACTATGTGAGGATGAAAGGTTATAATGAATATTTATACCCAATTCTCCCCTTGCATCAATGATATGAACATACTCATGAAGAAATTATGAAGAAGGATGAAGAATTTACAGAAAATGTGTATCTGTCGACAGCAAGGGAGTGTCTGTCGACAGATGCACTCAGACAGAGCAGTTGGGGTTTGGGAAATCAGGAATTGAGTAAAGCTGTCGACAGAAGGACTTTTGTCTGTCGACAGAAGCACACAGAGTCCAATTTCTTGGTTCTGTGAGGCCATATCTGTCGACAGGCTGTTTGGGGCTGTCGACAGGGGCTTTGAAACTTCAGTTTTAAGGCTTTGAATTGAGAGTGATTTGAACCATAAGATTGAGGGATAAGTACACATTGAATATGAAGGGTATCCCTTATGAATTTCACTCACCTAGCCTTAAACTTACTCCCCCATAATGTGTGCATGTGATGAGATAACATTCAAGCAATTCAATCATGATTTAGACATTCATCACAAGCAGTTGCACACAAATTTCATGAGCATTCATGAGCATTTTCAAACTTACTCCCCCATAACATATGCATAGAAAATGTATCAAGCAATTCACACGTTATTAAGCACACAACTAGCCTTATGTATTACATGACTTTTGGTACTTGGCGGAGTATTTTACTCACGCATAATGATAGTTTCCAAACAAGCATAACTTGTTTTTCCACATGTCATCATTTGATATACCAAGAGGTCATGTGCACAGTTATGTAAGCAAGATGGCATGATTCCAATTGCTAAGAGGCATTGTCATGTGGGGTAGCATTAAGACACATTTTGCATTGCTCAGATAAAGGTAAGAATCCATTTCAATTTCAGCAGTTCATATATGAAGTGATAGGGAGATTTTACCTGAACAGTCTTCAATCATAGTAAAAACAGTTTACCTTTGTTCTCCATCATTTCTTGCCTTGCACAGCCAATGTCATGAATCCATTTCTAATTTTTGGCTGCAAGACATCTCAGCTTGCTGATCAAGCTTGTTTTGGGACCCACACTTGCTTGGGTCCTGCAACGACATTAATGTTAGGATATAACAAAGATTTCAAAATCCAAAGTGATTTGATTTTTGGATTTCTGTTGTTTTGTGCAGTTTTCCTGTTCATAGATACATGAAATTTCTGATCTTTATGAACATGTTTATCCTTGTGTGTATGAACACATGGATTATTATGGAGCTTTGAAGCATGCACAACATCATGATTTTTATGAGAGTGTTGATTTTTCTTCCAGCAGAATTTAGCAAGATGACCAAGTTTATTGCATTTGTAGCAAACAGGTTGAGCATTTACCTGGAGCTTACCATAGTGTGATTGCATTTGCTGGAATCTCTGAGATCCTTTAGAGTACCTTTGATCACCCTTGGGTTGAGAAGAAGGAGGTGGTACCCTTTGGTATCTCTTGGCGTGATGTGGAGTTGGAGATTTCCTTGAAACATTCTGGGCCTCTGGAGGAGGTGTAGAGACCCTGTAGACTCTTGTTTTCTTTTCCATTTTCTTCTTTTGGTTTT
The DNA here is from genome assembly GCA_014218235.1 of Colocasia esculenta. Lineage (NCBI taxonomy): Eukaryota > Viridiplantae > Streptophyta > Magnoliopsida > Alismatales > Araceae > Colocasia > Colocasia esculenta. The sequence goes on from CM024753.1 coordinate 42,037,416, forward strand.
CAATTGAAACATGATTCTTCCTATTTGAAGCTTTTTTGTTCAATTTTTTCTTTTCAGCTTTCAATGTAACAATTTCACTTTGAACAATTTGATTTTCTAAGTCAGCAATTTTTTGCTTAGCATTGTTCCATTCATCATTTAATGGTCTGTTATGATACAAGCCTTCAATCTTCTTTTTCAGATGATTATTCTCCTCAAACGGTTGATTGCATTTTTCTTTTATTTGGTGATCATGAGCCATGTTGGAGATTTGTTTGTTCAATTGATCATTATCAAATTTGAGATTTTCATTATGATCAATCAATTTTTCATTTTGATTTTTCAAATCAGAATTTTCAGATTCCACATGATCATGATCTTCTTTCAACTTAGAAAACTTGATTTCATAGTTTTTGACTTCATTTTCCAATTTTTCATTCTCCATTTTCAATGTTTCATTTTCTTCATAGAATGCTTGAGCATTATCAATTATCATTTCATTCTTTTCCAGATTTTCTTTTAGCTTCTTGTTTTGATGTTTAATAGTTTTAAATTGTTTGCACATGTGCTCATAGCATTCTATCAATTCATTATAAGATATATCATTCTCTGAATCAGAATTGGATATTGAAGCATCAAATGGGTCTGAATTGGATTTACCTGATTCTTGAGAATTTCTTGACATCTTTGACATATGTGATCCTCTAGAGTCGTCTGAACGAGAAGAGCCTCTTGAGCTTCCATGAGCCATGTAGCATTTTTCATTGATTTCCCTTCCAGACTTGCATGTTTTCATAGAGGAGACCTGCATTTTATGAACCTTGTCATCAAACTCAATAATCATTGGTCTACTTATGATACTTGAGAACTCAGACATATTTCTGAGTATGTAGTAGATAAATAAACCAACCAACGAAGTGATCAGATCAGTTCAGAATCAATTATAAACCCGATCAGAGCAATTAAGCACACATAAACGGATATGCCAAATCACAACCGATGAACAGAAAACCCGCTCTGATACCAATTGTCAGGAATCAGAGCAATTAAGTGCACAAAAATAGATCTGCCAAATCAGTACCGATAAACAAAGAACCTGCTCTGATACCAATTGTTAGGATCGGATATTCGGTATTGGCAAAGCTAGAAGGGGGGGTTGAATAGATTTGCAGCGGAAACTTAAGCAATATGAAAATTACTTCGGATTAAAAGATCTACTCAATTAAAACCCCTTTGATCTGATGCAATGTGTGTGAGCAAACTAACAGTTAGTGTGTAGACGAAATCCCTATGCATGCATCTAGCGCAATACAGTGCAAACCATAAGTCAAACCACAGTGCACAAGGGATTTTTTAGGTGGTTCGGAGATCACACCACGTGACTCCTACGTCCACCCCCCACACAGTGAGGACACACTACTCAAGAACTGAGTACAACACACACACGAGCACACCGGCTCAACCACACACACACACGCTAGATCAAGTCCCCAAAAGATCAGATCCTCTAGCCTTGATCTGACCAACACACCACACACACGTTGTCTGATGCAAACACGCAATCAGAACAACAATCCACACTTCCACAACATCCACGTACTGATCTCAAATCAGTGCACACACACAGATATATGAAAGTAGTGAAAGGAGAAGAGTTTAGAGATGAAGAATCAAATCCCGATGTAGATCTCTTCTCGTTGGTCGTCCAGAAGACTCCAAGCTTTGTCTTGACAAGTATCAGTTGATGGAGAAGCTTGAACCACGGACGAACCGGCTTCAACTCCGCTTGGAAGGTTGTTCTTCTTTGTTCTGGGCAGAGAGATGAAGCAGGGCAGCAGGAAGAAAGCCTTGATCTTGACCTTTGCTTAGGGTTTTGGTATGGTGGCTCCTTGCTGCGAAAATAGCCTCATATGATCCATATATAGTGGTGTCCAAGCATAGAGAGTCGTGCTAAAAGGAAACACCAAAATATAGATCATATCCTGGCCATTAGATCTTCCCAAAACTCCGTCTGTCGACAGCCGACTTGCTGCTGTCGACAGATGCTGACAGGTTTGCAAGAACCGGAAGACTGGGCTTTCTGGAAATAGATTTCTGAGTGTATCTGTCGACAGGCGAAAATCATCTGTCGACAGATGCATCAGATGCACTATTCATCTGTTGACAGATGCACTGTCATCTGTTGACAGGTGCACTATTTCAGCAACTTGTCTTGTTCTTTTGCACTTGGATTTTGGGCTTTGTCTTGCATGGAATCTCACCTACATTAAAAGACATAATTAGTGAGATATAATGAACATATAAAACATGTGTTTCATTTGCATCCAATTGTCATTCTCATCATGTTTCACACATTCATAACACAACAATTTTGTCTTGTTCATGAAATGTTCATCATCAAAAACAAATATACCATTTGTGAACATTTCACATAACATCAATTAGTATTGCTCATCATCAAAAACATTTAAGCACTTGTTGTAACCCAACATTCTCCAATATGAGAACCCAACAGATACAAATTATAGTAGTTTTAGTTTAATTTTTTCAATTAATTTGTCGTCAAGTAAAAATTGTCTCAAAAATCATTAAGTCGACTTAATATCAACATCCAAGGGTCTAAATGGTGTCTAATTGAGATGAAATTTCAAACATAGGCTAATTAAGAGATGATATAAATTATAGTAATTTTATTTTTAATTTTTAAAATTAATTTTATGTCAAGTAAAAATTGTCCCAAAAATCATTAGGTCGACTTAATCTCAACATTTATGCATTGATAATTCTTAATATTTTATATGTTTAGAATCTATGATGACTTCAAATTTGAATTTATTTTTGGAACCGAATGTCATCCCATTGAATTACACACAATCAAAGATAGTACTAAAATTATATTAATAATATAAAAATATTATAAAATTAACGATAATTATATTTTATATAAGTGATCATGTCTTACGTATAATTTACTCTCTTTTAATTTCTTAGTATTATATTAATATTTTATTATAAATTTTAAGACGTTACAATTTTGTTTCTGTTTTCGGATTATTGGTGTTGATCTGATGGAATACATTGGTCATATCATGAACAACTTTCATGAAGAGCCCAAAGACTGGATCACCCTCATTCAGGCTGTAGAGAAGTCACACTCATTACTAGTTTGGATCACGATATGAGAAAGAAGGTCAAAAGTAATTCACTGTATCTTTAACCACTTACCTTCATTTGATGTGATTCTAGTTGGAGCTCGTAGAGGAAGTTGTAGGGAACAACTTTCAAGAAAAAGTCTTGAAGAGATATGCCCTCGTTTGAGATGTGTAAGACATGATAATCATGTATATGTAGATCATCATATGAGAGAGAATGTGAAGAATAATCTGCTATAACTTTGGGCACAGACTACCAATTGAGGTGATTCCACTTTGAGGACGAAGCTGAAGAAGTAGAACAACTTTGATGAAGACCTCGTAAGCATATCAGCCCTTTTAAGGCTGTAGAAGGTGTGATATCCCTGATAGTTTTAAAGGATATGAGAGAGAAAGGGGTGAGAAGAAAGGGGAGAGAGAAATGGTGCAACGTTGAGAATGATTTCTCCTCTAGCTTTGGGGCGATAGGACTTAGTGAGCAGAGCCTCTATGGGTCTCTTCACTTGGTGGTAGTCTTTTCCTATCCTATAGAGTCCTAAGATGTGTTTAAGAGAGAGAGAGAGAGAGAGAGAGAGAGAGAGAGAGAGAGAGAGAGAGAGAGAGAGAGAGAGAGAGAGAGAGAGAGAGAGAGAGTACAATCTCGAGTTAGAGAGAGAGTCCATGCATGAGAAGAGATGGAGATTCTATCTTAAGTTTGGATGACGAGTCTTCTTTTGAAGTTTACTCATTTTAAATATTCATCAAGTCACAAAACTAAAAAAATAAACCAAACAAGCCATTTTCCCACCGTATCTCAGCAGTACGGTACGGTACGGTACCTATCTACGGAGAATGCGGCACGGCCGATCCGGACGGTACGGCGAACCTTGGTTCTAGTTCCATCACCCAAATTACCAATAATGCTTTCAAGAGGATGATCTCTTAAGAATATGGGTTCAGAAATTACCGCAGTATTTGTATGAACTTCAGGAACATGATTACTTGAATCTCTTGAAGTTGGTATTTCAGTAACCTCATGCGCATTTGACACTTCCTACTCTTCAAGATTTGTGGATGGATGTTCAAGAAAATCATCTTCATCATCACGCATTGGAGCTCTGCAAAAATTAGGAATGTCAGTCTTTATTGAATTTTCATCAAAAATAACATGTGGAGATTCTTCCACAGTCTAATTTTTCAGAATATAAACTCTGTATGCTCTTGAAATTTCAGAGTATCCTAAGAAGATTGATTCAAAACTCTTTGCATCAAATTTATCAAAATTTTCTTTGTTGTTATTATGAACAAAACATTTGCAACAAAAAAATTTGAAGTATGACACACTAGGCTTTTTATCCTTTAACAATTCATAGGGGGTTTTGTAGACGTGAGATTTGGCCCATCCCCGCATGGTTCCATGGCCCAATAAGGCCCGTTTGACCATTTGTTGACATGCCTCGGATCCCATGTAGACGGCAACATCGACTGCCGCTGACTTCATGTTGGCGGCAATCCCCCTGGACGCCGACTCTAGTTGGCATCCACATATGTTGACGCTTGCATGGGGTTGGCAGCATCATCGTTTGACGTCAATATGGTTTACCTAGTCTGCGCAACTGCCCGAGATTCCAGCCCACTTGCGCCATTCTCTCGGCAATGCAACGCATATAGTCGTTCCCAATGGGTATATGGGCCACCTTGGCACCCCATTGACCCAGTAAAAATCCTATGTGGCCCCATCCTATTAGTTAAAGCCTAAACTCATGGATTTCCAAGTTTCCAAGTGTGTTTCTTCACAATTAGCATCCTAGGCACCCTAGCTACGACCCCCACTGTCTATATAACTCACCCTTAGGCTTTCTAAGTGGAGGGGGGGAGAGGCTGGACGTCCACATCATGCTACTTTGAGAGAGGAAAGAGAAAAATGCAACCAAGCTCACAGCCTTCCTTCTCTTCTACTTCTAATCATCTGGGGCATCTAGGAGGCTTCACCAAGGATTGGAGGAGCCCAGCAAGGAGTCAACCACGACCAGAAACGAGGATCATCTCACTCTTCTTTCTCTCTTCCCCTCTTCTCTCCCTTAAGTTTTTGCATGTCACACACACCCACAAACACACCCTAGGCACGTAGGGCACCCTCCTACACACCTATAAAGTGGTTTCCCAACCAAAAATGGAGGGAAAAAGGGTGGTCATAGCACTTGGCCACCCCTCTTCTCAAGTCCGAAACCGGTACGGGGCTCTACTTTTGGGCTTTCGTCTTCTGTTTAGGACGTTCACCACACCTCCTTTAGCCTAATAGAGTCTCTTTTTGTGGCAGGAACGCATCAAAGAAGACCGTGGAGCTCTCATTCTTTGGCCGACCGAAGAAGAAGAAGTTGGAGTCCCACAATCCACCGCTGTGTGAGGCTACTGCACCAACGTGATCAAAACACCTCCTTGGGCACAGGTAAGGCTCTGGCGATCGCAATCTCTTCTTTTCCTTTATGGTTTTCCTTGTTTTCTCCTCAGTCAACTCAGTCAATCGGGGAGTCAACGAAGTCAACCGACAACCCCTTCATTGCCAATGAGGGAGTAGCGACGTTCGTGAGCCTCCGGAGTACACCATAGTCACTGGGGTATGACGAAAGGATCGTCCACAGTCTATCTTTTGGCGATCGCGATGGGACCAGTAGTGCTGCCATGGTTTCATTCTATATCCAGGTAAACGGAAATCGAGCCCGCCGTCTACCCAGATAAGCGTCAACTTCTCTTGCCGTTTAGTTCTATATAACGTCCACTTATCTAGCCTTTTACACGTACTCCGCGTCAGTCGATCATGCCGTCAATATGTTTTTGATGAACTGAGCATCCATATGCTTGCCGTTTATTTCACAGAAACCTATTTTTTGACTGTTTTGATCTGTTTTGCTTTTTGTTTGCTTCTTGTCTGATTCCTAACGGTCCTCAGTCACGAGGGGTTCCTTCTTCTCATCTATTCTAGCCTCCCCACACATTTTAGGATAGCCCCTCTTTGGTTTACAACTTTTTACTCGGGGATTCCCTCTCGGGTAAATCGGGTTGGTTCCAAGGGGAACTCTATAAGTCCCTAAATTCTGTGGATTCCCTCATGGTACGAGGCAGGAGGACCTTTACCCTTCCCGTTTAGTTCACCTATTCACCCGGGTTTGAGTGAGTTTTGAGAGAACCAGCCTTGTCAAATCAAGTTAACACACGACCTCAACTTCTAAAATTTTGGGGACATTGTTTGATAACATTGTTTGGTAGAAATCCACTTTTCTCCACATAACAGTGTAATTAATCAGCTAAACCACCTTAAAATCAATAGGTTGTGTTTGCTAATGGACTCTTGGTTGAACTCCACCATGACTAACAATCCGGCATTTGAGTATGATGACAATATCAATGATGAGTTTGTCGGTATGGTTAACACTAATGTTCAGCCCGAGGAATCGGTTCAATCTTCTTCTCAAGCTGACAATGAGGATAGTGTGAGTTTGAGGGTCAACCCCACCTATGCCCTAGATATTAAAAAAGACCCCAAATTCTCCAAACTCCTCTCCCGCTATTCGCCCGAGGACATCATTACCATGCTCTCTAAGCATGCTGTCCGGGCAGCTGCCTCTCCTTCCCCTCCATCCCCTTCTCCTTTCCATGCTTCTTCATCTAGGCCCGTTCCTAGGCCCATCACTCCTTCATGTGTTTCCATCTCCCCTGTCCCCATTTCCACTCCGAACCCTTCCATTCCTTTACCTACTTCTGTCCCAACTCCTCCTTTCTCCTATCCACCCAATGTTCAGCCCACACCCCCCGCTCAATCCGAATCCATCCTTCGGTCAGAGATGGAGGGTCTTGTCAGAAGACTCTTGGCTGAGTCTCTATCCCTCTCCAAGCCTCACTCTCTCCTGAACTACTGCAAGCTCCCCAATGCTTACTTCCCTCCGGGTTTCAAGGCTCCGTAATACTGCAAGTATGACGGGACCTCTGACCCTCAATTCCACATTGCTAGATTTACCATGGATTCCCATCGGTGGTTATATGATCAGGTTCTTTTAGTCCACCTCTTCCAACAATCGTTAGAAGGGGAGGCCTTGAGGTGGTTCACCTCTTTACCCTCATCGGACCTTATCAATTTTGACATTGTCTCCGAGCGATTCGTCTCGCATTTCTCATACATGGCCACTCAAATCCCTACACTTCCCGACTTGGTGGCAGAAAAGATGAAGCCGGATGAAAACTTTGTTACCTTTGAAAACCGATGGAGATCCATGGCTTCAAGAGCCGACATACCCATCCTGGAGTCTCAAGCCATAACCATGCTAGTCACCAACACCACCCCTTTACTCCGTTCTGTTTTGATGCTAAGTGAGTTCCCCTCCTTCGCACATCTTTATAATCGAGCTAGGGTGGTTCAGAATCGGATCAAGGACTCCTCTCTTCCACATTTCTTCAAAGGGAAGCCCAAGGGACGTAAGGCTCCCACGACACTTACCACTGAGGGGGTGACCGTCAATGAATCCGTCAGTGCTTGCAGTCAACCGCTGAGGCCTCCTAACAAACCCTCCAACCCCCCTTCTAATCCTCACCAATTCCCGTCACACCCCTCCAAGCCTTATTCTGCTGTTCGTCCTCCTCCTGGCTACACCTGGTCCGGTCCCAAAAGGTCACACTACCCTCCTCTCCCTGAGACCCTCCAGGACGTATTCTTCGCCCTCATGTCTTGTGACACTATCCGACTCCCCCCACAAAGGGAAAGCGTCAATCCAAGGGCTGATACCTCAAAATACCATCCTTATCATAGAGCCCATGGTCACGAACTCCACAACTGCTTCACTTTCCGTGACTGGGTGTATGACATGAACGATCAAGGTAGGATAAACTGGGAGGACGTCAAGGTGGCCATAGCCAAGTCTAGGTACACCAAAAGGGACCTTGGCATTGTCCAAAACCCTCTCCCCAACCACCAAAGCTACAATCCCTCCTCCTCTAAGTCCCATGAAAATGTCCATACCATGACACATTCTGAACCACGGGTCGTGAGGAGAGAACAAAAGTGGGGGGTCGAAGGTTTTGACGAATGGTACCCATGTCCCTCTGTAGAGTCTGAAGAGCCCTCCACAACCGTAGACGTCATTTTAGAAGAGCGGCCTTTAGTTCTTATCCGACCCACTTGTTAGGAAGCCTACCCTTCCATTTATGTTTCCCCTGTCTATGAGCCATCCACCCATGGAACCAGACCTCTCCAGCTTATCCTCCCTAAATCCCAGGAGGACGTTCATGTCACACTCTGGAATCAGATTGTTCCTCCCCCTCCACGGCCATCTCAAGATGAGGAGGATAGTGGACCACCACCACCTGCAGACACTGAATATGACATTATGCAACACTTGGATAAGACTCCTGCAAGGGTGTCTATTTTGGAATTGATTCGGAGATCGCCGTCTCATCAGTCCACCCTCCTTCAATTCCTCCAGAAGATCATGGTCAACGATGACCTTCCTCTCAGTGGGGTCACTAATGCTATTCTCTCCCTCACCCAAGGACCATCAATCTCCTTCTTGGACAAAGATCTTGCTGCCCCCGAGTGTCGATCTCTTCCTCTCTGTCTTACTGTCACCCTCAACGGGGTTTTGGTAGATTCCACTCATATCGACACCGGGGCATCCATCAATGTGTGTCCGATGAAGACCCTAAAGCAATTAAGTCTAGGAGAGGATAATCTAGAGAAAGTCTGCTCCATAATTGCTGCCTATGACAACTCCAAGAGGGTTTCCAAAGGTAAGATCGCTCTTCAGCTCGAGATAGGACCCGTCACCATGTCTTCTGAGTTTCTAGTCTTAGACGTTGATCCGGCCTACAAGGCCATCCTTGGGCGTCCTTGGCTAGAACAAACTCTAGGGGTCCCTTCTACTGCCCACCAATGTTTCAAATTTCCCTTCAATGGGCGGGTTATCAAGATCAAGAGCATTCCTATCTTGGAAACCCTCAATTCCATCACTTCGGAGCAGATGCCGCACCTTTTCATTCCGGACAAGGGGAAGAAGCCGGTCATGTCCATCTTTGATCTTCCCTCTCCCCTTGATTTGAGCCAACCTCCCATGGTGGATGAAGAATTCAAGCATGTCCCATGTCCCCAAGGGAAAGGTTGGGAAGTAATGGCTAAGGTCGGCTACATTCATGGCCGAGGGTCGGGTAGGAACGAGCAGGGTTCTATCCATAGTGTTCAAACAAGAAGGTTGTTAGATTGGGCTGGTCTAGGTTTCCATCCGGACCCGATTCACCTGGACCCATTCATCCCCTATCAACCTCTGACTTGGACCCTGAAGGAGCATTTCGTTCAAGGGCCCCTCCAACCGGGAACCTGGGAACTTGTGGTAGAGGAGATGTCCGACTCCGAGAGCGAAGAAGAAAAAAAAGATGCCGAGTTTGAGGAGATCTGTGAAGACTTCGGCCTTCTTTCGCTCTTTAGTTCTGACTCTCCATCTCCCTCCTCATCACCTTCATCCCCTCCATCTCCTTCACAATCTCCCACCACTGAGATGTGCCCGGCACCTCACTCTCCTCCTCCATCCACTTCTTCCTCTCTTCTTTCTCCTCCTGTCCTCCCTCCATTCCTCACCTGGCCAGTCGAGGCTACCTTGAGTCAACAACTCATGGTTCTGGGCCTTGACTCCCAAAAAAAAATGCCAATTTTCAAAGGTGGGAATGCGAAGTCTCCGTCGAGTACCCTTCCTCTTTGGAGTCTCTTCTGCTCGGCCAGGGGCCAACGCTTTCCAGCCTGAATTCCCACTCTCGCCCGCCTAGGGGCACCTCCTCTGTACATAGTTTCGTACATAGCAGTCTTGTACATAGTAGTTTAGGTTCTAGTTTAGATTTTGGCTTAGAATTAAGTCTAAGGTCGGGTCTAGGTGTAGAAGAGTCTAGTTCCTCTCAGCCATGTGTTCATAAAGAGAAGGGTAGGCAAGTTCCTGCCCATTATGTCATGGCCTTGGCTGAGAGGTGTGCTAAGTTGAGTCACGTCCCGGAGTTTCTTGAGGAGCCTGCCCTTGTAGAGGCTGATTTTGAAGAAGGTGATTCTGTAGATGACGGTTTAGGAGTCTATCTGCTAGATTTCGATGAGAAGGGTGAGCCGAGAGATCTTGGGTCGGAAGAAGAGGACCCATTGAGCTCCTATGTGGATGACACAAAGAGGTTCGACGAGCCAACCATGGCTGCGGACGAGCCAACTAAAGAGGTCAATCTTGGCACCGAAGAATCCCCAAAGGTAGTTTTGATTAGTGCCAACTTGAGTGTTGAAGAAGAAGAAGCCCTTGTAGCTATCCTTAAAGAGTTCTCCGACAGTTTTTCTTGGTCCTACGAGGACATGCCGGGACTTGACACCTCTTTGGTCGAGCACCGGTTAGTCTTAAAAGCTGACGCAAAAGCTGTCAAACAAAAGCTAAGGAGGCTACATCCCAAGCTTGCACTCAAGATAAAAAAGGAGGTTGACAAATTGCATAAAGCTAAATTCATTAGGGTTGTGCTTTATCCACAATGGGTAGCTAATATCATCCCTGTGATGAAGAAGGATGGTAAGGTTAGGATCTGTATAGATTTCCGTAACCTTAATCGTGCTTGCCCAAAGGACGATTTCCCTCTTCCACACATAGATGTCCTAGTGGACAATACTGTAGGCTTTGAGATGTTGTCATTCATGGATGGTTTCTCTGGGTATAACCAAATCCGTTTGGCGGAGGAAGACTAGGATAATACTTCTTTCACAACGCCTTGGGGGACCTATTGTTATGTTGTGATGCCCTTCGGATTGAAGAATGCGGGAGCAACTTATCAAAGGGCAATGATGGTGATTTTTCACGACATGATGCATGTGCACATGGAAGTCTATGTAGACGATGTCTTGGTTAAATCAAAGACTCGACATGGCCATGCTGAGGTCCTTCGGGCAGTTCTCCAATGGTCTAGAGAACATAAGCTCAAAATGAAGAAGTGTGTCTTTGGAGTATCTTCTGGAAAATTGCTTGGGTTCATAGTTAGCAAGCGGGGAATCGAGATTGACCCCAACAAGGCCAAGGCAATAATCGACATGCCTCCTCCTAGGAATATCAGAGAAGTTAGAGGGCTAATTGGCAGACTTCAGTTTATCAAGAGATTTATCTCTCAGCATTCAATCCGTTGCAAGCCCTTCTATGAGATGCTTAAAGGAGAGGCTAAGTTTGATTGGAATGATAAATGTCAAAAGGCCTTTGAAGAATTGAAGAGTTATTTATTCAATCCCCCTGTTCTCGCTCCTCCGGTCTCGGGTCGGCCTTTACTGCTCTATGTGTCAACCACTGAAGATTCAACTGGAGCAAGTTTGGCCCAATATGACGACGAGAAGAAGGAGAGAGCGGTGTACTACTTATCCAAGTTGTTCAATGAGGTTGAGAAGAAGTACACTGCCATGGAAAGAATGTGTGCGTCCGTCGTCTGGGTTGCTCAGAAGTTAAAACACTATTTCCTACCGCATGAGGTGAAACTTCTGGCACGTATGGACCCAATTTGGTACTTGCTTGAGAAGCCCGTCCTGACTGAGCGTTTGGTGAGGTGGCAAAAGTTTTCTTAATCAATTTGATATCACCTACATCACCCAAAATCAGTCAAGGGACAGGCTATTGCCGAACATTTGGCCCACCACCCCTTACCTTCATATTCTCCTGTCGATGAAAGTTTTCCGGATGAAGAGTTAGGAGCCATTATCGATGGTGAAGCTTCATGGATACTTTACTTCGATGGAGCCCTCAATTACAAAGGGTGTGGAATAGGGGCAGTCCTCCTCTCACCGGAAGGGGTAGTCATTCCGCACGCCTACCAATTAACCTTCCGTGCCACGAACAATGTGGCCGAGTATGAGGCACTCCTAGTTGGGCTGAAATGGCATTGTTGCTCGGAGTCAAAGAGTTAAGGATAATTGGAGATTCACAATTAATACTCCGGCAGTCCCTCAGAAAGTATCAGACCCGGGATCCCAAGTTGAAACCATACCAAGAATTGGTAGGAAAGGTAGTCCGACAGTTTAGGAAGCTCACCCTAGTCCACACTCCTAGGGCTCAAAACATCTTAGTAGATTCACTCGCCTCCCTAGCTTCTTCCATCCCTATTCCGTTAGGGAGGTCTTCTGAAACCGTCTCTATCCAAATGTTAAGAGTCCCTTCTCATGTTGATCCTTGGTTCACTCAACTCGAGTCTCCTTCCTTTCGAGTCCATGCCCTCTCAAAAGAGCCTGAAATCGACCTCGAAGATGGTCATCCATGGTATTTTGACATCGAAAACTTTCTCAAAGATGGATCCTTCCCTGATTATGCCACCTCTGCTGATAGACGGGCCATTCGCCGCGTCTCGGAGTGCTATAAGATCATAGGTGGCGTCCTCTAGAAGAAATCTCTCAGTGGGGTTTATCTTCGTTGCCTTGATGAGATCGAATCTCAAAGCATTGTTGAAGCCGCTCACTCTAGTGAATGTGGTGGCCATGACAATGGTAGAGCAATTGCCCAAAAGTTGCTAAGACACTATTACTAGCATACCATGGAAGAAGATTGCCGTCACTTTGTCCGTCACTGTGCTAAATTCCAATTGCACGGTGACAAAATTCATGCTCTTCCTCTTATCTTCACCCTCTCATTGCCCCATGGCCTTTCACCATGTGGGCATTCGACACGGTCGGTCCTCTCGCAGTCAGAATCGGAGAAATCCGTAAGAAGTCCTTCATTCTGACCGCCACCGAATACTTCACAAAGTGGGCTGAAGCGGAAGCATTCATAGAAGTCAAAGCTTCAACAGTCGTCAAGTTCATCAATCGCAACATTCTTGCAAGATTCGGCGTGCCTCGGGACATCGTCATCGACAATGGACCGCAATTCACTTCACAGGAGCTTCGCGACATGTGTGGTAAATATGGCATTAATTTGCATCATTCATCACCATATTATCCACAAGGTAATGGACAAGCGGAAGCCACTAATAAAACTCTCATCAAAATCATAAAGAAAACTTGCAAATCTCATAACAATGCTGACTGGCCAGACCGCTTAATTGAGGCTCTTTGGGCTTACCGCACCTTGGTCCGAACTCCTATGGGGCAAACCCCCTATGCTTTGACATACGGATCAGATGCGATACTCCCATATGAGATCTTCGTCCCTTCGCTTTGAGTTCAATTAGATTCCGAGCTAGACCCCGATCAACGTCGGGAGGCCTTATTAGCACAACTTGAACTCTTAGATGAAAGGCGAATGATAGCGGCTGACCATGCGAAAGTTTATCGCCAAAGAATTGCACGTTTTTATGCCAAAAGAGTGCTTGAGAGAAATTTTGAAGTGGGTGAATTGGTCCTAAAGCGAAAAATCATTAAGGCACCAGGTCCCAAGAGTAAATTGCAAGAAAATTGGGAAGGTCCGTTCGTTGTCAAAGAAGCGTACTCAGGAAACGCTTATAGGTTAGTGGACTCCGAGGGAGTTGAGTTGTCGCATATTTGGAATGCAGTCTACCTCAAGACGTTCTACCCATAGTCAGTCGGTCGGTCAAGTCTGTTATTCATCACTTGTCAATGTCGTGGCTCTGAGACTCTACTTTTCACTTGGTCATTAGCAAGGTAGGGTCCCCTCACACACCGCACAATGTTGGAGTACTGTTCTTAGCTAGAAAATCATAAGTACACTGGACGGTATAATTTGGTCAATATAACCCTATTCTCTTTTTATTCGGTCAAGTTTGGAGGGGGCAAACCATGAGTAGGGGACCACCCACTTTCACCTAAAGGACAAGGTCACCATAAACAGGGGCAATCAACAAAATACAAAAGGGCTAAATGATAAATCAAGCCTAAAAGGAGCAAAGAAAAGCCAAGAATGTCAAAAAAGGGTAGCAAAAAGTACGTACCCAGAAAAAGGCTGACCAAATCAAGGAGGTAGCAAATAGTACGTACCTCCACCCCAGAAATGAAAAGAAATGAAAAATACTCCTGAAAATAATTGTTGACTAAGTCTTTTAGTGTGAAATATTGGTTTGGAAATAAAAAGTGGTTTAAACCAAATCCTCGCATGACCTATTTATTTTTTCCAATTTCTCACTCTAGGGGCAACTTAACCTTATAAGACCCTCCATAGTGGAAAATATCAAGAAGGCTAGGGGTAGTATCCAATATCAAGGATTTCATGCACAATCCTCCTTGCTCATGGCCTATGTGGCTAAGTAGACTATGAGGACCTTATACCTTGACCTGTGATGAATATGTGTTTTAGAGTAAAAAAATAAAAATCCAAAAAAATGAAAAATGAAGGAAAAAGATAGAAAGAGTCTCACGATGTATATAGTTTTACTATGTACATACCTTTTCCTTTTATTTTAATTCGAAAAAAAAAATCAAAATCCAAAAAAATAGTGGTATCATGTATATATACTAACGTTTCCTTTATTTTCTTACTAAAAAAAAATGAATGTGCATATTTCCCTTCAGTCATTTTATTTTTATTCGTGTTCATATCTTTGATTAGAAATTAGCCCCTTGACCAGATCTCAAGAACTGTATATCTCTTAGGCAAGGGGATAAAAATAGATCTACACTAACTTTTTTCCTTTAAGTGTTGTGGATGCAGAAACCAAAGCACAAAGACACACCACTCAAGCACAAAACGTCAAAATCTACAAAAAATCCACTATGAAGGGTAATGTTCTGTACATATCATAACAGGGGCATACCCTTGGTAGTACAACTCACTCCTCTCTCCTCTCTTCCTCACTAGGCTTCTGCCTACGTGAGCTGCTCACCTCCTCCTTCTCCCTCTCCCAACGCCGATCTGGGAGAGGAGGTCTCGACGCCGTCGACGCCTTGGGTTGTGGTAGCCCTCCTCGCGCCACGGACGGGTCTCCCAATGACACAATGTCATCAAGAGGCCCGTACACCAACCCGGTCCTCCCTGCCGCCTCCTGCTGGGCCTGCCGCTGCTGCTCCCGGCGCTTCTACAGCACCCAGCTCTTCAAAAACTCCAAATCCGCGACAGCCTGAGCTCGCTCCGCAATGGCCTGCGTCCGGTCCGCCTCTGCCTGTCTCTGTCTCTCCCTCGCCTCGAATAGGTGACCCTCCATCCTCGTCAAATCCAATCGCAGATTCTCCATCTGCGCTTAGAGGGTCACCCCCGCTCCCTGCCGCTGCACATAGATGAGCAAACATGTCAGGATGATCAAATCATGTGCAGAAAAGGGTGGTGATTCAATATCTCACCTCAGCCTCCAACTCCTGGACCCTCGCCTGTGCCCGGTCCAGTGCCTCCTATAAGCGGACCGCTAGGTCCTCTCTGGCAGGCTGTGCAGACGAGCTCGCCCCCGCGCCTCTACTCGCCTGCACCCTCGCTAGCTCCTCTTTCTGCATTCACCTACCTCGGTCAGTCATCAAATAATTTCAAATTTCAAACCATGATCAAGGGTGAGATGCGGCTTACCAGTGTCCATATCTCTGCGCGGAGCCTCTCCATCTCTACCGCCTGCTCCGCCAGTCGCCCCTCCAGGAGGCGTACCGCCTGTGACTCCGTCATCTGTCATTCACACATCAAGGTTAGAATCAAGCCAAGCAATTCAAATGACAAAGGCTTAGAGTTTGCAATTCGCTTACCGCTCGCCGGTCAAGCCGGAGTCGCCCGACATAGCATATGCGGTAGTCCTCCAGGTACGCCAAGCTGTCCTGGACGGCCGTCTGTCGGAGCACCTGCTCTCCTCCCTCTCGCCAATAGGCGACGGTGCTCCCATGCTCCTCCCCCCAGTCCCGATCCTCGGAGAAGAACCGTCGGTGGGAGTGCCCTCTCTCCCAAGGGAGGGTACCTCTACGGCCGGCTGGTGCCAACCCAGGGTCCGCACCACCAGCTCCAGGTAGAGGACCTCGCTTGTCCCCAAGTAGAGAAGGAGGAGATGGCGGTCGAAGAGAGGTCGACCCACTGCCACCACAGGGTGGGACGCGACTGCCTCCCCCACATACGGGGTCTAGATGACTTGCAAAGAAAGAACACTGGTTAGTCACATCAAGAGCAATTGAAAGGAAGGAGGGTAGCTAGTTGAGATTTGTACCTGGTCATGGGGGTAGTGGTCCAGTGCAGCCCTCACGTCCTCTACGCGCCGGTCCATCACCCTCGGATCCGGCGCCACCTCCCACCTAGCCATGAGGGGCACCATGGCTAGGCTCCCCTCTCTCGGCACCCCGCGTCCCATAGGGAAGCGGGTATATCCCCAGATCTACAAGAAGAAAAGCAATCTCAGTCAGGCAGTTTATTCAATTTAATTCAATGACGAGCATGAAAGAAGATTTGCATACCTGTAGAAAGGGGGTTAAGACTCCGGTGCTCTAAGAACGCCGCGAGCTACTAGGGAGGAGTGAGAAGAGATGCCCCATCATCGCGGCACCCCAAGCATACCACCCTGCCTGCTCTAGGTCCCGGAGAAGAAGGATGAACTTGCAGTTCATCTGAGATGACTGCGTCGCAAATAGGAGCCGTCCGAACAGGTAAGACACGAAGATCCGGATAGACCGCTCCTCACTCCGGTCTCCCAGCTGGAGCGATCTCCGCACCCCAGTGTAGAACTCCTCAAGGGTCTCTAGAGGTCCTCTCCTCCGGCCTCTCAACCCCACTGCCACTGACAACGACCGGAGCAGGATGCTCCGGATCGGTCTCCTCCTCCCGGCCACAAACTCTGGCCCCAACAACTCTACTATGTCATCATAGTAGTCCCTCCTCTCCTGTCCTACTACCGGTTCTCCCTGAACCGGCAGTCCAGTCAGATATGCCACGTCCTCCAAGGTGGGTATCATGTGTCCCCAAGGCATGATGAATGTGTAACACCCTCCTCCGACTTCACACAAACACATACATATAACATACATATAAACTTTAATCGGAAGAGGGGTTACGCTGATAAATTTTCGTCATGGGTAGATAAATCCGTGTAATGCTCAACATTAGCAAACCATTCAACAAAGGCGTGTTTGAACATATTATACTTCACAAGGTAACAAAGTACTAATACTCATTATTTACAAGAGCTAAATTTCTCTCTCTAATTTAATACATCATAAACTAAAAGAATCTACTAAAACTACACTATTCTTCTTCATCTCTTCATCGTTCGCAGCGGAATTGGGATTCATGTGTAGCTGAGATTATACACACCTTCAATCTGAAAGGGTTGGAGGAAACAAAGGCATGAGTCAGAAGGACTCAGTAGGTGAAAGTAAACATATATGGATCGAAAACACATTTGCTCATGAATTTCATACTTAACAGAAACATATAGCTCAAATTGTATTCATAATAAGCTCAAACAAATCACAGAATAAGAGTCATATTTGTCTTTCAGAATTCAGACCATAACTTGATTTGGAAACGAACTTGACAGGCATCACTGCTCTCAAGAGATTACTAAATAGACGTAAATACATCCTCAGTGCCTAGGCGATTCCAGCACCTTAGATCTTGTTCATTGCGTAAGAACGGGGTTTATTACCCACCATCGTCAGTCCATTGACTTGGATTTACCTACAAACTGTCGCCCTCAGCTGATCACAAGTGGCTGGTGCTACCACAAGTGATCCTAAACCCTCTTTTGAAGAGAACACTGTCTTCATATCATAAATTTCTTTTCATGAGCATAACAGAGATTGGAAATCCAAAGCTAGTTTTGATTGAGAATTAATACAGATATCTTGGTGACAAAGTTGCTCGGAGTTCAATAATATAAGATAGACAATTGGTTGAGACAGGGTTATGACTTAAAGCCAATAACTTTGAAAGGTTGAAATCACATAAGAACCCAAGAATATGAAGATCCACAATTGTCATCACAAGTTATTCACATCTCATAAGGTGTTCAAACATATGAACTCTCAGGTGATCAGGTTTTATAAACTTAGTTACCGAACACTGGAGAATAGACTCAATCGGAGTACTACTCATAATTGTCAACTTTAAGAATAACCCAAGGGAGGTTAAGGTACATAATGTGGGTAAACTTTGCTGTAATATGACAGTAAATACCAAGGTAATTAAGTGGGTAACTTGCTAGGCTTTTAGGATGAAGTTTAAGCAAGGATTCATACATGAAAAGTTGCTGAAATACAAGTCAGGGTGGTAGTTGTCGACAGCTAGGAAGGGGTTGTCGACAGATGGCAGCAGACAGAGCTTGGTTCTTGCTGGTTCTATGGGTATCTGTCGACAGCAAGGGGCTGTCTGTCGACAGCTAGCCACAGTCCAGAGATCTGAAGTTCAGGAAAACTTGCGCCTGTCGACAGCTATGGGCTGGCTGTCGACAGATAGCAGCAGTCCTTCCAAAAATGACTTTAAATCCATCCTAAACACCCTAATTATAGAAATTATAGACCAAGGCATGTTTTATATCAAATAGAAGAATCGAATTGTAGTTCTCACAGGGGTTTATAAGCTAAACAAGCAAGATGAAACAAGAGGTTTACAAACCATACTTGTCTAGCTAGAAGCTAACATGACATAGCACTGAAAGTATGGCCATTATAACAAGGATTAAATGGAAAGATCCCCACAAAATAAACATTAATACTCAAGGTATTTAAGGCTCCAAATCAAAGTTTGAGGTACAAACATCTAAATGGAAAGTAATCACACTGTTCTAAGGATATGGTGACTTCTAGCAACACTCTATAACCGGTACAAAGATCAAGGGTGGAAGAAGAAGATAGAAAACAATCTTTAGAGTGGAAAAAGGTTGTTCTTCTCCCATTAAGAACGTGTTTAACAAAACGGAAAGAAAAACAGAATAGCTTCAGGTACATCATCTTGTATGCTTATCAAGAGGATTTTCTTATCATGTGGGGAGGACAGAACCGAATCAATGGGAGATGAATCCTACCTTGCTAAACAAGTGAACTTCCACATGATCTTGATGAAAGAGCCTAACCCAGTAAAAGAAAACTCCTTTCCAAAGTAAATAACTTGCTAGCAATGGTAGCAGCTTCAACAACAAGTTGAGTTCAAGGTAGAAGTAGCTATAGCTGTAGCAAGAGAAGAAACTGAAATAGTTGCAGAAGCTATGAGGCCAGGAACTCCAGCAGCTCCTCCAGCAGCACTTCTAGCAGCAAGAAGTAGGAAAGACAAGAACATGGGCAAGTACAAAGGGTGTAGAAAGGTGTGTGCGAAGGGAGGGGAGTGGCTTTTATAGACCACATAACTCCTTATGCAGAGGCACGTCGACCATGAGGTGTCATGGTAAAAACCCTTTTGTTTTCACCCCAACACGTAGCTCATGCATGTTTCCTATGGTTTACACGTAGTTACCCATGGTTTTAACCTTATCCTGATGTGTGCTGGCCTCCTCAAGGCCTCACGCGTAAGCTCCAGGAAAAACCCAGAAATTGATCACCGTAAATGACCCTTAATTCAGCTGGCCCAATAATCCCTATGTAAAGGTGTTCAAACGACGTTCGTTTGTGTTGAAATTTCAACCATAGCTTAATATGATGGTTTTACAAATTATGGTGATTTTAGTTTAATGTTTAGAATTTATTTTCCACTGGTTGAAAAATTGCCCGAAAAATAGTTGCGTCGACTAAATCTCAAAATCCGGTCGTCAAAAATTCCGGATAATTACATATTTTATATCACCACATTTTTCTAAGAATTATGGTGTTCTCAAATTTCATTTTCATTACAGTTTTCCGGTGTCGCTCTGTCGGGGTGCGCACGACCGAAAGTGATACCTGGGTATGATAAAGTGTCTTAAACACACCTTAAATCCTAAATATCTCAATGTAATTCTAATTAGTTTGCATAAACAAGAATTTATAAGTAAAACATGATATTTAAAATTCGAGGGTATTACAGACTGCCTTGCAATCCTCCTCCCACCGCTCCCAGAGCGCCTCTAAGTACGGCACGTCCACGTGGAATGGGCGCACCGAAGGAGGTGTCCTAACCCCATCCGTGCTATCCGGGTCTGCTGGGCCTCCGGTAGCGCCCGGTACCACGCCCAACACAAGTCCCATGTCACTCTACTCCTCATTCGGCCTTTACCCTGCAGAAAACACAGAAAATCAAACGTCAATATCGATTGCCGTTAAGAAATCACTGACAGCAAGGCGTATGCCGTTTACAAAGAATAGGCGTCCAGGGTTTGCCGTCTAGCTTAACAGTCGGCGTCCAACCCTTGCCGTCAAGTTCACATGGACAGTATGGGGGGTGGACGTTTACAGGAGACCAACATCAACCGATGTTGACGTTGAATTCCTGTCAAAGCCGACGACGTCTCCTTTGTTTCCCCCCCCCCCCCCTCTTTTCCACCTTGTACAACCACGTCCACACAAAGGTTTTTAGGGTTCGATTGGCCTACCTTTGGTCTTCGAGGCGCTTCCGCCTCCGTCTCTTCCCCCCCTCCGTCGTCTCCAGCATTTTCCTCATCCTCCGGTGCGCTATCGCCGTCGGCACCAGCTGCCGTAACCTCCTCTTCCTCCGCCATGCTCTCCTCCCACGTGTTTTCCTCCTCAGCCAGTTGAAGGCATGTCCGAAGCATTAGTCGCTTCCCTCTCGCCATCGGGTCTAGCCACCACAGTCAGAAAAAGATTTGAAGAGTTGAAGAGGAGGATTTGAAATAGAGATCTGAAGATTTGAAAGACGAGATAGAGAAAGAGTGAGAATGAGTGTGGTAAAGGGCAGAGGCGCTCCGGCATTTGGAAGGAAGAAATGGTGCTGGAGAAGCATCGGTTCGCAAAAAGCTATTTTTTGAAGTTGACGTCAAGGTGCTGTCATTAACCTTTTTGTGACATCAACCATGTGACCGTTGATGTACTGTAGACGTCCAACGGGTAGACGTCTATGTCTCATCCTTGTCAGACCTCGAGATCCGGTCGACGTCCTGGTAATGGACGTCGAGTTTGAATTAGGCGGCCATTGATGTGTGCGTCTACTATCTCTCAAGTAGTTAATGGCTATCAGTTGACCGTTTACCTCGTGTCGGCGTCCATCGATGTTGACGCCAACTACTCCGCACTCAGTCCTCACAGAACACTCAATTCACTCAATTGAAGGCTATTTGACACTCCATTGGATCCATTCAACACAACTCAAGCCATTTCACACAATGTGACTCATTGTTTATTCATTTAACTTGTGTTACACTTATTGGAAATTGGGAAGATACATCACTTTACCCTACGAGCCATAAAGAAAACACAAGAAATGGGGCAAATTGTGTCATTAAACTCTTCATACTTCCAAATATCTTCCTGATTCTCTTGCACTGCCTGCCCCACTTTCCTGCTCTCAATGTACTTCTCCCAAGTCTTCCTTGCCTTCTTCATCAGCTTTTCGTTCCTTCCCAGGACAATCATGTCGGTGCAGTAGGATGAAATTGGAATTCCCCGTGGAATTCCAAGCTAACAATGGCACCGATGTGGCTGGTACACCACCATCCGATCAGCCCCGATCAAGCACAAGTCTCTGTCCTCCCTGGTTCGAACTCTAAATTCAATGGTCCTCATGAACAGCGGCCTGACTATGAAGTCCTCCATTACCAGGTAGGCTAAGTGATCTCGCCAGGCATCCCTGCTCTTCAGGTGAGCTGTCACACACTTGATCTCATCCTCTGGCTCGTACCATGCCCTACTGTAGTGCACCGAACTCCGAAGGAAGATTCTAGAGGGGGTAGGTTGCTTCTCAGCAAAATCAAATTTCAAGTGAGCCTCCATCCATACCTGAAGCAGGAACAAGCTCCCGCATGTGCCTCCGCCTAAGCTCATTATGGTCAGGGAGCTGTAGAGGTGCGCCAGCACTGCAGGGGCAAGTGACTGCCCGCACCACAATAGAGTTAGGATTCCCACATGCTCGTAGAGGAGGAAGTCGCCGCTAGTGGGGAACATGAACACTCCATCCAGGCAGAGTGTCATTCCTCAGGTCGCTCTCTCTCCGCCAATCTCCTTCGCATGCTGGATCAACCACTAGGCCAGCTAGTCTAGGAAGATCCCATGTTTGTTCGTCATCCTCAGCACCTCCTTCTTGTCTCGTATGATGTCCGCCAGGATCTCTTCCCATGGGAGAAGAGGTGTCGTCATGTCGTACTCCAGGCACCGCTTCCAACCCAAGAACAGCTCTACCTCCTCCAGCAACACGCTCTCTTCAAACCCCTGGAACACGAATGTGTGTGTATGCGGGTGCCACCGCTCCACAAGCGCTCCCAGGGCATCAAAGCCCCACCACATATCCTTCATGTTCTTTGCCAACACCACCATAAAGCTCAGGTTCCACATCCCGATGAAGCTTCTCATGTCCAAGGTGATGGCATTCACTAAATTCACTAGCCAGGAGAAGGCTTGCACTTGGCCTTGGCTTGGGAAGGCAGGCACCTCCTGCACATCCATGGATACCATGAGAGAGGTTTTTTTGGGGCATTTTCAGCCTAAGAAGAAGCAAGAGCAGACAATACGTACCTCTCCGTTGGCCAGTCTAGTGCTCAAATGCCCCGGAACTTCACTCAGGATCCCTGGGTTCATGCTCGTGGACTTTCCGGTCGACGAAGAGGCCATTTTTACTGCTTCAGTCCGTCCTTGGGTCCTCTGGTTCGCAACTGAGAAAGGGGGGACGAAAGGAAGAAGATAGAAGAGTCCTAGTAGACTCCCAATACCTATATTTTCGGCCTGATCTGCTGGCCAGTAGACGTCCATATTGTTGGACGCCAGTTTACTATTAACGACAATATACATTGACGTTGACTTTACATTGGCGGCAATCGGCCTGGATGTTTACATCCCGGAATCCTTAAAGCTTTATTATGCAATTTGGCCATTATTACTTATCTTGTGCTTTAAGTTGTCTTGCAGATGTTTTAAGCATAAGCGACGCTTCAAATTCAAAAACACTCATGCGACCGTGAGTGTTGCACAGGTATGTCTAACATAGGACCCCACCAGAGGCGAATAATTTAGCGACCGTGAACACCGAGTTCCCCTTTACCAAAAACTATGACGAGTTTGCGATCTCTCAGTTATTTGTTGGCCTTTAGAATTTTCCTCTGGTTCTAACTTGCATTATAGATAGGAAACCCAAACCAGCATGCATTGCTAACCGCTTTCTTGCTAACTCAAAAAAAAAATGGAGATGTTCCTCAAATTACTCTATGGCTCCCCAGTTCAGGTGGCCTACCGGGCCAGCACCTCTTACTTGAATATTTGAGCTGATTTGGGCCTTTGTTGTCCCCCCTTCGGGAACTTGTCCCACCGTGCAAATCACAGATAATCATTCCAGTCTTGTTGAGTTCATGTGAACCTTTTGCTAGTCATGAGCTTAATTTTGTACTCTAGGCTTTCCAAACATTGATTCCAGTTAGAATCTTTTGATAGTCCTTTGAGAGATCAACCAATCCTTGTCTCCACAGCCCCCTAAATCTGGACAGACGTCCTAATTAGGCCAGCAAGCCCAGACGAGCTCCAGTTATGAGACTCTCTCGATTCAACCGTCATATTACAACTCCTTTGACTCAGACACACCGGAAACTAGTCAAAGTCCAACACGGCAATGCCAGGGACCCTAACATTGGGCTGCAGTTGTAGTTACACGGGTAGATCACCCTCCCTCTTATCCACATTTGTCTCTCAGACGATTCGTTATTTGTTTCTAGCCTAAATCTTTCGTATGGCTTGCTAGAATTCCAATCCTCGGAGATGGCCCTTCTATTAAATCTTCGCGTCCTTTGTTTACCGAGACACCAACCTTTCAATCCGCTCTGCTCCCCTGCAAGACTGGATGTCTCGGAGGGGCATTTGTAGACGCGAGATTTGGCCCATCCCCGCATGGTTCCATGGCCCAATAAGGCCCGTTTGACCATTTGTTGACTTGCCTCGGATCCCATGTAGATGATAGCATCGACTGCCGCTGACTTCATGTTAGCGGCAATCCCCCTGGATGCCGACTCTAGTTGGCGTCCACATATGTTGATGCCTGCATGGGGTTGGCGGCATCATCGTTTGATGTCAATATGGTTTACCTGGTCTGCACAACTGCCCGAGATTCCAGCCCACTTGCGCCATTCTCTCGGCCTTGCAACGCATATAGCCGTTCCCAACGGGTATATGGGCCACCTTGGCACCCCATTAACCCAGTAAAAATCCTATATGGCCCCCTCCTATTGGTTAAAGCCTAAACTCATGGATTGCCAAGTGTGCAAGTGTGTTTCTTCACACATAGCATCCTAGGCACCCTAGCTACGACCCCCACTATCTATATAACTCACCCTTAGGCTTTCTAAGTGGAGGGGGGGAGAGGCTGGACGTCCACATCATGCTACTTTGAGAGAGGAAAGAGAAAAGTGCAACGAAGCTCACACCCTTCCTTCTCTTCTTCTTCTCATCATCTAGGGCATCTAGAAGGCTTCACCAAGGATTGGAGGAGCCCAGCAAGGAGTCAACCACGACCACAAACGAGGATCATCTCCTTCCTCTTTCTCTCTTCCCCTCTTCTCTTCCTTTAGTTTTTGCATGTCACACACACCTACAAACACACCCTAGGCACGTAGGGCACCGTCCTACACACCTATAAAGGGGTTTCCCAACTAAAAACGGAGGGAAGAAGGGTGGTCATAGCACTTGGCCACCCCTCTTCTCAAGTCCGAAACCGGTAAGGGGCTCTCCTTTTGGGCTTTTTTCTTATGTTTAGGACATTTACCACATCTCCTTTAGCCTAATAGAGTCTCTTTTTGTGGCAGGAACGCATCAAAGAAGACTGTGGAGCTCTCATTCTTTGGCTGGCCGAAGAAGGAGAAGTTGGAGTCCCACAATCCACCGTTGTGCGAGGCTACTGCACCAACGTGATCAAAACACCTCCTTGGGCACAGGTAAGGACCTGGCAATCGCAATCTCTTCTTTTCCTTTGTGGTTTTCCTTGTATTCTCCTCAGTCAACTCAGTCAACCGGGGAGTCGACGAAGTCAACCGACAACCCCTTCATCGCCAACGAGGGAGTAGTGACGTTCGTGAGCCTTTGGAGGACACCACAGTCACCGGGGTACGGAGA
This sequence comes from Colocasia esculenta, assembly GCA_014218235.1. Classification (NCBI taxonomy): domain Eukaryota; kingdom Viridiplantae; phylum Streptophyta; class Magnoliopsida; order Alismatales; family Araceae; genus Colocasia; species Colocasia esculenta. The sequence continues at coordinate 42,062,571 of CM024753.1, forward strand.
AAGGATCGTCCACAAGTTTTTCTGGTCTTTGGTCTTAACAATGCTCTATTCAAAATGAAATTAGCTATCTAAGAACATAGTTCTAGCCATTTCCACAAGTGTTCTGTTTTTTCTTTCTACAACCCCATTTTGTTCTGGAGTTCTAATGGAAGAAAAATTATGGAGTATGTTCAGATTAGTACATAGACCAAAAAAAGATTTATTTTCAAACTCACCCCCATGATCTGTTAAAATGGATTTTAATTTGAAAGACAAACCTACTAAGGCAGAATTGTAAAATTTTCTGAATTTTGAACATGCATCACTTTTATGGGATAAGAATAAAACCCAAGTGTATCTTGTAAAGTCATCAATGATCACAAATCCATATCTATTACCACTAAGACTTTGAGTTCTGGTTGGACCAAAAAGATCCATATGAAGTAACTAAAGTGGTTTAGATGTAAGTACATCATTGAACACTTTAAAAGATTTTCTTGTTTATTTTCCTTGAGCACATATCCCACAAATTGGATTGTCAATGATAGGGAAAGATTCAGGAAGACCTTTTACAAGATTCATTCTTATGAGTTTGCTTATGGTGGAGAAACTTGCATCACCTAATCTTTTGTGCCACAACCAAGCAATGTCATTTGAATTTGCAATCAAACAAACATTTGAAGAAGAATTATCACTCAAATCTATCATGTAAACATTATTTTATCTTTTTCCAATCAATTTGATTTTCTCAAAAGATGAATCAATTATTTTGCATGAATCAGATTCAAAAAGAATTTTGTGACCATTGTCACACAATTAACTAATGCTAACCAAATTGTAATTCAATCCTTCAACTAACCAAACATCATCACTCAAGGTTATGCAAGACTTACCAATCTTTCCTTTGCCAATTATTTTGCCCTTATTCTTACCTCCGAAGGTGACTGATCCACCTTCCTTTTCAAATAAGTAAGAAAATTTATTTCTGTCTCTCGTCATGTGCCGTGAGCATCCACTGTCAAGAATCCAGATGTTTGAATTGGATGCACGACTTTTGTCACGCCCCTCCAATTTAGCAGCGGAATAAATCGGAGGAGAACGTGAACAACGAGTGTGGTAACGACAATTGCGCGTACTTTCGCAAACATCAGAGCATCTAATAAACAATAATTGGAATAAACTCTTTATTTCATTATAAAATCACTAAGATTATTACAACCACTAATTTATAGGCACACATAAGGCTCAATGACATCATTACATTGAAAAGAAATCTAAAGCAATAACTACTAGACTCCATTGTACTAGGGCAACTTCATGACTTGACTCCGGGTCACTTATCACTCGGGTCCTGTCCCATTGGTGTGTGTAACGTCATTGTCCGACTTACCTAAGATAAAATAACAAATAACGAAGGGTGAGCGATAACGCCCAGTAGGACTTAAATCTCAGGATCAAGCAGGCTTTAAATAATTAATACATTAAATGGCAGAGTAACTAATGATAGAGCGAGTCATGTAAAGTCGAGAAAGTAATAGCACAAGTAACATGGTTTAGATAGCAGATGAATCAAATATAGCAGGATGATTAAAGTCAAGTCACGATAGAAACGATAACAACGCAACAGCATGTAGCGACAATGGCAAGCAATAACAAGCGACATGTATAGCAAGGAGAGATAGTAGTTGGTCATGTAAAGAGTAAATTGCATTTTGAATGATTTTCATCAATCGAGATAGTATAGCACTTTTGATTAACTTTTGTCAATCGAAATAGTAATGGCACTTTGGTTATTCGTAGATAGCTGAGAGAGTGTAGCACTTTTATTGTCATTAGACAACGAGAGAGTAGAGCACTTTGAATGTGATTAAGTAACGATAGTACGCAATAACTCAAGATAGCAAGTATCAAGTAGATCAAGTAGAGCGTATAACAAGATAGCGTGTAACGAGATACGTGTAATGAGATAGCGTGTATGGTTTCACATCGGTGCACTAGTAGAATACGACAATAGTCACTTCTAGGACAGTAGCCGTTCAGTAACAGTCTGCGATAGCACAGTAATCACACAATATGTCTGAACTCTTCAGACTAATAGTATAGCAGTTTGTGATAGCACAGTAATATCACAGTACGTCTGAACTCCTCAGACTAAAAGGATAATAGTCAGATGTCTAGCCAATATAGTATAGTCAGAACCGGTGCAATGCAGAACACCGTCAATAGCCCCTGCAGGTATTTTCGGGTGGCTCTCTGCCCCCAGGACTAGATTGGAGCCCCTCAAACACTCTCCGTGCCCTGAACAGTATGCATTCTTGTCAGTAGAGTCACAAGACCCATTATAGCACTAGACAGTCAGAACAATACAAAACAGTAAGAGCCACATAGCTCAAAGGCACCAAGAAAGTAAGAGATGAATAGACGAGATAGTAGAGTGAACGTGTATAGATGAGCGAGTAGAGTATAGATGAGATCATATGGTCATTGCACGTGAAATGTCGAGTAAAGAATGATAGTAACAATTGCACAACACGCGCTCTTGGTCTTGGCAGTCAGGTGGAATACACTACCTTTCTGCTGGCCATGTCAGATCCAGAGGTCCGGCGTGAAATCAAGGTAAGAACGAGAGCAAACTAAGGTTGTTTGGATCTTGTCGATCCCTAAAGGGTATCATAGGTGTTAGGGTACCACCAGCTCGTCGACCATGTGGGAATCCATGGACAGAGGAGACTTACGGAGGTCTTGAACAAGGATTCACTAGTCCGGCAGAAGGAATATCTGACAGAGAGTTCGTCCAAGTCAAGGAAAGTGTGTATATAGAAACAAGCGCCCGATGTTCTAGAGGAATTCTAGAACAGTGGAGCGTCGGTAACGGTATTCCCAAACAACGCGAGAAACGAAGACAAGTTCATTTAAAATAGAGCAATTTAATGTACATTATTGTAATAATTTAACCAGATACATTATGAGATATTTTGTGCCAAGTCAAGCCATAATTGGATGGTTTAAGTGTGTGAACATGTGAGAGAAATCATATATATAAAGATTTCGTGTTATTACATTTTAAATCATTCAATATGACTCCATTTTATAACATGTGTTTTTAGAAAGTTTGATAACAAGGCAAGAAGTGGATAATCGGCAAGTAGAGAGCATGATCATGAACTTAAAATCAATTAAAAATTATGTAAACATGTTTTAACTTTGATATGGGTTGATAAATGCATGTTAAGACTTTCTATAACCTTCTTAGAAGAGATCAAACTCACACATGCAAGGAACGACGCAAAACGACGGAAACCAAGATGTATGCCTTTTAGATGACAAATGCAATCCCATCCCTTCACTTCGTAAGGTCATGACTCATTTATTTTTCATTCAAATCTCACACATGAATATACCAAATTGAAGCCCTTTGAATGAGGAATCCAGCAAAGAAAACGGCTCGTTAATCTGAGGTTTATAGAAAACGTTATGGCCGATTAAGTGGACATAGGTAGAAGGCGACACAATGCCTGTCGCCTTCAGAACATGAAGGCGACCATGATCTTGTCACCTTCTGAAAAAGACCATGAAACGGCCTGATTTTTGGTATGGGTCGCGACCATGATGTTGTCGCTTTATGGTAGCGGCGTGTCGACCTGTCGCTACCTGAAAATGACGTTTGCGTTGCTTTTTCTACCTATTTCCAACTCCGACTTGGATTGGGTTTGACAGCTGTGGGTTTGAAAAATCAAAACAAATGATAGGGTGATCCAAATCGAGTGAAACCACCTTTGTTAGTTAGATTACTTCCAATACTTTGTACAGTAGCAAATAATTGAGAAACAAAGGTCATTTGACTAGGTAATAAAATGTATTGTTACTGACTGTGTGAATCTGACATAGTGGTAATGTTCGGACTAATACTCTCACTACAGTCAACAAAAATTGGGGAAACCAGTGCCAAATGAAATTAGACGCATGAGGTAACAAGTTCTCTGTTGAACATTTGGTCTAGAAACGACTCCACAAAGAGGTATGGAACTTGTAACACAAGTCAAGGTTAAACTGCAACAGTACATTGTCGAAATCATGCAAGATTTAATTCATGACAAAGGATGGATAAAAATTAGGGCTTTTAGGGGAAAAAAGATGCCTAACATCCATCAGTAACTCTAGTTAAAATTTGAGAGCACGAGGTTGAGTATACATGAAGATCAAGAATAAAGAAGAAGGGTCGGGTTCATCATATTTGCAGAATTTCAAAAATAGAGTTTAAAAGATTGACTCGATGAAAAAGAGTGAAACAAGAGGACTTTTATTCCTGACGTATCGAACAATCTACAGATGGATTTAATTGAGTTTTGCTCTTGAGAATGCCTACCTTTAGTCGTTTTACTCTTCTAGGGCTAGAACTTGAAGAACAAAGGAAGATGCTTGAGAGAGCCTTCTCCCCATGAATTCTCCTCCTCCTTGGCCTTCTCTCCACGTCCAGCAAGCCCCAGCAAAGTTTCACGGCCGGCCATGGAGAGTTAAGAGAGTATTTAAGCTAGTGAAGGTTCCTATTCCTACTACTACTCAAATTTCTCTTTAATTACGAGATTTCCTAACTCTTTCTTTCCTTCCTTACTTTCCAACTTTTATTTGGGTTAGGTTGAGGTCTAAATTCGTGCTAAACCATATGGGGTAGGTTTAGGAATCCAATTCCATCTCAAATTGCTTATTTAATGCATTAAATGTCTCTTTCTATTTATGTAATATTTAAGTTGCGAATTTAGGGAATTTTCCCATTATTCTTATTTTGGCCCACTAATTTCTAATGGGTCCATTTAACCAAGCCCATTATTTATTGGAATTTATCTTATAGGTTTTCCATTTTTAATTAGGGAATAATAGAGTTATGAATTTTACTGTATTTTCTTATTTGAATTTATTCATGGGCTATGAGAGGTCCATTGGTCCAAACTTGATAATGGTTAATCATCACATGATGTTGGAAGTCTCTCTGACATGTTCATTTAATTTATGGGCGCGTGATCTTTCCGTGTTTACGGTTTTCCGACTTAGTTTCCAAATTTGGATAATTAGTCACATTGTGACGTACGCTTTGCCAATTGGATTTTTCGTTGCACGCATTTCTTCGTGGAACACTTAGGGATAATATTTGGGGTTGATTTATAATTTTAAGGAATTTGTAGATGTGTTCTTGCACATACAATAATGGTACGTATGTTTCTATTATTTCGATTTAAAGAAATTATTATTTCAGTTTTTTTTTAAAGTATTAAAATTTTCGGGTTGCTACATCCTCCCCCACTTAAAAGAATTTGGTCCCCAAATTCATATGATATGATACGACTACCAATTTACTATGGATATTTCATTCCATCACCTCCCCCACCTAGGGCTTTGCTATCGCGAAAATAAGATGAAAAAAAACTAAGGGTTTAATGATGGTACCTTGTCCGCCTTCATTGGCATGATTCCTATCTACGAGGGCTTGTAATCGTCCTTGACGTGGAGTTTGGTTCTTCTTTGTTGGACAATCGATGACTCGATGTTGTTGACTTCCACATCGCAAGCATCTGCCCAATTTCTTCCAACAGTTATCAATCTGATGCCCTGGTTTCTTACAAAATTTACAGAATTCCTTCTGCTTCACTTCCCCTTTCATTCTCTTGCTGTATATGGTATTTCTTTCTTTATTATCATTGGAATGAGTAGCACGTTGCCTTTTCAACACCTTCTTCTTATGAATCTTTTCAAGAAGTTCCATGGTATCTTCTACTAATTGATCTCTCAATACCATGACTGAATATACTTCAATGTCTAGTGGAGCCAATTTTTCCCAGAACACAGGTCTCAACCCTTCTAGGAATCTCTTCACCTTCATCTTCTCCGTACTCACCAAATGTGGTGTGTACTGTGCTAGTCTTTCAAATTGCACTTCATATTCTGCTACAGACATCATTCGTTGTTTTAAATTGGCAAATTCATTTGCCTTCTTCTCACGAATCCTCTCGGAAAAGTATTTGGTGTTGAAGAGTTCTAAAAATTTATCCCACTCTATGTTGATGTTAGGTAATTGTCGACTGGCAGCTTCCCACCAGGTTCTAGCATCGCGGTCCAACTGGAAGGTTGCCAGAAGGACTTTGTCCTGCTCTGAACATTGCATAACCCTAAAGATCCGTTCCATTACCTTCACCCAATTTTCAGCTTCATCGAGATCCGGAGTTCCATTAAACCTAGAGGGATTTATTCGTTGAAAGTTCCCATATAAGTCTCCTGCCCCATTTCTTGCTCCTGCTTGAATTACGTTGTTAAGGGCTTGAGTTGACCCCTGCACGGTCTGTTGTAATTCGTGCATTGGTGCATGCTCGCCAGCCATCTCCTCTAGTTCCTGCGAGCAATAATACTTATTAATTTCCTTCTTAAACTTAGGGTACTTATACATATAGTTAAGCTCCTAGCATAACCCCAAGCTTTACCCAATCTCTCACATAGGTATGGTGGTTGACTTAGACACAGTTATGGCAGTTCACCTAGAACATCCCTAGACTTAAAATATCCTAATAAGGACATCCTAGGCTCTGATACCAACTGTCACGCCCCTCTAATTTAGCAGCGGAATAAATCGGAGGAGAACGTGAACAACGAATATGGTAACGACAATTGCGCATACTTTCGCAAACATTAGAGCATCTAATAAACAATAATTGGAATAAACTCTTTATTTCATTATAAAATCACTAAGATTATTACAACCACTAATTTAGAGCCACACATAAGGCTCAATTTCATCATTACATTGAAAAGAAATCTAAAGCAATAACTACTAGACTCCATTGTACTAGGGCAACTTCATGACTTGACTCTGGGTCACTCATCACTCGGGTCATGTCCCATTGGTGTGTGTAACGTCATTGTCTGACTTACCTGAGACAAAATAACAAATAACGATGGGTGAGCAATAATGCCCAGTAGGACTTAAATCTTAGGATCAAGCAGGCTTTAAATAATTAATGCATTAAATGGTAGAGTAACTAATGATAGAGCGAGTCATGTAGAGTCGAGAAAGTAATAGCACAAGTAACATGGTTTAGATAGCAGATGAATCAAATATAGCATGATGATTAAAGTCAAGTCACGATAGAAACGATAACAACGCAACAGCATGTAGTGACAATGGCAAGCAATAACAAGCGACATGTATCGCAAGGGGAGATAGTAGTTGGTCATGTAAAGAGTAAATTACACTTTGATTGATTTTCATCAATCGAGATAGTATAACACTTTTGATTAACTTTTGTCAATCGAAATAGTAATGGCACTTTGGTTATTCGTAGATAGCCGAGAGAGTATAGCACTTTTATTGTCATTAGACAACGAGAGAGTAGAGCACTTTGAATGCGATTAAGTCACGATAGTACGCAATAACTCAAGATAGCAAGTATCAAGTAGAGCAAGTAGAGCGTATGACAAGATAGCGTGTAACGAGATAGCGTGTAACGAGATAGCGTGTATGGTTGCACATCGGTGCACTAGTAGAATACGACAATAGTCACTTCTAGGACAGTAGTTGTTCAGTAACAGTCTGCGATAGCACAGTAATCGCATAATATGTCTGAACTCTTCAGACTAATAGTATAACAGTTTGTGATAGCACAGTAATATCATAGTACGTCTGAACTCCTAAGACTAAAAGGATAATAGTCAGATGTCTAGCCAATACAGTATAGTCAGAACCGGTTCAATGCAGAACACCGGCAATAGCCCCTGCAGGTATTTTCGGGTGGCTCTCTGCCCCCAGGACTAGATTGGAGCCCCTCAGACACTCTCCATGCCCTGAACAGTATGCATTCTTGTCAGTAGAGTCACAAGACCCATTATAGCACTAGACAGTCAGAATAATACAAAACAGTAGGAGCCACACAGCTCAAAGGTACCAAGAGAGTACGAGATGAATAGACGAGATAGTAGAGTGAACGTGTATAGATGAGCGAGTAGAGTATAGATGAGATCTTATGGTCATTACACGTGAAATGTCGAGTAAAGAATGATAGCAACAGTTGCACAACACGCGCTCTTGGTGTTGGCAGTCAGGTGGAATACACTACCTTTCTACTGGCCATGTCAGGTCCAGAGGTCCGTCGTGAAATCAAGGTAAGAACGAGAGCAAACTAAGGCTGTATGGATCTTGTCGATCCCTAAAGGGTATCATAGGTGTTAGGGTACAACCGGCTCGTCGACCATGTGGGAATCCATGGACAGAGGAGACTTACGGAGGTCTTGAACAAGGATTCACTAGTCCGACAGAAGGAATATCTGACGGAGAGTTCGTCCAAGTCAAGGAAAGTGTGTATATAGAAACAAGCGCCCGACGTTCTAGAGGAATTCTAGAATAGTGGAGCGTTGGTAACGGTATTCCCAAACAACGCGAGAAACGAAGACAAGTTCATTTAAAATAGAGCAATTTAATGTACATTATTGCAATAATTTAACCAGATACATTATGAGATATTTTGTGCCAAGTCAAGCCATAATTGGATGGTTCAAGTGTGTGAACGTGTGAGAGAAATCATAGATAGAAAGATGTCGTGTTATTACATTTTAAATCATTCAATATGACTCCATTTTATAACATGTGTTTTTAGCAAGTTTGATAACAAGGCAAGAAGTGGATAATCGACAAGTAGAGAGCATGATCATGAACTTAAAATCAATTAAAAATTATGTAAACATGTTTTAACTTTGATATGGGTTGATAAATGCATGTTAAGACTTTCTAGAACATTCTTCGAAGAGTTCAGACACACACATGCAAGGAACGACACAAAACGACGGAAACCAAGATGTATGCCTTTTAGAAGGCAAATGCAATCCCATCCCTTCACTTCCTAAGGTCATAACTCATTGACTTTTCATTCAAATCTGACATTTGAATATACCAAATTGAAGCCCTTTGAATGAGGAATCCAGCAAAGAAAACAGCTCATCAATCCGAGGTCTATAGAAAACGTTATGGCCGATTAAGTGGACATAGGCAGAAGGCGACACAGTGCCTGTCGCCTTCAGAACATGAAGGCGACCATGATCTTGTCGCCTTCTGGAAAAGACCACAAAACGGCCTAATTTTTGGTATGGGTCGCGACCATGATGTTGTCGCTTTATGGTAGTGACGTGTCGACCTGTCGCTACCTGAAAATGACGTTTGCGTTGCTTTTTCTACCTATTTCCAACTCCGAATTGGATTGTGTTTGATAGCTGTGGGTTTGAAAAATCAAAACAAATGCTAGGGTGATCCAAATCGAGTGAAACCACCTTTGTTAGTTAGATTACTTCCAATACTTTGTACAGTAGCAAATAATTGAGAAATAAAGGTGATTTGACTAGGTAATAAAATGTATTGTGACTGATTGTGTGAATCTGACATAGTGGTAATGTTCAGACTAATACTCTCACTACAGTCAACAAAAATTGAGGAAACTAGTGCCAAAAGAAAGTAGACGCATGGGATAACAAGTTCTCTGTTGAACATTTGGTCTAGAAACGACTCCACAAAGAGGTATGGAACTTGTAACACAAGTCAAGGTTAAACTGCAACAGTACATTGTCAAAATCATGCAAGATTTAATTCGTGACAAAGGATGGATAAAAATTAGGGCTTTTAGGGGCAAAAGATACCTAACATCCATCAGTAACTCTAGTTAAAATTTGAGAGCACGAGGTTGAGTATACATGAAGATCAAGAATAAAGAAGAAGGGTCGGGTTCATCATATTTGCAGAATTTCAAAAATAGAGATCAAAAGATTGGCTCGATGAAAAAGAGTGAAACAAGAGGGCTTTTGTTCCTGATGTATGGAACAATCTACAGATGGATTTAATTGAGTTTTGCTCGTGAGAATGCCTACCCATAGTCATTTTACTCTTCTAGGGCTAGAACCTGAAGAACAAAGGAAGATGCTTGAGAGAGCCTTCTCCCCATGAATTCTCCTCTCCTTGGCCTTCTCTCCACGCCCAGCAAGCCCCAGTAATGTTTCAGGGCCGACCATGGAGAGTTAAGAGAGTATTTAAGCTAGTGATGGTTCATATTCCTACTACTACTCAAATTTCTCTTTAATTACGAGATTTCCTAACTCCTTCTTTCCTTCCTTGCTTTCCAACTTCTATTTGGGTTAGGTTGAGGTCTAAATTCGTGCTAAACCATATAGGGTAGGTTTAGGAATCCAATTCCATCTCAAATTGCTTATTTAATGCATTAAATGTCTCTTTTCTATTTAAGTAATATTGAAGTTGCTAATTTAGGAAATTTTCCCATTATTCTTATTTTTTAAATCCTTATTTTGGCCCACTAATTTCTAATGGGTCCATTTAACCAAGCCCATTATTTATTAGAATTTATCTTATAGGTTTTCCATTTTTAATTAGGGAATAATAGAGTTGTGAATTTTATTGCATTTTCTTATTTGAATTTATTCATGGGCTATGAGAGGTCCATTGGTCCAAACCTGATAATGGTTAATCAGCACATGATGTTGGAAGTCTCTCCGACATGTTCATTTAATTTATGGGCGCGTGATCTTTTCGTGTTAACGGTTTTCCGACTTAGTTTTCAAATTTGGATAATTAGTCACATTATGACGTACGCTTTGCCAATTGGATTTTTCGTTGCATGCATTTCTTCGTGGAACACTTAGGGATAATATTTGGGGTTGATTTATAATTTTTAAGGAATTGTTAGATGTGTTCTTGCACATACAATAATGGTACTTATGTTTCTATTATTTCGATTTAAAGAAATTATTATTTCGGATTTTTTTTTAAAGTATTAAATTTTTCGGGTTGCTACAATTTTCCTGTACAGAACAAATTAGACAAGAAATGTTTTTGGTACCCAGATGTGATTAGTACCAACATCCTGAGTCAGAAGAGAAAGCAAATCCTTTCTAACCCATATTTGAGCATTATTCTTCACAGTGTTCTTCTGAACAAAAGATTCAACTTTTTTTTTTCAAATTTCTGAAAATTATATATCTTAGCTGATTTATTCCACTGTGAAAATCTTGGCATGTAATGTTGTTGATGAGCAGGAAAATGTGAGTGATAAAAAGAAGGATTGAACCATTGGTTACCATTGTATCTTTGGTTCCAAAGATTATTCCATCTTGAATTGTAAGATGTGTAAACATTCCAATTTTCATGAGAAAAATGATTCTTTATTGCTTTGAAGTTTTTTTGATTTTTATAAGAGGGGTAGGTCGACCTATGCATTATTTGTGTCGACCTATGAATGGGGTAGGTCGACCTGGACAGAGTGTGTGTCGACCTATGAATGGGGTAGGTCGACCTGGGTAGTGTGTGTGTCGACCTCACAGGTTCTTTTTTTTTTAGCATTTTACCTTTGTTTTCAAAAAGACCTGCCTTGACAAATTTTTTAGAAGAATTTTTACTGATTTTGTTTTCTTTTTAGATGATTTAGTTTATTCAAAACCGAAACCATGTTTATTTGAATTCATCTTCATTCCCAGTAGAGCATTCAGATTTTCTTTACCTTGTGTGAAGTTCTTGATGATCTCTTCTTTTTCTTTAAGGCAATGATTGAGTTTTTCAGTTTGAGTCACATTTTCTTGATTTTCCTTTTCTTTGTCTTCAAATTTCTTGACAGAATTCATAATTTCTTTTTCAATTTTGGAGTCCTTAGTTTTAGATCATCAACAAGAATTAACAACTCATCTTTTTCTTTGATTTGGTTTGAAATCTGAGCTTCCAATTCAGAAATTTTTTCAGATGATGATGTGTCATGAAGAATACTGTCAAATTTTCTTTTCAAATATTTGTTTTCTTTTCTTATTTCAGAAAGATTTTCAACTAAATTACCATATACTTCTTGCCAATCTTCAATGGTAAATAGTTCAAAAGATATATCTACCTGTTCTTCACTACTTCTAGCCATGAAGCAGACTTCATTTTCATCTGAACTAGAGGATTCTTCATTGCTATCTGAGCTTTGATCATCATCTGACCATGTAGCTACCATGGCCTTGTTCTTCTTTCTGTGAAACTCCTTCTTGTGTCTGTTGAGCTTATCCTTCTTATTCTCTAGACATTCATCCTTCATGTGTCCAGATTTGTTGCACTTGTAACACACAGGAATTTCATCATTTTTCTTGTGATCAACATGTGAGAAGGAGTGTTTCTTTTTACCAGACATGACATTTTGCTTATTACCAAAGTTCTTCTTGTTGGATTTCAAAAATACCCTAAATTGACTAGTTATTAAAGCAAGATTATCATCCTCAGAGTCAGATTTTTCAGATTCAAAAATCTCTTTAGATTTTCCTTTACTACTTGAGGAAGCTTTAAGAGCAATGAGTTTTGTTTTCAACATGTGTTCTTCAGATCTCTTAAGATTTAGCTCATAAGTCATTAAGGATCCAATGAGTTCATCCAATGTTATTTTGGATAAATCCTTTGAATCCTCAATAACTGTAGCTTTAGTGTGCCACAGAGGAGATAAAGAACGTAAAATCTTCCGTACCGAATCTTCATTTGAGTAATCCTTACCCAAAGCTCGAAGTCCATTGATGATAACCATAAACCTAGCAAACATCTCAAATATGGTTTCATCAGATTTCATGATAAACAATTCATAATCAGAAACTAGCATGTTTGCTTTAGCTTCCCTAACTTGAGATGTGCCCTCATATAACAATTCTAATTTATCCCACATCTCCTTAGCAGACTTACAAATAAAAATTCTGGAGTATTCCTTCGAATGGATGGCACATTGCAGCATGTTCATGGCGCTGTAGTTCAGGGTAGCCTTTCTGATTTGCTTCCTTGTCCATGTATCTTCCGCCCCAGGGATTTCTACTGGTCCCTTCTCAACAATCCTCCAGACTTCATAGTTCTGCCTCGTAGAAACACCATCTTTCTATTCTTCTAGTAAGGGTAATCAGTACCATCAAAAAATGGAGGTCTATTGATTGAATGACCTTCTGCAATGAAACCTTTGGAATCCATGATCAGGACAATTAAATGAAACTAGTAGCACAAATTAAGCAAGTAATTGAGTAAATCAAAACCAGAAACACCGATGATTCAATAGAACACCTCAGAGTATAGACTCTGACCTTCTCTGATACCAGTTGTTGGGATCAGATAGGTGACTGAATCAAAGTTAATTACGAATGTGTGTGTATAGCAGCGGAATTAAAACGAGTGACATAGAATTCAATTAGATCAAGTTGTGGTGTGTGAGAATAGAGTGAAATGAGACAACAAACCATAATGCACAGAGAATTTTAAAGTGGTTCGGAGAACACAACTTGTGTCTCCTACGTCCACCTCCCCACAACGGAGGAAACAGTAGCACTAGTTCGAACAACTTGGAGCACAATGACTCCAACACCTCTGAGTACGACGACTCAAAGAAACACCTAGGAGATAGGCACGACGACCTTCTCCACAGACCACTTGTGAGTTCAACAACTCACAAGCAGTTGAGCATGACGGCTCAAACATCAGAGCAGTAAGGCTCCAAACCAGAGCACTACGGCTCCAAACCTGAGTACACTGTACTCAAAATCGTTGGACCACAATGGATCCAAGTCCTGGTAGAACAAGCTCAATTAGAGAGCGCGATCTATCTCAATACAATGGAAAATATAGAACAAATAGAATTTAATGATATGTGTAGAACGCATACACAGATCACCCAATTAAATGTAAAGTAGATGAATTATAGACTCTGAGAAGTTTCCAAGCTTTTTAGATCTGCCTTCATCACGAACTCCTCCATTCATAAACTCCTCCTCCTCTTCTCCTTCTTCTTCTCGTTCTTCTTCTTCCTGGCGGCGGTGCTCTGCTCCTTTTGTGGACCAGATCCCCTTTTTCCCACTATCTTCCTTTTCTAGGAATTGTATGAGTTCGATCACTTTGCAGTATGAGGATCATGGGTATTTATACTCCCATATGTCCATGTGGAGCCTTGGGGTGCGTGGACACAAAAATCTAGGTAAGAGCCCTGGATTCTTGTGCAGACACGTGTTCAAAAAACTCATAATCTGAATTGTCATTCGAAGTGTGTCGACACAATCAAGTTGTCTGTCGACACATGATCCTTGCATTGTGTCCTGACAGCACTGAATGGTGACTTGTGTCGACACACATTTCACTTGTGTCGACACACCTAATCATAGACCAAAAATCATCTTTCTGGGAGTACAGGATGTGTCGACACCACTGGCTTCATGTCTTCTGGTTGTTCTCTAGATGTAATGGATGTGTCGACACACAATGGACCTGTGTCGACACAACTGCAATTCTTTCTTTAGGAGATGGCTGGGTAGACCATGAGAGTCGATCTGTCTGTCCACTAGAGCCGACCTGTTTGTCCACTAGAGTCGACCTGTCTGTCAAGTAGAGTTGACCTGTCTCTCAACTAGAGTCGACCTACTTTGACAAGAACTTTGTAAACCTGTATGAATGAAGAGTAGACCATCAAAACATGTCATTAAAGTAAAATATGAGATATAAAATATCAAGAACATGTTGTTTGAGCATTATTGTAATATATTCAATATGTATAATATGTCATCATCAAAATCAAAGTATGAGTGATGTTCAATAGTCATCATTGAAAGATCATCATTAAGAAATTCCAATACACACTCAACACAACAAAATCAAGTGCAAAAGAAACTAGACATGAGGATATACACGATGGTATAAGTTTTGTTCATCTTTAGCCCGAGAATACCTACCTTTGAGTGGATCTAAAATAGGTCTGTGCACAGGTCACAGTAGAGCAAGGTTGGGGAAGAAGCTCGGGTTTCCAGCCGTTCTCCTCTCCTCCTGGTGCCCTAGCTTGCCTCCACATGACCCCAACATGATAGTGAATCTTCCCCACTAGTCTTATGAAGATTATTTATATGTTTAGGGTTTATTTCAAGTTATAATGCAACTAGGAAGGGTGGGTTGAAGTTTTAGCTTGACTCCTTCCATGTTTTGGAGATTCTACTCCCAATTGGAGTATTAATACCATTAGGTAATGTTGTCTACAAGGCTGGTCACGAATTGGGTTACTATGCATGGCTATTTGCTATAGTTTTAACCCTAATTTGCCCTTTGCTATTTTCTGCACATTTTTGTTACGAATTTAGGGGTATTTTCTCTTACTCCATAAACCAAACTCCTATTTTGGCCCAATAACTTTTGTGTGAGCTATTTTAATAAAGCCCATTACTTCTTGTTGTTTATTGGGTTTTAATTAAACAATATTCTTTTAATAATTCTATTTATTTATTTATTTAAAATATCGAGTTGCTACAGTGATCCCCATCCTTCCCTTTTCAAACTCTAATCCCTACTTTCATTCCCACTCGCACTCATCCCGACGGTGATCCCCGTCACCCCGCTACAATCAACCTCTCCGGATGGCGATCCCCGTCACCCCGCACTCCGCCTCTTCTGATGGCGATCCCTGTTGCCCAGCTAGCTAGCCCAGAGGGGGGGGTGAATGGGTTATTAAAACTTCGATCTCTGATTAAAACCTGTTTACTGAAAGGATTGCACAACTTAATAACAAGGTTAGAGTTAGAGCAAACAAGACAACAATCACACAAAACACATCCACAAGACACAAGGATTTTTATCCTGGTTCGGAACTCCTCTCCACAGGAGACCTACGTCCAGTCCCTGAGCAATACCTCAGGATTTTACTACCAAGGGTACAATCCCCCTTAAGGATCCTTACACCCAGCCTCAACTGGTCTTCCTTCAGTCTGAAGGGAACAACAACCACCCTGGATACCACCAGGTCTTCCTTCGTCCAGAAGGGAACACAACCTAATAAGAAAAGGGTGTGAAAACAGGCTTCAGACTCTAGCTTGATCAGCTACACACTGAAGCTCCTAAGCCCCCGAGAGAGAAAGAGATTTAACAAGGTTTTTCTCTCCAAGGACCACACAGGCTCTTACAAATGCGAAGATTCCTTCTGAGCACAGAGAGCTAAGAGCTTAGAACGAGGTTTGGAGTGGAGGCTTCGCTCTTCTTCTAAGTTCTAAAGATTCTGAGAGATGGATTTCTTTCTTCTTCTTCTAAAATCAAGCGATGTTGCACGTACCCTCTTTTACGTCTTGAGTCTTCTATTTAAACTACTGATTCAAATTCGAACGTTGAAGTGTCCGTTGTCTCTTATCCTTGTGTACGTTAGACTGGTCACTGAGGAAGCTTCTGATCGTCAGTCTTTTATCCTTGTGTACACGCCAAAGAGATGTCATAGAACTTTGTATCTTGTGTCCAATGTTGTCCAGATGAGTCTTGTCAGATATCTGTAAGCATATCATCAATGAATAGAAGACAGCTAGGACTGCTTGTCTATTGTTAGTTGAGATGGAACAGATATTGCAGTATATAGCAAAGCTCCTTTCTGTCTAAAAAAGTACGTAGACAGAGTAGCATAGAAATGGAAGATATTGTCTGCATGCATGGGAGATACGATCGGAGAGCATTTAATGCATAGCAGTCAACGGACAAGATATGACTTTGACTTTTCAACGCTATTAAAAAGCATTATACTGATGCATCAAGAAATTCGATAAAAAGAATCTTGCTGACTTATGAAATCGTTATGAATTATAGCAAGTTGTTATGAACTGTAAGGAAGTCGATGTGATAACTTATGAAGTCGTTACAACAAGCAGGTCGTTGTGAGTTCTGAAGAAATCGTTACAAGAAATCGTTATGACTATCGAGTTGTAAGGAAATCGTTACACGAAATCGTTATGCAAAGCAAGGCGTTATGATCAGTGAAGAAATCGTTATGAACTCTAAAGAAATCGTTATGACTATCGAGTTGTAAGGAAATCGTTACACGAAATCGTTATGCAAAGCAAGGCGTTATGATCAGTGAAGAAATCGTTATGAACTCTAAAGAAATCGTTACACGAAATCGTTATGACTGTCAAGTTGTAATGAAATCGTTATATGAAATCGTTATACAAAGCACGGTGTTATGATCAGTGAAGAAATCGTTATGAAGTCTAAAGAAATCGTTACGGCTAGAGAGTCGTTGTGAGTTCTAAAGAAATCGTTACGAGGTCTAAAGAAATCGTTATGACTATAGAGTCGTTGCGAATTCTGAAGAAATCGTTATGACTAGAGAGTCGTTGTGAGTTTTCCGGTCAAAGAGGAAATCGTTCTGCTTATCAAAGAAGTCGATACAAAGACTTGGATAGAAGTGATGAGACTTACCAGATTGTCTTGAACTTTTATTTTTCTTTTATTTCCTGTACTTAAGGCTCAAGTAATCCATTAGTGTTATTTTGTTAATCATCAAAATTAATATATAAATAAATGGAAATATTTATTATGGGGACAGTTTGGTCATCAATCTCCCCCTTTTTGATGATGACAAAATATACTAAACATCATACAAAAAATGAAATGTTTTTCAGATTAACGTTAGTTGTCTCCCCCATTTTGTCATTAAGCAAAAAGATAAGCGGTGAGACAAAGAAGAGAGAAAGATTTATATTAGGATGGAGAAAGATAATACAGAGGAGATAACAAGGAGGCATGCTGTGAGACAACAGCCCATGCCTTGATCTCAAGATCCTCAAAAATTTGCAGAAAAACGCCAGAGGCAACTGAGAAGGAGGGTCCCATGGAAGGGATGTTCCTCTGAATGTAGAGTTGCCTTTGCTGCTCTAAGAATTCTCCATACTGAGTTTTGTCCAAAATGAATCTGAAGTAAGTACTCTTACCAAAACTGGCCCTATGGAGAAATCTGTCCAAGGAAATTGGATAGTGAATTTGTTGATTTAACAAATCCTGCTTTAAGGCATAGAAAGCAGAATATCTAGATGCCCATACAGCATAGAGTTCAAGACTGAAGATCAGGTGTTCGGATAGGTTGAGAAAAGGAATACCATAAATGGTAGAAAGAATGCATTTCTGGAGGTATTCTTTGTAGATAGGTCTTCTCTTAGGATCAAGGGTAAGAGAGTACCATAAAGGAGGGTATAGAGGAACAGAAGGAGTGCTTAGAGATGAGGAGGTTTTTCTCTTTTTCAAGGCAGGACTGGGAGAGTCAGTCCTGTGAATGTGAGAGGCTGTGGAAAGAATGGTGAGGAGGGTGTTCTTTTCAAAATTGTCTGGAACATTGGTGTCAAAGACACCAAGAGGCAGAGGTTTAACTGGAGGAAAGATAACAGAATTAGGAGGAGTAGGAGGATAGAAAAAATGTTTAGGATTAAAGGAAGAGGTTGGTTGAAGATGAGATGTTTGAATTTTAATAGGTGAAGGTTGAGGAGTTAATGAGGATGGAGCTGAGATGTGAGCTGGAGTAGGTGAGAAGGAGGGTTGAGAGGAAGTAGAGGATGAGGAAGGTTGGGTGCGAGGCATGGGATGTTTTATGGTTGGTGGAGCAGGAGGTGCAGTAGTGGGAGAGGAAGGTGTGGAGAGGGTTGGAGTGGCAAGAGATGAAGTATCAGGGGCCTTGGAGACTGACACTGGCTCTTTTCCTTTGGCCTGACTTTCCCTGACTGCTGGAGAGGGTCCTGAAGACCCTGAGGCTGCCACTGGTCCGGGTAACCTCTCGACTGATGGCCCTGATGGCCCTGACCCTTGAACTGGTGACCCTGTTGGCTGAGAGACTTCTGCTGGAGGCCCTGGTGGCCTAGGAACTTCAGCTGGACTGCTCTGAGTGGGTGCAGGAGGGACACCACTAGACCTTGAAAGATTAGCCAGCAAATTCTTCATATCAGACATCTCTTTATTGAAATACCTCATTGCATTTCTTATTGAAGATACATCTGAGGAAGTTGAAGCTTGATTAGAAACAATGCCTTGTATGCTGGACTGGACTGATGCCAAGATCACTCCTTGGGCCTTTAACATAGCCATAACCGGCTTCAAGTTCACTTTTCTAGGGCCCTTCCTTGACCGTCTGTGAACAATTCTCTTCCGCTTACCTTGATGAGTGACAGGCTCCTCAAGATTTATAGTTGAACTTGGGCCTTCACTAACATCAACCAAGGCTGGAGCTGGAATTTCCTGAGTAGGTGCAGCTTTCTCAGGAAAAACTTCATTCTCTGCCTTTTCAATCTCAGCTTGCTCCCCCTGAATGGGAGCAGGGACTTCAATACTTTCTTGCTCCCCCTGAGCAGGAGCTTCTTCCATGACCACATCTTGTTGAGTACCTGCTTGTACCTCAACATCTGCAACCGATTCAGACTGAACTTCAGTATGGCCTGCTGCCATAACTTCTTCATCAGGTCCACCTGCCTTAGAAGAGACTGAGATGGAGGCGACTAAGGTGGTGGGCAAGGAATCTGCCACACCAGCTGCACCCTCTTCCAATTGAGCTTCGGATAGGCATCCCACAGCTGACTCTACTGGTTCTTGCTCTGCTGGATCTGCTGCTGCTTGCTCTGCTGGATCTGCTGCTGCTTGCTCTGCTGGATCTGCTGCTGCTTGCTCTGCTGGATCTGCAATGATTGCCTCTCCCTCAGCCACAGAAGTCTTTGACCACATTCCATCTACCACTGAGAATCCACTTTTCTTCAGATTTCTGGACCTTATAGACTGGCCCATCTTTTCAGCTACTGCACCTGACAAATCTACTCCAAAGTGCTTGAAAATCTTGGTCAGTAGATGAGCATACGGAAGGGAAACATTCAACTTGCTCTTTGTTTCCCATAACTGAGCATGTGCAAACATCATTCGCTCAATCATCACTGCGGCCAGGTTATCTCTTTGTTCTGGATTGCCCAGAACATTATGTCCGAATCTGCCCTAGTGCATGAAGAAAAGGTAGCACTACGAGGTACTAAGATTTGGCAGACTATAAAGTGAAGCAATCTATTGAATGCGGACATTTGATTAATATCAAGCTTCCCATCCTTTAACTTAAATCCTGGACCGATAATCCCGAGACCTTTGACTTCATCATTCACAGAGTGAATGCCACTAAATCCAGAGGTCTTCACTCCAAACAAATCACGCAAAAGCTCATGGGTTATTCTGATTTGGATGCCCTTGACAGAGGAAACAAGGGACCCATCTGCTTCTGACTTCAGACAAATGTAGAATGCTTTTACCAAGTCCGGGTAGCTTACCTCACTGAAGGTGACCACATCCATCCACTGCAATCTTCTTAGAGTATCAACTAGCCTGGCCATGCCATTCTTCTCAAGATTCTGAACATCCACTGCCTTATTTCCGCAAATCTTCGTCTTCACAAACGTAAATCTTTCTTGCTCCCTTGGGGATAAATACTCAGCACTGTAGCCCCCAACACTTCCGGAGATCAACGGAGCGGCCATGGGTGCAGAGAAGAAAAGATTCTGGAAGGGAGGATGATGGAAGGGACGGAAGTTCTCGAAGGAATTCTTCGCGGGAAGAGAAGAAGGCTTCGAAAGTTGCAGAGAGTCGATCCCAAAATCGTTAGGGCATCGGCTTTGGGTGAACAGATAGAGGATAAAAAGGGTAAAGGTAGAAGACGAATCGATCTCAAAGCGATTTGGATAAAATAATATTACTTTAATGAATGGAGGAGCGCCAAAGGCGGTAAAGATAGAAAGCGACAAAAAGATTTGACAAGTCAAACAACTTTCCACACAGAAGCGGTCAAAGCATATAGATAACTGAGTTTTGCTTAAATTTATCGGAGAGAGAACTTTCATTTAATCTGAAAAATTATATGTCAATAAAATCACAGAAATTCTTTCACAAATTGCACATCCCTAGTTCCCTTCTAAGAGATGTAAATCTCTCTTCAGGTAGGGCTTTTGTGAAGATATCTGCCAATTGACCATTTGTATCTATAAACGAAAATTTTAAATTACCACTAGCTACATGGTCTCGAATAAAATGATATCTTACCTCAATGTGCTTCGTCTTTGAGTGTTGAACTGGATTTTTGGTGAGGTTGATGGCACTTGTATTATCACACAATAGAGGAATTGATTTGATGTGAATGCCGAAATCTTCAAGTTGTTGCTTTATCCAAAGAAGTTGTGTACAGCAACTTCCAGCAGCAACATATTCCGCCTCAGCTGTTGATAGAGCTACTGAATTTTGTTTCTTGGATGTCCATGATATTAGGCATCCTTTTGGATCACTGTCCATTCTGGTTGATGTGCTCATTGGAGTTGATAATGGCTTTGCATCTTCAAATCCAAATTTCTTCAACAGCTCTTTGGTGTACTTTGCTTGACAGATATGAGTGCCATCCTTCCCTTGCTTGATTTGCAATCCAAGGAAGTAACTTAACTCCCCCATCAAGCTCATTTCGAATTCTCCCTGCATAAGCTTTTCAAAGTACTTGCAAAGAGATTCATCAGTAGATCCAAAGATAATATCATCTACATAGATTTGTACAAGAAGTATATGTTTACCTTTAGATTTTATAAATAATGTACTATCTACTTTACCTCTAGTGAAACCATGATTTAATAAGAAAGTACTGAGCCTTTCAGACCAGGCTCTAGGAGCTTGCTTTAAACCATATAAAGCCTTATGTAGTTTAAATACATGATTTGGAAATTCAGTGTCGTCAAAACCTGGAGGTTGTTCAACATAAACTTCCTCCTTGATGAAACCATTTAAAAAGGCTGATTTGACATCCATTTGAAAAAGTTTTAAATCAAGTGCAGATGCATAAGCAAGTAAATCCTAATGGCCTCAAGTCTAGCTACAGGTGCATAAGTTTCATCGAAATCTATGCCTTCCTCTTGGGAGTAGCCTTGAGCCACCAATCTGGCTTTGTTCCTTAAGATTATTCCAGACTCATCCAGTTTATTTCTGAACACCACTTGGTGCCAATGACTGAATGATTGGATGGTCTAGGAACAAGTGACCATACTTGGTTTCTCTTGAACTGATTTAGTTCATCTTGCATGGCTAATATCCAAGATTCATCAGATAAAGCTTCCTTGACTGACTTAGGCTCTACTTGGGAAACAAATGCTAAATAGTCGCATGGAATTACATTACCTCTAGTTCTTACCCCTACAGATGGATCACCAATGATGTTTTCAGGAGGGTGATCTTTCTGATATCTCCATTCCTTTGGAAGATCTTCATGTTGGATTTCTGTTTGCTGCAGTTCTTCCAGAGTTGGATCCTCTTTGTCCTTAATTGAAGTATTCTTTAATTTTTCGGACAAGTCATCTGCATCATCAATGTCACTAATTTCTTCCTTTTTCAAGGAAGGGTTAGATTCATCAAAAATAACATGTACTGATTGTTCAATCAATAAGGAACGTTTATTGAAAACTCTGTAACCTTTGGGTTTAGAAGAGTACCCCATGAAGATGCCTTCATCTGATTTGGCATCCAACTTACCAATGTCCCTTTTTCCATTGTTATGGATGAAGCAAGGACATCCAAATATTCTGAAATGGCTAATCTTTGGCTTCTTTTCTTTGTAGAGTTCATAAGACGTCTTTTTCAGAATTGGCCTGATCATTACTCTATTTATGATATAACATGCAGTGTTCATAGCTTCGGCCCAGAAGTATCTTGGCAGATCATATTCTGACAACATGGTTCTTGCCATATCCAAAAGAGTTCTGTTTTTCCTCTCAGCAATTCCATTCTGTTGAGGTGTCCTTGGAGCTGAGAAGTTGTGCTCAATTCCTTGATCATCACAGAACTTCGAGAACCTTCATTCTGAAACTCACCACCATGATCTGATCGAATAGAGACAATTGAGAATTTCTGATCTTTCTGAACTTTCTTACTGAAGCTGACAAAATTTTCAAATGTGTCATCTTTGTGCTCTAAAAAGGATACCCAAGTGAATCTTGAATAATCATCAACTATTACAAATCCAAAATTCTTTCCTCCCAAACTGGTAGTTCTCATTGGCCCAAATAAATCCATGTGAAGTAGTTCTAAGGGCTTTGAGAAGGTTACTACAGTCTTTGATTTGAAGGAGCTCTTGGTGTGCTTTCCTCTTGCACAAGGTCTGCAAATGCTATCCAATCTGAAATTTACCTTTGGCAATCCTTCAACTAGTTTTCTCTTTCTGAGCTTGTTCAACCCATCCAAGCTGCAGTGGCCCAATCTTCTGTGCCACAACTCAGTTGATTGATCTTTACTAGCTGCCAAACATACATCTTGATCCTTGAGTTTCTCGAGATATAGAACATACAAATTTCTTTCTCTGTAGGCTTCAAATATGACTGCACCATCCTTTAAGATACGGCATTTTGATTCTTGAAACTGAATTTGATGGCCTTTGTCACACAACTGGCTGATGCTGATGAGATTGTGCTTTAACCCTTTGACCAGCATTACATCTTCTATAACTGATTTTCCTTTGATGTTCACAGACCCGCTTCCTATCACAGTCCCTTTTCCATTATCTCCATAGGTGACTGTACCTTCTTCAGCTTGGAGATCAACAAATATCTTCTTGTTGCCTGACATATGCCTTGAGCACCCACTATCCAAATACCATTTGGATGCTCGAGGGCTAACCTTGTCCTCGGTGTTGGCCATTAGAGCCAAGTTGGCTTCTTCACCTTCATTGCTCGAGCTTGACTCACTGTCTGAGTCACTGCTGTTTTCCCAAGCAGCTGCCATTGCTTTCTTTTTGTACTTCTTAAATCTTCTGAAGTTGTCCTTCTTCTTGTGATCACTCTTTTTGATCATGGGACAATCTGCCTTGATGTGTCCAGGCTTTTTGCATTCATAACAGATCACTTCTCCTTTCTTTGATCCTTTACTTCTAGTTTTCTGAAGTCTTTGTTTTTCTTAATAAATTTTCTTCCTGACTGATACTTCTTTTCTTTGCTAGAATCCTTTGAAGCCTTCGAGACAGCATCGCTTCTTCATCATCACTGTCTTTACTACTCTCACTATTATCCAAAGATTCTTCCGAATTATCTTCACTTGCTTTGAGAGCATTTGATTGTTTTCTTCTGCTGGAGGATTCTCCTAATCTCTCCATGTTTATCTCGTGAGCCATGAGAGATCCTATTAGCTTTTCCAATGACATTAATTTAAATCATTGGCTTCTTCAATGGCTGTTACCTTCGGAGTCCAAGAAGATGGTAAAGATCTGAGGACTTTTCTAACCATATCTGGTGCATTATAGACCTTTCCCAAACCGGCTAATCCATTTGTGATGTCAGTGAATCTGCTGAACATTTGAGTTATTGATTCACCTGTCTGCATCTGAAATCTTTCATATTGAGCTACTAGAATATCAATTCTTGTCTCCTTTACCTTGTCTGTCCCTTCATAGGTAATTTTGAGCTTTTCCCACATCTCCATTGCGGACTTGCAGGCTGAGACTCTGTTGAACTCTTTCTTGCTTAGGGCACAGCATAATATGCTTTTGGCTTTGCAGTTTAAGGATATTCTTT
The DNA here is from genome assembly GCA_014218235.1 of Colocasia esculenta. NCBI lineage: Eukaryota > Viridiplantae > Streptophyta > Magnoliopsida > Alismatales > Araceae > Colocasia > Colocasia esculenta. The sequence goes on from CM024753.1 coordinate 42,086,916, forward strand.
TCCTATCATCATCTGTCCACTGAGCCTTAGCGTTTGTGACCAAAAGATCACCTTCTTCTACAATGGACCAGATTGTGTAATCATGACCTTGTAGAAAATATTCCATTCTAGTCTTCCAGTATGTGTAATCTTCTCCATCGAACAAGGGAGGCCTGTTGACTGACTGACCTTCGAAGTTACTTTGGGCTGCCATTGATCTTTGCTCTTCAGATCGTTGGATCTTCTTCTTTGTCGAAGAGACGTGCTCTGATACCACTTGTTGCCCAGCTAGCTAGCCCAGAGGGGGGGTGAATGGGTTATTAAAACTTCGATCTCTGATTAAAACCTGTTTACTGAAAGGATTGCACAACTTAATAACAAGGTTAGACTTAGAGCAAACAAGACAACAATCACACAAAACACATCCACAAGACACAAGGATTTTTATCCTGGTTCGGAACTCCTCTCCACAGGAGACCTACGTCCAGTCCCTGAGCAATACCTCAGGATTTTACTACCAAGGGTACAATCCCCCTTAAGGATCCTTACACCCAGCCTCAACTGGTCTTCCTTCAGTCTGAAGGGAACAACAACCACCCTGGATACCACCAGGTCTTCCTTCGTCCAGAAGGGAACACAACCTAATAAGAAAAAGGGTGTGAAAACAGGCTTCAGACTCTAGCTTGATCAGCTACACACTGAAGCTCCTAAGCCCCCGAGAGAGAAAGAGATTTAACAAGGTTTTTCTCTCCAAGGACCACACAGGCTCTTACAAATGCGAAGATTCCTTCTGAGCACAGAGAGCTAAGAGCTTAGAACGAGGTTTGGAGTGGAGGCTTCGCTCTTCTTCTAAGTTCTAAAGATTCTGAGAGATGGATTTCTTTCTTCTTCTTCTAAAATCAAGCGATGTTGCACGTACCCTCTTTTCCGTCTTGAGTCTTCTATTTAAACTGCTGATTCAAATTCGAACGTTGAAGTGTCCGTTGTCTCTTATCCTTGTGTACGTTAGACTGGTCACTGAGGAAGCTTCTGATCGTCAGTCTTTTATCCTTGTGTACACGCCAAAGAGATGTCATAGAACTTTGTATCTTGTGTCCAATGTTGTCCAGATGAGTCTTGTCAGATATCTGTAAGCATATCATCAATGAATAGAAGACAGCTAGGACTGCTTGTCTATTGTTAGTTGAGATGGAACAGATATTGCAGTATATAGCAAAGCTCCTTTCTGTCTAAAAAAGTACGTAGACAGAGTAGCATAGAAATGGAAGATATTGTCTGCATGCATGGGAGATACGATCGGAGAGCATTTAATGCATAGCAGTCAACGGACAAGATATGACTTTGACTTTTCAACGCTATTAAAAAGCATTATACTGATGCATCAAGAAATTCGATAAAAAGAATCTTGCTGACTTATGAAATCGTTATGAATTATAGCAAGTTGTTATGAACTGTAAGGAAGTCGATGTGATAACTTATGAAGTCGTTACAACAAGCAGGTCGTTATGAGTTCTGAAGAAATCGTTACAAGAAATCGTTATGACTATCGAGTTGTAAGGAAATCGTTACACGAAATCGTTATGCAAAGCAAGGCGTTATGATCAGTGAAGAAATCGTTATGAACTCTAAAGAAATCGTTATGACTATCGAGTTGTAAGGAAATCGTTACACGAAATCGTTATGCAAAGCAAGGCGTTATGATCAGTGAAGAAATCGTTATGAACTCTAAAGAAATCGTTACACGAAATCGTTATGACTGTCAAGTTGTAATGAAATCGTATATGAAATCGTTATACAAAGCACGGTGTTATGATCAGTGAAGAAATCGTTATGAAATCCAAAGAAATCGTTATGAAGTCTAAAGAAATCGTTACGGCTAGAGAGTCGTTGTGAGTTCTAAAGAAATCGTTACGAGGTCTAAAGAAATCGTTATGACTATAGAGTCGTTGCGAATTCTGAAGAAATCGTTATGACTAGAGAGTCGTTGTGAGTTTTCCGGTCAAAGAGGAAATCGTTCTGCTTATCAAAGAAGTCGATACAAAGACTTGGATAGAAGTGATGAGACTTACCAGATTGTCTTGAACTTTCATTTTTCTTTTATTTCCTGTACTTAAGGCTCAAGTAATCCATTAGTGTTATTTTGTTAATCATCAAAATTAATATATAAATAAATGGAAATATTTATTATGGGGACAGTTTGGTCATCAATCCCCGTCATCCCCTGCTTTCAACTCTCAGATGGCGATCCCCGTCCCCATGCTTCCCCACTCCTGACGATGATCCCCGTCACTTATGCATTCTTCCTTCCTCGGCGGCGATCCCCACCTTTTCTTTCCTCATTGCTGGAGCGGCGATCCCCGCTCACCGACCCCCATGGTCGCCATGGACTTTTTGGGTGAGGGGCCTTCTATTCCCCTACAGCCCGACTTCGCTGTAGGCACCCTGAGCTCGGGTGGCTTGCCTTCACCTCCAGACCCATCAGAGGATCCCCATGGCTATGCCGCACCCGTTCCTTTTCCTTCCAATAAACCTTTGGATGTTTCTCCAGAGTGCCCTGTAAATATTAACTCTAGTTTAGGCTCAAGGGTAGAATCTAGCAAGTCCTCGTCCCCGTCTAGGAAGAGCAAGGGTAGCATCATTCCCCTTAGGTATTTGATAGATCTGGGTCAAAGGTGTGGCGCTCTTCTAACTGTCGAAGAGTTCATCTAGGAAGTGGTTGTTCTGAACATATAAGTTCAACATGAAGAGGGGAGTCTAGACGATGGATTTAGAGTTTATGAAATCTTAGTTGATGAGGACCCAGCAGATGAAGAATATGGTGAAATAGAGGACACTGCCGATATGTATGCTAGTGGCATGAGGAAATTTGATGAACCCACATCGACAGTAGATGAACCAACCAAAGAGGTAAACATCGGGACAGATGAAGAACCCAGGCTCTTAACCATAGCTTCCAACCTCCCTCCTGAAGAGGAAGAAGAGCTCATAGAAATGTTGGAGGAGTACAAAAACTCTTTTGCCTAGTCCTATGACGACATGCCCGACATTGACCCCGCCTTAGTGGAACACAGGTTGATCTTGAAGCCAGGGGCAATAGCCGTTAAGCAAAAATTGATGTTTCCACCCCCATATTGCATTGAAGATGAAGGAGGAGATTGACAAACTACACAAAGCTAAGTTCATTCGTGTAGTACTTTATCCTCTGTGAGTGGCAAGCATTGTCCCGGTGATGAAGAAGGATGGAAGAGTGCGAATTTGCATTGACTTCCGGGACTTAAATAAAGCATGTTAAAAAGATGGTTTCCCATTACCTCACTTGGATGTCCTAATTGACAACACCGATGGGTTTGAAACTTTCTCATTCATGGATGGTTATTCAGGCTATAATCAAATCCATCTAGCCTCGGAGGACCAAGAGAAAACCTCATTCACCATGCCCTTGGGAACTTATTGCTATGTGGTCATGCCATTTGGATTGAAGAATGTCGGTGCCACTTGTCAAAGGTCAATGCTAGCAATCTTCCACGATATGATTCATATTGATGTTGAGGTTTACGTAGATAACATTGTTGTGAAGTCTTGGACTCGAAGAGAACATTCCTTCGTGCTTGCCAAAGTGTTTCAACACGCACGAGAGTACAAATTGAAGATGAATCCAAAGAAGTGCATATTTGGGGTTCCCTCAAGCAAGCTATTAGAGTTTATACTCAGCAAGCGGGGGATTCAAGTAGACCCAAACAAGGCCAAGGAGATAAATGAGATGCCTCCTCCTAAGAATATATATGAGCTTCGAGGACTGATAGGTCGACTACAGTTCATAAGGAGATTTATATCTCAACATTCTCAAAGGTGTCGTCATTTCTACGAACTGTTAAAAGGAGGAGCCAAATTCGAATGGAATGATAAGTGCCAAGAAGCCTTAGATGAACTTAAGAGTTATCTTATGAATCCGCCCGTATTGCAGGCGTCTGTCTCAGGAAAACCCCTCATCTCATATCTGTCGACTATTGAGGACTCCCTAGGAGTTGTTCTTGAGTAACATGATGACACTGGTAAAAAAAGGGCAGTTTATTATTTGTCTAGGCTTTTCAATCTCGCTGAGCTCAAGCTCACCACAATGGAGAAAACATGTGCAGCGCTAGTGTGGGTAGTGCAGAAACTGAAGCACTACTTCCTAGCTCATCAGGTGAGTTTGATTTCTAGGATGGATCCTATTAGGTATCTCCTAGAGAAGCCAGTCCTCGCTGACAGATTAGCACATTGGCAAAGCTTCTTGTCCCAGTTCGACATCAGCTTTGTAGTCCAGAAGGCTATAAAGGGATATGCTATTGCTGAGCACCTTGCTCACCTTCCTCTTCCTCATAGTGACACAGTCCAAGAAAAATTCCCTGATGAAAACCTATCACTCATCTCTCGCGATTCCTTCTAGTTGCTTCATTTCGATGGAGCCCTCAATTCTAAGGGATGGGGCATAGGTGTTGTCTTGCTCACCCCAGAAGGAATCACCATTCCATTGGCTTATCAACTCCAGTTCCCTGCCACCAACAACATATCTAAGTATGAGGCTCTCCTAGCCAGTCTCAAACGTGCCTATCTCCTAGGCACGCGTCAACTCAAGATCATAGGAGATTCTCAGCTCGTCCTTCGGCAGGTCATTTCTACTTACTGTACTCGTGACCCTAAACTCAAGCCTTATCAAGACTTGGTCACACTCCTAGCCAAGCAATTCCACAAGCTCATCTACATTCACACTCCTTGCTCTCAAAACATCTTGGCTGATGCCTTGGCCTCTTTGGACTCATCTCTCTCCTTCTCTCTCAGCCAGAGTACTGAGACTATCATCATCCAGTGGTTAGAAGTGCCATCCACTCAAGATCCTTGGTTCGATAACCTCAGGAACTCTTTAGTTGTGATGGCAGAGAGAAGAGAAGCGAAGGAAGTAATGCTCATGGAGCTAGGAGAAATGATGGAAGAAGAAAGGCCATGGTACCACGAGATTGAGCAGTATTGCAAAGACGGTACCTTCCCAGAAGAAGCTAAGTCCAAAGATTGGAGAGCTATCCGTAGAGCGGCATTAAGATATACCATTGTTGGAGAAGTGTTGTATAGACGTGTTCTAAATGGGATGCTCCTCAGATGCTTGCCCGACGTAGAAGCCTGGAAGGTAGTGGAAGGAGCCCACTCTAGTGAGTGTGGAGGGCATGTGAATAGCCAGATGCTAGCAATGAAGATCCATAGGCAAGGCTATTACTGGCCAACCATAGAAGAAGACTGTGCCATCTACGTTCGTAGGTGTGTTAAGTGCCAGCTCCATGCCGATAAAATCCATGCTCCATCTTCCTCTCTACATCCACTATCTTCCCCTTGGCCATTCTCCATGTAGGCCTTTGATATCATTGGACCTCTTGGTGATCCTAATGCTTAAGTCAAACAAAAATCATTCATCCTCACTACTACTGAGTACTTCACCAAGTGGGCCGAAGCCGAAGCATGTGCAGAAATCAAAGGTTCGACCATGTGCTGCTTCATCATGAAGAATATCATCTCACAGTTCGGAGTGCCAAGCAGCATCGTCACTGACAATGGACCCCAGTTCATATCTCAAGAGCTTTAAGACTTGTGTAAGAAATTCAACATTTCTCTGCATCATTCGTCTCCGTACTATCCACAGGGTAACGACCAAGCCGAAGCCACAAACAAAACACTTTTGAAAAATTTAAAGAAAACTTGTGAGTCTCATAAATTTGCTGATTGGCCTGAGAAATTGATTGAGGCTCTATGGGCCTACCGTACCTCTGTCTGCACGCCCATAAGGTAAACTCTCTTTTCACTCACTTACGGGATGGAGGCGGTATGTCCATACAAAATACTCATTCCTTCGCTAAGAGTACAGCTAGGCAAAGAACTTAATCTTGATGAACGTCAAGAGGCGTTGCTTACACAGCTGGAACTCTTAGACGAGCGGCGTCTGGCTGCAGCCGATCACGTGCTTTCATATCAAAATAGACTCTCATGATCATTTCAAAAGAAAGTGATTGAACAAAAATTTCAAGAAGGAGACATGGTTTTGAAGCGAATTTTCATAAAGCCTGGAGGTCCTAGGTCTAAATTGCAAGCTAATTGGGAAGGTCCGTACATCATCAAGGAAGTGTACCCTAGGAACACGTATAGGCTAGTAAATGCCGATGGTGAGGAGCTCTCTCACCCATGGAATGGTTTATATCTAAAAATATTATACCCTTAACAAAAGATTTTCTATAGTGACACTACCTTGCATAGGAGTACCAACAGTCTTGGGTATCACATCCTTTTTATGGTTGTCAAGCAACCCCTAGGTCCAGTCAACACACACAACACGGCAACCCACGGTCAATATCCCCCTGGACAAAAGTATTCTTGTTTAGCCCTTGTAAGGGAAAGCGAAGGTATATTCTCCTCTTATTCGGACAAGGCCTAGGGGCAAAAGGATTACTGATTTGTAGACAAAGGAGGGGGTAGATCGTGTGTGAATGAAATCTCAAATAGAGACGATCAAATCCCAATTTGCAAAAGAAATAAATAACAAAATATGGAATGAGTGGAAAATGGAGGATAGGGGCATGACAAAGAGTGGCAAAGTCCCCGCGGGATGAAAATGAGCCCGGTTGTACGCATGCCAAAAAAAAAAAAAATCAATGGCCACAAAGTCTCTGGACAATAGATAGAATCCATGTGAGATGCACCCTACTGAGTCAAACAAACCAGCATCTCGAGCACCGATGCTAAGTCTTATCCCCTTATATCTTCTTATTCCCACTAGTGGCCAGAACATTCCCACACTTGGTCTGTATAGGAACACTAGTGTGTAGGGGCAATCGACTATAGAGAAGCCAAGAACAAACGCACACTGAATCTAGGGGATGTCTGACAGCAAGAGATGGGAGATGAGGTTCATAACTAACCACTCAAATGTAGAGACTGTCGCTAGAGAAAATCTAACAAAAAAATCCAAAAGAAAAATAAAAATTCAAAAATAAAAAAAACCAGAAAGTCCAAAAATAAAAAAATGAAAATCTCAAAATCCAAAAAACAAAAATAGAAAACCCCAAAATCCAAAATATAAAAAAATCTCAAAAATAAAAAATAGAAAACCCAAAAAAAAAACAAACAAAATCTAAAAAATCCAAAAAAATAGAAAATCCCAAAATCCAAAAAATAGAAAACCCTAAAAATAAAAAAAATTGATGTACATATCTTTTTTAGCATGCATTGTTACTTTCTATTTTTGCCTATTTAATAAGGCTCAGCCCCTTGACTATCATGAAGTTGAAGTCATTCCTTGCTTAATGTAAAGGGTTGAGCTAAAGAGCAGATCTAACTTGTTTTGCTAAGCGTACAGGGACATGACGTTTTGAGCAACACAACGATGTATTCAGTTTCCTTTCTCTCTCTCTTGGATCGAATTTCTCACTCGTGTCAATCACAATCCATTCAAGCATTCACAAACATTGGCACAAAAGTAAAAGGTCTACTAATATAAGCATCATGTACAAGATAAGGGGGAGGTGGCTCACAATCTCCTCATTGTCCACCACCACTCTCCCCAGATCCCTCATGCCTCTCAGATGGGGGTGGCATCTCACCACCACCCCTGAAGCTCTGGGCGCTCATCTCGCCCGCCTGGCGTCTCTCCTCCTCCTCATTCCTCTGACGACTGGAGGAACCTACTAAGAACTGTCTCACAGAGGCCCCACTCGCTCTGCTCCTGCTCCTGCTTCGGGCCTGGCTCATCATTGCCACAAAACCCTGGAGCTCCTCAATCCGGACCTGCTACGCGGCTGTCTCAGTGCACAGTCAGGTCAGCTCTGCCTAGTCTGCTGACGACCCCTGCATGCTCAATGTCGCCAGCTCCATCGACAACTCCCCCACCTGGGACACCGCCGTCCTTACCTGTGTGTGCCACTAGGCCACCTCCACTGCTGACCCCTCTGCCTTTGTGCACCACCAAGCCACATCCGCCGCTGACGTCTCCGCTTAGAGGCGCCACTGGCTGACTGATGCAACCGTCGTGTCGGCCTGCTCGCACCAGTGGCTCACCTGGCTGGCAGTGGTCCTCAACTCTGCCACTTGTGTCCAAGCATGTCAATATATCAGCTCTAAATCAAGAGAAGACTAGGTCAATGTCATACGTACCCTCTCCTCTAGTGCTGCCTCTACCTCCTTAGCCCTCCTCAAAGCACCTGCCAGTCGATCGTCAAGATCGGACTGGGAGGCCTCTGCCGCTACCCGAGACGAGGATGCACCTTCCTGTGTCATCCTCAGCCTTGCCAACTCTGCACGCTGCACATGGAACACTTGTCAATTTATCTAAACCTAAAAGATTTGGTATGTTACTAAAGTCTGAGTAAGTACTTACCAGCTGCTCTATCTCTCTCCTTGCTGCATCCTGGTCCTGCATGGCTGAGTGCAGCAGGGCCTGGAGCGAGGCGATCTGACCGGTCACATCCACCTGGAAATCACTAAAACAGTGTCAAGTTCAGTTCAATCATAGAATTCACAAGGTCTGAACTGTCGTCTGGCACCCCTATAGACCCTCGCCCCATACTTCAAGGCGAAGGACTGTAGGTACGCCTCGTCGGTCTACGCGTCAGACCTAACTCGTCGCCCCCTGTGATCCCAATCTGCTATCTGTTCATGGGCCCGCTCGCACCAGTCTGTTGTGCCATGGAGTCCCCGGAAGCTCCGGCCGGGCCTAGGGGTCCTGCCTCGGCTAGGGAACTCCATAGCACTCTGACGAAGGCCGAGCGACCTCTGAGTCAGGTGCAGGTGCAGAGGTAGCACAAGGTTGAGAGCATGAACCCACATCACCCTACCAAAGTAGGGGCATGCCTGCTCCAACTAAGGCTATCCCTCATCTCCTTCCCCTAGGTATGGCTGCCACACCACTTGCACAACAAGGAACACATCTAGTTAGTAGCCAAAAGCACTTAAGGAAATTAAATGGATTTTAGAGAAGGGGTAGTACTCACATCCAGCTGAGGGTAGACGTCGGTGGAATCTTGGATGGATGCCAGGTGCTCCTCTAGAGGATGCGTATCTCTGCACAGCACCCAGTGCCGAGCTAGGGGCACGAGACCCGGTCACTCCAAGATCCCCCTTCCCAGGCCAGGGAGGTGGAGGTAGGTCCAGACCTACAAAAAGAGAAGCACAGTCAGATCATTTGCAATAAAGAGGCAATTTATAAACAAGGCAATATGAAGAAGAATGTATCTAAAGGAAGGGGAAGAAACCGCAGATCGAGGTCTACCGATCGGAGAATCCTAGACTGTCAAACTGGTGCGCCAGAAGGGCAGCACCCCATGCATACTCTCCTACCCTGTCTAGGTCCTTCAACAATGGTAGGAACCGGAAATGGATTGCATCACCCCTCGTGGCAAACAGAAGTCTACCAAGGAAGAAGGTGAGGAAGCGATGTAGATCCAGATCTGCCTAGGCGCCGGGCTCGCGAGCCAGAACCCCTCTGTACCCTCTCACCAGTTGGTCCAACTGCTCATCAGCCATCTCGCCAACCTCCCTACACATCTGTACCAACTCGAGACTCTCCTGTAGGTCTACCCTAGGAACTAGAGAGGACCTCTGACCCACTGCCAAATCTAGTAGCCTACGGGCTATCTCTCTGTAGCATGAGTAGGTAAACCCGCTAACTGGGCGGCCATAGACCCTCAACCCGATGATCCGACTCACATCCTCCAGGTCGGGGATCATGTGACCCCACAAGAACACGAAGGCGGTCGCCTCCGCATCCCACCTGCTCCGCAGGGCCTGGGTAAGGGGAGCGTCCGCCCTCATCCTCTCCCTCCGGAGGACCTCCCTGAATCACACCTCCTCAAGCCTCTCCCTCTCGAACCCCGGGAGAGCTAAGTAGACTGCTAGGACCAGCAGCCAGGAGACCCTAGCCCTCATCTCGCCCTGCAAATACACACAGAGGTAGCAACCAGTCAGCACATAATGTACTCCATGGGTTCTCAGCTGAGGTCGCGTCGACCTAGGGGGTCGTGACCTTGTCACGACGCCCCGATGCGACGTGACTAGGTCGCGACGCCCAGGGAGACCGTGACCTTGTCGCGATGGCCTTTGGCCGACGCGACAATGTCGGGGCCTTTGACCCCGTCGCGACATCCCTTGTTGTGACGGGGCGGGCCGTCGCGTTCTCAGTCGGAGATCGACCGGAGCCTTCCTTGCCTGGTGGCCGTTCTCTTGGGCTTCTCACCCTACATCCACCCCCCATAGGGCCTGGTCGATCACATCCACACAATTAAAAGGGTTTGAGGGGAGTGGGGACCTACCTTCCTCATTGCCGCCTCCAAGACCTCGGCCGCCGCCACCAAGCCCACCGAGGCATCCTCCTATGCCGCCATCTCCACCTCTGGGCAGTCCTCTGCCGCCGGAGCCATCGCCTTGTGCCGCTGAGATGACCTCCTCATCGCCCGCTTGCCCCTCTCGCTGCTGGGGGAATCCCCGCCTCCGTTGTTTCCACTGCCCTCCATCTCCTTCAAAGAGTGTGGGAGAGGGAGAGAGCGAGGGGAAGAAGGAATAAGTGATAGAGAGAGAGAGAGCACATGGAGCGAGAGAGTTGGAGAGGGGAATCACCTTGGGAGCCGAATCGTCGGAGAGAGGACTTGTGAGCGCAAAAGAGGGAAGAAAGAGGGGCTACTGCACTTTGAACTCTCGGTTTGTGTCGCGATGCTCATAGACGTCACGTTCCGATCGCAACGGCCGGGTAGGCTGCAACCTGGTCGTGACCTATCGAGCCATCGCGACCTTAAGGAGACATCTGTAGTGGTCGCAACATCCACCGAACTTGCAAACAGTGAACAAAAATTTGATTTTATTGATCCAAATCATTAAATACAAGTCCTAATCATGCCTATGGTCAATTAATCAGCTTTTCATGCCCTACCTACCACCTTATACAATTCCTAATCTCCCTCAAGCTTCTCATGAGCCTTGTACAGCCTCCGCCACGGCGCGATCTCCACGTGGTCGGATCCTCCTCAATGCTTGCAGATATTCATGGTACACATTCTCGTCCTCTGTCACTTCCGCTGAAATGAGGCTTGTAGCACACCCCTCCCAGTGCATGATGGCGCTTCTCACATCCCGTTCATCTTGAACATCATCCATCTTCCGTGCTTGGATAGGCGGGTAGTGGGAGAGTGTCGGTACAACTGTGCGTGTGGGGCCATGGTGAAGATAGCATCGGTCGGGGTTCTAGAGGACCAGTGCTTCATTTCCAATTAGTCATAGAGCCAGGCCGACGTGCTGAGAGAGGCAGATGATCTTGTTATGGAGGAAGGTAGAGTGCATCTCGAATTTCTCCGCATGTAGTGTGTTCAAGTATAGCCTTCATTCCTTCAAGCCTTTAACTGTAGCTGTCTTGCACCATGCTTGAGTGGTCATGTGGAGTGGAGCACCGACGAAGGCAAGTGGATGATGGAGCATGCTCATGCACTTGACAGAAGGGTCATCAGTCGCCTTGAAGTTGATATGCATGCCCATCCAGCACTCAAGGGCAATCACGGAGCCAAAGAGAGGTCCACATGTGGCTGCAGAAGAAAGTTCAACATAGAGATAACTGAGGACGGCTTGAGAGATGGACATACCTTCGCACACGCGATTGATGATGCCTAGATTGGCTGCAGATAAGAGGTGATCCTGCATGGGGAAGAGGATGACTCTGCATATGCAGATAGCGGCAGCCTTGGCAATGGCTAAGTAATTTCCCATCTTCCTCTTGCATTGAGAAGCGATCCACTGGGAAAGCGGGATTAGATGAATGTAGCCCGAGATAGTCATAGTGCTCAAGTCCTAGGTCCTGGCAGTGATCTCGCAAAGAATGGCCCAAGAGTCGATGGGGGCCACGGTGTGAGAGATGTGCTACTCCTCCCCCTTCTTGTCCTTGGGGAACCCCAACATGAGCTCCAACTCCTCCAGCAGGATGGTGGCTTCAAATGAAGGAAAGATAAACATGTGGGTTTGGCGATGCCACAACTCCACGAGCACAGTGATACTGTCCCAGATGTACACTATCTTATGGTAGTTCTTCGCCAGCACCAGGACAGTAGTAAGCTTCCATTCGCGCAGCAAGTTGATAGATGCTATAGGGAGCTCCTTTATCATGAGGTCTAACCATGGAATCTTAGAGTAGCGTCTTCCACCCGGGAGGATCTAGAAGAAAGAGAGGAGGTTGGTAGGAGAAGAGAAGAAGAAGAAGAAGAAGAAGAAAGAGAAAGTCTAGAAGAAGAGAGAGAGAGAGACTTACTTGAACGTCTTGTCTTGAGCTTAGATGTCGAGGCATGGAGGAGAGGCGTTGGAGCTCTTCATAGGCCGTCCTTACTACCTTTGGACCGCCATTGGGGTTGGGGTTGGCTTGGAGAGAGGAGAAAGATATCTTCATGGCTTGGAGAGAGGAGAAAGATCTCTTCATGGCTTGGAGAGAGAGAAAATCAAGATAGAAGAAGAGAGAGAAGATGAGCTGCGAGTTTAGAGCCCTGCACCCCTATTTATAGAGTTCTAGGAGGGGCTAATCCTATCCTAATTCATCCATAGGTGTTAGAGTGCCACTAGGTTTGGGTTTAGGAGTCCAATAGGTGTTAGGATAGGTCTTAGGATAGGGATAAGGCTCGGTTTCCGAGTTTAGTGCACAAAACAGTGTTGCGACGCCCCGATCTGACGTGTTTAGGTCGTGACCACCGATGGCATCGCGACAGTGTCGCGTCCCTCAGAGGCGTCACGTTACTGCTTGGTATGTTTTCTTGTATATGTACATAATTTGCTTGTGTCAATGTTGTGTTTGTACATATTTACTTCGCTTTTAGTCAATTATTGTTTTGTCTATTTGTCAAAAAAAATTAGAAAAGCACAAAAAAATGGAGCTACACAGGTAAGTACAGGTATGGCTTTCTTATCCTTACTCCCTTGCATTACTATATGCTAACCTATTTATTATATCGCTTCAAGGACCGGCTGGTTCTCAATGTATTCTGGGATCTGAGTTCCCCTTCAACAAAAACAGTGATAATCTAGGTACGCATTGTTAATCGCTGGATAGACCGTTAAGTTGGGTGAGTTTGGGGATGATGGACTCTGTCTTGCACAACTGTTGTAGGAAGATTCTCGACCCATTCTTGTCTGGTTTAGCAATATTATCCTTGATGTATTTTCTATTTTCTTCTTTCCTTTGCATTTGATTTTATGATTTCTTTTCTTTTAGCCCAACATGCATCATGTAGGTCTTTGAGCTATCTTTGGACGTTCCGTTCCGCTCCCGAATGGACTCCATAGGTTCCCCGAACGTTGTTGTGCTCCCTCGATGGCAACGTTGGCAGTGTGTGATGCCAGTTGACCATTATTCTCGCTCGTTGACTCTCATTGACCATGTTGACCGAGGGGAAAACAAGGAAACCAGCAAAGAAATGAATGGGAATGTGATCGCCAGGGCCTTACCCGTGCCCAAGGAAGTGTTTGGATCACGTCGGGGATGCAGCCTCACATAGCGGTTGATGGCAGGACTCTGACTTTCCCCTCTTCGGCCGGCCAAAGAGAAGAAGCTCCGCGGTGTCGTTGGAGATGTTCCTGCAACAAAGAAGGCTCTATTAGACTTTAGGGAAGTGTAGTAAACGTCCAAAAGTAAAGAAGAACGACCCTAAAGGTGAGCCCCGTAGCTGTTGCGGGCTTGAGAAGAGGGGTGGCCAAATGTTATGACCACCCTTCTTCCCTCTGTTTTTGGTTTGGAAAACCCCTTTTAGGTGTGCAGAGATGTGCACTTGTGACGACCCAACCAGCAAACTGGCCCAACAACCATGCCAGTTGGTAGACTTCCCAGGAAAGTCACCCATTTGGGACTACTCCCAACTGAGCACGCTTAACTTCAGAGTTCTTTTCCTGCTCGAGCTCTGAAAATGACTAGTCCGGGTTGTTGGTAGTCTACTAATTTAGTCCATTTAACATATTCTTATATGGGGTGTTACAGCACTACATGCCTAGTGTGTGTGTGTGTGTGTGGTGAATAACATGCAAGGCTAAGGAAGAAAGAAGGGAAAGAGAAAGAAAAGAGGGAGATTATCCCTGTTTGCAGGGGGGGGTGACCACTTTTTGGGCTCCTCCAGCTCGTGGTGAAGCCTCCTGGACACTCCAAGGGTTAATAGGAAGAGAGGAAGCAAGGGTGGAAGCTCTCAAAGGATTGAAGTAGATTTTCTCTCTCTTCTCTCAAAGCATCAAGGCTCTAGCTTGTCCAGCATCTCCCCACTCACTTGGAAGGCTATGGACTTTCATATATAGGCAGTGGGGGCGGAGCTAGGGATCATAGGATGCTCAAGTGTGAAGAAACACACTTGAACTTGTGGCAATCCATGTAGAAAGGCTAAGCCAATGAGAAGGGGCCAAGTAGGACTTTTACTAGGTCAAGGGGGTGTCAAGGTGGCCCATTTGCCTGTTGGGAACGGCCCCATGCGTTGCATGGGCAAGGGAAGGGCGCAAGTGGGTGATATTCTCAGGCAGTTGTGCAGACCAGGTAAACCCAGGTTGAGGTCAAACAATATTTCCGCCAACCCCATGCAGACGTCAACCTTTGTGGATGTCAACCAGAGTCGACGTCAAGGGGTTGTGCCGTCAACCTGGAGTCAGCGACAATTGATGTTGATGTTAATATGGCATTTGAGTCGACGTCAACAAATAGTCAAATGAGTCTTATTGGGCCATAAACCATGCGGGGATGGGCCAAATCTCGCGTCTACAAATGCCCTTCCGAGACATCCGATCTTGCAAGGGAGTGAAGCGGACTAAAAGGTTGGTGTCTCGGTAAACAAAGGATGTAGAGATTTGATGAAAGGATCATCTCCAAGGATAGGAATTCTAGCGAGTCACACGAAGGAGTTAGGCTAGAAACAAGCAACGAATCATCTAAGAGATAAGTGTGAAAAAGACGGATGTTGATCTACCCGTGTAACTACAACAGCAACCCAACGGTAGGGGTTCCCGACATTTCCAAGTAGGACTTTGACTAGTTTCTGGTGTTGTTTAAGTCAAAGGAGTTGTAATATGATGATTGAATTAGGGAAATCTCACAACCGAAGTCCGTCGGAACCCGCTGACATAATCAGGACGTTTGTCCAATCAGGGGATTGTGAAGACAAAAGGGATTAATTGTACTCTCAAAGGATTATCAAAAGATTCTGACTGGAATCATTGTTTGGAAAGCCGAAAGTCCAGAATCAAGCTCATGACTGGCGAAATGTTCACATGAACTCAATAAGACTGATTGACTTTTGTGATGTGCCTGGTGGGACTGTTTGGGATAATAGGCAACAAAGACCCAATATCAGTTTGGATATTCAAGAAGGTGGTGGCGATTTGATTGGCCACTTGAGCTGGGTGCCATGTAGCAATTGAGGAAAATCTCCATTTTTTTTTTAGTAAAAAGGATGTTAGCAGTGAAATCTTGAATGCATGTTGGTGTGGGTTCCCTATCTAAAATGCGAGTTAGAACCAGAGGAAAATTCTAAGGACAAACAAATAACTGAGAGATTGCAAACGCGTCATAGTTTTTAGTAAAGGGGAACTTTGGGTTCAAGGTCGCCAAGTTATTCGCCTTTGGTGACTAATCCTATGTTAGACATATCTGTACAACACTCAAGGTCGCATGAGTGTTCTCAGATTTGAAGCATCACCTATGTTTAAACATTCTGCAAAACAACTTGAAACACAGGATGAAAGATAATGGCCATACAAATAAGAAAGTTTAAAAATTTCATCGAGGTTGCCATCTAGCTCGATTTCCGTCAACTCACAGTTGACGTCAACATAGGCTTTCGTCTACCAGAGTAGACATCTACAAAGGTTGCCGTCAATATTCACTGACGTCAAACGATGTTGACGTTAACATGCCAGTGGATTAAATCGAAAAAATAGCAATTGGGAGGCCATTAGGACTCTTCCATCTTCAACCTCCATCCTCTCTTCCTCAACTCTGAATCAGAGGACTTTGGAATGACCTACAAGGATCATGGCCTCTACATTGACCGAAAAGTCTACGAGCACGAAACCGGGTGTTCTGAGCGAGGTTCCGGGGTATTTAAGCACCCGACTGGCTAATGGGGAGGTAAGTAGAGCTCGTTCTTGCTTCTTTATTGCCGAAAATGCCCCAACCCCTTATCATGGGGCTTCCTGAATGTGCAGGAGGTGCCCGCCTTCCAAGCCAAGGCCAGGTATGAGCCTTCTCTTGGCTGATCAATTTGATGAATGCGTTAACAATCGACATGAGGAGCTACATCGGGGCATGGAATCTGTACTTCATGATCATCCTAGCCAAGAACATGACGGACATGTGGTGGAAATTTGATGCCCTAGGAGCACTCATTGAGTGCTGGCACCCACACACACAAATGTTCGTGTTCCAGGAATTTGAGGCGACCGTGCTACTGGAGGAGGTGGAGCTATTTCTAGGCTGGAAACGCTGCCTGGAATATGACACGGCGACTCCTCTACTCCCATCGGAAGAGATCCTCGCAAACATTGTACGGGACAAGAAGGAAGTGAAGGATCTAAATGAATGTGTGGAAAAGATCTAGAAGGGGGGGGATGAATAGATCTTAGCCACTTTTGCGGAAGCTTAAGTAATTTGAAAACTATTTAGAATCAGAGGCAATGTTATCAGTGAAAAACTACAGATCTGATTAGATTTGAGTGAGTTGAAAAACATAGATGTGAAGCAAGTTGATTAAGTAAATTAAAAATGGATCCTATGCAAGCATCTAGCGGATGAATCAATCAAACCACAGAAAACAAATGCACAAGGATTTTTTAAGTGGTTCGGAAATCACCCAAGTGATTCCTACATCCACCCCTCACAACCCGTGAGGCTTCACTAACACAACTGGGCTAGGGCTACACACCCAAAGGAGCCTAACAACTCCAACACTTCAGAGCATACAACTCACACGACCTCTAGAGCAAGACTACTCTAGAAACACTGAGCAAGACTGCTCAAACCAACCTTGAGCTTGACAACTCAAACTGAGCTCGACGGCTCACAACAAACTGAGCACAATGCTCACACTAAAACTTGCTAGACACCAACTTAAGACTAAGATCCTCTAGCAACAGATCTAGTCGAAATTTGAGAACTCTAGATAGAGTTATGCAGAAGCACTTGCATAATCTCAAAAGATATCTCAGAAGAACAGAAGAAAAGATAAATTGTATTGAAAGGCTTCGTTCTTCAGTGTACTCCCTTGTAGAAGCTTGAATTGGGAAGGAACTTGTGAAGCTTGAAGTCCAAGTCGATGCTCTGCAATCTGAGAAGTTGGATCTTCCTCGAATTCTTCACCAAAGGAGTCTTCTACAGGATCTGCCTCCTTGGAATGCTTCAGAGGAGTTTCAGGAATCAAATTCCAATTCCCACACCTTGAATTGGTGGAATTGGTCTTCTGGAAGCACTTCGAGAGCAGAGGAAGGAGACACGAGCTCTTACTGGCCGCCAGGAGCTTTTTGGAGGCTCTAAGAGAGTTGGGTCTCTTGTCTTATGTGAAGGCTGGCCAAAAAGATCTTTTATATCCTTAGGATTCCAAAGATACCCTTTTGGGGTACAAGGGCACACGTTCCTAGGAAGATTCTGATCGCCCTAGAAGGACACGTGGCAGCCATCAACTTTAGGATGAAAAGTTTCCGTAGTGTGTCGACCTACCGGTGGTAGTGTCGACACACTGTCCAGAATATGTAAGAAGCTGTTCTGGGAAGAAGGTCCCGTGTCGACCTGCTCTTGAGTGTGTCGACCTGTTGTCCCAAATCTGCAAACTGGCTATTCTGGGAACTGGGTCTGCTGTCGACCTGCTCTGAGAGTGTGTCGACCTGCTGTCCCAATTCTTCAAACTGGCTGTTCTGGGAACGGGATCTAGTGTCGACCTGCTCTGAGAGTGTGTCGACCTGGGTAGGCTTGATTTCTGAAAACTGCCACTCGTGTCGACACACTCTTGACATGTGTCGACATAGTCTCAACATTTTTACACATTTTGCCTTTGAATCTGTGTTGATGTGTCGACACCATTGATGGGTGTGTCGACACATCTTTTGCATAAAAATGTTTGTACCTGAAAAATAAACACATATATCATTAGTTAAATGATTTATCATGACCATAAATGATAAATGTGGTTTGAACAATACTTTTTGAACATGAATTTCAGGTATGATGTTTTTGACATGTTTCAATTAAATTGCTTTAAGAACACCTCTTGTCATCATCAAAATAGGAGGGAAATGATATGAATTTGCATTCAACCCAACAATCTCCCCCTTTTTGATGATGGCAACATTAAATCCATATTTCAATGTGGTTTTGATGAAGTGTGATTTTAAGCAATTTTTGATTGTTTAAATTTTTGTTTTCCTTTTTGTTCATACTTGTCAAGGACCTTTTGATATTGTTCAGTAACAATTGATGATGTGTTTGTGAGATACAGTGTTACTTGAAATTAGAAATTTTGTGCACACAAGTCAAACAATTGGACAAGTATTCAAACACAAAGACAAAGATTTGCATTCACAATCACAATACTTTGCATTGAAGCCAAACAACCATTTCATTTCATTCAAAAGATCATTACATCAAAATATTCATCAAAATATTACATTCAAGTCATTCATTCTTCTCCCCCTTTGACATTATCAAAACAAATGTACATTAGGTAGAAGATGGAGGAGGAGGAGGAATTGGAGCAAGAAGAATCTCAATGTCTGACAATCTTTTGTCCATTGACTTCATGCTTGACTTTATGTGTTCATGGATAGTTGTCAGCCTAGTGTGAAGATAATGCTCCATTTTATCAGAATGCTCTATCAAGGTGCTTTGAGTTCTTTTCAATTCATCTGAAACAGGTTGAGAGCTTGATGAAGATCCATCTGACCAACCAGGCCTTGAAATAATCTTTACTTCCTTGTGCAAGGTTGAGATCTCTTTACCAATGTGTTCATTGAAGTTTTTCATGCTTTCCAAATCATCAGCTAGATGAGCAAGCTGAGAAAGAGTCTCTGTAGTGTTGAAGACATCTGCTTGGGAATTTGCCAAAATTCTCTGAAGTACAACTTCTAGCTTTTGTTGGTGCTCTTTCAGCTCAAGATAGGAATCTCCCAGAGTGCCTATAAGTCTGTTGAATCTCTGAGCTGCATAATCTGAAGCTGCCTTCTGCTCAATAAATTTAGCTGACACTGTGTTCTCTAGTCTTTGAACTCTCAATTCAAATTGGTCTGACATTGTTTGAATGGTGGAGTTCAATGTATCAAATTTAGCATTGAGGAAAGAGAACAATTCTGGTGGAATTGAGGACCCACCAGAAGAAGTGGATGATTGGAATGTAGAGGAGAAATGTGGAGGTTCAAAAGTATGTGGCATGGAAGAGGAAGGATCAGCTTGAGGTGGAATAGGGGTTTCAAGCTGAATGCCACCTTCAGGAGTGATATGAGGCTGGTCCTCATCCATTAGAGGCTGATCCTCTGGCAGGTGAACTTGTTCCTCTTGAACTTGAGGCTGGTCCTCATGATGTGGAGGCTGACCCTCCTGATCTTGGTCTCCTTGAGCTGGAGGCTGGTCCTCTTGTGCTTGGGGCTGATCCCCTTGAACCTGAGGCTGGTCCTCCTGAGCTTGAGGGGCCTCAACCACAATTGGCCCTCTTCTAATTTGATTTCCCTCCAATCTAAATCCCATAAACTTCTGGATATTCTTAAAAGTGTAGATGTTTGACTTGGGAATAGATTGGGACTTCTCATTTTCCAAGGGCACACCAAAGTGCTCGAACACTGAGGTCAGATGTGCTCCATAAGGAAGAGATCTCTTTAGGTCTGTTCTTGTAGTTTCAGAGATGATTTGATAGAGAATCACATGAAGGTTGATCTTGATGTCTTTGACCATGCAATAGAGGATGAACCTCTGGATGTCTGTCAATCTATCCCTTCCACCACCTTGAGGGGTAATTATGGTGGTCAAAATGTGGTGGATGACCCTTAACACAGGTGGAAATGTATTGGCATTGAACCTGGTTACATAGGTCTGTTTGGGATCTGATGCATCTGCAGGAAGGCCTGTCAAGATGGAATAGGCTTCATGTAAATCAAATTCAAACTCATGGTAGTCAGCCCCCTCATCTGGCACTTTGAAAATGGAGGCAGCTACTGCAGTTGGCATGTCTATGGCTATTCCCTTGACTTTGGATTCAAATCCTTCTTTGTGCAGGTGAGGTTCTTGTAGAATTCTCTAACTAATCTTGGATAGCAGACTTGAAATTCAGAAATAAAGGGTATCCAAGATTGAAAGGAAAAATAGGTTTGAATTTCAGGAAGAGAGTTTGCTAGTTGGATGTCTGAAAGGTCTAGAATTCTGGGCTTCAAAATCAACTTGGCTGCACTTACTGATTCTGAGGGAATGTCCTCTTGAGACTCAGAGGAAGAAGAGGAAGATGATTCCTCAGGATTGTCAGAGGAGTCGCCCGAAATCTCTGGTCTAGGGTTTGAAACATTACTACCTCTGCCGGAGGTGGAGGTCGTACCTCGCTTGGAAGCTCTCTGAGGTGTAGAAAAAGATCCTGATTGCTCGGTAGGATCGTTTCTCCTCTTTGTTCTTCTTTCCAATTGTTCAACTGGAACCTCTGCCGGAACGGGCCTGGAAGATGCCCTTGATTTGGCGCCACGCCGGGGACCCAATTTCCGGACCATGGTGCTAGGGTTGGAGTGGAAATGAAGAAGATGGAAGATTTGAGAGGGGATTGAAGAGTGGATGTGATTTAGAGAGGAAATGGTGGAGTGTCTTGCCGGAAACAATGAGAAAGAGGGTCGTTGGGTCGACCTGATGCCCAAAAGGGGTTTCAGTGGTACCTGTCCCGCAGGAACAAAAAGGGGTAATCATAAACCCTAACGGCCTAAAAAGGATTCTGGCAAGGGGTGTGTCGACACATGAAGAGGGTGTGTCGACCTGACCCAGATTGTGTGTCGACACGGGTCACAATGTGTGTCGACACGGCCTTGATGAAAATTTGAATTTTTAAGAGGAAATTTTTGAGAGTTTGGGGACATTTTTATAATGATAAATAATGAGAGGAATTATCATTTCAAGGATTTTTAAGAGGCTTAAAAATTCATTTGTTATATTTTGCAAAAATTCATCACAGTTCAAGTTTTTCAAACAATTTCCAACAGGATATTAGCATTCCAAGACTTGAATCAACAAAATGATAAATTGAGGGATATAATGTATCTAACAATCAACCAAAAACTACCATGTTTCTCAATTTTCAAGAATTAAAGATGTCATCTAGACCAAATATAGTTGTGTGAAAGTAAAACACAAACTTAAAGAACAACTTGATGAAGGAAGAAGATGATTCTTTCTAAACAAATCTCCAATAATTTTCATATTTTTATTCTTTTAACAAACTATCAAATGATATAAATCTCTTTCACTCAAGTACTAGTGCTTTTTACACACCATAGTCCCTGGATACTTAAGATTTAGTCATTGTCAAGTCTCAAAGGGGTAAATGATGACCTTTTGACATGAAAATATACATTTTGTAGACGCCAATATTTCCAGTTACTTAGTCATCATCAAAAGCGTAGCACATTTTGCTTAGTTTTGAATTTATTTTCAAGTTTGATACCTTTGAACAGAGTTAGCAATAGTGCTTCATGACATACATGGCACTTCATTCATTGTGAAGGTGTGCAGTTTCTCAGCACAAGTGCCATTGCTCTGTTGGATTTGACAAGATTTGGAGAGTTTGTGAGATAGAATTCAAATATATCCAGTCATCAGTTGCAAACAAGGAAATGTTTTAAGTTCAAGGCACAAATTGTTATTCAGTCTAGGAAGAGATCTGAATTCTGTGGATTGAGAGACATAGTTGAAAGTTGATTAGTAAAAATATAATAAATCACTCAAGGTTCATTTTGTGACTCTAGACTTTAGAATGAGGACATCATGCAAGGAATTGATGAAATGCAAGAAGGGTTTGAATTTTGCAAAAAGATGACTTGTGAATTTTCTAGCTCCCCTGAGATGATTGATTTCAACCATTTGTCATCAAAATAAAGATATGCAATTTTGAAATCATAAAGAAATTTTCTTCTTGGATAACAAGAACTTCTCCTCAACAATTGCATATTCATTTCTTGGTACTTGGCGGACACATACTCTCGCATAGTGAAAGTGTCCAGACAAGCATAACCTGTCCTTCTCCAAGTCACCATTTGATATACCAAGAAACTTCAATGCAATAAGAGTTGAAGAATTCATTGCCAAAAAGGAAATGGAAGTTAAAACTGTGCAAGTTTTGAAATCAGAAAAGAAATTCTCTTTGAACAATAAAAACTCCCCCTCAACTATTGCATATTAACTTCTTAGTACTTGGCGGAGACATATACTCTCGCATAGTGAAAGTGTTCAGACAAGCATAACTTGTCCTTCTCCAAATCACTATTTGATATACCAAGAAGTTTCAACACAATCAGAAGTGGAAAATTTAATGTAAAAAGGGAAATAGAATTGAAAGTGAGAGAGATATGAACAATGTAGCTTGAGGAAGCAAGGAGTTATGAAATGCAAAGAACTCCCCCTTAGACAATGCATAGCACTCAACCTCAAACCTTAAGAGAGATCAAGAAGGTGGACATTTACAAAGACCAAGTTCTCTCCTTAAAGATGAAAATCTGTTTTCAGGAAGGGGTTTAGTGAATATGTCTGCAATTTGTTTTTCAGTTTCAATAAAATGGAGTTCAAAAGATTTCTTTGCAACCTCATCTCTCAAGAAATGATGCCTAATTTCAATGTGTTTTGTTCAGGAGTGTTGAATGGGGTTTTTAGGCAAATTTATGGCACTAGTGTTATCACATAGGATGGGTACACACCCTAAATCTTGGTTGTAATCAAGAAGTTGATGTTTCACCCAGAGAATCTGAGTTTCACATCTACCTGCAGCAATATACTCAGCCTCTGCAGTTGACAGAGCAACTGAATGTTGCTTTTTAAAAGCCCAAGAGATAAGGCACCCACCTAGAAATAAACACAAGCCACTAGTGCTTTTCTATCTAACTTACACCCAGCATAATCAGCATCACAATAGGCAAACAATTCTAACTTGCAACCAGCATGATACCAAATTCCTAAGTCACATGTTCCAACAAGATATTTAAAAATTCTTTTCACAGCAAGCATATGACTTTCTTTAGGATTAGATTGGAATCTAGCACATAAGCACACACAAAACTGAATGTCAGGTCTAGAAGTAGTAAGGTAGAGCAGAGAGCCAATCATACCTCTGTAGGTCTTTGGATCTACTGACTTACCAGATGGTCTTCTTCTAGCTTAGCATTTATTGCAATGGGTGTGCTTGAGTGTTTAAGGTTCTGAAAGTCAACTTTTTCAGTAGCTCCTTGACATATTTAGTTTGACTGATGAAGATTCCTTCAGTTGTTTGGTTCACCTGCAATCCCAAAAAGAATGTTAAATCTCCCATTAAGCTCATTTCAAATTCATTCTTCATTTGATTTGAAAATTCAGTGCAAATGCCTTTATTAGTTGATCCAAATATTATGTCATCAACATAAATTTGGACAGCAATTATTTGATTTTTTACTATTTTGTGAACAATGTTTGATCAACATTACCTCTAGAAATATCCTTTTTCAAGTAAAAAGGAACTCAAACGATCATACCAAGCTCTTGGAGCTTGTTTAAGACCATAGAGTGCCTTATTAAGCTTGAAAACATGGGTTAGGATATTTTTCATTTTCAAATCCAGGAAGTTGTTCAACAAAAACATTTTCCTTTATATATCCATTTAGAATGCACTTTTGACATCCATTTGAAAGACTTTGAATTTCATGGAGGATGCAAAAGCAAGGAAAATTCTCACAGCTTCTAGTCTAGCTACAGGGCATAAGATTCTTCAAAGTCAATTCCAAATTCTTGGTTATACCTCTTTGCAACTAGCCTAGCTTTGTTTCTTATTACTTGACCAGCTTCATTCAATTTATTTCGAAAACCCATCTAGTGCCAATCACTGTTTGGTCACTAGGTCTAGGCACTAATTCCCACACTTGATTTCTTTCAAATTGATGAAGTTCATCATGATAATTAATCCAATCAGAACTGGATAAGGCTTCATCAATTGACTTGGGTTCAATTTGGGAAATTAGAGCTAGTGAGTCTTCTTCAATGTTTTGCAAAAAAGATGATCTGGTCCTAACTCTATCATTTAAGTTGCCAACTACACTGTCTAATGGGTGATCTCTTAGAAAATAGGTTCAGAAATTACCTGTTGAGAAGTGCCCACTTCTGGAGCAATATTACCTGAACCACTTGAAGATGGTGAGTTGTTGTTCAGGTTCTCTTCAATGTTGTTAATCTCCTCAACGGTTGGTGAAGAGTCCACAATGAGGTCATCCTCTTCATTGTCTTGTTTTTCCCTGCAAGATTTAGAATCATTAGTGGAAAAGGAATTTTCATCAAAAATAACATGTGGTGATTCTTCAACAGTTTTGGTTTTCAATATGTACACTTGAAAGCCCTTGACACTTCAGAATAGCCAAGGAAGATAGCTTCCTGACTCTTAGCATCAAACTTGTCAAGGTTTTCTTTGTTGTTATTGTGTACAAAACACTTGCACCAAAAGTTTTGAAATAAGAGACAGTTGGCTTTTTGTTTTTCAACAATTCATAGGGGGTTTTTCTGATCTTTGGTCTGACCAAAGCTCTGTTTAGGATGTGATTGGGTTGGTTAACAGCTTCAGCCCAGAAGGATTTGGGCAGATTACTCCCTAAGAGCATGGATCTAGCCATTTCCACAAGAGTTCTATTCTTTCTTTCCACAACTCCATTTTGTTCTGGAGTTCTAGGTGAAGAAAACTTGTGAAATATTTGCAATTCAGCACATAGATCAGAAAAGGATGTGTTATCAAATTCACCCCTATGATCAGTTAAAATGTTTTTAATTTTAAATGGATAAGTTGTTAAGATAGTGGTACAGAAATTCCTGAATTCAAGGCATGCATCACTTTTGTGGGATAGAAAAATAACCCAGGTAAATCTAGTAAAGTCATCAATGATTACAAACCCATATCTCTTGCCACTTAGGCTTAGAACTCTTGTTGGCCCAAAGAGGTCCATGTGAAGAAGTTCTAGTGGCTTAGATGTGAGTACTTCATTGAAGGCTTTAAAGGATTTCCTAGTTTGTTTTCCTTTAGCACAGATCCCACAAATTTGACCTTCAACACTAGAAAACGATTCAGGAAGACCTTTAACCAGATTCAATCTTAACAACTTATTCAAAGTTCTGAAACTTGCATGGCCAAGTCTTTTGTGCCAAGTCCATGCAATTTCATCTTTATTTGCAACAAAACAAAGATTTTCAGAAAAGTTTTTATTTAGGTTGATCATGTAAATATGTTTTCTCTTTTTCCAAAGAATTTGATTTTATCAGTTGATGAATCAATTATCTTGCAAAAATCAGATTCAAACACAACTTTGTGACCTTTGTCACATAGTTGGCTGATACTGAGCAAATTATAATCAAGTCCATCAACTAACAAAACATTATCTACTGAGTTTGAAGAAGTTTGACCAACCTTACCAGATCCAATGATCTTTCCTTTATTTTTACCTCCAAAGGTGACTGACCCTCCCTCCTTTTCAATTAGACAGGAAAATTTGGCTCTATCTCCAGTCATGTGTCGTGAACACCCACTATCAAGAAACCAAACATTGGTGTTGGGTGCACGACCTTCCTGCACAAAGATCAATGGAGAGAAGATTTGGTACCCAAACAGAGTTGGGACCATCAGTATGATTGAGCACAGATATCAAATCCTTTCTCACCCAAATTTGATTTGTTTTGACTTTTGTTTTGGTACTTTGGTGTTTTCAGCCTTTTTCTGTTTGTTCTTTCTTTTAGGAATGAAAGCACCAAGATCTTTGTTTTTGGGAGGAGGGGAGTTTTTCATTTGAAAATTTGAGTTCAGAGGAGGAGGTGGAATCCATGGATTGTGTTGGTACATCAAGAAATTTGGATAAGGGTATTGAGGATAATACAACAGGGATTTTCATACCATTGGTTCCAAGGATTAGTCCAATTTCTTGAAGTGTTGTCTTGGAGGTCCAAGGTTTTTCATGGATTATTTCTTTTCCCTTTTTCTTATTTTTCAGATTTTTATTTGAATTTTTGGTTGAGTTGTTTGTGATTTTTGGTGTTGAGCAGGTCGACCTCTCCTGTACTGGTGTCGACACAACAGCCACAGAAGTCTTCTTCTTGTGGACTGGTGTCGACCTGTCAGGGGACTGTGTCGACCTGATAGTCTTCTTTTGTTTTTGGGTTTTTGATTTGTTTTGAGTTTTTTGGGGTTTTGTTTGCTGTTTGTTGGATTTCAGTGTTTTCCAGATTAGGACCCTTGACAAAATTAATTAGTGGTGCTTTTCCCTTTTTCTCACCAGATTTGTCTTTTTGGGTTTCTTCTTGTTGAATCCTAATCCATGAGATGTGGTTGTCATGTTGGATCCTAGCAATGCCTCTAGGTTATCTTGGCCTTTTGTGAAGGTTTGGATAACCTCCTCCCTTTCCTTTAGCTGGTTTTTAAGAGCTTCAATTTCTTCAATTTTCTGTTGTTTTCTTGTTTTTCAATTTCCAGCTTTTCATTTAAGTTTCTGAATTCTTGGGAGGCCTTTTGAGAGGCAAGTTTCAGTTCATCAATTAGGTTTAGGAGATTCTCTTTTTCTTCAAGCAAGTCTGTTACTTCAGATTCCAGTTCACAGATTCTATTGTTTGAAGATTGGTTATGGTAGAGATTTTCAATTTTCTTTTTGATGTGTTTATTTTCTTTTCTCATTTCAGAATATCTTTCAACTAATTCTGCATACACATCCTGCCAATCTTCAACACTATAGTCTTCAAAGGAAGTATTTACCTTTCCATCTGTGCTGTTGGCCATGAAGCAAACCTCCTCACTTTCCGAGCTTGAGGTTTTCTTCTCTTCTTCTTCCTCACTTGTGTCTTCGTCAGACCAAGTGGCCACCATGGCCTTTGGCTTCTTGTATTTCTGGAATTTCTTGTGCTTTTCCTTCTTGTTCTCAGGACACTCTCCCTTCATGTGTCCTGGCTTGTTGCACCTGTAACAGATAACATTTTCATCAGGTTTATGATTCTTATTGAAATTGGAAGAGGAAGTGTTCTTCTTACCTGAGGGAAATTTCTTTTTCCCAGTCATTTTCCCTTTCCTATATTTCAAAAATTTCCTGAATTGTCTGGTCATGAGGGCAATCTCATCCTCATTCGACTCAGATTCTTCAGAACTTGTCTTATCCTGATTTTTATCTTTGTTGCTTGAAGAGGCTTTGAGTGCCATAGGCTTGGTCTTAATGATGTGTTCTTCATTTCTTTTTAAGTTTATTTCATATGTCATTAAAGATCCAATCAATTCATCCAAAGAAATTTTGGACAAATCTTTTGAATCTTCAACAACAGTGGCCTTGGTATGCCAAATTGAAGAAAGTGAACGCAAAATTTTTCTTACCAAGTCTGCATCAGTATACTCCTTACCCAAAGCCTTGAGTCCATTGACTATCACCATGAATCTGGCAAACATTTCAGAAATAGATTCATTAGATTTCATCATAAAGAGTTCATATTCTGAAACTAAAATGTTTGCCTTGGTCTCCTTGACCTGAGATGTTCCCTCATAGAGTAATTCGAGTTTATCCCAATCTCTTTGGCAGATTTGCACATAGAGATTCTCGAATACTCCTTGGGATGGACAGCACACTGAATCATGTTCATGGCACTATAATTCAGTGTAGCTTTCCTTATCTGTTCCCTTGTCCAGGTATCTTCTTCTCCCTGGTTCTCATAGGGACCCACCTCTACAACTTTCCAGATCTCATAGTTCTGGGCCCTTAGAAACACTTGCATTCTATTCTTCCAATAAGAATAGTCCAAACCATTAAAGAATGGTGGCCTATTTATGGAATGCCCTCAGCTATGAAACCCTTTGAGTCCATGACACTTAAGTAAATGCACAGAGAAAGAGTTAAACAAGCAAGCAAACAAACAAGCAAACAATCAAACACTCAATACTCAGAAACAAAAACTGCTCAGTTCAAACAGATCGATGTAAACCCGCTCTGATACCAATTGAAGGATCGAAATGAATGTGTGGAAAAGATCTAGAAGGGGGGGGATGAATAGATCTTAGCCACTTTTGCGGAAGCTTAAGTAATTTGAAAACTATTTAGAATCAGAGGCAATGTTATCAGTGAAAAACTACAGATCTGATTAGATTTGAGTGAGTTGAAAAACTTAGATGTGAAGCAAGTTGATTAAGTGAATTAAAAACGGATCCTATGCAAGCATCTAGCGGATGAATCAATCAAACCACAGAAGACAAATGCACAAGGATTTTTTAGGTGGTTCGGAAATCACCCAAGTGATTCCTACATCCACCCCTCACAACCCGTGAGGCTTCACTAACACAACTGGGCTACTACACACCCAAAGGAGCCTAACAACTCCAACACTTCAGAGCATACAACTCACACAACCTCTAGAGCAAGACTACTCTAGAAACACTGAGCAAGACTGCTCAAACCAACCTTGAGCTTGACAACTCAAACTGAGCTCGACGGCTCACAACAAACTGAGCACAATGCTCACACTAAAACTTGCTAGACACCAACTTAAGACTAAGATCCTCTAGCAACAGATCTAGTCGAAATTTGAGAACTCTAAAGAGAGTTATGCAGAAGCACTTGCATAATCTCAAAAGATATCTCAGAAGAACAGAAGAAAAGATAAATTGTATTGAAAGGCTTCGTTCTTCAGTGTACTCCCTTGTAGAAGCTTGAATTGGGAAGGAACTTGTGAAGCTTGAAGTCCAAGTCGATGCTCTGCAATCTGAGAAGTTGGATCTTCCTCGAATTCTTCACCAAAGGAGTCTTCTACAGGATCTGCCTCCTTGGAATGCTTCAGAGGAGTCTTCAGGAATCAAATTCCAATTCCCACACCTTGAATTGGTGGAAATTGGTCTTCTGGAAGCACTTGGAGAGCAGAGGAAGGAGACACGAGCTCTTACTGGCCGCCAGGAGCTTTTTTGAGGCTCTAAGAGAGTTGGGTCTCTTGCTTATGTGAAGGCTGGCAAAAGACCTTTTATATCCTTAGGATTCCAAAGATACCCTTTTGGGGTACAAGGGCACGCGTTCCTAGGAAGATTCTGATCGCCCTAGAAGGACACGTGGCAGCCATCAACTTTAGGATGAAAAGTTTCCGTAGTGTGTCGACCTGCCCTGGTGGTAGTGTCGACACACTGTCCAGAATATGTAAGAAGCTGTTCTGGGAAGAAGGTCCCGTGTCGACCTGCTCTTGAGTGTGTCGACCTGCTGTCCCAAATCTGCAAACTGGCTGTTCTGGGAACTTCTAGTGTCGACCTGCTCTGAGAGTGTGTCGACCTGCTGTCCCAATGAGAAACTGGCTGTTCTGGGAACGGGATCTGCTGTGTCGACCTGCTCTTCTTCAAACTGGCTGTTCTGGGAACGGGATCTAGTGTCGACCTGCTCTGAGAGTGTGTCGACCTGGGTAGGCTTGATTTCTGAAAAACTGCCACTCGTGTCGACACACTCTTGACATGTGTCGACACAGTCTCAACATTTTTACACATTTTGCCTTTGAATCTGTGTTGATGTGTCGACACCATTGATGGGTGTGTCGACACATCTTTTGCATAAAAATGTTTGTACGTGAAAAATAAACACATATATCATTAGTTAAATGATTTATCATGACCATAAATGATAAATGTGGTTTGAACAATACTTTTTGAACATGAATTTCAGGTATGATGTTTTTGACATGTTTCAATTAAATTGTTTTAAGAACACCTCTTGTCATCTTCAAAATAGGAGGGAAATGATATGAATTTGCATTCAACCCAACAGGAAGTGCTGAGGATGATGAACAAGAACAAGATTTTCTTGGACCGGTTGGCTTGGTTGATCCAGCACGTGAAGGAGAAAGGTAGTGAGAGGGAGACCCATGGACTGACACTCTGCCTCGCTGGTGTGTTTCTGTTCCCTACCAGTGGTGATTTGCTCCTATACGAGCATGTGGGGATCCTGTCTCTACTGTGGCATGGGAAATCACTTGCCTCTACAGTGTTGGCACACCTCTATAGCTCCCTCACTACGATGAGCTTAGGCGGACGCACATGCTAGAGCTTGTTCCTGCTTCAGGTATGGATGGAAGCTCACTTAAAGTTTGATTATGCTGAGAGACAACCTACCACCTCCAGAATCTTCCTTTGGAGTTCAGTGTACTGCATTAGGGCATGGTATGAGCCAGAAGAGAAGATCAAGTGTGTGACAGCACACCTGAAGAGTAGAGATGCTTGGCATGACTACCTTGGCTATTTCCCAGTGGAAGATTTCATAGTGAGGCCACTGTTCATGAGGATCATTGAGTTCAGACTGCGCACCTGGGAGAATAGAGATTTGTGGTGGACTGGTCCTGATCAGATGGTGGTGTACCAACCACACCTGTGCTAGCATCAGCTTGGAATACCACAGGGAATCCCAACATCATCTCAATGCACTACCATGATCATCTCAGGAAGGAATGAAA
Organism: Colocasia esculenta; assembly: GCA_014218235.1. NCBI lineage: Eukaryota > Viridiplantae > Streptophyta > Magnoliopsida > Alismatales > Araceae > Colocasia > Colocasia esculenta. Next base: position 42,117,574 of record CM024753.1, read on the forward strand.
AATTGATGAAGAAGGCTAAGAAGACATGGGAGAAGTACACAGTGAGTCGTAATTTGGATAAGCAGTGCAGGGAATTGGAAGGACGTCCTGGCCTATGAGGAGTACATTGACACAATTCGCCCTATCTCATGTTATTTCTTTATGGTTCGTAGATCAAAGTGATGTACTGTCCTCATTTCAATAAGTGTAACACAAGTTTGATGAATAAACAATGAATAACATTGAGCACAATGTGCTGAAATGGCTGAAAATGAGTTGAATTAAGCTTAATTGTGAGTGTTGTGTGAGCGATAGGTTGGTGTCCACATCGATGGACATCAACAATAGGTAAACGGCCACATAATTGCCATCCACCGCCAGAGAGAGGATAGACGTCTAGATCGATGGATGTCTACAGAAAAGTAGACGTCCACAACCAGGCCATCGACCGTGGAACTGGGTCTGACAGGGTACCTCGAGCCAAGATATAGACGGCCAATACCTTGTCGTCAACTCAAACTTAACGGCCACTACATTGACGTTAACTTGAAATCAACGGCCACCATGCGGACCTCAATTTCAAAACACAACTTTTTGGTCTTGAGGCTATCTCCGACGCCTCTTCACCCTTTCAAATGCCGAAAATTGTTCTCCTTCTTCTCACATTCATCTTGTTCTCATCTTCACTCTTAAATATTCCCATCCTCTTCTTCTAACACCTTCAATTATTCTTCTTCTCCTGCTAACTCGAACTGGATCAGACGATGGCAAGGGGGAAGAAATCGGTGAACCGAGATTGGCATTGCCGGTTGGAGGAGGAGGAGGAGGAGGGCACGACCGTGGGTTGGGCGGCAGAGGAGCGCCTTGAGGAGGAGGTCGACCCGGCCACAGAGGCAAGCGACAGCGCGCCGGAAGGGAGGAGACAGGGGGGAGTGATGGAGAGAGGGAGGATGAGACAGAAGAGGAGGCACCCTGGAGGACCCCACGCTGGCCTAAGGTATGTAACCAGACCCCTAAACACCGCCTCTGTGCATGATTGTAAAAGTGGAAAAGAAGGAAACAGAGGAGACGCCGTTGGGTTAACCAAGTACTTGACGTCAACATCGGTTGACGTCGAGTTCCTGTAAACGTCCACCTCCTTGCCGTCAAGGTGAACTTGACAGCCTAGGGGTGGATGTCAACTGATGAACTCGATGACAGGCATGTTGTCGTCAACCCTGAGTAAACGACGGCAACCTGGATGTCTATTATATGTAAACGGCAACAAGGTTGCCATCAACTTTTCTCTTAACGACAATCGATCTTGACGTCTATTTGACTATGTTTTGTGCAGAGAAAAGGTCGGATGAGGAGTAGGGTGATGTGAGAATTGTGTTGGGCGTGGTACAAGGCACTGCCGGAGGCCCAGCAGACACGGGTGGCGCACATGGGGTTTAGGCACCTCCTGGCAGTGTGGCACTTCCACGTGGATGTCCCCTACCTCATGGCATTGAGGGAGAGGTGGGATGAGGACTGCAAGGCATTCATCATGCCTTAGGGACACATGATACCCACATTGGAGGATGTGGCGTATTTGATAGGACTACCGGTTCAGGGAGAGCCGGTAGTAGGACAAGAGAGGAGGGACTACCACGACGATGTAGTAGAGTTGTTGGGACCGGAGTTCATGGTCGGGCATAGGAGGCCTATCCAGATCATTCTAGTTGGAGCCCTCTCAGACGCAGTGGGTCTGAGACGAGGGAGGAGGGGAGCATTGGAGACTTTTGACGAGTTCGACGCCGGAGTGCAGGCGTCAATCCAGCTCGGAGGGAGGAGCAGTCTGTGCGGATTTTTGTGATGTATCTATTTGGACGACTCCTGTTCACAACGCAGTCATCCCAGATGAACTGCAAGTTCCTGCTTCTGAGGGGAGACTTGGAGCAGGTGGGTAGCTACGCTTGGGGCGCCGCGGTGCTGGGACACCTCTTCTCTCTCCTCCCCAGCAGCTCACGGCGTTCTCAGAGCACAGGGTGATTCACCCCCTTTCTACAGGTATGCAACTTTCTTTAATGCTCATCATTGATATAAATTGTGCCTGACTGACGTGTTTTCTTGTCTTGCAGATCTGAGGGTACACCCGCCTCCCGATGGGCTGCGGTGTACAGACGAAGGGGAGATGGGCCATGGTACCCCTCATGGCTCGGTGGGAGGTGACGCCCGATCCGAGGGTGACGAATCGGCGTGTGGAGGATGTGTGTGTGAGACTAGACCTCTTCCCCCACAATCAGGTATAATCCTCAACCTTCACTCTTCTACTTTCATTCGCTATTTGCTATTTGATGTGAATTGACTGACCAGTCTTCTTCCTTCTTGCAGGTGGTGTGGACCCCTTATCAAGGGGAGGTAGACACATCCTACCCAGCCATGGCGGTGGGTTGACCACTGTTCGTCCGTCACTTGCTGTTGCTCTGCCTAGGGACCTGCAAGCCCCTCTTCCTGGAGCTAGTGGTACAGACTCCGGGTTGGCACCGGCTGGCCCTAGAGGTATCCTCTCTAGGGAGAGAGGGACACTCCCGCCGACGCTTCTTCGCCGAGGACCACGACTAGAGAGAGGAGCACGGCAGCACCATCGCCTATTGGAGGGGCGGAGGGGATCAGGTCCTATGACGGACTGACCTCTAGGACAGCGCATTGTACCTGGATGACTACCGGGTATGCTACGCTGGGTGACTCCGGCTGGACCGGCGAGTGGTAAGTGAACTCATACCCTACCTTGACATCTAATTAATTAATTCTGAAATGTAAGTGTGGATGACAAATGCCCGAGTCTGAGGTGGTGAGGCTCCTAGAGGGGAGGCTGGCGGAGCAGGCCGTGGAGATGGAGAGACTCCACGCCGAGACGCGGTTTTTGGTAAGTCACGACTCAACTCACCTGTGTGACTGATTATGATTTCATTTGATGACTGACCAATCTATGTGATTGCAGAGGGAGGAGCTAGTAGGGGTGCAGGCGAGCCGAGGCACAGGGGCGAGCTCGTCCGCACAGCCTCCCAGTGGGGACCTGGCGGTCCGACTGCGAGAGGCCCTGGACTGAGCGGAGGCGAGGATTAAGGAATTGGAGGCGAGGACATGGGAGTTGGAGACGAAGGTAAGACACTGAGTCACCACCTTTCTGTACATGTTTTCATTTAGACTGACATATTTCCTTATTTATGTGCAGCGGCAGGGAGCGGGGCGACCCTCCAGGTGCAGATGGAGAGCCTGAGGGTGGACATGCTGACGCCACAGGGCCACCTGCTTTAGGCGAGGGAGAGGGAGGCGGAGAGGGACCGGACGCAGGCCGTCATGGATCTAGAGTTCTTGATGAACCAGGTGCTGAAGAAGCACCGGGAGCAGCAGCGACAGGCCCAGCCAGAGACGCAAGCGAGGACGTGGTCAGTCTTCGGGTCCCTTGACGATCTCCTATCCCTAGGAGACCCGTCAGTGGGGCGAGGAGGAGGACCACGGCCAGAGGCGTTGGCGGCGATGAGACCACCTCTCCCAGACCGGCGTCGAGAGAGAGAGGAGGAGGAGGTGAGCAGCTCGCATAGGCAGAGGCCTAGTGAGGGGGAGAGGAGAGAGGAGTGAGGAGCGAGGCTCCAAATGTACCACCAGGGGTATGCCCCTGTCATGCTATGTACAGAACTTGATCATTTAGTGGACTTTTAAGCAGTTGTTCATCCAATGTGTACTTGAATGGTTTGCCAATTTTATTCCTGCATCCACAACACTTAAAGGAAAAAAGTTAATGTAGATCTATCTTTAGCCCCTTGGCTAAAAGATATACCTTTCTTGAGATCCGGTCAGGGGATAATATCTAATTAAAGATGGGAACACAAATACAATACTAAAGGAAAATATGTACATGCAATTTTTTTTGAATAAGAAAATAAGGAAACATGTTAGTATATGTACATGATACAACTAATTTTTTGGGTTTTGATTTTTTAATTTTTCTGATTTTTTTTATTTAAAATAAAAGGAGAAATATGTACATAGTGGAACTATCAACAGAAATATCAACAAACTCTCTATTTTCCTTTTTCATTTTCTATTTTTTTTTTGGATTTTTTATCATTTGACTCTAAGACACATATTCATCACAAGTGAAGGTATAGGGTCTTCATAATGCACCTAATCACAGAGGCCATAAGCAAGGAGGGTCGTGCATGATATCGTTGACATTGGAGATTGCCTCTAGCCTTCTTGATATTTTCCACCATGGAAGGTCTTACAAGGTCAAATTGCCCCTAGAGGAGGAAATTGGAAGAAGTAAATAGGAAGTCATGTGAAGATTCAGTTCAAACCACTTCTTGTTTCCAAACCAACATCTCACACTGAAAGACTTAGTCATCACTTATTTTCAGGGGTACTTTTCATTTTGATTCCTTGGTGGAGGTACGTACTATTTGCTACCTCATTGATTTGGTCAACCTTTTTCTGGCTACATATGTTTTGCTACCCTTTTTTGACCTTGTGGCTTTTCTTTGCCATTTAGGCTTGGTTTGGCATTTTGCCTTTGCATTTGCATTTCTTTCATTGCCCCTGTTTGTTATGTCTTTGTCTTTCAGGTGTGAGTGGGTGGTCCCCTACTTGTAGTTTGCCCCTTTTCCGAACTTGACCCAGTGAGAAGAGAAAAGGGGTTACGTTGATCTAATTAGACACATCCAAGTGTACTTATGATTGTCTAGCAAATGATCAATACTCCAACATCATGTGGTGTGTGAAGAGACCCTACCTTACTAATGACCCAGAGAAAAAGCAGAGTCTCAAACCCACGATATTGACAAGTGATGAATGACAGACTCGACTGACTGACTAAGGGTAGAACTTCTTGAGGTAGACTGCATTCTACAGATGTGACAACTCAACTCGCTCGGCGTCCACTAACCTGTAAGCATTCCTCGAGTATGCTTCTTTGACAACGAATGGACCTTCCCAATTCTCTTGCAATTTACTCCTCGAACCTCGTGCATTAATGACTTTGTGCTTTAGGACCATTTCACCCATTTCAAATTTTCTCTTAAGGACCTTTTTGGCATAAAAACGTGCAATTCTTTGACGATAAACCTGCACATGGTCGGCCGCTATCATTCGCCTTTCATCTAAGAGTTCAAGTTGTGCTAATAAAGCCTCCCGACATTGACCGGGGTCAAGTTCAAATCCAATTGAACTCTAAGTGAAGGGAGGAAGATCTCATATGGGAGTACCGCATCTGATCCATATGTCAAAGCATAGGGGGTTTGCCCCGTAGGAGTTCGGACGGAGATGCGGTAAGCCCACAAAGCCTCAACTAAGCGGTTTGGCCAATCAGTATTATTGTGAGATCTGCAAGTTTTCTTTATGATTTTGATGAGAGTTTTATTAGTAGCTTCTGCTTGTCCATTTCCTTGTGGATAATATGGAGATGAATGATGCAAGTTTATACCATATTTACCACACATGTCGCGAAGCTCCTATGAAGTGAATTGTGGTCCGTTGTCGGTGACGATGTCCTGAGGCATGTCGAATCTTGCATGAATGTTGTTCTTGATGAACTTGACAACCGTTGAAGCTTTGACCTCCATGAATGCTTCTGCTTTAGCCCACTTTATGAAGTACTCGGTGGCGGTCAGAATGAGGACTTTTTACGAATTTCTTCGGTGGCGAAAGGCCATGGAGCAATGAGAGGGTGAAGAGAAGAAGAAGGAGCATGGATTTTGTCACCGTGGAATTGGCATTTAGCACAGTGACGAACAAAGTGACTTTCTTTCTTTCTCTCTCTAGTTCGCCCCTAGAGATAGAAGCTCTGCCCCTTCTGGTCGCCTTCCCCTTTCTGCTGTAGCCGACCATGGATATCTTGGGGGGGGGGGGGGGGGGGGGGGGGCGATCCCTCCCCCAACCCACCCCTGTGCTACTCCGCCCCACTTGGCAGATGCTGCGACCTAGTCCAGGGCCTTCCCTCCACTGGGGCCCCCTTCTTCTCTAGCTGCCCTACGCGCACCAGCTGCTCCTGTAGACGCTGCTAGAAGACCTGCTACTGTTGCTGTGCCTCCCACGGATGCTCAGACCATAGATCGTACAGATGCACCCTTTGCCGATGTGGCTACTCATCTTGTTGGGCTTTCCACCTGTCTGGTCACCACCAACCAGGGTTTGATAGCTGGGAGATCTACATCGCCCCATGGAACCCCTACTCCGCCAGCAGCTCCTGCATTGACCCATGGAACATCTGGCCCGCCAGCAGCTCCTCCATCCCCTTGGAGTGTGCCCATCACACACAATACTCCTGATGCTACCCCCTCATTTGCTCAAGTGCTCCTCCAGTCCATTTCGCCCCCTCTTCTTCCCCTGGTTGCTCATGGCCCAGCAGTCACAGATCAAGGGGAACCAGCTACCTTCTTCACCACGGAGGAGATCAAGGTGTCATGCAAGCCCCTGGATTTTGTTGTCATAGCCAGGACACCTCAGGGGCACCCCCCCCCCCTTTCAGAAATCAGAGCCCACTTGGCTCAAAGATTCACATTTACACAAGACTTCTTCATCAGTGTGATGGATGGCCGCCACCTTCTCATCCGATTCCAGAGCAAGGAAGATTTCCTACAGGTGCTGCTCAAAGAATTGATGTATGTCCAAGGAAGACCCTTCTACTTTTTCAAGTGGACAATGGATTTCTCCCCCGATAAGGATTGCCCCATCATCCCGGTATGGATTGAGTTGCCAGCCCTCCCAGCTAACTTCTACAACACTGCAATGGTTTGTACTCTAGCAGGGAGCATTGGCCCTGTGCTCAAAGTGGATAGGAATACAACATGCTTATTGTGCACACAAGCCGCTCGAGCAAATGTTCAGATGGACGTTTCAAGGAAATTACCGGAGCGGATCTAGGTAGGCATTGGCACAGGCGGTTACTGGCTACCAATAACATACCCATACCCCCCCTAAGTTCTGTAACACATGCAAAAGATTGGGCCACCTAGAGTCTAACTGCAAGAAAGGCTCCACCTACCATGGTGGAGATGGAGGACATGCGAATGTCAACCAGAAACCCAAGATGGAAGTGCCAAATCCTCAAAAACCCGTGCCTAAAACAGTATGGAAGGTTGTAAAAGCTATGGGGAAAGTACCCCATGAAACATCTGGTCATCACGGCAAGCAGATGGATGCAGCAAACAAGGATGCTGGTGAAGTGATCGATGGAATGCCTCCTCAGTAACCAGGGGCATTTTTGGAGGCTAGTCCTCCACAGGTTGATGCCATGGCTAGCAGCTCTATAGGGGGCACATCTGGGACTATTGCTATGATCAATGAGGACCCTCAAATGGACGATGCATCCACTGCAGATCTTAAGCACCTGATGCTTGCAGCAAACAGTGCCAATGCCATGGGAAAGGAACCAAAATCTGATGGATGCACTGTCCTTCCCTCACCTTTGACTGCTACATCTCAGATGCTCGATGAAATGCCCCACATAGCAGGACAAGGAAAAGATGCAGCTGTTAACCCCACCCAAGTGGCCACTCCCTCAGCTGCACTACCCTGTGATGAAGGTCATTCACAACAGCCACTTGAGGCGCCACTGCACAGTACCCCAGTGCAAGCTGAACCCACTGCACCGGCTCCACCGCAACCAGCCCCCGATGCTATCAAACAAAAGGGCAAAGTCTCCTCAGTTCTGAACCCCGCCTCCCCCTCATGGAAGCAAATTGAAAGCCCGGTTCTGCACACCCCCACTGCTGCAGCAAATGCGGACCTGCTCCTTGATGATTCGAACCGATTTGCCTGTTTTCTGGAAGGCTCTCCAGCAAAAGCCACACCATCCTCACATGAAGTCAAGCGCACAGCACCGTCCCCAACTGCGCCCCGGTTGTCCTTCGCCGATGCACTCCGAAAGAAAACAAAAAAGGAGACATTTGTATGATGGCAAACAAGCCCCCCCCCCCCCCCCCCCCCCCCCCCCCCCCCGAGCTTCCCTGCTGAAACAGTCTCAAGAGCAGCACCGATTCTGCCATCTCCTCCCGAGAAAGGACCACATGGCGGCTACAAGATCAACCTCCTTCCAATACACAATATTAGAAGCGCCCCCGGCATCGAGTGGGGGAAGTGGACCTGCTAACTATGCATAATAGTTGGGTAGGCCGTACCCGCAGCACTACAGTTCTTACTATGGATTTGAATGGGGAATACGAGGATTTCTCGGATTGACACACCATGTACTTCGGTTCCCTTATGTACTCTTGACCCCTCTGCATAGGGAGTCATAGCTTATGCCCCGGCCCCGTTATCTATGTACCACCCCCCCTCCCTGCCTTATCTTTATGCTTTCAGCAATATATAAAAATCAAAAAAACCTGATATCGACATTGGAGGTTCACTCCTCTGTCATATCAATTGAAAAAAAAAAGTGAGTGCAATCTTCTTCCATGGTAGGCCAGTAATAGTGTCTTAGCAACTTTTGGGCAATTGCTCTACCATTGACATGGCCACCACATTCACTGGAGTGAGCGGCTTCAACAATGCTTTGAGATTCAATCTCATCAAGGCAACAAAGATAGACCCCACTGAGGGATTTCTTGTGGAGAATGCCACCTATGATCTTGTAACGTTCAGAGATACGACGAATGGCCCATCTATCAGAAGAGGTGGCATAATCCGGGAAGGATCCATCTTTGAGATAGTTATCAATGTCAAAGTACCAAGGATGGCCATCATCACGGTCGATTTCTAGCTCTTTCGAAAGTTCATGGACTCGAAGAGAGGGAGACTTGAGTTGAGAGAACCATGGATCAGCATGAGAAGGGATTTTCAATCTTTGGATGGAGATGGTTTCAGAAGATTTCCTTAGCGGGATAGGGATAGAAGAATCTAGGGAAGCGAGTAAATCTGCTATAATGTTTTAAGCCCTAGGAGTGTGAACTAAGGTGAGCTTCCTAAACTGCCAGATTACTCTTCCTACCAAGTTCTGGTATGGTTTCAATTTGGGATCTCGGGTCTGGTACATACTAACGGACTGTCGGAGTATCAATTGCAAATCTCCAATTATCCTTAATTCCTTAACTCCGAGCAACAATGCTATTTTCAGCCCAACTAGGAGTGCCTCATATTCAGCCACATTGTTCGTGGCGAGGAAGGTTAATTGGTAGGCGTGTGGAATCACTACCCCTTCCGATGAGAGGAGGACTGCCCCTATTCCACTCCCTTTAGAAATGAGAGCTCTGTCAAAGTAAAGAATCCATGAAGGTTCACCATCAATAATGGCTCCTAACTCTTCATCCGGAAAGCTTTCATTAACAGGAGAACATGAAGGTAAGGGATGGTGGGCCAAATGTTCGGCAATGGCATGCCCCTTGATTGACTTCTGATTAACGTAGGTGATGTCAAATTGATTAAGGAAACTTTGCCACCTCATCAAACTCTCAGTCAGAACGGGCTTCTCAAGCAAGTACCAAATTGGGTCCATTCGCGCCAAAAGCTTCACCTCATGAACTAGGAAATAATGCTTCAACTTCTGGGCAACCTAGACGATGGCCGCACATGTTCTTTCCATAGAAGTGTACCTCTTCTCAGCTTCATTGAACAACTTGGATAGGTAATACATCACTCTCTCCTTCTTCTCGTCGTCATATTGAGCCAAGACTGCTCTAGTGGAATCTTTAGTGGTTGACACGTAGAGCAATAAAGGCCGACCCAGGACCGGAGGAACGAGAACAAGGGAATTGAAAAGATAACTCTTCAATTCTTCGAAGGCCTTTTGACACTTATCATTCCAATCAAACTAAGCCTCTCCTCTAAGCATCTCCTAGAAGGGCTTACAACGGATTGAATGTTGAGAAATGAATCTCCTAATAAACTGAAGTCTACCAATTAGCCCTCTAACTTCCTTGATATGCCTAGGAGGAGGCATGTCGATTACTGCTTTGTCCTTGTTTGGATCAATCTCAATTCCCCTCTTGCTAACTATTAACCCAAGCAACTTTCCTGAGGATAATCTGAAAACACACTTCTTGGGGTTCATCTTAAGCTTATGTTATCTAGACCGTTGGAGAACTGCCCGGAGAACCTCAGCATGGCCATGTCGAGTTCTAGATTTAACCAAGACATTATCAACATAGACCTTCATGTGCACATGCATCATGTCATGAAAAATTGCCATCATTGCCCTTTGATATGTTTCTCCCACATTCTTCAATCCGAAGGGCATCATGACATAACAATAGGTCCCCCAGGGCATGGTGGATCTAGTTATACCTAGAGAAACCATCCATGAAAGACCACATCTCAAAACCGACAGTATTGTCCACTAGGACATCTATGTGGGGGAGAGGAAAATCGTCCTTAGGGCAAGCACGATTAAGATCACGGAAATCTATGCAGATTCTAACCTTACCGTCCTTCTTCATCACAGGGACGATGTTAGCTACCCACTGTGGATAAAGCACAACCCTAATGAATTTAGCTTTGTGCAACTTATCAACCTCCTCTTTCATCTTGAGCGCAAGCTTGGGGTGTAGCCTCCTCAGCTTTTGTTTGACGGCTTTTGCATCGGCTTTTAAGACTAAACGGTGCTCTACCAAAGAGGTGTCAAGCCCCGGCATGTCCTCGTAGGACCAGACAAAACCATCGGAAAATTCTTTAAGGATAGCTACAATAGCTTCTTCTTCTTCTACGCTCAAGTTGGCACTAATCAAAACTACTTTATGGGATTCTTCGGTGCCAAGGTTGATCTCTTTGGTTGGTTCGTCTGCAGCCATGGTTGGCTCATCAAACCTCTTCGTGCCATCCACATAGGAGGTCACTGGGTCTCTGACCCAAGATCTCCCGGCTCATCTTTCTCTTCGAAATCTAGCAGATATACCCCTAAACCATCATCTACTGATTCTCCTTCATCAAAGTCTGCTTCTACCAGAGCTGGTTCCTCAAGAAACTCTGGGACTTGACTTAACTTAACACACCTCTCAGCCAAGGACAAAACATATCAGGTAGGAACTTGCCTACCCTTCTCCTTATGAATGCACGGCTGAGAGGGACCAGACTCTTCTAAACCTAGATCTGACCCTAGACTTGAATCTAAACTACTGTGTACATGATTATGTACAAAACTATGTATAGAAGAAGTGCCCCTAGACGGGCAAGAAAGGGAATTTAAGCTGAAGAGATTCGGCCCCTGGCCGATCAGAGGAGACTCCATAGAGGAAGGATGCTCGATGGAGACCTCACATTCCCACCTTTGAAAATTGGCATTTGTTTTTCGGAGTCAAGGCTTAGAACCATGAGTTGTTGACTCAAGGTTGCCCTGACTGGCCATGTGAGGAATGGAGGGAGGATAGGTTGAGAAAGAAAGGGGAGGGAAGCTGCTGGAGAAGGAAACTCGTGTGGCGAGCACACTTCAGCTGAGGGGGAAGATGAAGAGGATGGGGATGGAGATAGAGATGGGAGGTCGGGACCAAAGAGTGAGAGAAGGCCGAAGTCCTTGCAGACTTCCTCAAGTTCGGTAGCTTCCTCTTCTTCTTCACTCTCCGACTCGGACAATTCCTCTACCACGGGCTCCCTTGTTCTCGGTTGAATGGGTCCCCGAATGAAATGCTCTTTCAGGGTCTAGGTAAGAGGTGTGTAGGGTATGAATGGATCTAGATGAACAGGGTCAGGATGAGATCCCAGATTGGCCCTAGCTAACAATCTCTTCACCTGGACACTACTAATAGGACCCTGCCTGTCTCTACCTAACCCTCGGCCATGAATATAGCCAATCTTCGCCATCACCTCCCAACTTTTTCCTTGGGGACACGTGGTGGTCTCAAACTCTTCATTGATGAAGGGAGGTTGGTTCAAATCAAGGGGAGATGGAAGATCGATGATGGACATGATGGGTTTCTTCCCCTTGTCTGGGATGAATAGGTGTAGCATCTACTCCGATGTGATGGAGTTGAGGGTTTCCACTGTAGGGATGCTCTTGATTTTAATGACCCGCCCATTCAATGGAAACTTGAAACATTGATGGGTGGTGGAAGGGACCCCTAGAGTTTGCTCTAACCAAGGACGACCGAGAATGGCCTTGTAGGCCGGATCGACATCTAAGACTAAGAACTCCGAAGACATAGTAACCGGTCATATTTCCAATTGAAGAGCAATCTTTCCTTTGGCAACCCTCTAGGAGTTGTCATAGGCAGCAATAGTGGAGCAGATTTTCTCCAGATTTTCTTCCCCTAAACCCAATTTTTTAAGGGTCTTCATCAGATACACATTGATGGATGCCCCTGTGTCGATGAGAGTGGAATCCACCGAAACCCCGTTGAGGGAGATGGTTAGGCAAAGAGGGAGTGAACGACACTCGGGGGCTGCAAGATCTTTGTCCGAGAATGAGATGGAGGGTCATTGGGAGAGGGAGAGAATGGCGTTGGTCACCCCACTAGCAGGAAGGTCGTCATTGACCATGATCTTTTGGAGGAGTTGTAGGAGAGTGGACTGATGCGATGGTCATTTCCGAATCAATTCTAAGATAGAAACCCTTGCGGGAGTCTTGTCTAAGTGCTGAAGAATATCATATTCGGTGTAGATAGGTGGCGGGGGTCCATTGTCCTCCTCATCTTGAGATGGCTGTGGAAGCGGGGGAACAATACGGTTCCAAAAAGTGACATGAACGTCCTCCTGAGACCTAGGGAGAATGAATTGGAGGGGTTGGGAGCCATAGGTGAGTGACTCATAGAAAGGGGGGCTGGGAATAGAATGGGTATCCTGGCGAACGGGTCAGATAAGCACTAGGGTCCACTCTTCTAGGATGGCATCAATAGTGGTGGAGGGTTCCTAGGACTCTATGGAAGGACACGGGTACCACTCCTCGAAACCTTCTACCCCCCACTATTGTTCTCTCCTCACAACCTAGGGTTCTTGGTGTGTCATGGTGTTGACCTTTTCCTGGGACTTGGAGGAGGATGGGTTGTTGTTGTTTTGGTGGTTAGGGAGGGGGTTATGCACTATACCCAAATCCCTTCTTGTGTACCTAGACTTGGCAATGGTGACCTTGACATCGTCCCAATTGATCCTACCCTGATCATTCATATCATATATCCAGTCACGAAAGGTGAAACAATCGTGGATTTCATGACCGGGGGCCCTATGATAAGGACTGTACTTTGAGGTGTCGGCCCTTGAATGCACACCCTCCTTTTGTGGTGGAAGTTGGATAGCATCGCAAGACATGAGGGCAAAGAATATGTCCCCAAGGGATTTAGGGAGAGCATGATAGTGAGATCTCTTGCGACCGGGACGGGTATAGCAAGAAGGTGGAGGAACAACTAAATAGGGCCTAGAGGGATGTGATGGGAATTGGTGAGGATTGGAGGTGGGAGTGGAAGGTTTGTTAGGGGGTCTTAGTGGCTGACTACATGCACTAATGGACTCATTGACGGTCACCCCCTTGGTGGTAGGTGCCGCGGGAGCCTTGCGCCCCTTAGGCTTCCCTTCAAAGAATGGCGGGAGGGAGGAGTCCTTGATTTAATTTTGAACTACCCTAGCTCGATTGTAGAGATGAGCAAAGGAGGGAAACTCACTTAGCATCAACATGGATTTGAGCAAGGGGGTGGTATTGGTGACTATCATGGTGATGGCTTAGGACTCCGGGATGGGGAGGTCGGCCCTCGAAGCCATGGACCTCCAACGGTTGGCAAAGGTGACAAAGTCTTCATCCGGCCTCATCTTTTCTGCCACCAAGTCAGGAAGTGTGCGGACTTGGGTGGCCATTGGGTGGCCATGTAAGAGAAATGGGAGATGAGGCATTCGGAGACAATGTCAAAGTTAATAAGATCGGATGCAGGTAAAGAGGTGAACCACCTCAAAGCCTCTCCTTCTAATGATTGTTGGAAGAGGTGAACCATGAGGACCTGATCATATAGCCACCGGTGGGAATCCATGAGAAAGCCGGTGAGATGGAATTGGGGATCGGAGGTCCCGTCATACTTGCGGTATTTCGGGGTCTTCAAACCCGGGGGAAAGTAAGTGTTTGGGAGCTTGCAGTAGTTTTGAAGGGAATGAGGCTTGGATAAGGACAATGATTCAGCCAGGAGTTTCCTAACAAGACCCTCCATCTCCAACCTGGAGATGGATTCGGATTGAGTGGGGGGTGTGGTTTGGACATAAGGTTGATAGACAGAGGAAGAGTTGGAATGGGAGTTGGTGCAGGAATGGTGGGAGAAAGAGGGGAGATGAGAACCCGGGATGGGGTGACAGGCCTAGGAGTGAGCCTAGATGAAGAGGCATTGAAAGGAGAAGGTGAGGAAGGGGAAGCCATCGCCCGAACGATATGCTTGGAAAGCATAGAAATGATGTCCTTAGGCGAATAGTAAGATAAGAGTTTGGAGAATTCGGGGTCGTCTTGGGCTTCTTGGGCTTCTTGGGCATATGTGGGATTGACCCTCAAACTCATCTCTTCATTATCACCTTGAGAGGAAGAATGGACTGACTCTTTAGGCTGAATGTTAGAGTTAACCATTCCGAAAAATTCATCATTGACATTATCATCATATTCAAAAGCAGGACTGTTAGTCATGTTGACAGAGTTCAACCATGAGTCTATTAGCACACAACCTACTGATTTTAAGATGATTAGGCCGATTAAATACACTATTATTTGGAGAAATGTGGATTTCTACACAAACAATGTGGTCAAACAATGTCCCATTTTTTTTTAAAATATCAAAGTTGTGTGTTAACTTAACTTATGAAGGCCAATATGTCTCTCACCTCTCACTCAAAACCGGGTGAATGGGCAAACTAGCTAGGAGGGTAATGGTCCTCCTGCCCTGTACCGTGAGGGAATCCACAGAATTTAGGGACTTGTGGAGTTCTTCTTGAAGACAATCCGATTTACTCGAGAGAGAATCCCCGAGTAAAAGATTGTAAATCAAGAAGGGGTATCCTAAAATGTGTGGGGAGGCTCGAACAGAAGAGAAAATAGACCCACCTCATAACTCAGGACTGTCATGACCAAGGAGAAGGCAAACAAAAGCAAATAGAAAGAAAAATAAATCAAAAACAGCTTCTGTGAAGTAAACGGCAAGACCAACGACGTCAAGTTCTTCAGGAACAAGTAAACGACATGATCAATGGACGCTGACTAGCAGTTAACGGCACTGGAGGTTGACGCTAAAAAGAAATAAACGGCATGAAAAGTAGACGTTTACCTGGGTAGACGTCAATATCGCTTGACGTCTACCAGTGTGCAGGCTGAAAACCGCAGCAGTAGCAGTTGTCCCACCGTGATCACCAAAGAAGAGCTGTGGAGGTTCCGTTCCGCTCCCGAATGGACTCCGGAGGTTCCCTGAATGTTGTTGTGCTCCCTCGATGGCGACGTTGGCAGTGTGTGATGCCGGTTGACCCTTATCCTCGCTCGTTGACTCCCGTTGAACATGATGACCGAGGGGAAAACAAGGAAACCAGCAAAGAAATGAATGGGAATGTCATCTCCAAGGCCTTACTTGTGCCCAAGGAAGTGTCTGGATCGCGTCGGTGATGCAGCCTCACGTAGCGGTTGATGGCTAGACTCCGCCTTTCCCCTCTTCAGTCGACCAAAGAGAAGAAGCTCTGCGGTGTCATTGGAGACATTCCTGCAACAAAGAAGGCTCTATTAGACTTTAGGGAAGCGTATTAAACGTCCAAAAGTAAATAAGAATGACCCAAAAGGTGAGCCCCGTACCGGCTACGGGCTTGAGAAGAGGGGTGGCCAAATGTTATGACCACCCTTCTTCCCTTCGTTTTTGGTTTGGAAAACCCCTTTTAGGTGTGTAGAGATGTGCACTACGGGCCTAGCGTGTGTGTGTGTGTGTGTGGTGAGTAGCATGCAAGACTAAGGAAGGAAGAAGGGAAAGAGAAAGAAAAGAGGGAGATGATCCCCATTTGCAGGCATGGGTGACCGGTTTGTGGGCTCCTCCAGCTCATGCTGAAGCCTCCTGGACACTCCAAGGGTTGAGAGGAAGAGAGGAAGCAAGGGTGGAAGTTCTCAAGGGATTGAAGTAGATTTTCTCTCTCTTCTCTCAAAGCATCAAGGCTCTAGCTCGTCCAACATCTCCCCCCTCACTTAGAAGGCTAAGGACCTTCATATATAGGCAGTGGGGGTGGAGCTAGGCAGCATAGGATGCTCTAGTGTGAAGAAACACACTTGAACATGTGGTAATCCATGTAGAAAGGCTAACCCAATGAGAAGGGGACAAGTAGGACTTTTACTAGGTCAAGGGGTTGCCAAGGTGGCCCATTTGCCCGTTGGGAATGGCCCCATGTGTTGCATGGGCAAGGGAAGGGCGCAAGTGGGTGATATTCTTGGGTAGTTGTACAGACAAGGTAAACCCAGGTTGACGTCAAATGATATTGCCGCCAACCCCATGCAGGTGTCAACCTTTGTGGACATCAACCGGAGTCGATGTCAAGGGGTTGTGCCGTCAACCTGGAGTCAACGGCAATTGATGTTGACGTTAACATGGGATCCGAGGCAAGTCAACAAACAGTCAAATTAGTTTTATTGAGCCATAAACCATGCGGGGATGGGCCAAATCTCATATCTACACTATCATGACTCATTCCCTGGCTAATAATGTGCTCTTGTTGAATGTCCAACTGTTCTTCATGTTCAGAACAAGAAATCCTATTCCAATCCGAATCAGAAAGTTTGCCTCCGAGCGTGTTGCTCTCGTTAGTTTGCCAAGAACATCCTTGTCTAGATTCTCTATCTAATTTTCATTTAATTTCCTTTTGATCCGTTTTGGTTGTGAACCACTCCCAGGTCTGAGTCAGAGTTACCTTGTCACGCCCTGACGCGGAATATCGGAACATGAGGAAGTTGCAAGTGAACGGGTACAGAGAAAGTACTAGACATCAAACCAATGAACAAGAATAAATACTAAAGCAATTGCATCTTATTAATAACTTTTTGAATGTCTAGTTACAACCACTAATGTCAGAGCCATTCTATAGGGCCCAGTTACATTGAGATAAAGCAAAAGAGCTAAACTCGAACTCTATCATAATACTAGGATGCTAGGGTACTCATGACTTCACTCCTGGTCATTCCCGTCCTCTTGAGTGTAAGGGTCATCATCGGTCTCACCTGAGAACACAAAACAAATCACGCAGGGTGACCGATAACGCCCAATAGGACATAAATCTCATGTAAACAAGCATGCTTAAAGTGATTAATGTCTTATCAAATAGAATAACTAGAGAGAATAACGAGGACAGTATATATAGAAACAATCTAAGGCTATATGGATCTTACCGATCCCTAAAGTGTATCATAGGTGTTAGGGTACAACCAGCTCGTCGACCATGTGGGAACCTATGGACAGAGGAGACTTACGGAGGTCTTGAACAAGGATTCACTAGTCCGGCAGACGGAATATCCGACGGAGAGTTAGTCCAAGTCAAGAGAAAGTGTATATATAGAAACAAGTGCTCGACGTTCTAGAGGAATTCTAGAACAGTGGAGCGTCGGTAACATTATTCCCAAAACATCGCGAGAAAACGTAGACAAGTCCATTTAAAATATGGCAATTTAACGATATGATTGACATATATAACCAGATGTATTATGAGGTATTTTCATACCAAGTTAAGCCATATTGGATGGTTCAAGTGTGTATATGTAAGAGAAATCATGGATAGAAAGAGAGCTTATGCATGTCTTTTAAATCACACAATACATATTCAATTATAACAGGTGTATATTACTACATGTATGACTGTTAACAAAGGGTATAAGCACTGTAGAAGGTTGTAGCATCACAATTCATGGGTTTTCATGCAAAAGTCCCCGATCGCGACGTACCCTTGTAAGGGTCGCGACGGCATCAGATCAGAACGCGACAGGGGTTTACACAGAACACGACGAGTCGGTCATTGCAGGTTGTCAGAATGCGACGCCAGCACCTGTCGCGTTCAGAACATGACGGGTTCTCTGTTGTGATCCGCCGCCTAAGTCCGGGCGGGAAAAGGACAGGTCTTGGATTGCGGTCCAAACCTTCTTATTTTGACATAGGGTGATTAAAAAATTCATAACTATTTGTACAAGTGATGAAAATTCATGGAACTAATTCTAAACAAATCTAGACATGCAACAGTATTCTCAATAACTAGGAATTTGGAAGTAGACATGGTATCGACATGCTTCAGTCAAGTTAATCATGAGGAACATGAATCTGTGTGTAGTGGAGATGAAAGAATTAATTCGTGAAGTAGGGTGGATGAAAATTAGGGCTTTCAAGGACAAAAGACTCCTAACAATCATCAGTATCCCCAGTAAAAATTTCATGGCATGGGGATGAGTATACATGAAGATCTAGAATTAACAAGAAGGGTCGGGTTCATGAAAGTTACAGAACTTCAAAAATCAAGAACAAAAGATTGGCTCGATGGAAAATTATGAAATGAGAGAGGTTTTGTTCCTGATGTATGGAACAATCTACAGACGAAATTAATAAGATTTTGCTCTTGAGAATGCCTACCTTTGACTCTTTTCCCACTTCTATGGTTAGAACTTGAAGAACGGGGTTGATGGCTTGAGAGATCCTTCTCCCCATGAGATCTCCCCTTCCTTGGCCTCCTCTCCTCGACCAGCAACCCTTGGCAACGAGCTACGGCCAGCCATGGAGGGTTTAGGAGAGTATTTAAGCTTTCTCCCTTTCTATTTCCTAATAGGACTCTAACTCCTATTAATTTCGGATTTCCTATTTCTCTCCTCCTTCTAAGCTTGTAAACTCCTAATTGGGTTAGGATGAGATCTAAATTCATGGCCAAGCAATTAGGGTAGGGTTAGGATTCCAATTCCAACTCAAACTACTTATTTTAATGCTTTATTACCCTTTTTCCATTTAGGTAATATTTAAGTTACGAATTTAGGATATTTTCCTATTATTCCTCTTTTAAAAATTTCTAATTTGGCCCAATAAATTTTAGAGGGTCCATTTAATAAAGCCCATTACTTCTTTCCATTTAATAGGTTTTAATTAATTCTCTTTTTTCTTGATTTTCAATTGACTTACTTTTTTTAATATTATTAAATTTTTATTTTTCAAAAAATCCAGGTTGCTACATACCTGCCTGACACGCACATGTCCATCCAAAATGAAACTTGTAGGCCAATCGGCTTGGGTACCTCTCAATCGAGTGTTTGATCGTCCCTTTTCTCTCCCTTTTGTCCAAACTTGTGTTTTTTCTTGCATTCTGCTCGAGCAGCTAACTCGGGGCTTTCAGGAAGATTCCAATTAATTTTTAGTTAGATCGGGTGTCTCTTTACCTTGGCTCCCATCTTTTCAGTCCACTCCACGTCATCTCCACTTCATCGTCATTTCATGACATCTCCACTACACTTCCGCTACGCTCCCTTGCAAAGTGGAAGCCAAGGAGTGACAATCTGTAGACACCCGATTCTGGCCCATAAAGTCGAACCACATTTCTTGTTCTCTTAATGAGCCCTAAGTTGATCACTTACCTTGAGCCCATTCATTATCCAGGTGTTTTGAGCCCATTAAAGCCCAATTCTCAACTTATCCCGTCTAGTCATCATGTCTTGAGTCCTTGTTCTAAGGTATCAGCCCTCAGACCCTAACGCGACGGCCTTGGAGGTCGCGTTTATGCCATGTAATCAATTACGTCTTCCATATAATCGATGTCTCTAACGCGACGGCCTTAGAGGTCGCGTTTATACCATGTAATCGATTACGTCTTCCATATAATCGATGTCTCTAACGCGATGGCCTTAGCGGTCGCGTTTATGCCATGTAATCGATTATGTCTTCCATGTAATCGATGTCCTTAACGCGACGCCCTTGGAGGTCACGTTTCTGCCATGTAATTGATTACGTCTTCCATATAATTTATGTCCTTAACACGACGACCTTGGAGGTCGCATTTATGCCATGTAAGTCTTCAATGTAATCGATTATCCTTAGCGCGATGAGTCGTGGCGTCGCGTTACCATTCAAGCCACGCCCCTTCTGGCCGTCACGACAGCCCATGCGTATCTGTTCACGTGCCTTCATTGTCACGACCACCTTGGCCGTCGCGACAATCCATGTCGCATCCCTATGACTCGTCACGACATGGTCTGCATGTGCTGGCCTCTGCAACCACCTCCACTTTATCCTCCATTGGCCTTATCATCATCCAAACAACCCCCCATAACCCCCCTGTCGCGGTTTGAGGGTCCATCCTACCTTGGGACCTTCTTAGGACTCTTCCCATGCAAATTTACTTGGAGTTTTATTATTTTGCATGGCCATTATCACTTATGGACGAGATTTTCTCTCTCCACTCTATATAAGTGACCCTCCCCTTTCAGAAGAGGAGAGAGCCCATTTTTTCCACGAAGTGCTGCCAAAATCCTTTCAGAACTTCCCCTTAGCTTGTGGCTCTCACATTTCCACCCATTTCTCCATTATCCTCTTCATCAAGCCATGACTTTCCTTCAATTATAGAGCTTGGTGATTGAGGAGGCGGCTTCCACGCTCTCCTAGGGCTGCTGCACGACCAAGGACATCACACTACGGCCAGGGAGTCACCCTTTTGGGGCTCTTTCCTCTTCCTCCCTTCTCATTTCTCTACATGCATGTTATTATTTTCTTTTAGATAGGGATATATCTCTTCCTTTCCCACATTTTTATGCAACCCAGGGGTTTAAAACCACCCCTAGGTTCGTTCCCTCCATGCTCTTTCCTTTTTCATTTCACTTTGAATAGTTACTTCACTTAAATATGGTCTAACAGGTTTCTTTTGTTGTTTTGGCAGGTACTTAAGCAAGGATAGACGAGGAGCTCTTGCTCTCTTTTGTTATTATTTTATTTTAGATATGGATATATCTCTTCCTTTCCCATGTTTTTATGCAACCCAAGGGGTTTAAAACCACCCCTAGGTTCGTTCCCTCCATGCTCTTCCTTTTTCATTTCACTTTGAATAGTTACTTCACTTAAATATGGTCTAATAGGGTTTCTTTTGTTGTTTTGGCAGGTACTTAAGCAAGGATAGCCGGCTGGAGAATAGGAAGAAGGCCCCCCTATCATTCTCCCACACTGAAGAGAACGCGTCGGCCACCTGCGTCATGACAACAAGAACGCGCTCTGTCGGGGCGTCGTGACAGAGATCGAATCGTGACGGGGAGACCCATCACGACATTGGTAAGTGCCCGCTTCTCTTTCCTTTTCTTAGCATGTTAGCCTCATTCTTTGTTTACATTTAAGGCAACTTGTTAGATGGCGATCACATCCTTAAAACCATGCATTGAGTATTTAAAACATGTTGTGTGTTTCGAGGGGCGCGCAACCCCATGACTACATCAACATGTCCTCAAGGGTCTATATGGTCCTCTCTGACTGACCATCTATCTGTGGATGGTAGGCTGAACTCATTCTCTGCTCGGTGCCCAGTGCCCTCTGAAAACTATGCAAAAAGCGAGAAGTAAACATCAAATCTCTATTTGAAACAATAGAGATCGGGGTCATGTGCAATGGTACTACTCTGTCCACGAACAATCTGGCAAGTCTATCCACTGACCAAGCTGATCTGACTGGTAAAAAATGTACTGTCTTTGTCAGACGGTTGACGATCACCCACACACTGTCACGACCCTACAAAGTTCGAGGTAAACCAACCACAAAGTCCATGGTGATGTGTTCCCACTTCCACACAAGAATGGGCAATGACTGAAGCTCACCACCAGGACGCTGGTGCTCCGCCTTCACCTGCTGACAGGTAAGGCAACGAGTGACAAACTCAGCAACATCTCTCTTCATCCCAGGCCACCAAAAGATTCCCCTCAAGTTGTGTTACATCTTGGTGGAGCCAGGATGAACAGAGTACCTCGATCGGTGCGCCTCCACTAATAGCTCTTGCCTGACGTCCACTGGAACGTATAGTCTGCCTCTAAATTTGACCTCGCTGTCCTCGTCCAACTCCGCCTCTGGAATCTCCAAGATGTCTGCCAAGTCTGAATCTGCACTCTGAGCCTCTGTCACCTGCTAGTATATGACTAGATGAACTGTCAAATTGGTCAACACTGCTCTGACTTTGAGTCTTGACGGAGAGAACACCCCCTGAATTATGTCCTCCAACAACGTCCAGTGTCTAACCAACAAAGAACTTAAGTGGGCTCCCATGCTCAAGGCGTCTGCTACAACATTAGCCTTTCTCAGGTGATGGGAAAGAGTAAAGTCATAGTCCTTCAGGTATTCGACCCACCTGTGCTACCTTAGGTTTAGATCTTTCTGAGTGAAAACATAATGTAAACTACTGTGGTCCATGAACACCTCGAACACCTTGCCATACAAGTAATGTCTCCACAACCTCAAGGCAAACACAACTACTGCAAGCTGCAAGTCGTGAGTCAGATAGTCTTGTTCATGCTTCTTCAGCTATCTAGAAGCATAAGCGACTACCATCCCGTGCTGCATCAACACGACACCAAGACCAGTTCCTGAAGCATCGGTGTAGACAATAAAATCGACACTACCGAAAGGTACAACAAGGATCAGAGCTGAAGTCAACCTGCCCTTCAACTCTTGAAAACTCTCCTTATACTCTGCTATCCACACAAACCTAGTCTCTCACTTGGTCAACCTCGTTAGCGGCTCAGCAGCTCTGGCGAATCCTGCACAAACCTCCTGTAGTAGCCTGCCAACCCCAAAAAACTGTGCAACTCTACAACTGTAGTGGGCTGGCCCCAAGAAACCACTTCCTCGACCTTGGCAGGATCCACTGCAACTTCTGCACCTGAAACCACATGACCAAGAAAGTGCATCTCCTTTATCTAAAATTCACATTCGCTGAATTTGGCATTAAGTTGGTGACTCCTTAGTGCCTCCAACACAAGCCTCAAGTGTACCTCGTGCTCCTCCGCTATCGTTGAGGACACAAGGATGTCTTCCATGAACACTACCACAAACATGTCCAGGTACTCTCGGAACACTCTGTGCATCATCTCCATGAAAGCTGTTGGTGCATTCGTGAGCACAAAAGGCATCACGACAAACTCGATGTGGCCGTAGCGGGTACGGAAGGCTGATCTAGCGATGTCTGGCTCTCAAATCCTCAACTGGTAGTATTCTGATCTCATGTCAACATTCAAGAATAGTGAAGCCGACTACAACTGGTCAAACAAGTCATCAATCCTGGGCAACAGATACTTGTTCTTCACTGTAACCTGGTTCAGCTATCGATAATCGATGCACATCCTGAGACTGCCATCCTTCTTCCTCACAAATAAGACTAGCGCATGCCATGGCAAACGGCTCGGACGAATGAAGCCCTTCTCCCGTAACTCATCGAGTTGGCACTTCAACTCCCGCAGCTCCACCGACACCATCCGATACAGTGCCTTGGACATAGGCATCATCCCCGGAAACAACTCAATGGAGAAATCTATCTTCCGCTCCGACAGTAAACCAGGTAGATCATTTGGAAACACATCAGCATAATCACAAACAACATGCACATCTGAAACAGACAACTCGCTAGAATCTGAGAAACTCACAGAAGCAAGGTATGCTACACAACCATCTCGGATCAGGCACCGAGCTCTACAGAAAGAAACAAAGGGTCGGTGGGTAGACTATGTACCTTATAAGAAAAGCATAGGTGCTCTAGGTACCTCAAACCACATGGTCTTCCGTTGATAGTCCACCAACGCAGAGTGTGCCTACAACCATTCCATGCGAAGGATGGCATCAAAGTTGAGGATCTGTAAGGCAAAACAGTCTGGCTGGAAGGAGGTGGCCTTGTACCTCGATGGTGACACCCTCTAGGTAACCCAACGTATGCAAATAGTCACCCGTCGGAAGCTCAACTACTAGGTCATAGGTCGGCTCCGGAGCAAACTCGGTAAGGGAACCAAAGAACTCTTTGAAGCAAAGCAATGTGTAGCACCAAGATCAATCAAAACACAAGAAGTACTACCAAGTATAGGAACCATACCAATGACCAGATTATAGGCCTCCGCCTATTCTCTGGTGATGTTCATCACACGACCACGTCCTCGCTGTGGCTACTGTTGGTTCTGAGGTGGCTATTGGTACTGCTGGCACTGTTGAGGTGGCTGGAGTTGCCTCTGGTGCTGCTGCTGATGCTGCGCCTGCTAGGGTGGAGGGTACTACATCTACAGTGCCTATTGCGTGTACTGTGGATGTGCTAACTGCTGCTTCCCCTACCTCAACAGACACTCTCACCTGAAGTGACCTGGCTGCCCATTGTGAAAACAAGTTGTGTCCTACTAACCCTGCTCTACCCCTTGCTACACTAACTACTCCACAGGCTCTGGCTAACATCAATGCTATGACTGCTAGGGACGCCGTCTACCCTCACGATTGAACATCTTCTTAAACTTCTAGTGTAGGCCAGTGTCGCCTGTGCTCGAAGAAGAAGAAGATGATACACTCCCTCGGCTACCTGAAGGGCGCTGGTACGGGGTAGACCTCACTAAACCTCCTCCCTGTTGTGGCTGGAAATGGGACTCCCTCTCCAAGGTGGTAGCTCTGGCCACTACTAACACCAAGGTATCACAGGTGGCCAGCCATGGCCCACCTCAACTCCAATCCTAACCCACTAATGAACCGCTTAGTATGAGCATGCTCACTAGTGGCTACATGAGAAACGTCCCACAAAAGCTATACAAACCTCTGGGCGTACTACGCCATGGTCTGATCTCCTTGTGCTAACTCATGGAACTGGTCCCTCCTCTCACAGCGTGCATAGTCGGGAAGTACTCACTGTAAAGACCTCTAGAAACTGCTCACAAGTGATCTGGTCCAGCCCCCTGCTTTGGAAACAAGTCTACCTCTGAGTCCTCCACCACTCGTGGCCTGAACCCTTCAGCTAATAAACTGCCAGTCTGACTTGATCCTGCTCTGCATAGTCCACAGTCTCGAAGGTACGCTCGAGCTCATTGACCCAGCTCTCTACTCGGTCAGGATCATAGTCACCGTAAAAGGTCGGAGGCCGAAGATGAAGGAACCTCTCCAAAAGTGTTGTGCGGTCCTCGGGTGCTGTTGCTACTGCTGGAGTCTGCTACCGTACCACTGGTGGTACTCTGGCTGTACTAGTGCTGCCCGCAGAGTCACTGGTGGCTGCTCCTCTGCTGCCATCTCTGCAAACTACTGAGCTCCTGCTGGCATCTGCTGGTACTTCCAAGGGGACTGTAACATAGCTCTCCACCACTTCTCCATAACCTCTGGCGGGGGTGGGGGAGGATACCACTGCTACTGCTGTGCTCCTTGCTACAACGGGACACTCTGTTGGTCGTCGTGTTGAGGCTGAGCATCTGCCAGTGCATTCTCGACTGCAACCGACTCGTCTGGAGCGACGTCCTGATGCTCCATCAACTCTCTGACCTACCTACGTCTATGTGGAGCCATGTCCTATGACATAAACTATTAATAAAGTTAACCAAGTAACCTAGCGGCTAGCAGTGTTACTTGTACTTCCTATAGGACTTTGCGTTGTCACTTAGTTCCATTACAAGTCTTCATAGACCCCTTTCTCTGATACCACTGTAACAACCCCGACGCTTGGACCCCGGTTCCCACCAAGAATCTGACCGCCGATACCGCCACCCATGGTCCCGAAGACCTGGAAGGGCTAACGGCCCAGTCTAACAAGATATGTAATAGAATTAAATGATGACAACAAGCACTAAACATGTATTAACAAGTGAAGAAAAAGTGTCCAACACAAAGTATGAGTCTAGTACAATCCCAAGTAACAAGTACAAGTGCAAAAGAAAAGGGAATAACTAATCCCTTAGGGGCATACCCCGAGGGTGATGAGTCACAAGTACAAAGGAAACACTGCTCAACGATGACGCCATCTACTACGACCCAGTCTCCTCTGCTCGCCGCAGAAGGTACTGCTGTGAAGTCTCACATGTAAAGAAAGGAATGAGCTTTACAAAGAAGCCCAATGGGGACTAACAATCTCCCGCTAGTTCTAACAAGCAGAGTAGATACTGTTTATAACTGAAATTAAGTAAGTAATCTATTCTACTAATAGAGTAAGTGCGGAACATGAAAGTAAACTACATGGCCATCGGTCTAAACACGTCGGGACTAGAAACCCGTGTAAACCACAGCACTGGGACGAACCCTAAAGTTGCAAACAAAGACAGAGAACAAATGTCTAGACAAAGACACTAGCCACGAAGAACAACTACCACTAGTCAACCGATCAGGTGCGCCACGCGCCTTACCCTCGACCACCAGCCTATGTCTGCCACCTATCATCGGAGTGAGACATGAAACCGCACAACTACCATAGTCTGACTAGACTATGGTCCCATGACTGACCCCTCTAGATGGTACCGCAACCACGTAGAGTGAGGCAGTAAGAAGGACTAGCTGATTTGTGCTGGAAGAACACCCAAAACAACCTTGGTGTTCTAGACTCAGCTAAGAAAGCTCGACAAACGACTCTATGCCGTTGTCCCCACCGTTTTCCCCTTAACTCTAGAGTCCGTAACTCGAGCACTCCCGCCACTAAGAGAACTCCCTCAACCGGTGTGCGAGGATGGGGGGTCTAGGTAACGGTAACAACCTCTCAATGGACAAGCCCACAAGTGCCTAGCACTTAGCGAACGACTAGTGTAGGACATACTAGGAACATCACAGGTGCCATGAAACTAGAGACACAATGGAAGGAAATCTCCGAACAGGTAGCCAAGTCACTCTGGCGATAGGGTCACTGTCACTTTCTCAGTGGTAGCGACACAAGGGCTGTCGCCACCTGAAGGCGACACCCGGCATGTCGCAACCAAGGTTTGAAAGTGACTGGAGAAGTGCGACAAGGACCTTGTCATGACCACAGACAGAAGTCTGGGTACACACCCGAGACCTCCCACAACCCTATAGGTAAACCAGGTCAGAAGGCTACGGCCACCCTGTCGCAACCAGAACGCGACAGAGTGAGCATCGCTACTAGACCAGAAGGTGACGGGGAGACACGTCACATTCTGGATCGTGAGAAGGATCTTGTCGTGACCATAGATAGAGACCTGGATGCTAACCCAAGGCCTCCCAAAATACCCCTAAACGGAAAATACGATGTACACAGAGGGAGGGAAGTATGGAGAATGATGTAAACACATGCTAGAGGCACAAACCACCGTCATCCACACCTATGCATATCAAGGATATGCATCTACACTCCAAAAACCTCACATGCACATCATGATAACTCTCAAACACCCAAACCCCAACCCAAGCTCAAGAAACCAAACATGCATCATACACATCTAGCATGATTCTACTAGGGCTTGGAGAAGGGGAAGATAGTCCTAGTATGATAGAACTAGGGGAAAGGATAAGGGTCCCTACCTCAAATAGAAGAGCCAACCCATTGGGGTCTTCTCGAGTGCATGGCCACCTCTTCTTCACTCCAAGCTCCATGCTCACGCCGTCCACGAGCAAGCTACAACCTCCTACACGTCGGAGAAGAGGTCACCACCACGAAGAGGAGCCGCCACGCCGGAGAGGAACACCACGCCGAGGATAGACATCACAAACCTCACCACCAACACTCTCACAATCTCCCCATGAAGGAGCTCACACAGAGGAGGGACGGAGGAAGGGAAAAAGAAGAAGAAAGGGGAAGGAGAAGACAGGTCTGATGGCCTATAGGCCATGGATCTAAGAACGCTACAGCTTGGTGGTTGCATTCAATAATGAATGCAATAGCCACCCTGTCACGATCCCAAAGTCACGGTCAAACCTGACTAACGAACCTACCATCTGTCACCCTTGTAGGTCTGACACCATGAATGGAACACTTGACATGTCGCCTTCATCTGATAGCGCCTTGACATCTGTCGCAATTTTTTCAACAGCAAGGTGACAAAAATGCATGCCATGGTCAGAAGGGGAACGCGACGACATGCCCATCGCATTCAAGACCAGAACGTGACAAACATCCTGTCATCTTTAGAAGGCGACGGCCCGATACGTCGCTACCTTCAGCAGAAGGTGGCTGACCAAAGAGGGTGATGACCAGTATGTCCCCATGTAATTTTAATTAATTACATATATATTTTGATGATTAATAAAACCAAACAAAAGTTTATCAATTATATCTAATGAATATTTCATAAGTCTTAAGCACAAGAAAAATACCAAGGTCAAACAAGCCAATAAAGGTATGCATTACTTCTCTGAAGCCTTAATCTTTTCAACATGATATTTCTCTAAGTCCATATCGACTTCTATTGAAGGCCATAACGATTTCTTTATAAGCATATCGATTTCAATAAAATTATCATAACGATTTCCTTTCTGGCTGAAAAGTCATGTTGTTTCAAACAAATCGATGTCGTAACGATTCTATAAGTGATCGCAACGATTTCCTTATAAGACTGAAAAGTCATGTTGTTTCAAATAAGTCGATGTCACAACGACTCTGTAAAGTTACCGTAACGATTTCTTTAGAGCCCGTAACGACTTGCTAGTCACAACGACTCTATAAGTTACCGTAATGATTTCTTTAGAGCTCGTAACGACTTGCCTGTCGCAACGACTCTATAAGTTGTCACAATGATTTCTTTAGAGCCCGTAACGACTTGCTCGTCACAACGACTCTATAAGTTACTGTAACGATTTCTTTAGAAACTCATAACGACTTGACTGTCATAACGACTCTATAAGTTATCGCAACGATTTCTTTAGAAAGCACAACGACTTGCTTGCTGTAACGATTTCATAAGTTACCGTAACGACTTCTTTAGAACGCGCAATGACTTGCTTGTTGTAATGATTTCATAAGTTACCGTAACGACTTCTTTAGAACTCGCAACGACTTGCTTGTTGTAACGATTTCATAAGTTACCGTAACGACTTCTTTAGAACTCGCAACGACTTGCTTATTGTAACGACTTCATAAGTTACCATAACGATTTCTTTAGAGTTCATAACGACTTGATAAGTATTCATAACGATTTCTTTAGAATTCACAACGACTTGCTTTGTATAATGATTTGTTAAGTATTTCATAACGATTTATTCAGGAACACAACAATTTGCTTTGTGCAACGATTCATTAAGTGTTCATGATATATCTTCTGTCACATAACGATTTGCTATGACTCATAACGATTTCATATGTCATATAGTCATCGATTTCATATCTTGATGTCTTATTCATCTTAAAAGCGTTGACTAGTCAAAGTCCACGTAGACATCTCTCTGACACTTTTGCATTTATGAGATCTGAACGTATCTCTACATGCATGCAGACCATATCGTGCCTACTCTGATTACGTCCTTTAGACTTAAGCTATTTTGCATTACTATTTTCATGTCTATTGCTACTGACGTTGACTGACATCAGAGACAGCTTAGCTGTCTACTATTTGAGATTGACATTTGTGCAGACCTCTGAACTAGCTTCATGGTACAACGTTAAACAAAATAGAAGCCAACGGATATTTCTGAAGATCTCATCTCTTTGCGTGCTCAAGTGATCAAAAGACTGTTGACTGGAAGCTTCCAAGACTCCAGATGTCATTCAGTCTAACGACTACTCAAAACAGAGACAACGGACACTTCAACGTCTACATTTCAAATTGAAGATATAAATTCAAGTCATAAGAACAGAAGAAAGATAGCAATCGCACATTCAAGCATTCAAATTCTTCTGAAGAAAGTCCAGAGCCTAGAACCCTTATTCCACTCAGCTTTTGCTCTTTTGCTGTCCACTAGTTTGTGAAAATCTTGAGAGAGCCTGTATAGTTCTGAGAGTGTGCCTTGTTTAAATCTCTTTGCTCTCAGTTCTAGTTGCTTCAGATCCTTGCTTATCAAAAGCTTGATCTAGGGGATTGAATTTCATTCACTCTCTTTGTGTTGTTCCCTTCGGTTGTGAAGGAAGACCTGGTGTGGTATCCAGGGTGTTGTTCCCTTCGGTTGTGAAGGAAGACCTGGTGGTATCCAGGGTGTTGTTCCCTTCGGTTGTGAAGGAAGACCTGGTGTGGTATCCAGGGTGTTGTTCCCTTCGGGTGTGAAGGAAGACCAGCTGAGCTGGGTGTTGTAGCATCCTTAGGGGGACTGTACCCTAGTTAGTGAAATCCTGAGTTGTTGCTCAGGGACTGGACGTAGGACTCCTAAGGAAAGGAGGTCCGAACCAGGATAAACCTTGTGTTGTGTGATTGTCTTCTTTGTGTGTCTGTTATTTAAACTAACTGTCACTAACCTACTTCGAAGAACGTTTGTGTGAATATTTTTAGTTACATGTATCTTCTAGATTAATTTTTAAAGACCCATTCACCCCCCCCCTGGGCTCGTCAACTGGGCAACAAGTGGTATCAGAGCGAGTCTCTTCGACAAAGAAAAAGGATCCAACGATCTTAAGAGTAAAGATCCATGGCAGCCCAAGGTAACTTTGAAGGTCAATCTGTCAACCGACCCCCTCTCTTCGATGGTGAAGATTATCCTTACTGGAAGACCAGAATGGAATACTTTCTACAAGGGCACGACTACCAAATTTGGTCCATAGTAGAAGAAGGTGATCTGTTAGTCACAAATGAGAAAGCACAATGGATAGATGATGACAGGAAGAAGATTTGCCTGAATTGCAAAGCAAAGAGCATCCTATGCTGTGCTCTAAGTAAGAAGGAATTCAACAGAGTTTCAGCCTGCAAATCCTCAATGGAAATGTGGGAAAAGCTCAGGATTACTTATGAAGGCACAGACAAAGTAAAGGAAACAAGAATTGACATTCTTGTCACTCAATATGAAAGATTTCAGATGCAGTCAAGTGAGTCCATAACTCAAATGTTCAGCCAGTTTACTGACATCACAAATGGACTAGCTAGTCTAGGGAAAACCTATGAGATGGGAGATATGGTGAGGAAGATACTTAGATCCTTAACATTCTCATGGACCCCAAAGGTCACAGCAATAGAAGAAGCTAATGACCTGAAGAGAATGTCTGTAGAAAAGCTCATTGGGTCCCTCATGGCCCATGAGATCAACATGAAAGGCTAGGAGAGTCCTCTAGCAGAAAGAAGCACTCCAACGCATTAAAAGCTGAAGAAGATTCACCAGAAGCAAGTTCAGCTGAAAGTGAAAGTGATGCAGACAGCGAAAATGAGGAAGCTATGCTA
Source organism: Colocasia esculenta (assembly GCA_014218235.1). Lineage (NCBI taxonomy): Eukaryota > Viridiplantae > Streptophyta > Magnoliopsida > Alismatales > Araceae > Colocasia > Colocasia esculenta. The sequence continues at coordinate 42,148,655 of CM024753.1, forward strand.
TCTAGAAAATTACAGCAAATTTTGGCTAAGAAGAAGAAATTCCAATCTGGAAGAAGGCACTTCAAAAGGAACAAGGAATTCAAAAAGCCAAATGGAAAAGAAATAAAGAAAGGAGAACCCGTCTGCTATGAATGTAAGAAGCCAGGACACATTAAAACTGAGTGTCCAAAGTTAAAGAAGCCGGAGTTCAGGAAGAAGGACAGTTCCAAGAAGTTCAGAAAGTACAAGAAGAAGGCGATGACAGCAGCATGGGAAAACAGTAGTGACTCAGACAGTGTGTAAGGCCCCAAATTTCTTTTTCCCGCTTCTATTTTATGTATATGATGTTTACTTATTCTTGCATAAATGGCGTGCATGAAAATGATGCATATTATAAATATAAATTTTGCATGGGTATATGCGAGGATGTATATTATTATATGTGAATGTAAGTAATTGGCCAATTTTGTGTATAAGGTATCTATTCAAATATTATGCACGTACCATCTAAATATTGAAGTGTACCTTATATTACCCCTTTCATGGATATTGTGTACAAATATATGAAGTGCATATGTGTATGTACGCAAGAATGTTATCTAATGCATGTGATAATTGTGTACCTAATTTTACATATGTAACACCTTAGTATACTTAGGTATGCATGAGTATATTTAGTTGTAAACGTTGTCCGTTGCGTGGTGTAGTTAATGTGTACATTGTACTTCGTACATTGCATGTACGTATGGAGGGCAAGCAAGAACTACTTTATTGAATAGATTATTCCTAGCTAACTTAATTCATATTGCCTCCTAATGATTGTGAAGCCTCACAATTCTTGTCATTTTATTTTGCCACGTGATTGAGTCACGCTTATGTAAAACCTCATGTACGCATAGGTATCTGATACCTACGTACATCTTATCTTAGTGTACTTATGTATGCATGTGTATGCCCTGGTATAAATGTTATGGATTGCACGGTGCAGTAATATGCATAGTATACCTTATACATTGTATGTATATACGTAGTGTAAACACAATTCTAGTGTGTTGAGTCATGTTGTGTGTATATATATGTATATATATACATTGTATGCATATGAAGATATTCATGTACGTGTTATTATCTTGATGTACCTATGTATGTATGTGTAGGATTAGTAGTAAATATTGGATGTTTACATGGTGTAGTGGTGTATACACTATAATACATAGGTTTCATATGCATATATGTGTGGATTAAACATGGTTCTGAATGATTTTAAGTTCTGACAGAAGAGTGTCTTGGCGTCAACATGGATGGACGCCCATGATATGTCAGCGTCCATATCGACTGACGCCAACCCTAATGCAGCCGTCCATGGATGTGGACGTCAATATCCCTAATTTTCTGTGCGCAACAGAGCGCAGAGAGCACTCATTGGGCAAGGCTTCTGATTGGGGAGATGTCTTCCCAACGGCTCTTACCTGTCCTTTCAACCCCTGCACGAGCCCCTCTTGTCCCCTAGTCTATAAAACACATCCATTTTGCAACCTAGAGAGCTCTCTTGGCTCTTTACTAGAAAGGAGACCCTAACTGAGAGAGAGAGGAAGGACTGACCTTGGAGGGCTTGGATCCGGCGACTGGAGGCGTTTTCTGGTGATCTTCTACGACAAGGAGGAAGGCCATACGTAGGAGAAGGCTTCCCTGGCGTTGGACTGCAGCCTGCAACCCCCTAGAACCCGGAGCAAAGGATTTCTGGAGACTTCTTGGTGCTACCCAAGGAGGGCTTCATCAGCTTATTCTGATCTTGTAGATTTAATTGAGAGGCAAGTAACCCATAGATCTCAATCCCATACATGTGCCCTAGGTCTCAGCAATTTTTGTGGATTTTAAATCGTGTCCTGGACCCTCCTTTTCACCTTATATTTGGAGTTCGGTCTGTGCTGTTGCACAGACAGGAACTTGGCGTCAATGCCATTGACGCCAAGATCTCCCATCGGTGTCCAGCGATCGTGCCGTCAAAACCCTTGAACGGCCAGAGGCTGCCGCCAAGTTCTTCAGGATAGAACAGTGAGCTGTTCTTCCTGGTAGATGATTATTTTCGATATGTTTTCGCGATGAGGATATAGTGTACATTTTATATGCTATGTAAAATAGGTAATGTGATGTGTGTGGAAATTTCTGTATTTTCTGTGGATGGCATGAAATTTTAGATTATTGAAATACATGTTGGGGAAAAATAGATTATGCATGCTCATCTATTGTCTACCTAATTCCTGACGAATTAAATACCCTAGATTTTTTTATATCATGTGTATATGTATCAGTCCATGCCCTGAAATTTTGAGAATTTTTCCATGACTGTGGGATTTACTGAAATTTCTGTTTTGGAATTAGAAGACATGCATAGAAATTGTAAAATTTACATTAAATTGTGTGCTGTGCAATAAATCAAGGGAAAATTTTTGTGATGATGATTATGTTAGGATCAGGGTTGTGAATGGTTAAATCTGATGTTCGTGTTGTGTTCCATGTTAAAGTGAATTATGAATAGCATGAAACTGAATGTTTTAATTTCTGTAAATGTAATATGACTCAGAAAAATCTGAAAAATTGTATGTGCGATTATAAACCTTAAAATTGTCTGTGGTTAAAGTCTCATATTATTTTGATGACAGAAAGTATTGTTATGGATTTTTAATGTGAAAAATGACTCTGTGAGCATGTTAGTTGTGACTTGATGTGATTCAGTAAATTTCAGTATGATTATATCTGTATTATGATTATTTGGTAGTTGCAACAGTGAGGTTAAAATCAGTAAATGATGACTTATGTGTGTATGAATTATGTATGAGTGTGTGTATGGAATGTCAGAGAACAAGTGGTATAGGTGTGTGAAATGGTTAATGTGACAAGATAAACAAATATGCCCATAAGACACTGCCACCTTAGATGCTTGGAGCTGTACTGTAGTAATGCCCCTACGGGAAAGCTCAATGCGTTATGTGATACCCTAGGAAAGGGTCTTGATAAAGTGTATACCCTGGCAAAGGGTCTTGTAAAATCCTGGAGGTGGACAAGTTCCACTGGTAATGGTAGGAAGGGCTTTCCCCAGTTTCTGCAGAGACTAAGACTTATCGTTGTGCCGGTGATTAAGTAAGTGAATGCGAATGTGTGTGTTATGTGACCGTCTAATGGTGGTTTGGGCTGTGTCTTGGCATTAAGTGAAAATAAGTATAAGTGTGAATGAGAAAAGTGATATGTGTTCATAGCACAAGGTATGTGCAAGATATGTGTAAATGTGGCACATGTTATGTGCAAAAGTGAAATGATAAGAAGTGTGTGAATGTGAAAGAGGAAATAATGGAAAATGCGTGTAAGTGTTGTGTGATAAAACCAAAAGTGAGTGTATGTGAAAGCCAAGGTTTATCATATGGTCGTGTGTAATGAGAAAATAGTATAAGTATAAATGACAATAGTGTTAATTCATAAATTGTTTATTGATGTGTACAAATGTGTGTGTGTATGTGTTTATGTATAAATTGTCAATTGTTAAAAGTGATGTTACCATTAGTACCAAAATGTAAGTATATGCTTTCATATTCATGAAATTTGAATGATTGGATGCACATGTGTTTAGTGTTATGTTGTATAGTTAAAAGTGATCCCTATGCAAAGGTAGTATGAATGTGATAAAATTTGTATAAAATTAGCAAGCTAAGTGTGAAGTAAATTGTTATGATTGCATGCTAAGTGAGTTAGGAATCATGCTAGGAGTGCTACCTATCTTGTATATGTTTCCATGGTTTAGTTGTGCAACTTTACAATGACTTAGACAAAGCATGAAAACGTGTGAATGTGTATTTTACTCATGTTAATGACACCATGATGTTAGTGATCTTGTGTAGATTCTAGTTTTACATTTGTTTAGATAATTGTTTAATGGAATTTGTTTGGGTTATAGCATGATCATGTATGATTTAACTGCTAAAATCTTATTGTGTTAATTGTTAAAAAAAAACATGTATATATTGAATCTTAAGTTACTTGCTGAGTCTATTGCATAGACTTACTATTGCTAAACATTTGAGGAAATTAGCAGCGAAGGAGCTAGCAAGAATTGAAGTGGAGTTGAACTAAGGGATTGAAGAATTGTAATTTATATTTCATAAGTATGTAATGCTACAATTGAAATTTGGATTTTGTTCAAATGTACTTGGAGTCGGCTATGTATTTGGAACATTTCGCACTTATGTTATCTTTTGTTGAACTATACAGACTGTGGTATGTGGATTTAAAAGTTGATGGAATAAGATTTATTTAAATTCCGCTGCATTTATTCAATTCTATTTGTGTATATCTCAGCTCATTTGTTACTTGTTGGGGTATTCTCCCCTATAGCGGCTTGCTCTCATTCGATGTGGGTTCGTATAACCGTACCGGGTGGAAGTGGGTCGTTGCAGAGATGGTATCAGAGCCCTTTGGGTTGAGCTTATACATAAATAGCCATAAACTAAATCACATCTCTAAGTCTTTGTAGTGGATAGCCAGATCCAAGGAATAATTAAGATAGTACTAGAAAAGTAGTAAGATAATTACATGATGACATGTTAAGTATGAGGATAAATGGAGTTTAACTTAGTGTTTATTTTGTAGCAATGGCAGGAAGGACTCGACGTTCGAGCCTGCCCATTCAAGATGAGGAATTAAGTAGGACCGATGGAGAGCAACATGAAGTACCAGCACCTCAAGGATCGCCCCCGCCACCGTTGGCTGATTATGGTACAGTCATGCAAGGGATTGTACAAGCAATACAAACTCAAGCGCAAACACAAGCGGCTTTTCAAACTCAGTTTGAGGCTCAGGTTCCAGCACCAGCTCAACAAGACCGTGGTTCAGGAGGTGTATCCGTCATGGAGAGGTTCAAGAGGATGGCTCCACCCTCTTTTAAGGGGGAGAGTGAGCCGTTAGTTTCATAAAGTTGGCTCTGAGAAATCGAAAAGATATTCTGAGCTATCAGGTGTGCAGAGGATGACAAGATCAGTCTGGCGTCATACATGCTTCAGGAGCGAGCGGATGTGTGGTGGTCTTCCATTCTTCGTACGCAGTTTGAGGGAGTGGAGCTAGAGGTTACTTGGGAAGATTTCGTAAGGATGTTTCAGGCCAAGTATGTTCCTGAACATATACGGGACAAAATGGAGCAGGAATTCTTAGCATTGACTCAGGGATCGATGACAGTTGTGGAGTATGAGGCTAGATTTGCAGAGTTGTCTAGATATGCACCACACATAGTTGTTGATGAGAGGCGCAAGGTAAGGAAGTTTGTAATGGGGCTTAGACCGTCAATGAGGGCCAAACTGGCAGCGTTTGACCTTAGAACTATGGATGTAGCTCTTAGCGCGGCATGCAAACAAGAGAGTGAAATGGAGTTGTACTTGGCAGAGAAGAAAGCAAGACTAGAAATGTTGCCAGAACCATTTCAGCGGAAAAAGAGGAAGATGAAGAAGCTCATGAAAAGACAGCAACCAACTATGATACCAATAGAATCAACCTTTCAGCCAGTAGTTTCGGCCGGCAACGAGAAGCCCGTATGTGTGCATTGTGGCAAGCGCCACGGCGGAGACGTATGTTGGACGAGGTTAGGAAGATGTCTCAAGTGCGGTAGCAAGAACCATCGGATTAAAGACTGTCCGAATCAGAAGAAGAGGTTTGTTCCCCGAGATGTTCAAGTAGTGAGGAAGCCACCGGTAGGAATTTAGGCACCGGTCTAAGTGGACTAGAAGCGGCAACGAGATGTCATCAAGGGTACGTGATCCGATCTTCGAGGATGAAGACCTCTTTAAGGGGGAGAGGGTGTAAGGCCCCGAATTTCTTTTTCCCGCTTCTATTTTATGTATATGATGTTTACTTGTTCTTGCATAAATGGCGTGCATGAAAATGATGCATATTATAAATATAAATTTTGTATGGGTATATGCGACGATGTATATTATTATATGTGAATATAAGTAATTGGCCAATTTTGTGTATAAGGTATCTATTCAAATATTATGCACGTACCATCTAAATATTGAAGTGTACCTTATATTACCCCTTTCATGGATATTGTGTACAAATATATGAAGTGCATATGTGTATGTACGCATGAATGTTATCTTATGCATGTGATAATTGTGTACCTAATTTTACATATGTAACACCTTGGTATACTTAGGTATGCATGAGTATATTTAGTTGTAAACGTTGTCCGTTGCGTGGTGTAGTTAATGTGTACATTGTACTTCGTACATTGCATGTACGTATGGAGGGCAAGCAAGAACTACTTTATTGAATAGATTATTCCTAGCTAACTTAATTCATATTGCCTCCTAATGATTGTGAAGCCTCGCAATTCTTGTCATTTTATTTTGCCGCGTGATTGAGTCACGCTTATGTAAAACCTCATGTACGCATAGGTAGATACCTACGTACATCTTATCTTAGTGTACTTATGTATGCATGTGTATGCCCAGGTATAAATGTTATGGATTGCACGGTGCAGTAATATACATATTATACCTTATACATTGTATGTATATACGTAGTGTAAACACAATTCTAGTGTGTTGAGTCATGTTGTGTGTATATATATGTATATATATACATTGTATGCGTATGAAGATATTCATGTACGTGTTATTATCTTGATGTACCTATGTATGTATGTGTAAGATTAGTAGTAAATATTGGATGTTTACATGGTGTAGTGGTGTATACACTATAATACATAGGTTTCATATGCATATATGTGTGGATTAAACATGGTTCTGAATGATTTTAAGTTCTGACAGAAGAGTGTCTTGGCGTCAACATGGATGGACGCCCATGATATGTCAGCGTCCATATCGACTGACGCCAACCCTAATGTAGCCGTCCATGGATGTGGACGTCAATATCCCTAATTTTCTGTGCGCAACAGAGTGCAGAAAGCACTCATTGGGCAAGGCTTCTGATTGGGGAGATGTCTTCCCAACGGCTCTTAGCTGTCCTTTCAACCCCTGCACGAGCCCCTCTTGTCCCCTAGTCTATAAAACACATCCCTTTTGCAACCTAGAGAGCTCTCTTCGCTCTTTACTAGAAAGGAGACCCTAACTGAGAGAGAGAGGAAGGACTGACCTTGGAGGGCTTGGATCCGGCGACTGGAGGTGTTTTCTAGTGATCTTCTACGACAAGGAGGAAGGCCATACGTAGGAGAAGGCTTCCCTGGCATTGGACTGCAGCCTGAAACCCCCTAGAACCCGGAGCAAAGGATTTCTAGAGACTTCTTGGCGCTGCCCAAGGAGGGTTTCATCAGCTTATTCTGATCTTGTAGATTTAATTGAGAGGCAAGTAACCCATAGATCTCAATCCTATACATGTGCCCTAGGTCCCAGCAATTTTTGTGGATTTTAAATCGTGTCCTGGACCCTCCTTTTCACCTTATATTTGGAGTTCAGTCTGTGTTGTTGCACAGACAGGAACTTGGCGTCAATGCCATTGATGCCAAGATCTCCCATCGGCGTCCAACGATCGTGCCGTCAAAACCCTTGAACGGCCAGAGGCTGCCGCCAAGTTCTTCAGGATAGAACAGTGAGCTGTTCTTCCTGGTAGATGATTATTTTCGATATGTTTTTGCGATGAGGATATAGTGTAAATTTTATATGCTATGTAAAATAGGTAGTGTGATGTGTGTGGAAATTTCTGTATTTTCTGTGGATGGCATGAAATTTTAGATTATTGAAATACATGTTGGGGAAAAATGGATTATGCATGCTCATCTATTGTCTACCTAATTCCTAAGGAATTAAATACCCTAGATTTTTCTATATCATGTGTATATGTATCAGTCCATTCCCTGAAATTTTGAGAATTTTTCCATGACTGTGGGATTTACTAAAATTTCTGTTTTGGAATTAGAAGACATGCGTAGAAATTGTAAAATTTACATTAAATTGTGTGCTATGCAATAAATCAAGGGAAAATTTCTGTGATGATGATTATGTTAGGATCAGGGTTGTGAATGGTTAAATCTGATGTTCGTGTTGTGTTCCATGTTAAAGTGAATTATGAATATCATGAAACTGAATGTTTTAATTTCTGTAAATGTAATATAACTCAGAAAAATCTGAAAAATTGTATGTGTGATTATAAACCTTAAAATTGTCTGTGGTTAAAGTCTCATATTATTTTGATGACAGAAAGTATTGTTATGGATTTTTAATGTGAAAAATGACTATGTGAGCATGTTAGTTGTGACTTGATGTGATTCAGTAAATTTCAGTATGATTATATCTGTATTATGATTATTTGGTAGTTGCAACAGTGAGGTTAAAATCAGTAAATGATGACTTATGTGTGTATGAATTATGTATGAGTGAGTGTATGGAATGTGAGAGAACAAGTGGTATAGGTGTGTGAAATGGTTAATGTGACAAGATAAACAAATATGCCCATAAGACACTGCCACCTTAGATGCTTGGAGCTGTACTGTAGTAATGCCCCTACGGGAAAGCTCAATGCGTTATGTGATACCCTAGGAAAGGGTCTTGATAAAGTGTATACCCTGGCAAAGGGTCTTGTAAAATCCTGGAGGTGGACAAGTTCCACTGGTAATGGTGGGAAGGGCTTTCCCCGGTTTCTGCAGAGATTAAGACTTATCGCTGTGCCGATGATTAAGTAAGTGAATGCGAATGTGTGTGTTATGTGACCGTCTAATGGTGGTTTGGGCTGTGTCTTGGCATTAAGTGAAAATAAGTATAAGTGTGAATGAGAAAAGTGATATGTGTTCATAGCACAAGGTATGTGCAAGATATGTGTAAATGTGGCACATGTTATGTGCAAAAGTGAAATGATAAGAAGTGTGTGAATGTGAAAGAGGAAATAATGGAAAATGCGTGTAAGTGTTGTGTGATAAAACCAAAAGTGAGTGTATGTGAAAGCCAAGGTTTATCATATGGTCGTGTGTAATGAGAAAATAGTATAAGTATAAATGACAATAGTGTTAATTGATAAATTGTTTATTGATGTGTACAAATGTGTGTGTGTATGTGTTTATGTATAAATTGTCAATTGCTAAAAGTGATGTTACCATTAGTACCAAAATGTAAGTATATGCTTTCATATTCATGAAATTTGAATGATTGGATGCACATGTGTTTAGTGTTATGTTGTATAGTTAAAAGTGATCCCTATGCAAAGGTAGTATGAATGTGATAAAATTTGTATAAAATCAGCAAGCTAAGTGTGAAGTAAATTGTTATGATTGCATGCTAAGTGAGTTAGGAATCATGCTAGGAGTGCTACCTATCTTGTATATGTTTCCATGGTTTAGTTGTGCAACTTTACAATGACTTAGATAAAGCATGAAAACGTGTGAATGTGTATTTTACTCATGTTAATGACACCATGATGTTAGTGATCTTGTGTAGATTCTAGTTTTACATTTGTTTAGATAATTGTTTAATGGAATTTGTTTGGGTTATAGCATGATCATGTATGATTTAACTGCTGAAATCTTATTGTGTTAATTGTTAAAAAAAAACATGAATATATTGAATCTTAAGTTACTTGCTGAGTCTATTGCATAGACTCACTCTTGCTAAACATTTCAGGAAATTAGCAGTGAAGGAGCTAGCAAGAATTGAAGTGGAGTTGGACTAAGGGATTGAAGAATTGTAATTTATATTTCATAAGTATGTAATGCTACAATTGAAATTTGGATTATGTTCAAATGTACTTGGAGTCGGCTATGTATTTGGAACATTTCGCACTTATGTTATCTCTTGTTGAACTATACAAACTGTGGTATGTGGATTTAAAAGTTGATGGAATATGATTTATTTAAATTCCGCTGCATTTATTCAATTCTATTTGTGTATATCTCAGCTCATTTGTTACTTGTTGGGGTATTCTCCTCTGTAGCGGCTTGCTCTCATTCGATGTGGGTTGGTATAACCGTACCGGGTGGATGTGGGTCGTTGCACAGTGAGTCAAGTTCCTGCAGTGATGAAGAAAAGGCCAACTTGGCCTTCATGGCAAATACTGAAGACAAGGTAACTTCTGACTCCTCTTTTGATTCATGCAATGATTTAGATTCCGATAGCTTAGAAGAGGCTTTCAACGAACTATATGAAAAATATAAAGAAGTAACCAAATTATTAAAAGTGAGCAAGAAAACATAGTCTGCGTAGAAAATACAAACTCAGATCTAAAATCAGAAAATGAACAATTAGAAAGTCAAATAACTGAACTTAAAAGAAGAAATGAACTGTTATGTGAAGACCTAAAAGCTAAGAATGAGCAAATAACCAAAATAGAGAAACAAGTAAGTTCAGATGAACTGAAAACTGAAATCAAAACACTAACAGAAGAATATATACAATTATCTAGCACATTAGAAAAATTCACTAATGGTAAAAACTCCCTCATATTAAAAGGTGCTAGAAGATCAAGTAAGAAGAAAAATGGATTAGGATATACACCCCCAGATAATGAAGAAACCATAATTTATCCTAAAACATATCCAACACCAAAATTTGTACCTGAACAAGATACAACATACAAAGCTGATTTCAGATATATAGAAAAAGTAACCAAATTATCCTGTTGTAGTCACTGTAACAAGTTAGGACACATCATAACGACATGCCCAACAAGACATAAGAAATGGATAATAAAAGGCAAAATAAATGATACAAACCCATCAAGACCCAAAAGAATTTGGGTACCTAAAACTTGATGTTTTTATTTCAAGACATCTCTCGAGCATCCAAATGGTATTTGGATAGCGGGTGCTCAAGACACATGTCAGGAAACTAGAAATTATTCTCTCATCTCCAAGCTGAAGAAGGAACAGTTACTTATGGAGATAATGGGAAAGGAACTGTGATAGGCAGTGGCTGTGTGAATAACAAAGGAAAAACAGTCATAGAAGATGTGCTATTAGTCAAGGGATTGAAGCACAATCTCATTAGCATTAGCCAGCTGTGTGACAGAGGCCATCAGATCAAGTTTCAAGAGTCAAAATGCAGCATACTGAAGGATGGAGCAGTCATCTTTGAAGCTAATAGAGAAACAAATTTGTATGTGCTCTATCTTGAAGAACTCAAGGTTCAAAATGTTTGCCTGGCAGCAGATAAAGATAAATCTACAGAATTATGGCACAGACGACTTGGACATTGCAGCATAGATGGCATGAGAAAACTGCTGAAGAAGAATCTTGTGGAAGGTCTACCTAAGGTTAGTACAAATTGGATGGTGTATGTAAACCTTGTGCTAAGGGAAAGCACACCAAAGGCTCCTTCAAGTCAAAGACGATGGTGACCACCTCAAAACCCTTAGAGCTCCTTCATATGGATCTATTTGGGCCAATGAGGACTACCAATCGTGGAGGAAAGAATTTTGGATTTGTCATAGTGGATGACTACTCAAGATTCACATGGATATCATTCCTAGAGCATAAAGATGATACTTTTGAAAACTTTGTTAGTTTCAGCAAGAAGGTGCAGAAAGATCAAAAGTTCAGCATTGTGTCTATCCGATCAGATCATGGTGGTGAATTTCAAAATGAAAAATTTGCTAGATTTTGTGATGATCAGGGAATTGAGCATAATTTCTCAACACCAAGGACACCACAACAAAATGGTATTGCTGAGAGGAAGAACAGAACCCTATTGGATATGGCAAGATCTATGCTCTCAGAATATGATCTGCCAAGATATTTTTGGGCTGAAGCAATCAACATAGCAAGCTACATTATCAACCGAGTAATGATTAGGCCAATCCTGAAAAAGACAGCATATGAACTATTCAAAGGGAAGAAGCCAAAGATCAGCCACTTCAGGACTTTTGGATGTCCTTGCTTCATTCACAATAATGGAAAAAGGGACATTGGTAAGTTGGATGCCAAATCAGATGAAGGCATCTTTATGGGGTACACCTCTAAACCCAAAGGCTATAGAGTATTTAACAAACATACTTTATTGATTGAACAATCTGTACATATTATTTTTGATGAAACTAACCCTTCCTTGAGAAAGGAAGTAGATAGTGACAATGATGATGCAGATGAACTGTCCAAGAAACTAAAAGATACATCAATTGAGGACAATGATGATCCACCTCTGGAAGAATTGCAACAAGAAGAAGTTACTCATGAAAACCTTCCAAAGGAATGGAGATACAAGAAAGATCACCCACTTGAGAATATTATTGGTGACCCATCCATAGGGGTAAGAATAAGAGGTAATGTTATTCCTTGTGATTACCTAGCTTTTGTTTCTCAAATAGAGCCTAGGACAGTCAATGAAGCTCTCTCTGATGAATCTTAGATAGTAGCCATGCAAGATGAATTAAATCAATTCAAGAGAAACCAAGTATGGTCACTTGTTCCTAGACCATCAGACCATCCAGTCATTGGCACCAAATGGGTGTTCAGAAATAAACTGGATGAAACTGGTGCAATCTTAAGAAACAAGGCCAAATTGGTAGCTCAAGGCTATTCTCAAGAGGAAGGCATATATTTCGATGAAACCTATGCACTTGTAGCTAGACTTGAGGCCACTAGAATATTACTTGCATATGCATCTGCTTTGAACTTGACATTATTTCAAATGGATGTTAAATCCGCATTTTTAAATGGTTTTATAAAAGAGGAAGTTTATGTGGAACAACCTCTGGGTTTTGATGACACAGAATTTCTCAATCATGTTTTCAAACTTCATAAGGCATTATATGGTTTAAAACAGGCACCTAGAGCCTGGTATGAAAGGCTCAGCTCTTTTCTTTTAAACCATGGTTTCAGTAGAGGTCAAGTAGATAGTACCCTTTTCATAAAGTCAAAGGCCAAACACATTCTATTAGTCCAAATTTATGTAGATGATATTATCTTTGGGTCTACTGATGAATCCCTTTGCAAGTACTTTGAAAAGTTGATGCAGGGAAAATTTGAAATGAGCATGATGGGAGAACTTAATTACTTCCTTGGATTACAAATCAAACAAGGAAAGGAAGGAACTCACATCTGTCAAACAAAGTACACAAAAGAACTCTTAAAGAAATTTGGATTCGAAAATACCAAGCCACTGTCAACACCGATGAGCACATCAACAAGGATGGACAGTGACAAAGATGGTAAGAAAGTAGATCAAAAGATCTACAGAGGTATGATTGGTTCACTACTTTATTTAACAGCTAGTAGACCATATATACTATTTAGTGTATGCATGTGTGCTAGATATCAAGCTGATCCTAAAGAATCACATTTAATTTCCGTGAAAAGAATATTTAGATATTTAGCAAGATCTCATGACTTAGGTCTATGGTATCCAAAACATTGTGAAATTAACTTAGTAGGTTACTCTGATGCTGACTATGCTGGATGCAAATTAGATAGAAAAAGCACCAGTGGTGGTTGTCAACTTCTTGCAAGATGTTTAATATCTTGGTCTTCAAAGAAACAAAATTCAGTAGCACTATCCACTGCTGAAGCTGAGTACGTAGCTGCTGGAAATTGTTGTACACAACTCTTATGGATAAAGCAACAAGTTGAAGACTTTGAATTAAACATCAAATCCATCCCACTACTGTGTGACAACACCAGTGCCATTAATCTCAACAAGAATCCAGTTCAGCACTCAAGGACCAAACATATTGAGGTTAGATATCATTTTATTCGTGATCATGTTGCAAATGGAAATATTGAAATATCTTTTATTGATACAAATGGCCAATTAGCAGATATTTTCACAAAAGCCTTACCTGAAGAGAGATTCACATCTCTTAGAAGGGAATTAGGCATGTGCAATTTGTGATAAAAGTTTGCTTACAAATGGCACATTAAATTTCAGAATTAAGTACTTTTTCCCTCCATGGCGTTAAGCAAAAGAAATTCAAATTATTCTTTGTAACCGCTCTCTCATTGAAGTCGGTTTGAATAGTCAACACCTTTTGTCGTTTTCCACCGCCTCTTGGCGTCTCACTTTCCACATCGCATTAATTTATTCATAAAATCAATGGCAGAACGATTCGTATCTCATCGTCTACCTTTTCCCCTTTTCATCCTATCGTATGAGCCGATGCCCTAACAACTCATATCTCAACTCTCTGCAAATTTGAACCTTCCTCCTCCTTCCCGCAAAATTTCTTGAGGATTCCTTCTCTTCCCCTTCCGTTTCAACCCTCCAGAGACTTTCCCACCTGAATCCATGGCCGCACCAGTCATCGCCGGCAGTTTGGGTGGCTACAGCGCCGAGTTTCTCACTCCTGAGCAGCAGGAGAGGTTTACCTTTGTGAAGACGAAACTCTGTGGTAATAAAGAAGTCGATGTTGCTAATCTGAGGAAAAATGGAATGAGCAGTGTGGTAGATTTGATCATTCAGATGCAGTGGACAGGAGTCTCCACCTTTTCAGAGGTCAGTTATCCGGACTTGGTAAAAGCTTTCTTTGTATGTATGAGAACAGAGGAAGATGGGTCCCTAGTCTCTTTAGTAAAGGGAACCCTGATTAGAATAGACCTTGAGTTACTGAAGATGTTGTTTGATGTGAAGACTTCCGGATTTAGTGGGGTTCACACCGTGGACGACCAAGTGAAAAGTTTGGGAATTGTAGGGTCGGGCTTCAAGCTAAGGGAAGACAAGCTGGATATAAATCAACTATCTGCATTCAACCGCCTCCTTCATTTTATTGTCTGTCAAATCTTAGTTCCCAGAAGTGCAACATTCTCTTCTTGCACAAAGGCCGACTCAGACATGATGTACTGGGCCATTCAAAATAAGGAGATAAATATGGCCACAGTGATGATGGAAAGAATGAAATTTGCTAGAGATCAGATTTGGGACACCAAGAGTAAGTTAAATGTGTCCCTGCCATATGCCCACCTACTTACCAAGATCTTCAAACACTTCGGTGTTGATCTTTCTGGGGCAATTGTAGAGAAAATGGGCCAAGCAATCAGGTCCAGGAACCTGAAGAAGAGTGGCTTCTCTGTGGAAAATGGTGTATGGTTCAAGGCTTCAGTTGCTGAAGGTGAAGCCATCATTGACGACACCTCAGTTGTTCATCAGGAGATGGGATCAGCGGATATGATTCCAGAATTGCCAGTGGAGTCAGTTTCAGTGCCAGTAGTTCGAGTAGCAGAATCATCAGGCCCCTTTTTAGCAGAAGTTCAGTCTGAAATTGCAGTGGAAGAAGAAAGAGTATCAGCACCAGCTTCAGAATTTCTAGAAGAATTAGCTGTCAATTTTGCAGAAAGGAGAATTGAGGATATTCTCCCATAGGATATTATTTCAGTTGAGGACCCACTACCCTCAACTGTGGTTGCGTCCATTCTTTCAGACATTATTGATTCAATACCTTTCACCTCTAGTGCTCCAGAAACCAGTGGCAGAGTTGCAGAAGAGACTGTGGCATCAGGCCACATTGATGAACCAATGGAAGATGTTCAAGTAGAGGTAGAGCACCCAACTGTTCAAGGTGACTCTATGATGGAAGATGCTCTCATTCAGGGGGAGCAAGTATCAAATGAATAAGATGCTCCTATTGAGGGGGAGCTATCAAAAGAAGGATCAGCAAAAACAACTCCAGTTGTTGATGGTCAGGAGGAAAGGCATAGAGATTCTCAAAATTTGGATGACAGAGAAGGAGAGATTGCAAGCTCTTCAAGCTCAGATGATGATCAACCTCCTCCAGCAAAAGAAGGCAAGAAGAAAGGAAAAGAAGTTGCTTATGAAGTTCCTCTCCTGGCTGATACACCTTTTGAGAGGCAGGTCAAGCAGAAAATTGTCATAAATTTGAAACCAGTGATTGAAAGGCTGAATGTGCAAGGTGAGCTCTTATGTACTCTCCAGTCAGATGTAAACTCTATATTCTTGAACCAAGCTTCAGCCAACAAAGAATTGGGTCAAATCCGAAATGCTATGAAATGGTTTAATAAGGAGATGAGCAGCATGAAAGGCATGCTCTCGGATATTATCAAGGCAGTTGGAGTTCGAGCTCCTCCTCCTCCAGAAGCAGCAGCAGCACCAGAAGCAGCAACAGCACCAAAAGAGGTAGGGCCAACAGGGCCAGCTGATCAAGTTGAAGGGCCAACCGGGCCATCTGAGCAAGGGTGAGGGCCATCAGGGCCATTGGGGAGTGAGTCTGTGCAGATAGAGGCAGAAGAGTTCTTGGCACCTAAGCCCCCAGCTCCCTCCTCTCCCTCTCACACACCTATTCCTCCAACTCCACCCTCAGCTCCTACAGCACCTCCTGCTCCTCAAACATTCAAGAAGCCCCAATCTAGACCAATTTCTTCTCCTACACCATTTCAGTCCACCTCATCTCCTGCCTCCTCTACTTCCATTCCTTCTCCTATACATGAGGCCCCTCCAGCATCCTCAGCTGGAGCATCCTCCTTCTCCTCTGGTCCCTCCCTTGAACCAATTGATGACCTTCCTACTACTTCCCACTCTTTTCTTCATCCTACTCCTCCACCCTCTTTCATCACTATCATACCTGAAAGAGCCCAACTTAACTCTCCCTTTATGGAACAAATAAAGGATGAGTTTGAGGAAGGGATCCTCAGGTCTGTGTTGAAGGTTGGGGAACATGTTCATAGGGCAGACCCTTCTAGTCCTGCCCCCAAGAAGAGGAAGTTTACTTCTACTTCCTCCCTCTCCTCTGAACCCAAATACCCACCTTTGTGGTTTTCTCTCACAGTGGACAACAAACATCCCTCACTGTACAGAGAATATCTCTCAAAGATTGTTTTTGCAACCATCATTAACCTTCCATTTCTTGATCTCACAGATCATTTGCACACTATTCTACCCTACACTTCTCTTTCCAAATCCGAAAAATCCAAAATCTTCTCTCTTGCCCACTCCAAATCTGAAGAGCAGTGGGGCAAAGGTCACAAGGATCTCCTAAAGAAATTCATTCTTGCCAAATCTGCTAGATTCCCTCCAAGGGACCACTCCCTGATCCTATCAGAGTGGTTCAGGATCTATCATAGGGAACTTTGGGCACCCTATATTCAAAAGAAAATCAAAATGATCAGGCACCTCATGCTATTCAACAACTACAGATATATTCATAGTCTTCCAGAGGTTCAGCTCAGTCAGTTCAAAAGGGCCATTTCAGCTCTGACTCCGGATATCTCTCAAACTTCAGATGTTCAGGTAGATTTTGCTACCCTCCAAGTACCTGAAGAGATAGTCCTTCCTCAAATTCACTTTCTAGTTATGGAGTCCTCTGTAGTATCCATCATCTTTGAACGTTTTGCCAGAGTAATGGGCAGAATTAAAGTTCAGAAAGGCTGCCTGGTTGCTTTTTCTAGATTCATGTTTAGGGAATATCACGAGGGGCATGTAAGTGCTGAAGTGCTAGCCCCTATTCTGTCTGAATGTGAGAGGCTGACATCTTCTGAATGGTCCCAGTTCTACCCCCTGTCAGCTCAGCAACTACTTGAAATCAATGAAGTTCAGGCCAGAGAAGGCAAACCAGCCATTTCTCCAGCTACTTTCCTAGATATGAACTCCATTCATCTTGTTGATGACCCCTTCAAGGTCTGGGAGGAAAGATACAAAGTGTATGTGGTTATGCACAAAGCTCTCAGAGATAACCACAACCATTATCCTGTCACCATGGACCAATTCCTCACCTGTGCCAGCTTTGGGACTCGTCGATTTCTCAAGATGAACATGGACAAGAATGCATATGCTGACCTTCTCTATCAACACCTAGATCTTCATCTCAAAAGGATGGCTTCCACCATGGGACCCTCCTACTCTGTATCCTTAGTAGTCTTCAAAACTCTTTTTGAAGAGCAGGAAGCACAGGCATGGGAAACCATCTCCCATTTTGCCTCTCTTCTATCTCCTGCCTTCTATTTACCAGTACCTCCACAGAGTTAATGAAATGCCTTTCTTTGTATACTCCTGTTCTCTT
Organism: Colocasia esculenta; assembly: GCA_014218235.1. NCBI lineage: Eukaryota > Viridiplantae > Streptophyta > Magnoliopsida > Alismatales > Araceae > Colocasia > Colocasia esculenta. The sequence goes on from CM024753.1 coordinate 42,166,562, forward strand.
TCTCTCTTCTTTCTTTGTCGAAGATTGTCTTTTTGCTTAATGACAAAAAGGGGGAGAAAAACTTATGTCTGAAACATCTATACGCATTTTTTTAAACATACTTACTGTTCAGTTTTGTCATCACCAAAAAGGGGGAGATTGATGACCAGTCAGTCCCCATGTAATTTTAATTAATTACATATATATTTTGATGATTAACAAAACCAATCAAAAGTTTATCAATTATATCTAATGAATATTTCATAAGTCTTAAGCACAGGAAAAATACCAAGGTCAAACAAGCCAATAAAGGTATGCATTACTTCTCTGAAGCCTTAATCTTTTCAACATGATATTTCTCTAAGTCCATATCGACTTCTATTGAAGGCCATAACGATTTCTTTATAAGCATATCGATTTCAATAGAATTATCATAACGATTTCTTTTCTGGCTGAAAAGTCATGTTGTTTCAAACAAATCGATGTCGTAACGATTCTATAAGTGATCGCAACGATTTCGTTATAAGACTGAAAAGTCATGTTGTTTCAAACAAGTCGATGTCACAACGACTCTATAAAGTTACCGTAACGATTTCTTTAGAGCCCGTAACGACTTGCTCGTCACAACGACTCTATAAGTTACCGTAACGATTTCTTTAGAGCTCGTAACGACTTGCCTGTCGCAACGACTCTATAAGTTGTCGCAACGATTTCTTTAGAGCCCGTAACGACTTGCTCCTCACAACGACTCTATAAGTTATCGTAACGATTTCTTTAGAAACTCGTAACGACTTGCCTGTCATAACGACTCTATAAGTTATCGCAACGATTTCTTTAGAAAGTGCGACAACTTGCTTGCTGTAACGATTTCATAAGTTACCGTAACGACTTGCTTGTTGTAACGATTTCATAAGTTACCGTAACGACTTCTTTAGAACTCACAACGACTTGCTTGTTGTAACGATTTCATAAGTTACCGTAACGACTTCTTTAGAACTCGCAACGACTTGCTTATTGTAACGACTTCATAAATTACCATAACGATTTCTTTAGAGTTCATAATGACTTGATAAGTATTCATAATGATTTCTTTAGAATTCACAACGACTTGCTTTGTATAATGATTTGTTACGTATTTCATAACGATTTCTTCAGGAACACAACAATTTGCTTTGTGCAACGATTCATTAAGTGTTCATGATATATCTTCTGTCACATAACGATTTTCTATGACTCATAACGATTTCATAAGTCATATAGTCATCGATTTCATATCTTGATGTCTTATTCATCTTAAAAGCGTTGACTAGTCAAAGTCCACGTAGACATCTCTCTGACGCTTTTGCATTATGAGATCTGAACGTATCTCTGCATGCATGTAGACCATATCGTGCCTAGTCTGATTACGTCCTTTAGACTTAAGCTATTTTGCATTACTATTTTCATGTCTATTGCTACTGACGTTGACTGACATCAGAGACAGCTTAGCTGTCTGCTATTTGAGATTGACATTTGTGCAGACCTCTGAACTAGCTTCATGGTACAACGTTAAACAAAATAGAAGCCAACGGATATTTCTGAAGATCTCATCTCTTTGCGTGCTCAAGTGATCAAAAGACTGTTGACTGGAAGCTTCCAAGACTCCAGATGTCATTCAGTCTAACGACTACTCAAAAGAGAGACAACGGACACTTCAACGACTACATTTCAAATTGAAGATATAAATTCAAGTCAGAAGAACAGAAGAAAGATAGCAATCGCGCATTCAAGCATTCAAATTCTTCTGAAGAAAGTCTAGAGCCTAGAACCCTTATTCCACTTAGCTTTTGCTCTTTTGCTCTCCACTAGTTTATGAAAATCTTGAGAGAGCCTATATAGTTCTGAGAGTGTGCCTTGTTTAAATCTCTTTGCTATCAGTTCTAGTTGCTTCAGATCCTTGCTTATCAAAAACTTGATCTAGGGGCTTGAATTTCATTCACTCTCTTTGTGTTGTTCCCTTCGGTTGTGAAGGAAGACCTGGTGTGGTATCCAGGGTGTTATTCCCTTCGATTGTGAAGGAAGACCTAGTGGTATTCAGGGTGTTGTTCCCTTCGGTTGTGAAGGAAGACCTGGTGTGGTATCCAGGGTGTTGTTACCTTCGGTTGTGAAGGAAGACCTGGTGTGGTATCCAGGGTGTTGTTCCCTTCGGGTGTGAAGGAAGACCTGCTGAGCTGGGTGTTGTAGCGTCCTTAGGGGGACTGCACCCTAGTTAGTGAAATCCTGAGTTGTTGCTCAGGGACTGGACGTAGGACTCCTAAGGAAAGGAGGTCCGAACAAGGATAAACCTTGTGTTGTGTGATTGTCTTCTTTGTGTGTTTGTTATTTAAACTAACTGTCACTAACCTACTTCGAAGAACGTTTGTGTGAATGTTTTTAGTTACAGGTATCTTCTAGATTAATTTTTAAAGACCCATTCACCCCCCCCCCTCTGGGCTCGTCAACTGGGCAACAGAGGGAAGGGATGTTACAGCGACAGACACCCTGTCGCGATCACACAGAATGCGACACACGGGCTATCACAACCATAAAGGGATATGAAGCTCGGTGCATTCCGGAGTAGAATGCGACACTTACACTATCGCAACAAAACAAGGTAGCATGGCTGGTGCAATCAGAGTAAGGGGAATGCACAATAGGGGAAGCGTCATGGCCAAGAAGGTGACCGCCAACTCCTCGCAACCTAAGATTGAGAGCTGGCTGCCATTGCCGAGCCCTTAAGAATTTCCCCAAAAACACACAAACACCACAAATCGAGGGAGGGGAGAATGGAGAACACTAGAACCATACACTGGTACAAACGAACATTTTGCCGACGGTTATGACCACACGGTCGACGGGTTGGCAAGTAGGTGTCGGCTGTGTAAGCGATGGAAGGCGGTTCACATTGTGGATGCGCTATGTTGATATAAAGTCGACGGGTTTCTAACCAAACTCGTTGCCTACTCTATTTCCGTTTCCCATGCGCCAACCCGTCAAATAAGTTATTTCCCACTTTTTCTTTTTTTACCTATTCGCGGCAACCCATCGCGGCAACCCGACCCGCCAGACTAGCCATCACCCATCGCGGCAGCAGGCGGCAGTAGGGGGGATCGCCATCACGGCAGCAGGGGGATCGCCATCGCGGCAGCAGGGAGGATCGCCATCACGGCAGGGGATCGCCATCGCCTAGGGGTAGGGATTTCTTTTATTTCCCTGCTCTCTCTGGCTTCATCCCCCGCGGGCTAATTCTCGTCGTTCCCACCTCTTAAAGGGAAGGTCGTCCCTTCTAAGTCGGATGACGGGCACTTCCTGCCATGGCTACCCTATCCTATGCCAATCCCACTCTCGCCGTCGGCTCCTGCACCCATGCAAAACCCACCACCGGCACCACCTCCCATAGCAATACCTCCACCACCACTGGCACCACCACCCATGGCGATCCCTCCAGCGCCCCCGCCTCCACCACCCATCCCTAGTCCACCACCACCACCAGCTCCACCACTCACGCCAAGTCCCCCGCCGCCGCCGACTCCACCGCTCACACCGAACCCGTCGCCTGCTCCGCCACCCACACCAAGGCCAGCGCCTCCACTTGCACTGCCACCCATATCAATGCCCCCACCAGCGCCACCACTGGATCCTCCTCCAAAGCCCCCACCTAGTCTTTTTCTGGGATCCATACCGAATCCTCCACCATAGTGTCCTCCATGGTGGCCCCCTAGCAGACCATGGGCACCTCCGAGTCCGCCACCACCATCTCCTCCTCCAAATCCCCCGCCGGCTCCAAGTCCGCCTCCCCAGCCAGCACCGCTTCCAAACCCGTCTCCTCCTCCAATGCCCCCACCAATGCCGCCACCTCCACCAGCTTCACCACCTCCACCAAGACCTCCTCCTATTCCTCCACCACCACTGGCGCCCCCACCGACGCCACTGCCAAATCTGCCGCTGACTCCTCCACCTCCACCAAATCCTCCCCCTAGGCCGCCACCCTTGACAACTCCACCACCTCCCCCAATGCCACCACCAACCCCAAAGCCCCCCCCCTAAGCCACCACCTTTCCCTACTCCACCACCTCCCCCGAAGCCTCCACCACCTCCCCCGAAGCCTCCACCCGCGCCCCCACCTCCTCCCGCGCAATCCTTAATCCCTCCTCCCTTTCCAATGCTCACCCCGCCAGGAACCCCTCCATTCCCAAAGCCCCAGGAGCGGCCGAAGCTCCAACTCCTCCCCACGCTGCCTCCTCTCGAGACAGGACCCGAGTCAAAGAAGAACTCTAGTTTCTTCACAGCCTTAACACTCTTCCCATGTTCTCCCTTAGATGTGGTACCACACCAACATCCTACCCACATGATGAAATCTTGCAACCCACCAAAAATTTCCAAGCAGAACGAGGTTTTCCGCCACAAAAGGTGACGCCTTTGCGAAGAAGTTGGGAGTTGCCGAAGACAAAGTGTGTTTTCTCTCTTGAAAGGTAGGGTCTTTGGCATGCTTTGTTTTTTTATGTTTGTCCATTGCTACATTGCATCAAAGTGAACCAATTTTTCTATCCATCACTTCTCTTCTCTCTTGGAAGAGAGATTTATGAAAGACATTGTTGTGATTTTACGTAAGATATGAGATCTTTTGCCTTTTATTTTCATTTTTTATTCCTTCTTAATTGTTGCTTTTAATGACTGCTTCAAATATCATGTTTTATCTTTCTAAGTTCATTACCTTGCTGATTTTTTAATTCTTCCAACCAAGCAGATTGAAGATTTTTGCCACAAAAGGTGACACATTTGCGAAGAAGTTGGGAGTTACCGAAGACAAAGTGCGTCCACTCTCCTGAAAGGTAGGGTCTTTGACATGATCGGTTTTTTATCTTTGTCCATTACTGCATTGCATCAAAGTGAGTCAACTTTCTCAGTAGATTGCTCTCTCTGCCTATCTGTCACTTTTTTCTCTCTCGAAAGAGAGATTAATTTGTGAAAGGCGTGGCTAAGATTTCAGGCAAGATATGGGATCTGTTGCTCTTTATTTTAGTTTTTTAATTCCTTCTTAACTTTGCTTTAATAACTGCTTGAAATATCCTGTTTTATCTTTCTAAGTTCATTACCTTGCTGTTTTTTAAATTCTTCCCAAATGCACAGGTTCGCCCAATCCCCCCCCCCCCCCCAAAAAAAGGCTTTTGGTGTGGAGCAAACAAATTCTAAAGTAAAATCTTTGTTAAGTCATCCTTTTTTGTGGTCTCAAACTCTCTATCTTTAGTTTGGTAACCATATGTTTCCTATAATTCATGTGTGGTTGTTTGTCCTATAATTCTAGTTCATTGATGGAATTCATTAAGTTTTACTTTTCTAGGCTCTTGACAGTAAGATCCCAATGGCCTAGAGGTTAGCTTTCCATATACAACAAGGTTGTGGGGGCTGAGGTTGATAGAGTAAATGAGTTCTAGCCTATGCCATCATCAAATTTGACCTCACATCATGATGTGCATAAAGTTAATGATTGTATCACAAATATCTAATTAGATAACAGTATTGTTGCTACATTATACACTATATAAATTAAACCATTCACTCTCACAATTAGTTAAAACTAGTTAATACTTGATGAGCTTAATGGATTTGCCCTGATGGATGATGTGATCCTTGTTGCAGATATTTTTTGTCAGTGAGAATCTCATGACATGTTTAACACTTTCCAAGTCGGAGTGACAGAATCTGACATGTAATATTCTACCATTTATCTCCTAGTTGTTTAATAATGGTGCCCTTGCATTAAAGAATTTAAATATTCACAATATCTACCAATGCCTAACAACATAAAAGTTAATAGAATTTTCTAGTGAACATGTAAGATATAGATTGTAAAAGATTATATATTATTGGTTTAATAGTAAGCAAAGCTATCAAAAATTTATTTAATCAAATGACAAACCAGAAAATGGGCACATGATGAGAAGGCGCTTCATGATTGAAACAATATCTCTAGTGGGCATGCATGTTCTATTGGTGCGATCTCTAAAGGTGCATGATGATGTACAACAACACAAGTTTTAGTTTTCTTGTGTCAATTATTGCCTGTTGTGAATCTAAAAACTTGACGAATTTTGCAATAACACTTAATACATACCAGGAAGCGCGTGAAAAGGAGGAAGATGAGGAAGCCAACTCCCAGAACCACACTTTCCCATCTCCACTGCAGTGTCATAAATCACTCTTAAAGTGGACAATAATTGCAAAAGAGAAATGGGCACAGATAAGTTTGTCAGATTGTCTGATCAATAAGAGTGTGATTCATGAAAAGGATAAAACACGAGCTTTCATATAGTATTTGCTGGATCTTGTGGCAGCTTGTTAGGATATGATTGTCTTACTAAATTAATAATCATCAACATATGCTTTGATATATATATATATATATATATATATATATATATAAACTAGATGCCTCTCCTTTCCACCTCACTAGCTACATACTTAGCAACCTCATACCCTTGGATATATGATATCCTTCTAGAATGCATGCTTCACATCTAGATTGCATATATAGTTTTACACCAAAGGATACCCAAATTCGTAAGCTGGAATATATATTACTTTCTATACTGAAAAATAAAAATTCCAACATAACACTATTCTCTTCAGGTACATGTACTTTCCTATCAAAATGCTCAGATCTGAAATTAATTTTTACTTGAAATATATTTTAATAATTATTTTAATCTTATTTACAGATCCCAATAAAATGAACATGTAAAGTCGAGCCAAAAAGTTGAGACCAGATGACGTCATCACATATCAATCCATCCAGTTCAAAATGAGAAAGACTTATTGCACTTGCATAAAGGCAATGTGACTAGGCAACAAACTCATGTGGCATCCAACAATTGGATTGCCACTTTATCACTCCTCATGTGAGGGGTGCCACATGGGCTATTGCCTAGTCACATTGCACTTAAAATGCAATGTGCAAGTGCAATAAACCTTTCTCGTTCAAAATACATGTATCCACATGAGAATATGATGGAAAAATAGTATGCAGTGAGTATATGTAATTGACACCTTGAGTGTCATACTTCCATATGACATTAAATAGGAAATGGAGTCCTAGGAGGGGCTAGATATCGAGGTGATGTTGAGAGAAAGATAATGTGAGAGAGAGATGGATCATTAATGGAGTTTACTGAGTTCTTTCTAATAGGTCTCGGAGTCGGAAAAGGACAGGCATTTATGTGTGTGTTTCTTGAGGAAGGATGCGATATTTTCTAGATTTATCATCCAGCACTAAATCATCTTGAGTTCATATTTTGATTGAAAAATGATGGAACTAGTTTGTATGTTTATATTAAAAAACATTGCAATTGCACCTTACTTTCATGAGTTCATCTCCAAAATGCTTTCTTGCCTAGTTGTAACACTAGTATCCATAAAACTACTTTAAGGGAGGGATTTTGTTCCCTTCCATTCATGCATGAATTGATGCTTTGAAAATCTCTAGAAATTATGGTTGTTTGCTAGAAAGGCATTCTCTACTTGCAGTGATCCTTGACATGATGTTTTCATTTTAATAGAATCTTATAGTGCAAGATGATTTGTTTATTTTTGCTTATTTTTTACCTTTCTTTATAATATATATTTTTCATATTTTGAAGGATGGAGCAATCTTATATCACTGATAGGAGTTGGATGTATAAATACAAGACCAAGCATGAACGAGTTAATTCAAAATTTTAAGCTGGAGTTCAATATTTCATTGACTTTGCAACGAAAAGCATAATAGAGGAAGGAACTATAAAATGCCCTTGCGTTAAGTGTGGAAAAATTTTTAATCAAGAGAAGGATGTTGTTCATCTACATATTATTAAGGAAGGATTTACTCGAAGATACCATATATGGCATTTTCACGGTGAACCTCGTGAAAGATCTGAAGAGGAAATCAATGCACATATACAATCAGCAGATGATATGGCTGGAATGTTGAATGATGCTTTTATGTGTCACCCTACTATTAATGATGTGGAAGATGAAGAACTGAATGAGGAAGCTAAGAAATTTGAAGAACTTATGGAAGAAGCTAAGAGACCACTTTAAACAGGTTGTAGTAAATACTCGAGGCTTTCTTTCATAGTGCATTTGTTCCAACTAAAATCTTTACATAAATGGAGCAACAAATCATTTTCTGCTATGCTTGCACTTTTTAAAGATGCATTACCTGATGACAATCTCCTTCCAAGCAGTTGGTATGAGTGCAGAAATATGATATCTGAATTGGGGTTGGATTGCAGAAAGATACATGCATGCCCAAATGATTGTGTTTTGTTTAGGAATGAATATAAAAATCTAAGTAAATGTCCAAAGTGCAATGCTTCAAGGTGGAAGTAGAGAGGAGACAGTGGTGAAGGGAGAAAGAATATACCTATGACAATTCTTCGTCATTTTCCTTTAATCCCAAGACTTCAAAGATTGTTTATGTCAAGCAAAACTGCAAGTTTTATGAAATGGCACCACAATGCTACCAGAGATGAAGAAGGAAAATTGTCTCATCCTAGAGATTCTGAGGCTTGGAAAGATTTTGATAATAAACATCAATCATTTAGTAGAGATCCTTGCAATGTTAGAATTGGACTTGTAAGTGACAATTTCAACCCATTTAAGACAGCAGTAGGTAGCAGTCGTAGCACATGGTTTGTCATCCTAGTTGTTTACAACTTACCACCTTGGTTGGCAATGAAGCAATCATTCTTCATAATGTCTCTTCTTATAGATGGGCCTAAATCACCCGACAATGATATAGATGTTTATCTTCAACCACTTATTGACGAGTTGAAAATATTATGGGAACATGGTGTGGAGACATATGATGCTGATAAGAAAGAGAGTTTTCAAATGTGTGCTGCTATTTTGTGGACTATTAATGATTTTCCTGCATATGGTATGTTATCAGGTTGGAGTACAAAATGATACAAGGTATGTCCTACTTGCCATATTTATCATGGGTCTATTTATCTGCCGTTCAGTCATAAATGTGTGTATATGAAGCATCATCGTTTCTTACCACATAACCATCCATGGAGAAATGATGAGAAGACATTTGATGGTACAGTTGAAAATGCACAATGTCACGCCCCGATATTTAGCAGCGGAATAAATACCGGGGGATGTGAACGATACAAACAGACGTATCACAGTTGAGTAACGCAGAGTCACAATTGAACATAATATCACATTTGAGGCTATATTATGATCACCCAAAAGTATACTTTATTTCATTCCATTCAACTAGATACAACCTTACATAAGAAAGAGTCAACTAAAGGGTCCATTATTCAAATAAAACTTCCAGAAAAGTTCACTATTACATAGACTACTCAATTGTCTATTTCTAAACTATCATCTACTCATATGGCGGGTGCTCATCACTCTTGCCCTGCCCCATCGGACTCCACTGGTTCTTCATCACTTCCTGAAAAAGGGTAGGGTGATAGGGTGAGCGAACTAGCTCAGTAGGATTTACATCTCAATATGGTGCGGGCACTAGTATACATGATTAACATTTTAAAAGGAAAGATATGAAAATGATGACAATACATGCAATACTAACAGATCGAATAGCAGAGTAGAACGGATATCATTTCAGATCAAAAGTCGAGATGCATATATACAGTGGACAGATATTTCAAGAATAGAATCGTATCAAAAGAGATTGGTCATATTCAGACAGAAATCATGCGTTCACATGATCAGACGTATCATATCAAATCATATCATATCAGATCAAATCAGACTTATCATATCAAACAAAGGCACATTCACGCTAATCTTGCTTATTTGTTTGTGCTATGCCAAGCACCAGAAGTCCATACTCCCTCGGTTAATAAGTACGTTGGGGTGCTCCTCCCCAGGACCGGACCAGGCCCTTTTTTTTGCACAGGCATTGGATCAAATTTGTACCAGATTCCCACGTTGTGCCGAACAAACAGATTCACATTATGGCCACAGAGTTTCAATAACAAGCTCGTAGTAAAAGAAACATGATCATTCATAGAGTCAAGGTATGACAAATAGCTCAAGGGAACAAGGCAGGATAACGACGTATCTTATGTTTCATAATTCATTAATGTCTTGACATGAGGTTGTTTCTAAAGACAGATCATATGCAGAACATGTGCTCTCAATTTCCCAAGAAGGGTGTGCCTATTCGTGCAAATATGTAAGTGATGAGTTACAGATCTTTCCTATCATGTATGCAATTGACAAATGATTATTTGAACACCGGGAAGCATGAAACTATTGAAACTCATATGCAATTATGACATTAACTCCACTAGCAAGTCCATATTGACATGTATTCATCCCCACATTCATATCATATTCTTATCTTATCAATTGACAATAAGCAAGATCACAAGATAATCCAATGGACATAAGATCAATCACCATTACACATTAGAATCGTATTCATATCATTACTATTTTTCAATGGGTTGATTTATTTTAGGTCCATGCATACCATATAACATCATGCACATGCTAGTAGGCATCATGAAATGATCAGACCCAAATTATGTAATTTTTTGCCCTTACTGGTGTCGCCACAATGCTTCAAACACAAGACAAAATAATGCAAAACAGGTCAAGTAGTGTCGACACTAGTTCAGGTAGTGTCGACACTAGAGACAGCTTTTAGAAAACCTTCTGGCCAATATGGGACAGTGTGTCGACACTATATCAGGCAGTGTCGACACTAGATCAGCTCCCAGAAACTTTCTGGGTCAAACTGGGACAGTGTGTCGACACTAGAAGCCTTCCCAGAACACCTTGTGGGCTGTTTTGGGACAGTGTGTCAAAACTAGATCAACTAGTGTCGACACTAGTGGCCCTCCCAGGAAAAAAAAACATATGTCAGGTGTAACCAGAAAACACGTCTCATGCAGTGATTCACTTTCCACTCTTATAACTCTCTAAAAAATGACATTTAGATAAAATGTTCAACACAAAAGACAAAGAGGACAACTATTAGAAGAACTTTGATGTTGGGCATTTGATCAAATTCGGTCTCAAATCTCGAGAAAACATGTGAACGTCATAAAGCTAAGTGCAACCCGAAATCGCAGTATCATGCAGAGACTCTCTTACCATGCTAATAATTATCTAACGAAAGACTTTTGGACAAAATGTCCAACATAAAAGATGATCGTGGCTTCAAATAGAATAACTTTCATGAAGGAAGTTTAGTCAAACACAGTCTCGAATCACGTATATAATAAGAAGAACGGAAAAAGCTCTAACTGTGCATGACTTGGGGAAAACTACGAATACGCAATGTATACTCCATGAAATTGAGTCAAACCAAGTGCAAATGATCCTAGACTCGAAGATCTACATGATGGTGTTGGTTTTCTGTAATCTTTGCCCGAGAACACCTACTTTGGAATGCTAAGAACTCTCTGCAGATTTCTGGGTTGATGTAGAGCGAGGTTGAGGAAGACCACGATTTTCCCCAGCCGTTCTCCACTTCCCTAGCGCTCCAAACTTGCTACTCTCGACCCCAACTTGTTGCTAAACCTTCGCCAAGAGTTTAGGGACGAGTTCTTATAGTTTTAGGGTGTAGTTATGAGTCCTAACGGGACTAGGAAAGGAGGCTGCAAATTCTGCTTCCTTCTTTCCCAAAAATCTGGGATTCTCCCACCCAAAGGAGGTAGCAACGGTTTAGGAAACCACCAATTGGGGTTGGGTTCGGTTTTGGCTTACTTTACATGACTAATTATCTTAATTTTAACCCTAACTTGCCCTCTCTAATTATGGCATAATTACATACACGAATTTCTGGGAAATTTCCTGTCCTAATTTATTTTATATCCTTGGGCCAAATGTGCTCCATTGGCCCAATCTTGTTAATGGGTCATTAACACATGGTGTTGGAAGTCTCTCCAATATGTTTATTTATTTTATTCTCCTTTATTTCTAAAATTTTTTTAAATCACTAAATTTTCGGGATGTTACATCCTCCCCCACTTAAAAAAAATTTTGGTCCCCAAATTTACACATAACGGTGTAGTTCGTACCTGAGAGTAGTTCTGGGTGGTTTTTCTTCATTCTTTCCTCTGTTTCCCAAGTAGCATTAGTAACTCCGTCTCGACTCCATTGGACCTTCACCATAGGTATGGTACGATTCCTGAGTCGTTGAATCTTCCGATCCAACAGTTTGATCGGCTTCTCTTCATAAGTCAGGTCCTCCCGAATCTCCAAGTCCTCATGGTTGATTACATGGTCGGCATTGAATAAATACTTCCTCAGCATGGATATGTGGAACACATTATGCACGTTCGCCAGTTGTGGAGGTAGTGCAAGTCTATATGCCACATGACCAATCCTCTCCAGAATTTCAAATGGCCCTATGAATCTGGGACTTAGTTTTCCTTTGATCCCAAATCTTTGTATTCCCCTTGAAGGTGAGACCTTCAAGAAAACATGTTCGCCAACCTGAAATTTTAATTCTCTCCTTCTCTTGTCTGCATAACTCTTCTGCTTGGATTGTGCTATCTTCAGACGTTCCCTGACAATCTGAACCTTCTGACAATCGCCTCATTTAAGTCGGGTCCAATCCATTGGTTCTCCCCAACCTCTTCCCAACAAAGGGGTGATCTGCAACTCCTGCCATATAAGGCTTCAAATGGAGCCATCTTGATACTTGCCTGATAGCTGTTGTTATATGCAAACTCCATCAGGTACAACTGATCATCCCATCGCCCTCTAAAATCTAGCACCAGAGCACGAAGCATATCTTCCACAATTTGATTGGTCCTTTCAGTTTGTCCATCAGTTGGAGGATGGAAGGCAGTACTAAAATTTAGTTTAGTACACATTGCTGCTTGCAATCCCTTCCAGAAGTGTGAAGTAAATCTGGGGTCCCGATCCGATATTATGCTAGATGGAACCCCATGCAATCTAACTACTTCCTTAACATATAGTGCAGCCAATACATCCACAGACCAGGTACTCTTAATCGGCAAGAAATGAGCCGACTTAGTCAAACGATCAACTACTACCCAAATCGCATCCATACCACCTCTAGTCTTAGGCAATCCCATGATAATGTCCATACTGATACTATCCCACTTCCATTCCTGGATTTCTAGTGGTAGCAGTCCACCAGCTGTATGGAAATGCTCGGCCTTGACTTTCATGCATGTTAAACAGTACGATACGTGATCGGCCACATCCCTCTTCATGTTTGGCCACCAGTACGACCTTTTCAAGTCTTGGTACATCTTTGTTGTTCCAGGGTGGATCGTGTACTTAGATTGATGCGCTTCACTTAATATCCTCTTCTTGAGCTCTCCATGATCAGGGACACATGTTCTACCTCGGAATAGTAATCTTCCCTCAGCTGATAGTGTGAAGTCAGGTCTTTGTTCTAACTTCTCCCTGATCTCAACTAAGAATGGATCCTCTCCCTGTTTCTCCTTGATTTCGTTCAGTAGATCGGATTGTATATGGAGATTGGAGATCATTACTTGTTTTTCCTTCTTTCCCATGTCTAAGTTCAAGCTTGCAAATTGCTCCAGTAACTTCCATTCGCCCAGCATCATACTAGCTAGCATAGCTCCTGGTTGTCTACTTAGAGCGTCTGCCACTACATTGGCTTTCCCAGGGTGATACTGAATAGAAAAGTCAAAGTCCTTAAGGTACTCTAACCACCTTCTTTGTCTCATGTTAAGCTCATTTTGTGAGAACAAGTATTTCAAACTCTTGTGGTCAGAAAAGACCTTAAATTGCTCACCATAGATATAATGTCTCCAAATTTTCAAGGCGAATACTACAGCTGCTAACTCCAGGTCGTGAACCGGGTAGTTCACTTCGTGGATCTTCAACTGTCTTGAGGCATATGCTATTACTTTCCCTTGTTGCATTAAGCATCCCAGACAGAAGCATCTGAATAAATTTCAAATCCTCCCTCTTCAGTGGGTACCTGTTCCAGAAGCATCTGAATAAATTTCAAATCTCCCTCTTCAGTGGGTAAAGTGAGGACAGGAGCAGTAGTCAAACACTTCTTCAAGTTGTTAAAGCTTTCTTCACATTCATCGGTCCACACAAACAGGTTTTCCTTCCGGGTCAGCTTGGTTAATGGCACTGCAATCTTTGAGAAATCCTTTATAAACCTTCGATAATATCCTGCCAATCCTAGAAAGCTCCTGATCTCTGTGACGCTTGTCGGTCTTTCCCATTTCAGCACAGCCTCAACCTTTGATGGATCAACAGCAATACCATCCTTGGTTACCCCATACCCTAAAAAGGATACCTCCTCAAGCCAGAATTCGCATTTACTTAGCTTGGCATATAATTTATTCTCCCTTAAAATCTGTAATGAAATCCTCAAATGCTCCCCATGCTCTTCGTTCGTCTTGGAATAGATCAATATATCATCGATGAATACCACCACAAATTTGTCAAGATATGGGCGATAAATGCTATTCATCAACTGCATGAAAACTGCAGGGGCATTTGTTAGTCCGAAAGGCATAATAATAAATTCATAATGCCCATACCTGCTTCGGAAGGCTGTCTTGTGAATGTCTTCTCCTTTGATCCTCAATTGATGATAACCAGATCTGAGATCTATTTTAGAGAAGTATCTAGCTCCAGACAATTGATCAAACAACTCATCAATCCTTGGCAGAGGGTATTTGTTCTTGATAGTTAACTGGTTTAGTTGTTTGTAATCTATACATAGCCTCATCGACCCATCTTTCTTCTTGACGAAGAGGACAGGTGCACCCCAAGGTGATGTGCTTGGTCGGATGAAACCCTTCTCTAACAGTTCCATCAATTGCTCTTTTAATTCTTTCAGTTCTGTGGGGGACATTCTATATGGTGCTGCTCCAGGGACCAACTCGATGGAAAAATTGACTTCTCGCTCAGGAGGAATTCCTGGCAAGTCTTCTGGAAAAACGTCAGCGTACTCGCTGACAACATGGATGTCCTCAACTTTGACTTCCTTCTTTGTGATGACAACAACAGCAAGAAAGGCCATACAACCTTTCCTCATCATCCTTTTGGCTTGTAGTGCAGAAATAAGTGACAATCTCCTGCGGTTTCTATCCCCTGTGAACACTAGTTTTGGGTAATGGCTAAAGGTTACCCGACTTCTCCGGCAGTTGATACTAGCCCCATGTTCAGACAACCAGTCTGCTCCCAGTATCACATCATACCCCTCCATGTCCATACATATTAAATTTGCTGGTAGGTTTTGGGTTTCAATCAACACTTCACTAGATGGTATATGGTTTGTAAGATTGGTGCCAGGACCAATCGGGGTTGACACAACTATTCCGGATTTCATTGGGACGGGTTTCACAAGTAGGGTATCAACAAATGTTTGAGATATAAAGGAATGTGTTGCTCCCGTATCAAAGAGAACATATGCGGGTCGGGATGAAAGGTTTGCGGAATTCCAATATGGTAATCTAGAAGGGGGGGTTGAATAGATTACTGTCAATTAAAAGTTTAAAACAACCATTTTTAATCACAACAAAGTCTTTTGAGTTTTCAGTAGAAACTGAGTGAGATTTAGATTTGTTGATGACATGAAGATGAATTTGCAATTTATCTAGCATGTGTAAATGCAACGTGCCTATCAAGCATCTAACGTGAAAAACGTTCAAACCACAGGACACGAAGATTTACGTGGTTTGGAGTACACAAATCGTGTATCCTACGTCCACGGCACACACACACGCAGAGAAAACTGCTTATGAGAGAGTACGATGACTACAACTCACGCACACGTGTTTTCTGATGTGCACCCACGATCAGAACAACACACACACGTGATCTCAAGCACAAGGGTCGCTTGAATCACCAAAACACACACACGGATGGTAGAAATATGAAAACATAGAGAGTTCTGAGTGAGAGAATAAATCCTGGTGAAGAACTCTTCTGAGAACGCCTGGAGGAAGTTCAATCTTCGACTTGAATGCTTTGAGTCGATGGAGAAGGTTGAATCCTCGACGTTCTATCTTCAGGAACTGCTGGATCGACGGATCTTTAGGGCTCTGGGCAACAGTCTGAAGCAGAGCAGCAGCAACTCTTCTGGAATTTGGAATAGCTCTATGGTTTGGTTGTGGCTGCTTCTGTACGAAATTTCTTCCAAAGATGTGTTTAAATATAGGTCTTCTCACTTGGAGAAACGTGAGACTTGGAAACACTATCTTGAATAACTTAGAAACATTCTGTAGTTTGAAATATTCTCCGTCTGTCGACAGGTCTTGGCCATCTGTCGACAGGCGACAGTGAGTTTGCATCAAACTGAAGTCTTGATCTTCTGCTCTGTGCAATCTGTCGACAGTCGATGACCATCTATCGACAGATGTCTTCTCTTTGTGACAGATGACGACAGTGACATCTTTCCTTCGATCTGTTCCTGTTTTGTGTGTCGACAGGTGACCTTATTTCTTGCTTTTTGTGATCTTTCTCATTTGTTTGGTGAGAGCTTGACTTTGGGCATTTGTACCTACATGATAAAACATGTAAAGTTAAGTATTTTGAATACACAAATGATCAAGTATTGCATTGGGTTCTTTGTCATATGTCAAGTGTATCAAACCTCAATTGAAGTTATTCATCATCAAAAAACATGTTGTTATAGATGTTAGAATGAAAACCCAACATTCTCCCCCTTTTTGATGATGACAAAAATTTTCAATTAATGCATTGAGGTTTCTCCCCCTTTTGACAACATCTAAAAGCATGCATATCAGTCCATGATAGAGACAACATAGAGCAAGGCATGTGAATTCATTGATATGAAATAAGCATACACAGTACAAAAAGTTGTTTGACTAAAAGGGAAAGAAAGTACATGACAACAAAGTGGAAGCAAATTAGCATAGGACTCAGACATGACAAGACACAGACACTACGTGATGACCCACTCCTAGACATAGAACCTATCTAAGCAGCATCATCTGCGGGCGGAGCTGGAGCCTGACGAGTATCGTGCATCTCTTTCTGAAGTCTGGTGATACGGAGCTGGAGTTGGACTTGTGTGTTCGCAAGAGATTCCAAACTCAAATCCACTGTGTCCAATCTGGTATTTAGCTTCTCAAGTCCATCGTTCATCTGGAGCTGTAACTGTGCAAGCAATTCTCGAATGGACGACACAGGTGGAGCATCACTAACAATATCAACGCCCGGCACATCCATTGATCCAGATTGGGAGTCTTCAGCCTCATCATCTTCAGCAAGATTCTCATCTTCTTCTTCAGCAATCTCCTCTTCGGCAACAACAGGTGCCTTACCCTTAAGCTCCCGGGTGACAACGCCATCAACAAGCTTGTATCCCATGCGATGTGCTGCAGTGAGATCAAAGCTGTTGCGGGAATTAAGCTCTATGCATTCTCTATCCGGAATGACAATACCGATGAACCTCATCAGGGAGGTAATTGGACAGGAAAATGTCATCGACCTCCGGGGTTGGTAGAAGCATTTGATGATTAGACCACGCATCAGAAGTGGTAGATTAATGGGTTCACATCGGAGGAAGAAGGTGAAGAGAGATTTGTGAACATCAGTGACCAATTCCCGACTGCCATGTTTTGGCGCAATCATGGTAGTGAAAATGTGGTGGATCATCCGGGTCAAGGGAGGAAATGAATTGGCATTGAGTTTAGAGATTTTCTGGGTGCCATCATAATCCTCAAGTGTGAGGAGAGGGTAGTAGACAGAGGCATCCGGAGTGTGGGTTAGGATATCAGCTCCGGAGTTGGGGATTTGAAGGGCTTTGCAAAGAAGATTTTCAGTGACTTGAAAAGTTGTGCCCTTCACTTGTGGTAAAGAAACGGTTATCTGGTGTGTAGCCAAGGTGGTTGTAGAAGTCACGAACGGCGGAAGGAGAATACCGCTTGTGATGGTAGAGAAACTGAGTCCACCCCTGAGTGTCGAATAGGGGTTGGAGATTAGGAAACAGATCGGCCAAGGACTCAAACTCTACATACCGTGGCTGGACAAACTTGGTGTGCGTCCCCTTGGTGAGTGAGTGAAGACGGGGAGGTACCATAAGCTCGGAAGACAATCGTCCCGGTGCTTTGTCCGGCGTTCATCCTGATCCCCGTCGTCACCGGCCCGAGAAGAGGAGGGACGGCGGCGAGATGCCAGTTTCTTTGATGGCCTAGAAGACATGAGGAAGGCTAGAACAAGATGGATGAGGTGGAGAGAGAGATGTTGGTGAATGCTTGTGTGATAGAGAGCAAGAGCGGAGGGAATATAGGGTTTTCCCGTCCGGACAGGGATGGAGAGTTGGAGAGGAGGTGGAGAGGGGTTTTGGTGGTAGAGGGGGCAAAAGACCCGTGGGCACCTTTTTATAGAATGAGGATGGAAGTTTAAAAGGCAAGCCCCACCAAAATAGCCCTTGACGGCGCGCACGTTCGATTTCCCAAACCGGGTCGGCCGCCGGCTGTCGACAGATGGCAGGGGATCTGTCGACAGATCCAACAGGAAAGCTGCCTGTGAGCTTTATGCTTGGATTTTCAAGAAAAAGATGTGAGCAATGGTTCCACGACTCATATTGAAGGTGTAAAGTGGGTAAATACACATTGTAACCTACCATATTCATGGAGATTAATTCTCTCCCTCTAGCCTAAATGGTTCAAACATAATACCCAAGGGATTTCAAGTTAGAGCATGAAGAGAACCTGTTCCGGTCTTTAAGAAAAGACACTGTTACCCTTGATTGATTAAGAACATTGTAGATGAACACGATCCCAAGTTCATGAGGATCAAGTGATGATTGAAATAAATGCTTGAACTTCGTGACAATCATAGACAGTAAATGACCTTTAGATTTGAGACAATGTGGAGGCTTCACACTATTTCATTTTTTTTTTTTTTGCTTGCAAACATAGAGTGCAATGGGAAAAGTGGTATTCAAGATAACTTTACACCTTTTGATGTGAGGATAGACACGACAAATGCCCGTACCCCTAGTTACTCAGTGGAAGTGTCCATTATACCGTTGTATAGAGATGATGGGTGGCTTTTTGACGCGAGGGTGGACATTTGTGATGCCCATCTCTCCAGTTACTCAGCAAGACACATCATTGCTCTACCTTTATCCCATTGTTTTTATTTTGTATGATGTTCAATATTTTTTTGAAATAGGTAGCTTTTCTCCATTTAGCTTAATACTAAAGATCAATGGAATGTATATGATTATCCGTCAGTTCAAAACATAAGGTTCAATGACCATAAGATTTTTCAGGTTGCTTGAGAATGGTGTTTGCCGATAAGGAAATTATTCAATGGAGTTAGGTGTTTATCATCGAAGAGAGTTCAATGTTTTTCAAAATGCTGCAACCCAAACCCAGACATGAGTAGTATGTCCAAATCATGGTGGTTTAGGGGATAACATGAATATCATGCGTATACGATAAAGTTAAACATGCATAAACACCCATAGACACTAGTTAAATGACATGAACCTGCATAAGTATGGAATGTGTATTGCTTGAAGTAAGGTTGGCTGTCGACAGCTTGAAATGGGTCTGTCGACAGATTACACAGATAGAGGATTGATCAGCTCGGGGATATCAGACTCTATGGAATCTGTCGACAGATGATATGCAGGCTATCGACAGATTACACAGACAGAAAAGATAATGATCTGTGAGGCCTGATCTGTTGACAGATGGAGTGTGAGCTGTCGACAGATGCCTGTGCAAAACCAGTTGAGGGTTAGAATAAGGAGTGAGATGCTCATGCCAAGTGAGGGAATTTAAGATACATGTAGAACGAGTGATTTCCTCCACAAGAAAGTCATCTAACCTGAACTAGCTCCCCCAAAGTGTGTGCTCATGTGTTACCAAACAGTCTAACACTCAATACACATCCAGCACAATTAGACCAATCAAGTGAGCACACTTAAGAATGTAAGAGAACAGATCATGAAGATATTCAAATTGTTCAAGTGAATTAAGGAGTGAGCAAAAGTGTAAAGAAACTATTCCTTATAGAAAGTACATGACCCTTTCATGCATTTCAACTATGGATACGTGGCGGAGGATCTTTCCTCAACGCATAATGAGAGTTTCCAAACAAGCTTGACTTGTTCTTCCACAAACACCATTTAATATACCTCATAGTTGGTGCACACAAGAGACATATGCTTAGTATATGGATAAGTTTCATTGCAATTTGCACAAGCCCAATTCTCTTCTCAATGTGGTGAATCTATCTTCAGCTAGAGGTTTGGTAAAGATGTCAGCCAATTGTTTTTCTGTAGGTATGAAACTGATCTCTAAATTTTTTGTGGCTACCTCATCTCTCAAGAAATGGTGACGAATTTCTATGTGTTTCATCCTAGAGTGTTGAATGGGATTTTTGATAAATTTATGCACTGGTGTTGTCACATAGGATAGGTGTGCATCCAATATTAATGTTATAGTCACACAATTGACTCTTTATCCACAACACATGTGCTACACAACTCCCTGCAGCAACATATTCTGCCTCTGCAGTGGAAAGTGCAACCGAGTGTTGCTTCTTGGATGCCCACGAAACCATGCAACCTCTAAGGATTTGGCAATAGCCACTAGTGCTTTTCCTGTCAATTTTACATCCAGCATAGTCAGCATCAGAATATGAAACCAAGTTAAAGCTACTACCTGCTGGATACCAAAGACCCAAATCAAACGTAACTGAGAGATATCTGAAAATTCTCTTAACTACAACTAAGTGGTTTTCCTTTGGGCTAGATTGGTATATAGCACAGAGGCAAACCCTGAACTGAATATCTGGTCTACTTGCAGTAAGATAGATGAGACAGCCAATCATACCTCGGAATTGTTTGGCATGTACCGGTTTACCTTTCTCATCTTTTTCAAGTTTTATACTTGTGCTCATGGGTGTTGAGGCAGGCTTTGATTGTTCAAATTGAAACTTTTTTAGTAGCTCTTTGACATACTTTTCTTGGTTTATGAAGAAGCCATCCTCCATTTGCTTGACCTGCAAACCAAGAAAGAATTCAAGCTCCCTCATTAGACTCATCTCAAATTCATTGTGCATGTGTTTGGAAAATTCCTCACACAGTGAAGGGTTAGTAGATCCAAAAATAATGTCGTCCACATAAACTTGAACAACAATGATGTGTGTGCGAACTTTCTTTGTAAAGAGAGTTTGGTGTACTTTACCTCTTGAGTAGTTTTTGCTTACCAGAAATGTACTTAATCTGTCGTACCAAGCTCGGGGTGCATGTTTCAAACCATAAAGAGCCTTGTGCAATTTATAGACATGGTTAGGTTTCTCATGATCTTCAAAGCCCGGTGGTTGAGAGACATAGACTTCCTCTTTTATGTAGCCATTCAAGAAAGTATTTTTGACATCCATTTGATACAATTCAAAATTGTTTGAGCATGCATATGCTAACAAAATTCTAACTACTTCTAGCCTAGCTACAGGTGCAAAAGATTCTTCAAAGTTTACACCAAATTCCTGATTATATCCCTTTGCAACCAGTCTAGCCTTGTTTCTCACCACTTTACCCTCTTCATTGAGTTTGTTTCTAAAGACCCACCTTGTACCTATGACAGACATTTTAGGGGTTTTAGGAACTAAACTCCATACATTATTTCTTTGGAATTGCCCAAGCTCCTCATGCATAGCGTCAATCCATGAATCTTCTTTTAAGGCTTCTTCAACATTCTTGGGTTCCACTTGAGAGACAAAAGCTAAATGGTCCTGTTCAACTATTTGATTGACCTTAGATCTAGTTTGAACCGACTCATTTAAATATCCTATCACATTCTCAAGAGGATGATCTTTTGAATACCTCACATTCATGACTGTTGAAGGCCCTGGAAGATCTTGCATTTGAGGGGGTTGTTCTGGATGTTGTTCTGGAGGAGGAAGTGCTTGAGGTGGTTCAAGTTGTTGTTCTTCCTCTTGTGGATCTTTATCAGGTACATCTTCTGAATTATTGAACGGAAGAATATCCTCTTCATCATCATACCTGCGAAGAAATCCACTCTTAGATTTTGAACCAGCTGGAGACTTTCTTTTCCTTTACTTTGAAGTTCCCCAAATGTTATTCCTTCAGATTCATCAACCCTGTAAGCATTTGAAATGTTAGGCTTGAGTTGAGTTTCATCAAAAACAACATGTGGAGTTTCTTCCACTGTTCTAGATTTCTGATTGAACACCCTATAGGCTCTAGAGTGTTCTGAGTATCCAAGAAACATACCTTGATCGCTTTTGGCTTCAAACTTGTCCAAATCATTTTTATCATTGTTATGTATGAACACCTTTGAACCAAAAACTTTAAAGTACCCAATAGTGGGTTTCTTACCTTTCAGAAGTTCATAAGGAGTTTTCTTGAATACGGGTCTTACCATGGCTCGGTTAAGGATGTAGCAAGGCGTGTTTACTGCTTCTGCCCAAAAAGTTCTCGCAAGTTGATTCTCGACCAGAAGCGTACGAGCCATCTCCACCAAGGTTCTATTCTTCCTCTCCACGACCCCATTTTGCTCTGGAGTTCTTGGGGAGGAAAACATGTGTTCTATGCCTTGGTTCCTGCAAAATTCGGAGAAGGAATTATTGTCAAATTCTCCCCCGTGATCAGTGCGGATAGAGCAAATTTTATTGACATTTCTATGCTCAATTTTGTTGAAGAATTCTTCAAAAACACTTAGAGCTTCATTCTTGTGAGCCAGAAATTTTACCCAAGTGAACCTAGAGAAGTCATCTACAATGACAAAGCCATAACGCTTGCCATTGAGACTAAGTGTTCTCGTAGGTCCAAATAGGTCCATGTGCAGCAGTTCATAAGCTTTAGAAGTACTTACCGATGCCTTTGATTTGAAGGATTTTCGGGTTTATTTTCCCTGTGCACATGCATCACAGAAATTCTCATTCTTGTTAAAGGAAATTTCAGGAAGAGCACTCACCAATTAAGCCTCATGATCTTATGCAATACATTATAGCTAGCGTGACCGAGCCTATGATGCCACAATGTAAGCTCGTCCTGTTTGTTTGCTACAAGACACAAATCATTATTTTCTGGATCATCTAAGTCAACCATGTAGATGTTATTTATCCTTTTTCCAGAAAACTTCAGACTTCCTGTTTCCTTATCAAGTATTGACATGAATCTGATTCAAAGATAATTTTGTGACCCTTATCACACAATTGACTTATGCTAAGCAAATTGTGATGAAGGCCATCAACAAGTAACACATTATCTATTGAGTTGGAGGCAAACTTACCGACCTTACCTGAGCCGATGATCTGCCCTTTGTTGTTACCTCCGAATACAACCTGACCTCCGTCCTTTTCCACGAGCATACAGAATTTTCCTTTGTCCCCCGTCATGTGCCTCGAGTAGCCGCTATCCAAGTACCATTTGTTTTGATTGTGAGCTGCTAGGCATTCCTGCACATGTGGATTAGACAAGAGGTTTTGGCACCCAAATCACTTTGGGTGCCAAGGTATCATTCATGCCAAACAGTAAATGCTTTGGAATCCAAACTTATTTGAATCTTTGTTTATTTTTATTCCAGCATTTTGTTTTTCAATGTGCCCAATCTTTTTACAGATTTTGCATGAAGATGGTTTGTTTACAATAGTGGGCTTGATGTTCTTTGGAGCATGCAAGGGCATCTTACCTTTCTGTTGCCTTGTCAATTTTTCTTTCGGGCTGGTTTTCCTGACCTATCGACAGCTCTCCTTGGGGCTGTCAACAGATCTTGAACCTGTTCCCGCATTAGGCTTCCTTGCCTTGGTTTTGGGTTGCATTCCCTTAGCCTTGTTTTTGCTGTTCTTTGAGGGGGTACTCTTACTTGTACTTGGGCTTGATTCAAAAAATGATGTTATCAAATTCTGACCAATTTTCTTTTGTTTAACTGGTTGAAACCCAAGCCCATGTTTTGGAACAAAGACGTTTGACCCCAAGATTGCATCAAGGTTTTGTTTCCCTTTAACAAACCTTGACAAATCTTCAGATTTCCCTTTTAGATTTTCTTCAGTCTTATCCAATCTTTCTTTCAGTTTCTCATGCTCACCTTGAAGAGTTTCAAAGGAGTTCATTAAATCATCTTTTTCTTTTTGAACTTCTTGGAGTTTGAATTTCAGATTATCCAACTCCTCATGATGAGCTTCCTTATCAATTTTCATCATCTCAATATCTTTCATCAATGATGCAATTTGTTCATCAGTTTGTGTGTTGTTAACAAGAAGTTAACTTTCTTTTTGAGTGCCTTGTCTTCAGTTTTAAGTTCACAGAATTTCTCAAACAACACAGTATAAGCCTCTTCCCATTCATCAATTGAATAGTTTTCAAAGGAAGAGTTTACCTCATTTGAGTCTTCACTTCTTGCCATGAGAAAGTGGACTTCATCATCTCCGGAGGTATCTTGGCTGTTGTCATCCTCGTCTTCATCGCTCTAAGTGGCCAACATTGCCTTAGCTTTCTTGAAGGTGAACTTGTCTTTCTTCAGCTTTTTCTTGAGCTCAGGGCACTCTCCTCTCATGTGCCCTTGCTTTTTGCACTCATAACACACAATCTCAGATTTTTTGTTAGCATCAGATTTATTGAAAAATTCTTTCTTTTGGAAAGGTTTAGAGTTACCTGAACCTTTCTTTTTGTATTTCAGGAATTTCTTGAATTGTCTAGTGAGCATGGCCATTTCGTCATTCTCACTCTCACTAGACGATTCAGACTCATTACTTTCCTGAATGACCTCCTTCTTGGAAGCTGAGGAAGTTTTCCTAGAAGCCTTCAAGGCAAGTGGCTTCCTAGGATTTTCTTCAGTTTTCTTTCTTTTCATGTTAATTTCATAGGTCATCAGTGAGGCAATGAGTTCATCCAATTTCATTTTTAAAAGGTCTTTGGAATCCTCAATGACAGTGGCTTTGGTGTTCCAGGAGGATGGAAGAGACCGAAGAATCTTCCTCACCAAGTCACTTTATGAGTATTCCTTTTTCAGGCCTTTCAAACCATTAATTATCAACATGAAACTGTAAACATGTCAGAGATGGTTTCAGTAGAATTCATTTTAAACATTTCATATTCTGAAACCAACATGCTTGCTTTTGTTTCCCTTACCTCAGACGTACCTTCATAAATGAGCTCAAGTTTGTCCCACATCTCTTTTGCCGATGTGCACGTGGAAACTCTCGAGTACTCGTTGGGATGGACCGCGCATTGCATCATATTGAGGGCGCTCCAGTTGAGTGTCCCCTTCGCGATCTGATCCTTGGTCCAGGTACTCTCGTCTTCAGGAAGTATATATTCACCCTTGTGGACAATTTTCCACAACTCGTAGTTATGTGCTCTCAGGAACACCTGCATACGATTTTTCCAATAGGGATAGTTAGTTCCATCAAAAAATGGTGGCCTAGTCACTGAGTGACCCTCGGCCATGAACCCCTTGCTAGATTCCTTTTGACCGTGAATCTCTTGACCGTAAGATCAAACAAACAAGACAGTAAATCGGAGAAATTTGGCTCTGATACCAATTGAACGGTTTGCTAATTCCAATATAGTAATCTAGAAGAGGGGGTTGAATAGATTACTGTCAATTAAAAGTTTAAAACAACCCTTTTTAATCACAACAAAGTCTTTTGAGTTTTTAGTAGAAATTGAGTGAGATTTAGATGTGTTGATGACGTGTAGATGAATTTACAATTTATCTAGCGTGTGTAAATACAACGTGCCTATCAAGCATCTAACATGAAAATTGTTCAAACCACAGGACACGAAGATTTACGTGGTTCGGAGTACACAAATCGTGTATCCTACGTCCACGGCACACACACACACGCAGAGAAAATTGCTTATGAGAGAGTACGGTGACTACAACTCACACACACGTGTTTTCTGATGTGCACCCATGATCAGAACAACACACACACGTGATCTCAAGCACAAGGGTCGCTTGAATCACCACAACACACACACGATGGTAGAAATATGAAAACAGAGAGAGTTCTGAGTGAGAGAAAAAATCCTGGTGAAGAACTCTTCTGAGAACGCCTGGAGGAAGTTCAATCTTCGACTTGAATGCTTTGAGTCGATGGAGAAGGTTGAATCCTCGACGTTCTATCTTCAGGAACTGCTGGATCGATGGATCTTTAGGGCTCTGGGAAGCTGTCTGAAGCAGAGCAGCAGTAACTCTTCTGGAATTTGGAATAGCTCTAGGGTTTTGGTTGTGGCTACTTCTGTACGAAATTTCTTCCAAAAAGGTGTTTAAATATAGGTCTTCTCACTTGGAGAAACGTGAGACTTGGAAACACTATCTTGGATAACTTAGAAACTTTCCGTAGTTTGAAATATTCTCCATCTGTCGACAGGTCTTTGCCATCTGTCGACAGGCGACAGTGAGTTTGTATCAAACTGAAGTCTTGATCTTCTGCTCTGTGCAATCTGTCGACAGTCGATGACCATCTATCGACAGATGTCTTCTTTTGTGCAAACGACAGAACCTTGGATGTTCAGGACTGTGGGATCTGTCGACAGTCGACTTCCCATCTGTCGACAGATGAAGATTTCCTGAGGAATGTGACTTCGAGGTGATCTTTCCTGTGCAATCTGTCGACAGGTACCTTTGTGTCTGTCGACAGGTGACCTTATTTCTTACTTTTGTGATCTTTTTCACTTGTTTGGTGAGAGCTTGACTTTGGGCATTTGTACCTACATAATAAAACATGTAAAGTTAAGTATTTTGAATACACAAATGATCAAGTATTGCATTGGGTTCTTTGTCATATGTCAAGTGTATCAAACCTCAATTGAAGTTATTCATCATCAAAAAACATGTTGTTATAGATGTTAGAATGAAAACCCAACACGGGAGAGAATAGTGAGTGTACCTTCCACGATACCTCCTTTTTCAGCAGCTTCTGGTTCCTGGATAGCATGCAATCGGCCTTCCCTCTTCTGTCCATTCAGACGCTTATCCTGAGGGGTTTGTTCTTTCAATATTGGGCAGTCCGAGATCCTATGGTCACGACTACCACAGTGCAGACATCTCCCTTGTGCTCTCCAGCATTGTTCAGACCGGTGATTAGCTTCGTCACAGTGTTTGCACCTTTCTCCTGTCGTCACCACTATCTGTTTACCTATCTCCTTTGGATTTTTATCAGTTGGTTCATTCACCCCGCCACTAGGCCTTTTCTTCCCAATGGTCGGCTGATACCTTCCTGTAGAAGACACTTGCTCCCTTGTCGCGGGTCTTCCAATAATTCTTTCATCAGTCTCCATGGCATCTTCCAGTAACTGAGCCTTCTTTACCATGTCAGCATAGGTTTGAATGTCCATTGGCGCTAGTTGAGTGATGAACTGGGGCCTCAATCCATTCAGAAAGCGTTTCCCCTTCATCCTTTCTGTCCCAATTAAGTGAACAGCATATCGGGACAGACGAGAGAATTGGGCCTCATACTCAGCCACATTGAGTCCTCTCTGCTTCAAAGCTGCAAATTCGGCTGCTTTCCGTTCTTGGACCCTCTCAGAAAAGTACTTGGTGTTGAATCGCTCAATGAACTGAGCCCATGTTAGTTGTTGGCCATTCAGTGTTGCTTCTACCGACTCCCGCCATGCCCTGGCATCCTTTTCCAATTGGAAAGTCGCCAGTAGTACTTTGTTCTGGTCTGTGCATTGCATGACCCTGAATATCCTTTCAATTTCCTTAACCCAGTGTTCAGTAACATCTAGGTAAGTACTCCTTTCAAACCTAGGCAGATCCATATTCCGAAAATTTTGATGGAGATCACCGGCTCCGCGGTTACCTCCACCCTGGGTGGCTTGTAGGATAGCCTGAGTCAAGTTCTGTATTGTTTGTTGCATGTCCCTAGCCTGGGCACGTTCAACGGCCATTAAGGTAATAAGTACCTTCAAGATAATAAAATGAGTCAGTCATCTAAATATATCACATGTGACTTCTATTCCCATGGCTCTACCCAAGCTCACATTAGGTACGATAGATTTTGACTCGTGTAATCTAGTTTCATTCTATGTTCCTAATCCCTTGGACCTTAAAGTTCAGGCTCTGATACCAACTGTTACGTCCCGATATTTAGCAGCGGAATAAATACCGGGGGACGTGAACGATACAAACAGACATATCACTGTTGAGTAACACAGAGTCACAATTGAATATAATATCACATTTGAGGCTATATTATGATCACCTAAAAGTATACTTTATTTCATTCCATTCAACTAGATACAACCTTACATAAGAAAGAGTCAACTAAAGGGTCCATTATTCAAATAAAACTTCCAGAAAATTTCACTATTACATAGACTACTCAATTGTCTATTTCTAAACTATCATCTACTCATATGGCGGGTGCTCATCACTCTTGCCCTGCCCCATCGGACTCCACTGGTTCTTCATCACTTCCTGAAAAAGGGTAGGGTGATAGGGTGAGTGAACTAGCTCAGTAGGATTTACATCTCAATATGGTGCAGGCACTAGTATACATGATTAACATTTTAAAAGGCAAGATATGAACATGATGACAATGCATGCAATACTAACAGATCGAATAGCAGGGTAGAACGAATATCATTTCAGATCAAAAGTCGAGATGCAGATATACAGTGGACAAATATTTAAAGAATAGAATCGTATCAAAAGAGATTGGCCATATTCAGACAGATATCATACGTTCACATGATCAGACGTATCATATCAAATCATATCATATCAGATCAAATCAGACTTATCATATCAAATCATATCATATCAGATCAAATCAGACTTATCATATCAAATCATATCATATCAGATCAAATCAGACTTATCATATCAAACAAAGGCACATTCACATTAATCTTGCTTATTTGTTTGTGCTATGCCAAGCACCAGAAGTCCATACTCCCTCGGTTAATAAGTACGTTGGGGTGATCCTCCCCAGGATTGGACCAGGCCCTCTTTTTTTGCACTGGCATTGGATCAAATTTGGACCGGAGTCCCACGTTGTGCCGAACAAACAGATTCACATTATGGCCACAGAGTTTCAATAACAAGCTCGTAGTAAAAGAAACATGATCATTCATAGAGTCAAGGTATGACAAATAGCTCAAGGGAACAAGGCAGGATAACGACGTATCTTATATTTCATAATTCATTAATGTCTTGACATGAGGTTGTTTCTAAAGACAGATCATATGCAGAACATGTGCTCTCAATTTCCCAAGAAGGGTGTGCCTATTCGTGCAAATATGTAAGTGACGAGTTACGGATCTTTCCTATCATGTATGCAATTGATAAATGATTATTTGAACACCGGGAAACATGAAACTATTAAAACTCATATGCAATTATGACATTAACTCCACTAGCAAGTCCATACTGACATGCATTCATCCCCACATTCATATCATATTCTTATCTTGTCAATTGACAATAAGCAAGATCACAAGATAATCCAATGGACATAAGATCAATCACCATTACACATTAGAATCGTATTCATATCATTACTATTTTTCAATGGGTTGATTTATTTTAGGTCCATGCATACCATATAACATCATGCACATGCTAGCAGACATCATGAAATGATCAGACCCAAATTATGTAATTTTTTTGTAAGGGTAGTGTCGACACACCCCTTACTGGTGTCGACACAATGCTTCAAACACAAGACAAAATAATGTAAAACTGGTCAAGTAGTGTCAACACTAGTTCAGCTAGTGTTGACACTAGAGACAGCTTCCAGAAAACCTTCTGGCCAATATGGGACAGTGTGTCGACACTAGATCAGGTAGTGTCGACACTAGATCAGCTCCCAGAAACTTTCTGGGTCAAACTGGGACAGTGTGTCGACACTAGATCAACTAGTGTCGACACTAGAGGCCTTCTCAGAACACCTTGTGGGCTGTTTTGGGACAGTGTGTCGACACTAGTGGCCCTCCCAAAAAAAAAAAACATATGTCAGGTGTAACCAGAAAACATGTCTCATGCAGCAATTCACTTTCCACTCTTATAACTCTCTAACAAATGATATTTAGACAAAATGTTCAACACGAAAGACGAAGAGGACAACTAGTAGAAGAATGTTTATGTTGGAAGCTTGATCAAATTCGGTCTCTAATCCCGAGAAAAGATGTGAAGAACATAAAGCTAAGTGCAACCCGAAATCGCAGTATCATGTAGAGACTCTCTTACCATGCTCATAACTCTCTAAAGAAAGACTTTTGGACAAAATGTCCAACATAAAATATGATCGTAACTTCAAGTAGAAGAACTTTTATGAAGGGAGTTTAGTCAAATTCGGTCTCGAATCACGTGCATAATAAGAAGAACGGGAAAAGCCCTAACTGTGCACGACTTAGGGAAAACTACGAATACGCAATGTATAATCCATGAAATTGAGTCAAACCAAGTGCAAATGATCCTAGACTCGAAGATCTACATGATGGTGTTAGTTTTCTTTAATCTTGGCCCGAGAACACCTACTTTTGAATGCTAAGAACTCTCTGCAGATTTCTGGGTTGATGCAGAGCGAGGTTGAGGAAGACCACGATTTTCCCCAGCCATTCTCCACTTCCTCAGCGCTCCAAACTTGCTACTCTCGACCCCAACTTGTTGCTAAACCTTCCCCAAGAGTTTAGGGATGAGTTCTTATAGTTTTAGGGTGTAGATATGAGTCCTAACAGGACTAGGAAAGGAGGTTGTGAATTCTGCTTCCTTCTTTCCAAAAAATCTAGGATTCTCCCACCCAAAGGAGGTAGCAACGGTTTAGGAAATCACCAATTGGGGTTGGGTTCGGTTTTGGCTTACCTTACATGACTAATTACCTTAATTTTAACCCTAACTTGCCCTCTCTAATTATGGCATAATTACATACACGAATTTCTGGGAAATTTCCTGTCCCAATTTATTTTATATCCTTGGGCCAAATGTGCTCCATTGGCCCAATCTTGTTAATGGGTCATTAACACATGGTGTTGGAAGTATCTCCAATATGTTTATTTAATTTATTCTCCTTTATTTCCATTTTTTTTTTAAATCACTAAGTTTTCGGGGTGTTACACACAAGCACCGTTTCCCCTATCTGGTGAGGATGTGTTGAAATGTTGGGACGATTATAATAATGTTATATTTGGTAAGCCATCTCAAAATACAACTCGATCTGTCAAAAGTCAGGAACAACAATTACCAGAGGGTTGGAAGAAGAAGAGTATATTTTTTGAGTTGCCATATTGGAAAACATCATTAGTGCACCATAATTTAGATGTTATGCTTGTTGAAAAGAATGTGTGTGATAACAATTTAAACATCATTTTGCAGAAAGATGGGAAAACCAAGGACAACATTAAAGCTCGACTCGATATGCAGAAGTTAAGAATAAGAAAACCATTGCATCCAAAGCCTTCAAAGAAGTGCATAGGAAAATTTATTTTACCTCATGCCTCTTATAATATGAGTAATGAAGAAAAGGTCTCTTATGCCACAGAAGTCAATGGGTGCAATGAGCGTAAAGATACTTTGAGGGCTCTTAAATCAAATTTTATTTGGGTTACAAAGCATTATATATGTGTGTACTATCAAATTTTATTTGGGTTACAAAGCATTATATACTCTGATGGTAATCTCATATAAATTGTTTCTGCACATTTTGGACACCAAACGCAGAATATTGTCTCATATCAAAAAGTTATACAAGTTTGTACAGCTGAATGTGATCTCTCTCTTAAAGTTGAGGGTCCTGCATTTGTTTCATTTCATTAAACAAACTAGAGAAACTCTCGACTGTGGAGGACTCGGATGATCTATATGTTAACAGGGGTGTTCCAGACGTGTTTGGTTTTAACTTGAGAGAAACTTTTTCATGACCTTTTCAAAAATCGATTGGGCCTCTTTGAATATATAGGATAAGGTAGACTTATAAGGTAATGTCAAACAGAAAACCACAAATTTCTTTACCTCTTTATTTAATTTAGTAGAAAATTTTGTCATCTTAGTAGAATAAATAAGTTCATAAACACAACCTGATAGTCTATATATAATCAGGTGATTTTTCCTCTTGGTAGTACACATTTACTTATCCACTCGAATAAACCACATAGCCGTCCCTACTTTTTATTCATCAAAATCAGCTCATTAGTCCTTGTTACGCCAGCTTACTTTTTTTAAACTGCCTTCCAACATTATCTCCTCCAGTAGAGTGCTGTTTGGGTTGTGCTAAAAGGCATGCTCTTCCTGATGGCATGATCCATGGTCAATCTAGTGGACCTATAGGCATAACAGTATAAGATTTCCTTTGTTGATGAGAAAATAGATGATGTACGGTAGAGCAATTAGATATATACACAACCTATATATCTTTTCAAATGCACTAACATAATCATGTCCATAAATAAATATGCACATATCTTTACCTATGGTGTCTCCATGCAGCTAACTTCCATTTTGGCTTTTAATTTGTTGATGGTTCTTAATAGGAGGTCAACGAAATGACTCTATGGAAACTCATCCTCAAAAAGTTCAGCATGAAATGCCAATTTTAGTGCCTGGTTTGTTATATATGTTTCTACACCATAGATGCATCAACGTTTTTCCCCCTAAATTAGTGTATTCATGTCTCCCATTTGCCATGCTATTTTATCTTCTTAATTTCAGATGTTCCAATTAAGAGACGACGTTGCCCTCGACATCCTCATATGGTAACAATGCCTATCAGTAGAGCTGAAGAGGTGCTTGAGTTCACTCAAGCAGATCCTACTAGGGAGGAACATTGCCAAGTACATTTAACAAGAGAGGTATTGGAGGCACATTATTTATTGATGGGCAAGTAGTTGGGAAGGCTGGTTCCAAATTGGCTATAGTTCTTGGATTGTACGCATGGATGGAGGGATATTTTCCACCTCACAAACAGTGGAGAGAACAATCCCCTCAAAGCTTCAAAGATGTTATGAATGACATACAAGTAAGATCGTTATTATTATCAACATATGTTGTGCAATTAATTTAATTTTCTAATCATGTGTTGTCCATTTGAATTTGCAGAAAGATTATGATTTTGTTGATCCTGAAGGCATGCCTACCAATTTGATGGTGGTCACTCACTTTTGTAAGGAATCTTTACAAAAGAAATTAAGAGATTGGCGTTGCTGGTTGAAAAATCATTATTACATTGAAGGGGTTCCTAATGATGTGGTTGTGAAGGCACCTGACAAAAGAATAACTCAGTGGGGTTGGGAGTTACTGTTGAAGTTTTGGGAAAGTGAGAAAAAGGTTTTAGAGGCAGAAAGAAATAAAAAAAATCGAGGTGAGGATCGACTGACGCATATGCTGGGGGCAAAGTCTATAGCACGTCATAATCAAGATGAGGTAGTTTTCTATTTTACTTTGAATTATGCTTGATCAACTGAGTAATGCACTTTGTTGTAAAGATTTTTCACATTTTACCTTGGATATAGCGTTTGAAATTGGGAGATAGTTACACAACACTTGGGGCATACCTTAAGGCCCATCAAATGAAGAGTGGAGATTATCCAGATGAATATACCCGTGTGCTATATGTAAGTAGTTTTAAAATCATAGATATGATATTCACATTTAAATGAAGAGTAGTTTTAAAATCATTTTCTTTCTAACAATTGTAATTATACTTGTCATCCATGATAGGAGAAAGTTATACAAACATGTGTTGAAAAAGATGTTGCAAGCAGTTCAAACCCATCTGTGTTGTCTTCAATTTTAGATATAGTTTGTAAAGGCCATCATGGAGGTTATGAGAGAGGGCGTGGATTGGGATGGTCTAGAGCATTGCCTTGGTCAGAACATATGGGAACTCAAACTTCAAATGAAGGTGTCAAACATCTTGCATTTGAGCTATAGATTGCAAAGACAGAGATAGAGGCTATGCGTGCTCGAGAGAAAGAGATGGAAGAAAGAGAGAAAGTCCGAGAGAGAGAGATGGAAGAAAGAGAGAAAGCTCGTGAGAGAGAGATGAAAGCAAGAGAGAAAGCTCGAGAAAAAGAGATGGAAGCAAGAGAGGAAGCAAGAGAAAAGAGATGGAAGCAAGAAAGAAGGAGATGCAAGACTGGAGAGAAAGGATGGAGGCTTTGTTAAACATTCATTTATCTGATGGCCGAGTATATGTTGCAGAAAAATGTCTTAATTTATTTTTCTCTATGTTTTCTATTTGTTGTTTTTAAGACTTTAATTTATTGTCTTATATGTTTATATAGACAGGAAATTCCAGGCTGGGCATTGGATTGCTACCGCCCAATCCCCCTAGTTGATGAACGTTGCAATCCATTATGAGGCGGTACATCTTTGCCATTCAGTTTTGCTATCTAATTTATGCCAAATATTTTCCTCCACACTTCTCATATCTGCTTCAATGGCCTTGTTACCTAGGGACAACATATCTAATTCTTGTAATCTTCTTAGTTCAATCTGGTCCCTACTGATCTGAGATTGAAGATTACCCACCACTTCCTTATTCCATCTTCTTAGGGACACTTTGGTTCGTCTAAGCTTTTCAGCAAGCATTGTCAACCCAACTCTTCTTACTTTCCTACACCAAGCATTTTTAATCACCTCCAAGCAATCACTTCTTAGAAAACTTTGGAGGCTTTTAAAGACAATCTATGTATCTTTCTTTTTCTGATTTATTGTTCTAAACAATCTATGGAGGCTTTTAAAGACAATCTATGTATCTTTCTTTTTCTGATCTATGGACACTTCATTAGTGCAGCCTTATTAAAAGGATGAAGATTTCTGAAGCCAAGTCCACCTGATGGTTTTAATGTATCTTTCTTTTTCTATTTTTGAGGGTGTATATGATTATCTTTGTACTTATTCACCTTTAGAAGATATAGATCTTTTGAGGGTGTGTGAAATTTTGCTTGATATGTATCTATTTTTTACAATTAAGCATTTTAATTTCTTTCAAGCATGTGGTCTTATATGTATGAGCAATAAGTGTTTTTTTATTTTATGAGCTGACTTTTATAGTACATGGAATTATATTTTATGGAACATGGTCATACAAGTCACTGATGGTGTTTTTAGGGATTAGACAATTGTTGATAATGTGCATTCGGTCTATCTTGGACAATAAACTGGATAAACTCTACGAAATGATGGTAAAATCTACTTTTCTAAATATCCTGGGTCATGACTGGTGTATGCCTATGTTTTTGTATTTGATTTGAGCACGTTTTAAAATGGTAGTCTTGAGCTTCTAGTTATTTTTAAAGGTACTAACAACATATTGTATGAACCATATGTGCAGGGAAAGGAGGCTGCGTGTCGACTTCTGTTCACTTACTCACTACCTCCGTAGGTTATTCCCAGGAGGGGAAGAAAAAGGAGACGTAATCATAAAAATTGGATCAGAGAAAGGTAACATGATCACTAGCTTAGCTTTGCAAAAAAAAAAAACTTCCTATTTTTAATTCCCTAAGCATGCTTTTGACAAGGTTATCCCACAATCAATCCAGGTTGTCCAGGAGTTACTCTCATTTTTGCTTTGATTAGGAGAATTAACTTGTTTATGGAATCTATATTCTTGGCTAATCCCTCTAGGCTTGCCTATTCTCTATCAAAGGAAGTAGCACTGAACCCAGTATGATTTGGTTCAGAAACATTCAAAAAATAGGGCGAAAGATATCCAGGTTGTCTTGGGTGTTGAAACCTGGGACCTTGCCTTCTGAGGCAAACTAATGGTGCAACCATCTTTCTAAAGCAGGACGGGATAGCAGGTGAATCTTCATGGAAAAAGCCATCATATTTCTCAACTTGAGATAAACAATTGCTGTATATCTGATATGAACAAAACTTTCGCCCACTTGGCTTACCAACAAAGATAGGTGAACATTTTTTTGGATCACAAATCTTTTGCTCTTGAACTCCCTGCTACTGATTTAATGGAAAACACCCAGAAAACATCCATCTTCTTTGGTACTTAGCAAGATGCTCAGAAAATGCAGCAACCTTGTGGATGATATGGAAACAGAGAAATTTCAGGAAATTCAATACTGACTTTAATTACACTTTTGTGAACCTGAGAAAAGTGGTAAACTAATCGAGGGATTGGCTAATGATTGACAGACAAACTGGCTTGCAGTCACATGTGCATCTTAATTTTTGCAAATGGAAATCTTTTACTTTGTGATTAGAACCCTACTAGCTCAATAGCGAGATTTTATGTCTTTTGTTTTTCTGCTTGCTTCTTTCTCTCCGCTTTTGCATTTTTTTCTATCATTTACCTTTGTAGGTCACTAGGTTCATGGAGGCTGTGACTTGCAATTTTCTTTTAATGCATTGTAGGCTTTGTAGCCAGATTTCTAGTTATCTTCCAAAAAGGATCATGTAGATCCAGAATACATGTGTAAAGGGTGGAAAACAAAAAGGATGATTTAAGTGAAAAGGTGAAATTTTCAACAGTTTGCAATGATGAGGAATCTAAATAAAGTACATGATGCTAGAACGAGAGATGAAAATTTTCTTTTTACAGGAATTTTGGTTTTTGTTTTAGTTTAAGAATGATTTTGCAACTTTGTTGTAGCTT
The DNA here is from genome assembly GCA_014218235.1 of Colocasia esculenta. NCBI lineage: Eukaryota > Viridiplantae > Streptophyta > Magnoliopsida > Alismatales > Araceae > Colocasia > Colocasia esculenta. The sequence goes on from CM024753.1 coordinate 42,203,072, forward strand.
AGGAAAACATCCTTCAGATGTGATTTTTCAATTTTTTGGTTTAGTTTTTGTCTTTCCTTTTTGGTGGAGTTTTACATTATTTGAGGTATTGACTTAATTCTTATCTTTTTCAGGTATATGGTTGAAAACTAAGAGACTGGAGAAGAGGAAATATGATGACCAAACTGTCCCCATAATAAATATTTCCATTTATTTATATATTAATTTGATGATTAACAAAATAACACTAATGGATTTCTTGAGCCTTGAGAACAGGAAGCAAAAGAAAAATGAAAGATCAAGACAATCTGGTAAGTCCCATCATTTCTATCCAAGTCCCTGTAACGACTTCTTTGATAAGCAGAACGACTTCCTCTTTGACCGGAACACTCAAATCGTTACCGTAACGATTTCTTTAGAACTCGCAACGACTCTCTAGCCGTAACGACTTCTTTAGACCTCGTAACGATTTCTTTAGAACTCGCAACGACTCTCTAGCCGTAACGACTTCTTTAGACCTCGTAACGATTTCTTTAGAACTCGCAACGACTCTCTAGCCGTAACGACTTCTTTAGACCTCGTAACGATTTCTTTAGAACTCGCAACGACTCTCTAGCCGTAACGATTTCTTTAGACCTCGTAACGATTTCTTTAGAACTCGCAACGACTCTCTAGCCGTAACGATTTCTTTAGACCTCGTAACGATTTCTTTAGAACTCGCAACGACTCTCTAGCCGTAACGATTTCTTTAGACCTCGTAACGATTTCTTTAGAACTCGCAACGACTTATAGTCATAACGATTTCTTTACAACTCGATAGTCATAACGATTTCGTGTAACGATTTCTTTACGACTTGATAGTCATAACGATTTCTTTACAACTCGATAGTCATAACGATTTCGTGTAACGATTTCTTTACAACTTGATAGTCATAACGATTTCGTGTAACGATTTCTTTACAACTTGATAGTCATAACGATTTCTTTACAACTCGATAGTCATAACGATTTCGTGTAACGATTTCTTTACAACTCGATAGTCATAACGATTTCGCGTAACGATTTCTTTATTAGTCATAACGATTTCTTGCAACGATTTCTTTAGAACTCGCAACGACTTGCCTGTTGTAACGGCTTCATAAGTTATCACAACGATTTCTTTACAGTTCATAACGACTTGCTATAATTCATAACGATTTCATAAGTTATGAAGTCAGCAAGATTCTTTTTATCGAATTTCTTGATGCATCAGTATAATGCTTTTTAATAGCGTTGAAAAGTCAAAGTCATATCTTGTCCGTTGACTGCTATGCATTAAATGCTCTCCGATCGTATCTCCCATGCATGCAGACAATATCTTCCATTTCTATGCTACTCTGTCTACGTACTTTTTGGGACAGAAAGGAGCTTTGCTATATACTGCAATATCTGTTCCCTCTCAACTAACAATAGACAGCAGTCCTAGCTGTCTTCTATTTATTGATGATATGCTTACAGATATCTGACAAGACTCATCTGGACAACGTTGGACACAAGATACAAAGTTCTATGACATCTCTTTGGCGTGTACACCAGGATAAAAGACTGACGATCAGAAGCTTCCTCAGTGACCAGTCTAACGTACACAAGGATAAGAGACAACGGACACTTCAACGTTCGAATTTGAATCAGCAGTTTAAATAGAAGACTCAAGACGAAAAGAAAGTACGATATAGAGCAACATCGCTTGATTTTAGAAGAAGAAAGAAATCCATCTCTCACAATCTTTAGAACTTTGAAGAAGAGCGAAGCCTCCACTCTAAACCTAGTTCTAAGCTCTTAGCTCTCTGTGCTCAAAAGGAATCTTCTCTTTTGTAAGAGCCTGTGTGGTCCTTGGAGAGAAAAACCTTGTTAAATCTCTCTCTCTCTCGGGGGCTTAGGAGCTTCAGTGTGTAGCTGGTCAAGCTAGAGTCTGAAGCCTGTTTCCACTCTCTTTTCTTATTAGATTGTGTTCCCTTCTGGACGAAGGAAGACCTGGTGGTATCCAGGGTGGTTGTTGTACCCTTCTGGACGAAGGAAGACCTGGTGGTATCCAGGGTGGTTGTTGTACCCTTCAGGCTGAAGGAAGACCAGTTGAGGCTGGGTGTAAGGATCCTTAAGGGGGATTGTACCCTTGGTAGTAAAATCCTGAGGTATTGCTCAGGGACTGGACGTAGGTCTCCTGTGGAGAGGAGTTCCGAACCAGGATAAAAATCCTTGTGTCTTGTGGTTGTGTTTTGTGTGATTGTTGTCTTGTTTGCTCTAACTCTAACCTTGTTATTAAGTTGTGCAATCTTTTCAGTAAACAGGTTTTAATCAAAGATCGAAGTTTTAATAACCCATTCACCCCCCCCTCTGGGCTAGCTAGCTGGGCAACAAGTGGTATCAGAGCCCGTCTCTTCGACAAAGAAGAAGATCCAACGATCTGAAGAGCAAAGATCAATGGCAGCCCAAAGTCACTTCGAAGGTCAGTCTGTCAACAGACCTCCTTTGTTCGATGGTGAAGATTATACGTATTGGAAGACCAGGATGGAATACTTTCTACAAGGCCACGATTATCAAATCTGGTCAATAGTGGAAGAAGGTGATCTGGTCGTCACAAATGAGAAAGCACAATGGACAGATGAAGATAGAAAGAAAATCTCCTTGAACTGTAAAGCTAAGAGCATTCTATGTTGTGCTCTAAGCAAGAAAGAGTTCAACAGAGTTTCAGCATGCAAATCCTCCATGGAAATGTGGGAAAAGTTAAAGATCACATATGAAGGTACAGACAAAGTAAAGGAGACAAGAATCGACATTCTTGTCACTCAGTATGAAAGATTTCAAATGCAAACAGGTGAGTCTATTACCCAAATGTTTAGTAGATTTACTGACATTACTAATGGCCTAGCAAGTCTAGGAAAGTCATATGAAAATGCAGATATGGTAAGGAAGATTCTCAGATCCCTGCCATCTTCATGGACGGCAAAGGTCACAGCTATCGAAGAAGCTAATGATCTTAAGAGAATGTCAGTAGAAAAACTCATTGGGTCTCTCATGGCCCATGAAATAAACATGGAAAGACTAGGAGAATCCTCCAGTAGAAAGAAGCAGTCAAATGCGCTTAAAGCTAATGGGGACTCATCAGAAGAATCCTTAGATAACAGTGAAGATAGCAAAGATAGTGATGATGAAGAAGCCATGCTCTCAAGAAGATTGCAGAGAATCTTGGCAAAGAAGAAGAAGTTCCAGTCTGGTAGGAGGTACTTCAAGAAAAACAAAGATCTCAAGAGACCAGATGGAAAAGATCAGAAGAGGAATGAGCCACTTTGCTATGAATGCAAGAAACCTGGACATATCAAGGCAGACTGTCCAATGTTAAAGAAAAATGATCACAAGAAGAAGGACAGCTCCAAGAAGTTCAGAAGATTCAAAAAGAAAGCCATGGCAGCTGCATGGGACAACAGCAGCGACTCAGATAGTGAGTCAAGCTCGAGCAGTGAAGGTGAAGAAGCCAACTTGGCTCTCATGGCGAATACCGAGGATAAGGTAACATCTGATTCTTCTTTCGATTCCTGTAATGACTCAGATTCGGATAATTTGGAAAGTGCATTTAATGAACTCTACGATAAGTATAAAGAAGTGTGTAAACTACTTAAGCTAAGCAAGAAAAATATCACATGTCTCGAAAATACCAACTCAGATTTAAAATCTGAAAACGAAGAACTAGAAAAACAAATAGTTGAGCTTAAGAGAAGAAATGAACTATTATGTGAAAACTTAAAAGACAAGAACAGAAAAATCACTGACCTAGAAAAACAGGAAAACTCAGATGATTTAAGAAAAACTGTAAATGAATTAAATGAAGAAAACAATACACTAGCAAGCACCCTAGAAAAATTTACCAATGGTAAAAACTCTTTAATATTAAAAGGTGCTAGGAGATCGGGTAAAAAGAAAAATGGATTAGGATATACACCCCCAGATAATGAAGAAACCATAATATACCCTAAAACATATCCAACACCAAAATTTGTACCCGAACAAGATGTAGCATACAAAGCTGATTTCAAATACATAGAAAAAGTAACTAAGTTATCCTGCTGCAGTCACTGCAACAAGTTAGGACATATTAAAATGACATGCCCAACAAGACATAAAAAATGGATATTAAAAGGTAAAGTTGATGATACTAACCAATCAGGACCCAAAAGAATTTGGGTACCTAAAGCTTGATGTTCTCATTTCAGGTTAACCCTCGAGCATCCAAATGGTATTTGGATAGTGGGTGCTCAAGGCATATGTCAGGCAACAAGAAGATATTTGTTGATCTCCAAGCTGAAGAAGGTACAGTCACCTATGGAGATAATGGAAAAGGGACTGTGATAGGAAGCGGGTCTGTGAACATCAAAGGAAAATCAGTCATAAAGGATGTAATGCTGGTCAAAGGGTTAAAGCACAATCTCATCAGCATCAGCCAGTTGTGTGACAAAGGCCATCAAATTCAGTTTCAAGAATCAAAATGCAGTATCTTAAAGGATGGTGCAGTCATATTTGAAGCCTACAGAGAAAGAAATTTGTATGTTCTATATCTCGATGAACTCAAGGATCAAGATGTGTGTTTGGCAGCTAGCAAAGATAAATCAACTGAGTTGTGGCACAGAAGATTGGGCCACTGCAGCTTGGATGGGCTGAACAAGCTCAGAAAAAGAAAACTAGTTGAAGGACTGCCAAAGGTAAATTTCAGATTGGATAGCATTTGCAGACCTTGTGCAAGAGGAAAGCACACCAAGAGCTCCTTCAAATCAAAGACTGTAGTAACCACCTCAAAGCCCTTAGAACTACTTCACATGGATTTATTTGGGCCAATGAGGACTACCAGTTTGGGAGGAAAGAATTTTGGATTTGTAATAGTTGATGATTATTCAAGATTCACTTGGGTATCCTTTTTAGAGCACAAAGATGACACATTTGAGAATTTTGTCAGCTTCAGTAAGAAAGTTCAGAAAGATCAGAAATTCTCAATTGTCTCTATTCGATCAGATCATGGTGGTGAGTTTCAGAATGAAAAGTTTACGAAGTTCTGTGATGATCAAGGAATTGAGCACAACTTCTCAGCTCCAAGGACACCTCAACAGAATGGAATTGCTGAGAGGAAAAACAGAACTCTTTTGGATATGGCAAGATCAATGTTATCAGAATATGATCTGCCAAGATATTTCTGGGCCGAAGCTATCAACACTGCATGTTATATCATAAATAGAGTGATGATCAGGCCAATTCTGAAAAAGACTGCTTATGAACTCTACAAAGAAAAGAAGCCAAAGATTAGCCATTTCAGAGTATTTGGATGTCCTTGCTTCATCCATAACAATGGAAAAAGGGACATTGGTAAGTTGGATGCCAAATCAGATGAAGGCATTTTCATGGGGTATTCCTCTAAACCTAAAGGTTATAGAGTTTTCAATAAACGTTCCTTATTAATTGAACAATCAGTACATGTTATTTTTGATGAATCTAACCCTTCCTTGAAAAAGGAAGAAATTAGTGACATTGATGATGCAGATGTCTTGTCCGAAAAATTAAAGAAAACTTCAATTAAGGACAAAGAGGATCCAACTCTGGAAGAACTGCAGCAAACAGAAATCCAACATAAAGATCTTCCAAAGGAATGGAGACATCAGAAAGATCACCCTCCTGAAAACATCATTGGTGATCCATCTGTAGGGGTAAGAACTAGAGGTAATGTAATTCCATGCGACTATTTAGCATTTGTCTCTCAAGTAGAACCTAAGACAGTCAATGAAGCTTTATCTGATGAATCTTGGATACTAGCCATGCAAGATGAACTAAATCAGTTCAAGAGAAACCAAGTATGGTCACTTGTTCCTAGACCATCCAATCATTCAGTTATTGGCACCAAATGGGTGTTCAGAAATAAACTGGATGAGTCTGGAATAATCTTAAGGAACAAAGCCAGATTGGTGGCTCAAGGCTACTCCCAAGAGGAAGGCATAGATTTCGATGAAACTTATGCACCTGTAGCTAGACTTGAGGCCATTAGGATTTTACTTGCTTATGCATCTGCACTTGATTTAAAACTTTTTCAAATGGATGTCAAATCAGCCTTTTTAAATGGTTTCATCAAGGAGGAAGTTTATGTTGAACAACCTCCAGGTTTTGACGACTCTGAATTTCCAAATCATGTATTTAAACTACATAAGGCTTTATATGGTCTAAAGCAAGCTCCTAGAGCCTGGTATGAAAGGCTCAGTAATTTCTTATTAAATCATGGTTTCACTAGAGGTAAAGTAGATAGTACATTATTTATAAAATCTAAGGTTAAACATATACTTCTTGTACAAATCTATGTGGATGATATTATTTTTGGATCTACTGATGAATCTCTTTGCAAGTACTTTGAAAAGCTTATGCAGGGAGAATTCGAAATGAGCTTGATGGGGGAGTTAAGCTACTTCCTTGGATTGCAAATCAAGCAAGGGAAGGATGGCACTCATATCTGTCAAGCAAAGTACACCAAAGAGCTGTTGAAGAAATTTGGATTTGAAGATGCAAAGCCATTATCAACTCCAATGAGCACATCAACCAGAATGGACAGTGATCAAAAAGGTAAAAGGGTAGATCAAAAGAATTATCGAGGTATGATAGGATCATTACTTTACTTAACTGCCAGTAGACCAGACATTTTGTTCAGTGTATGCATGTGTGCTAGATATCAGGCAGACCCTAGAGAGTCTCACTTAATCTCTGTAAAAAGAATATTTAGATATTTAGCTAGAACTCATGATTTAGGTCTCTGGTATCCTAGATCTTGTGAGATAAATCTAATAGGATATTCAGATGCTGATTATGCTGGTTGCAAAGTAGATAGAAAGAGCACCAGTGGATGTTGTCAGTTTCTTGCAGGATGCTTAATATCATGGACATCCAAGAAACAAAATTCAGTAGCTCTATCAACAGCTGAGGCGGAATATGTTGCTGCTGGAAGTTGCTGTACACAACTTCTTTGGATAAAGCAACAACTTGAAGATTTCGGCATTCACATCAAATCAATTCCTCTATTGTGTGATAATACTAGTGCCATCAACCTCACCAAAAATCCAGTTCAACACTCAAGGACGAAACACATTGAGGTAAGATATCATTTTATTCGAGACCATGTAGCTAGTGGTAATTTAGAAATTTCGTTTATAGATACAAATGGTCAATTGGCAGATATCTTCACAAAAGCCCTACCTGAAGAGAGATTTACATCTCTTAGAAGGGAACTAGGGATGTGCAATTTGTGAAAGAATTTCTGTGATTTTATTGACATATAAATTTTTCAGATTAAATGAAAAGTTCTCTCTCCGTTAAAGTTAAACAAAACTCAGTTATCTATATGCTTTGACCGCTTCTGTGTAGAAAGTTGTTTGACTTGTCAAACCTTTTTGTCGCTTTCTACCTTTGCCGCCTTTTGGCGCTCCTCCTGTCATTAAAGTAATATTATTTTATCCAAATCGCTTTGAGATCGATTCGTCTTCTACCTTTACCCTTTTTATTCTCTATCTGTTCACCCAAAGCTGATGCCCTAACGATTTTGGGATCGACTCTCTGCATCTTTCGAAGCCTTCTTCTCTTCCCGCGAAGAACTCCTTCGAGAACTTCCGTCCCTTCCATCATCCTCCCTTCCAGAATCTTTTCTTCTCTGCACCCATGGCCGCTCCGTTGATCTCCGGAAGTGTTGGGGGCTACAGTGCTGAGTATTTATCCCCAAGGGAGCAAGAAAGATTTACATTTGTGAAGACAAAGATTTGCGGAAATAAGGCAGTGGATGTTCAGAATCTTGAGAAGAGTGGCATGGCCAGGCTAGTTGATACTCTAAGAAGATCGCAGTGGATGGATGTGGTCACCTTCAGTGAGGTAAGCTACCCGGACTTGGTAAAAGCCTTCTACATCTGTCTGAAGTCAGAAGCAGATGGATCCCTTGTTTCCTCTGTCAAGGGTATCCAAATCAGAATAACCCATGAGCTTTTGCGTGATCTGTTTGGAGTAAAGACCTCTGGATTTAGTGGCATTCACTCTGTGAATGATGAAGTCAAAGGTCTCGGGATTATCGGTCCAGGATTTAAGTTGAAGGATGGGAAGCTTGATATTAATCAGATGTCCGCGTTCAACCGATTGCTTCACTTTATAGTCTGCCAAATCTTAGTTCCCCGTAGTGCTACCTTTTCCTCATGCACTAGGGCAGATTCGGACATAATGTTCTGGGCAATCCAGAACAAAGAGATAAACCTGGCCGCAGTGATGATTGAGCGAATGATGTTTGCACATGCTCAGTTATGGGAAACAAAGAGCAAGTTGAATGTTTCCCTTCCGTATGCCCATCTTCTGACCAAGATTTTCAAGCACTTTGGAGTAGATCTGTCAGGTGCGGTAGCTGAAAAGATGGGCCAGTCTATAAGGTCCAGAAACCTGAAGAAAAGTGGTTTTTCAGTGCAAGAAGGAGTTTGGTCGAAATCCTCTGTGGCTGAAGGAGAAGCAGTTATTGCAGATATTCCAGAAGCAGTAGAAGTAGAGCAAGCAGATCCAGCAGAGCAAGCAGCAGCAAGTCCAGCAGAGCAAGAACCAGTTGAGTCAGCTGTGGGATGCCAATCCGAAGCTCAATTGGAAGAGGGTGCAGCTGGTGTGGCAGATTCCTTGCCCACCACCTTAGTCGCCTCTATTTTAAAAGAAGTATTGGACTCCATTCCCTCCATCTCAGTCTCTTCTAAGGCAGGTGGACCTGATGAAGATGTTGTCTTGGAAGAAGCTCCTGCTCAGGGGGAGCAAGAAAGTATTGAAGTCCCTGCTCCCATTCAGGGGGAGCATGCTGAGAGTGAAAAGCCAGAGAATGAAGCTTTTCTGAGAAAGCTGCACCTACTCAGGAAACTCCAGCTCCAGCCATGGTTGATGTTAGTGAAGGCCCAAGTGCAACTATAAATCTTGAGGAGCCTGTCTCTCAGCCAGGTAAGCAGAAAAGAGTTGTTCACAGGAGGTCAAGGAAGGGCCATAGGAAAGTAAAGTTGAAGCATGTTATGGCCTTGTTAAAAGCCCAAGGAGAGATCTTGGCATCAGTTCAGTCTGGCATACAAGGAATTGTTTCAAATCAAGTTTCAACCTCCTCAGACGTATCCTCAATAAGAAATGCAATGAGGTATTTCAATAAAGAAATGTCTGATATGAAGAATTTGCTGGCTAATCTTTCAAAGTCTAGTGGTGTCCCTCCTGCACCTACTCAGAGCAGTCCAGCTGAAGTTCCTAGGCCACCAGGGCCTCCAGCTGAAGTTCCTAGGCCACCAGGGCCTCCAGCAGAAGTCTCTCGGCCAACAGGGCCGCCAGTTCAAGGGTCAGGGCCATCAGGGCCATCAGTTGTAAGGTCACCCGGACCAGTGGCAGCCTCAGGGTCTTCAGGACCCTCTCCTGCAGTCAGAGAAAGTCAGGCCAAAGGAAAAGAGCCAGTGTCAGTCTCCAAGGCCCCTGATACTTCATCTCTTGCCACTCCAACCCTCTCCACACCTTCATCTCCTCCTACTGCACCTCCTGCTCCACCAACCATAAAACATCCCATGCCTCGCACCCAACCTTCCTCATCCTCTACTTCCTCTCAACCCTCCTTCTCACCTACTCCAGCTCTCATCTCAGCTTCATCCTCATTAACTCCTCAACCTTCACCTATTAAAATTCAAACATCTCATCCTCAACCAACCTCTTCCTTTAATCCTAAACACTTTTTCTATCCTCCTACTCCTCCTAATTCTGTTATCTTTCCTCCAGTGAAACCTCTGCCTCTTGGTATCTTTGACACCAATGTTCCAGACCATTTTGAAAGGAACACTCTCCTCACCATTCTTTCCACAGCCTCTCACATTCACAGGACTGACCCTCCTAGTCCTGTCTTGAAAAAGAGAAAAACCTCTTCCTCTCTAAGCACTCCTTCTGCTTCTCTCTACCCTCCTTTATGGTACTCTCTTACCCTTGATCCTAAGAGAAGACCTATCTACAAAGAATACCTCCAGAAATGCATTCTTTCTACCATTTATGGTATTCCTTTTCTCAACCTCTCCGAACACCTGGACATTGTTCTTCCTTTTACTCAGATATCTCAAGCTTTCAAATCCAAAATCTTTGAGGGCACTGAGTTCAAGACTGAAGATCAGTGGGCAGCTATCAAAGGAAACAAGGCTCAGTACTCAAAATACCTGACTGCAAGGGCCGAATCTCTCTCTCTCAGAGCTCACCCACTCACCTTCTCTGAGTGGTTTATCTTCCAGCACAAGAACTCTTGGGGATCCTTCATTTTGAAGGAAATTCGCGTTGCCAGAGCCTTTCAGCTGTACAGTGACTTCTGTTACTTGAACAAAATTCCAGAAGTTCAGTTTTGCCAGTTCAACTCGCAGATTACTGTGCTGCAATCAGAAACCCCTCTCAACCTTCCTCTTACAGTAGACTTTGTCTCCTTCAAGGTTGATTTTCCAGTTCTTCTGCCGAAGCTGCACTCTTTAGTGTTTAATTCAGATGCTGGGTCTCATGCTTTAGATATGTTTGCAAGACAGTTGGGCCGGATGTCAGCCAAGCAGGGCCGATCTCCTTCTTTTTTGCGGTTCATCTTCAGAGAATATCACTCTGGCCGCATGTCTTCTCAGACCTTAGCTCCACTCATTTCTGAGTGTGAAAGACTCACCTCATCAGAATGGGAGCTTCTCTATCGGGCATCTTATCAGCAATTGGAAGCTATCAATCAAGATCTAGTCAGTCAGAGGAAGCCTGCTCTTTCTGCCGAAGCCTTTATGGATCTAAATTCCATCGCACCCATACCAGAGCTCTATGCTGTATGGGCATCTAGATATTCTGCTTTCTATGCCTTAAAGCAGGATCTGTTAAATCAAAAGATTCACTATCCAATTTCCTTGGACAGATTTCTCCATAGGGCCAGTTTTGGCAAGAGTACTTACTACAGATTCATTTTGGACAAAACTCAGTATGGAGAATTCTTAGAGCAGCAAAGGCAACTCTACATTCAGAGGAACATCCCTTCCATGGGACCCTCCTTCTCAGTTGCTTTTGGAGTTTTTCTACAACTTTTTGAGGATCTTGAGATCAAGGCATGGGCTGTTATCTCACAGCATGCCTCCTTGTTATCTCCTCTGTATTATCTTTCTCCATCTTAATAAAAATCTTTCTCTCTTCTTTGTCTCACAGCTTATCTTTTTGCCTAATGACAAAATGGGGGAGACAACTAACGTAAATCTGAAAAACATATTTCATTCTTTGTCTGATGTTTAGTATATTTTGTCATCATCAAAAAGGGGGAGATTGATGACCAAACTGTCCCCATAATAAATATTTCCATTTATTTATATATTAATTTTGATGATTAACAAAATAACACTAATGGATTTCTTGAGCCTTGAGAACAGGAAGCAAAAGAAAAATGAAAGATCAAGACAATCTGGTAAGTCCCATCATTTCTATCCAAGTCCCTGTAACGACTTCTTTGATAAGCAGAACGACTTCCTCTTTGACCGGAACACTCAAATCGTTACCGTAACGATTTCTTTAGAACTCGCAACGACTCTCTAGCCGTAACGACTTCTTTAGACCTCGTAACGATTTCTTTAGAACTCGCAACGACTCTCTAGCCGTAACGACTTCTTTAGACCTCGTAACGATTTCTTTAGAACTCGCAACGACTCTCTAGCCGTAACGACTTCTTTAGACCTCGTAACGATTTCTTTAGAACTCGCAACGACTCTCTAGCCGTAACGATTTCTTTAGACCTCGTAACGATTTCTTTAGAACTCGAAACGACTCTCTAGCCGTAACGATTTCTTTAGACCTCGTAACGATTTCTTTAGAACTCGCAACGACTCTCTAGCCGTAACGATTTCTTTAGACCTCGTAACGATTTCTTTAGAACTCGCAACGACTTGATAGTCATAACGATTTCTTTACAACTCGATAGTCATAACGATTTCGTGTAACGATTTCTTTACGACTTGATAGTCATAACGATTTCTTTACAACTCGATAGTCATAACGATTTCGTGTAACGATTTCTTTACAACTTGATAGTCATAACGATTTTGTGTAACGATTTCTTTACAACTTGATAGTCATAACGATTTCTTTACAACTCGATAGTCATAACGATTTCGTGTAACGATTTCTTTACAACTCGATAGTCATAACGATTTCGCGTAACGATTTCTTTATTAGTCATAACGATTTCTTGCAACGATTTCTTTAGAACTCGCAACGACTTGCCTGTTGTAACGGCTTCATAAGTTATCACAACGATTTCTTTACAGTTCATAACGACTTGCTATAATTCATAACGATTTCATAAGTTATGAAGTCAGCAAGATTCTTTTTATCGAATTTCTTGATGCATCAGTATAATGCTTTTTAATAGCGTTGAAAAGTCAAAGTCATATCTTGTCCGTTGACTGCTATGCATTAAATGCTCTCCGATCGTATCTCCCATGCATGCAGACAATATCTTCCATTTCTATGCTACTCTGTCTACGTACTTTTTGGGACAGAAAGGAGCTTTGCTATATACTGCAATATCTGTTCCCTCTCAACTAACAATAGACAGCAGTCCTAGCTGTCTTCTATTTATTGATGATATGCTTACAGATATCTGACAAGACTCATCTGGACAACGTTGGACACAAGATACAAAGTTCTATGACATCTCTTTGGCGTGTACACCAGGATAAAAGACTGACGATCAGAAGCTTCCTCAGTGACCAGTCTAACGTACACAAGGATAAGAGACAACGGACACTTCAACGTTCGAATTTGAATCAGCAGTTTAAATAGAAGACTCAAGACGAAAAGAAAGTACGATATAGAGCAACATCGCTTGATTTTAGAAGCAGAAAGAAATCCATCTCTCACAATCTTTAGAACTTTGAAGAAGAGCGAAGCCTCCACTCCAAACCTGGTTCTAAGCTCTTAGCTCTCTGTGCTCAAAAAGCATCTTCTCTTTTGTAAGAGCCTGTGTGGTCCTTGGAGAGAAAAACCTTGTTAAATCTCTCTCTCTCTCGGGGGCTTAGGAGCTTCAGTGTGTAGCTGGTCAAGCTAGAGTCTGAAGCCTGTTTCCACTCTCTTTTCTTATTAGATTGTGTTCCCTTCTGGACGAAGGAAGACCTGGTGGTATCCAGGGTGGTTGTTGTACCCTTCTGGACGAAGGAAGACCTGGTGGTATCCAGGGTGGTTGTTGTACCCTTCAGGCTGAAGGAAGACCAGTTGAGGCTGGGTGTAAGGATCCTTAAGGGGGATTGTACCCTTGGTAGTAAAATCCTGAGGTATTGCTCAGGGACTGGACGTAGGTCTCCTGTGGAGAGGAGTTCCGAACCAGGATAAAAATCCTTGTGTCTTGTGGTTGTGTTTTGTGTGATTGTTGTCTTGTTTGCTCTAACTCTAACCTTGTTATTAAGTTGTGCAATCTTTTCAGTAAACAGGTTTTAATCAAAGATCGAAGTTTTAATAACCCATTCACCCCCCCCTGGGCTAGCTAGCTGCTAGCTAGCTGGGCAACAAAATATACTTCGTCAAGAGAAAGCATCTGATCATAACTTGAAGTGTAGAAGAATCTTGAAGCTATTTTATGTTTATGTTTTAGATTTGTGCCCTACCCCATTTTGCTTCATATCATCTTTTTTGTCTTATAATTTAGTGCTGTACTCACTTTTTGAGAGAGATCATGGACAAGTTTGAACCCCATTATTTGTCAATCATGCCTTCAGATCGGGGAGACTTTGTGCTTTTTTCAAAAAGTTGTATATATGTTAATTTTTGTCAAACATAATGTCCCATTTATATCAATATATAGTTGGTTGGATTATGACCATCAATCTATATTCTATTTTCTTTCCATATTTGGGTGATTTGCACTTCTGAAATGGTTTTGCACATTGAGGTGGTTTATTAAGCTTATGAAGGGAGTGCTATTAAGGTGTTTTCTGTTGTGCTGTTGAAAATGTCATAATTTTTTCAGTTTCAAAGTACATGGCTTTTATAGTATTTTACGATGTTTCCCAACATATCAAAAATCACATAGATGCAAAAAAAAGGTGTTGGCATATAATTTGTTTTAGAGTTCAACATAATGAATGGCGGATGGTTGGGGCGTTTTTTTGAATGCCCACAGTTTTTATTGTTGGCTATAATTTCAAACCATTGGTCCTGAAGTAATGGCCGACGGTCGTATGCGTCGGCAAAAGATTTTTCACCGACGGTCCTCAATGTCAGGCATAATTTATTGTCGACGGTTATATGTGTTGGCTATATATGAAAATGCGACGGTTTGGGGTGTGGGCTATATCTAAATAGGTGACGGGTTGGGGTGTCGGCTGAAGTACTTTCCGCCGACAGCGTTGGTGTCGGCGAACAGAAATGCCGATGGTTCATCTACAGCCATAGAACTTTAAAAGACGACGAATAGAGAGTAAAGGCCGACGGTTTTTAGGGTCGTCTAACGTTGCTTATCGCCGACGGTTGCACAAAGCCGATGGTTGCAAACCGTCGGCCAAGGAATGGCCGACGAACATAGCGGCGACGCTAAATGGCCGTCGGTGTAACCATCGAGGATTATTGGCCGATTGTTATAACCGTCGAGGATTATTGGCCGATTGTTATAACCGTCGACGAAATTATTACTGCCGACGGTCACAACTGTCGGTGAAGATTGAGTCTGTACCAGTGATATGTACAAAGCTCAAACCACTCTCAATCACACCCATGCATGGCAAAGAAGGCTAGCTACTCATAGTAGCCTACTCTCGATCAAAGGCTCTTACTTATGCACATGATCTCACACACCCCACCACAACCATGAAACAATTATCAAGTATGGAATGAAGCCTACAAGGCTCTGGACGGTGGGGGAAAGGCCCTAAGGCATGGTAAAACTAGAGGGAGAGTTGGAATCCTTAACTCAAATAGAAGAACCAACCTGCTGAGGTCTTCTCATGTGAATAGCCACCGCCTCCTCGCTCCAAGCTCCACTCCAATGCTACCTACATGAGGAAGTAAGACGACAACATGCTCCACACGCCACTAGCCAAAGAAGGAAGCCCAAGAGGTGCTTCTCAGAGAGAAGAGAAGAAGAGAGGGGAAGAAGAGGAAAAGATAGGGAAGGGAAGAAGACATATGTTGGCCTTGCATATATAGACCTCGGATTTTAGAAGAGGACAGTTGATCCTACTAGAATGCGACGATCATCTCGCCGCGATATCAAAAAGTTGGTCAAACCTAATAATTGAGCTCAATAAGCGTCGCCCTGCATGCATGCTATTCTGAACGTGATAACTGGCATGTCGCCTTTACACTGCATGCATCCCGACACGTGGCACAACTGTCCCGACAGCAAGACGATAAAATACTGACCAATGGTCAGAACAAGAATGCGATGGTCAAGGGGTTGTGTTCCCAATAAGAAAGTGACACCCACATCGTCGCTTTCAGAAGGTAACGGCTCGATATGTCGCGATCTTCAGAATGGTCTTGCTACTTAGGAAAAATTGGGATGTTACAGGCTCACTCCCTTCCTTTCAAGGTGATATTTCACAGTAGCAGCAGGTTGCACGACGGATGGAGGAGTCGGGGCCGTAGTAGCCGGGGTCGTCCTTAATAGTGTCCCCTTTGTGGCTTGGTACTTCACTCTCGGAGTATGCCCCTTAAGGGCGATGTCTTTCCCTTTTACTTGTACTAGTGTGTTTGGGACTTGTACTACGTACCTTGTGTCTACTTTCACTTACATGTATATTTTCTATTATTGTAGTTATTATTTTTCTTTTACATATCTTGTTAGACTGATCGTTCAACTCTTCTGGGTCTTCAGATCTGTGGGTGACAGTGTCGGAAATAAGGTCCTTGGTGGGAGATGAGGGTCGGATTTCTGGAGTGGTTATATAATTCATAATAACTATGAAAAGGTGAATCTTACCGAAGTAATATGTGAAGACCTTGTAAAGAGTATTATATGCTGGTTAAGAATTATTCATCCCCCTAGATTTTGGCCCACGAACTCTAGGGTTGCCTCATTTCATGTCTCTTTGGGACCACAAGTGGAGGAAATTGCAGCTGGATGTTGGCAGGGAATGCCGGAATAGTATTTTTCTTCCAGCATGGAGAATTATGACCTTGGACTTTGTTTTTAGTTGGAGCGATCGATGTCATAGAAGCTAAGTCTATCTAAGACAAATACCCTCCTGCTATATCTAAGGGTCCCTGGGGAGCTGACTAGATATTTCTAGAAGCATTTGCCAAGGTCCTCATGAAAGACAAAGATTTGTCTACAGAGTTTTGGTGGGGAGAATGGAACCTATGATGTCAAAGAATGGGATCTGACCTAAATAGAACTCAGAAAAATTTAATAACTAAGATTTAAGCTGACCTAGACTTCAATCCTGTCGTTTGTAATTAGTACCAATATATAAGAAATTTGCTACGAGATCCTACTAAAGCATATATATAGCTCTGGCGTGATGTTGCTGCCAAGTCAATCCCCCGCCAAATTCGCGTAGCGCATAAAATCTTAGTAGTGCCTGCACCTTAAAAGCCAGCTATTTGCCAACTCCAGCTGTTCATACGTTCTCAACAAACATGGTCAAGTTTAACTCTTTCATCTCTCTCTCTCTCTTTCTCTCTCTATAGAATCATCCATCTATCCATCATCTAAGTGGTGAGAGGGAGAGACGTGCTCGATCTAGCCCGTAATTAATGCTTGCGTGTTGCTTTAATGAAGCTTAGCTTTATAATTCATGCATATATAGTTGGAGACCTAGGCCGATTACTGACGCCACTTGCTTAAACTTTGAGGTATCGAGACTGGTCTGTACGCATTAATCTTACAGATACGGCATCCATATGCAGGAACATTCAGTTGGAATTTAAAATGTTTACAAAAAAGGGGTAATTCTACTGTAACATCCATGCTTGACTATATCGACCATTAACAGTACTACTGGGTTGTTTGAGAGAACAGTTTCTTAATATTTTAATTGTTCTCATGCCAAAAAGTATGAGCAGCTAGCTTTTGTCTTTTTCCCTTGGATTCATCTTATGATGAACATAGAACTTGTAGTTAATTATATATGGAGGTGTGATTGAGGGGTGTGTCTGCGTATTCATTGCACATAATTAGTGGGTAAAGAATAGATCATTAGCGTTAAGTTTCCTTGAAATAATCAACTCTCTCTCTGTGCTCTTACGGTAAATTGTGTCATTCATGATACCCACCGAGATGATTTTCTAATTCTCTCTCCCTGAAAGTTTAGACCATTTTAACAGGCACGCTAGCCATACATGTGAAATAGTTATGGGTGAGAGAGGGATCAGAGTCTTAAAGCCTCTTGAGACCTGAATAGACAGCATTTTAAAGAAAATTCAAACATCTATCCCGATTGTTGTAAGAAAAGGATAGAACATGACCCTCCACCAAATATTGACAGTTATTTGTAAGAAAACATCAAAATTGCTACTGGTGTATGTACTTGCTTTATGCAACAACCAATTACCCAGTTGTACATAGAATGACCCTTTGCAAAAGCTACTGGTGTATGTACTAGCTATATGCAATAACCAAATACCCAGTTGTACATAGAATGACCCATTGCCAAAGCTATCTTCTTAAGCTTATTATTATTTACCATCCCACCGGCCAAAGGGTCCACCGGAAGGTCGTCTAGGCAAGTCTAGCTAGAATACAAATATTGCATCCAGGAGAAACCAGCTAGCTGTGCAATTATTATATATCATCTGTGGCAATGGAATATATACAATTCCAATCCTTGCCGAAAGATCACAACCAAAAGATTCCTGCTAATAAATTATGTTGGCACCCTTGTTCTTATTCGAACGTTTCCACGCCTTACACAAATCCTACCATCCATGACGTAGTCTACGTAGCCCTTCACCTGGTCATCCACAGCCCCTCGTGCCATATGGTCAATTATCTCTTCTGAAGTGGTCAAAAATAACTTCTAAACAAATAACCGGTGGGAATGAATTTTTATGGTAGTAGTCCCTATCGTGAACAAAAGCAATTAAGACGTTTTGCCGGTTTGAAATTTACGTATGGCTTTGACGATAGAAGACAACGATATATAGATACGGTGGATCAGTCTACATATCAAGGTGGGCGCATGTGAACATATAAAACCCTATGCGCCTGTGTAACTTGCAGATTCACAGGATGCACGTACCGCTTTCCAGGTCACAGATGAAGAAAGTTGGAGGGATCTTAAACTTTTATGTCTAAAAATCTCCTTCCACAGTCATATCAGACATATTAGGCATTGATGGTGCTCGGAGAAACGCCCACAACATGTAGTGACCGGACAAGAATGTTGGGAGGAAAAGATGAAGGGAGGTGGGAGAGGGGGAAATGGAATATGTAAGAGCTGACGTATAGTTTCAGTCTACGGCCTATAGTCGATATAAGGAGAAGAAAAAGTACAAATGAGATGTTGCTATCCGTAGAATCCAACCTCCCATACGCCTCAGCTACTCTCAAGAAAGAGCTCGTCAAAGAAAGAAGGAATTTTTTTGTTTTGGATCTTTCTATACACTACCCAAGTTTTCGGCTTCGGTCGCCACCAAAAACCTTGAGTAATTCTTTTTCGGATCTCTTTTCCAAAATAACCCTTTATGTGCATAATC
The DNA here is from genome assembly GCA_014218235.1 of Colocasia esculenta. Lineage (NCBI taxonomy): Eukaryota > Viridiplantae > Streptophyta > Magnoliopsida > Alismatales > Araceae > Colocasia > Colocasia esculenta. Next base: position 42,221,762 of record CM024753.1, read on the forward strand.
ACAGGAACACCATTCTTAGGCAAATATTACGATGTTTGAAAATGTTTTTGATATCTCAATTTCGTAGTAGAAAAATAATCCTGTTACGTAATATAATATAAAAATAGTCTTATTGCATAAGTGCAAACATATCCAACTTTTAATGCACACTGTCATATATCTTTTTTATGGTTGTTAATTAGACTGTTGGGGTACTATTCTGCACACATATTGCTATAATATATAAGACAGGTATTTTGATTCATATACATGTCGTGATATTTTATAATATATGCATTACAATTTACAAGTAGCCGAATATATATAACTTTCTTTGCGTCTCTCGCTATACAATTTTGATTCGATCACGTCAGGTCTTCAATTGCATCATAAGCCCACAAGAGTTGGTGGCTCGCAAAAGGGATGGCTTTGCACATGCAAGGCAACAAGGAATTGGAGATCACCAACATATAGCATGTTGGGCCAGCAATGCCAGGCTTATCATTATCCAAAGCACACGATTCTTAGCTTGGGGAGGCTATGTCTGTATCATTTGCCTTTTATTTTAAACACAAACCAGAAGAGCATCATCCCTGTTAGTGATGGAAACATTAAGAATATAAAAACTCCAAAGTTGTTACAAACTGTCTTCTTCTGGCGCGTCATCTATTTCTGACAATCATATCTCGAATACAAAGAAGTTTTCATCGCCATGCAGAGGGCTGGGTCGTCCTTTTCTAGAAGATTCAAGTAATATATATAGGGTTCCGTCCTTATCTGTGATAACGAAATGGACTTCAAAGATACCAGCTCACCAGGCACCATTTCCCCAGCCCTCTCCTTCACCTATATATATATGCCTCATACCACTTGGCTGTACAGATACCAAGCATTCGACAAATTAAATCCAGAAAGTTGAAGAAGTTCCCTGGCTTTTGCATGCCCTGATCGATCTGATCGTATGGTTCCTGCTCTCTAAACATGGTATGGAGTGTTTAAGATGTCGTACGATCATCTCGATCTAGCTTTCGCAAAAGGATATGAGATCCGGTATGTTCGAAGAAAGAACACAACAACCTACAGTGTATATATGGCCGGCCTACCACCTTTCCTCTCGTTCGCACTATTTTAGCAGCTGGGCCGGACATCTCAACAAGACGTACTGAGAGACCACCTTGTTTTTGTTAGAAAAGGAAAAAACTACACTAAGAGAGACGATGACACTTATACGTCGCTAATATATATACCCAACAAAAGGTCTGAACAAAATAAAAAAACAAACAGTACCTCCCGTCTTGACCAAGGTTTTGGTCCACATTTTTCTCCGTTCCCGTGGGACAGCCACTGACTCGTCAGTATCTATTTTTCGCATTTGGCTTGGGCAGCAAGCCAATCAGCATCACTATTACATGTTCCTTTCATGTATGTGTTACTGAAGAGTTCTTTTATCTACCTAAAGCATCTTTAATGCATTCTGCAATGTGTCTGATTTCCAATGGAGCACTATGAGGTGGTAAGATTCTTTCGTCCCTTCATATATACTTGTGGGGGTTTACAAATTCCTCCTTATGCTTTCCCGTGACATGCATGCTGCTAATAACCCTACCGCGAAGGGAGATTTATCTCCAAGAAGAAAACACCTGCCCAGATGCTGTTACCATGTTCAATTCTCCAAGTACATTGCTGCTCCGGCTATCTGTATCCCTTCCGTTGTTGAACATGTACAATCAAAATTAATCTTGATCCGGTCTGCGCGAGGCCTTCGCTATGTTAGCACTTGGGTTTCTTGATCGTGTACTGAAGCCCCTACTTGCGGCGAGTGCTTCTTTCTTCTTTACATCCTCTATCCACTGCTCTTCTCACTATGGCTTGGAGGTAGTTATTGTAATAAGAATCTCTCCGACCACCTCTTCGGTCTGGCTTAATTTGTTTTGGAAGGCTCATTCATTCCTTTCCCACAAATCCATCCAGTGCCGTGACTGATAATTATTAAGTCCTTAATGGAACAGCAAAACTTCCAAAGATAATTCAGGCATGTGATCAACATTGTTATCAAGGCTGGCGCCTAGGTGAATTCTACTCCAATATTTGAATGGAGTTCTTGGAGAATTCTCAGCCTATTAGCCCTTTCACTTGTCCTAGCTTGGTTGCCCTCGTACGTTTCAACTGCCATCTACCTCTCCATCATCTGCGACCCCCTCCATCTTCTCCCCGTTACTGTCTTGAAGAGGAAAGCCACAGGAAGCAGCACCAGAAACGCACGTGGAAAGTTCAAAGGGATTCACCAACCACGGATATTAGAAAACATGGTTCACTTACTGAGACTACAGTGACGACATTAACTATGTTACTCTTGTGATCATGAGTCGGAATCGGCATTATATATTAATTTGCTGATGCTGATGGAGTACCCACCAGATGTGGATACAATAGTTGTTTGAGTACGCGTTGATCTGTAGATGATTCCATGATTGACTTTGGTTAGACTTTGCGTAAGGAGTGATCTTTCTGATTACCCTTGGTGCGCCGTGAATGTTACTACGAGGAATTTAATCACAAGGAAGACGAAAGACGAACAAGTTAATCTTGAAGACTGCGAGACCAGTTTTCCATTTGAAGAAGAAGCGATTCTCACACGGACTATATTTAATTTTGCAGACAGGGATTTCGAATATTACAAATGTTGGATCCCGATTTGTAGTAGATTCTTGGATGGACTTCGAGAAGCTTGAGAAACTGGATGGTGATCTTGGACGACAAAAAAGCAGATCTACAAAGAGAAGCAAAGAATTAAAGGTCATGAGATTGAAATCACTGAGAAAATCTTCTGATATCTAACGGTCCATGAACACTCCCCACATGGTTGGTGGGTCTAGAAGATCATATCTCTCGTTAAATGGTTTCCTCTGAAATTTATGTGGTCAAGCCTCTCGATAGGTCTTCTATGATGTGGCCGTAGGTATGGCTATAGTTGTCAGCCTTTATCTTGTTTATGATGAAACGCTTTGTACATTGGACACAGTGGGTCTTCATCGGCTATACACAGACCATCTCGCTAGCCATGCGCGGGGTTACCCTCGTGTAACATCCCGAGTTTGGTTGTCCATAGTGTTGATCAAAGGATCGCGACGGGTCGAGGTGTCGCATTCTGAACGTGACGGGATCCATGTCGCCTTCTGGTTGAGAAGGCGACAGCCTCTATGTCATGTTCCTAGGATCTGTCTGTGGCTGGTGTTCCACGTGTCTATGCTCCTGTGTGTGAAAGCAACGTGCCAGTTGTCGCGTTCTCCTGAAGCACGTGCGGATGTGATATGTGGTCTGGAGGCTGTCTGCCTGTTAGAAGACCTGTCAGAACTTGTCAGAAGGCGACAAGGTTCCTCTCACATTCTGATGACAACGCGACACTCTCCTTGTCGCGACCTCAGTCCCGAGGCCTTAAGGCAAGAAGGCCTTCTTTCTTCTCCTTTCTCCTTCTTTCTCCTCCTCTTCGTGGTGGGAGAGCTTCCTCCCTCCCTCTCAAGCATTTGGGCGTGGAGGTGCTAGCGTGCACGTGGCGGAGTGTTGGAGCGGCGTGGAGCGAGGAGGAGGAGGCCATTTCGACGTGAAGGGCCCCAACGAGTCTGGCTCTTCAGTTGCATGTAGGGATCTCTTGCTCTCTCTTACTGTCTTGAGGAGATGGAGCTTGTTTTGAGCTATCCTGCTTATGCTCGAGACTTCCTTGTGGTTTTGCACAGGATAATGCTTGCCGGTGGTGCTCCCTCATGTAGTTTAGTTTCCTTATGTTTTGTAGGCAAGAAGAGGTGGCATTGGTGCCTCTCAAACCTTCTTCCGTTGTGTTGGAGGTGTGTGCTCTTCTCCCTACCCTATCTGGTGATTGTTTTCTAGCTTGGGGGATCGTGGGATGGCCCTATCCCTGGTCTCGGTCTTCTGACTGAGATCGCGACTGGTTGGCTATCGCGATACAAGTCAGAAGGTGGCGTGCATCCTGTCGCATTCTCGTTGCGACAGGATAGCCATCACGCTCTGCTTGTCCCTCTGTTTTCCTTTTTTTCAGTCTTGGTGGGGGTGGCCTGTATCCAAGTTGGTTAGTGAGAGATCTCCCCAACATGGCACGAGGCTCGTCTTCCAGTTGTGTTTTATCTTTGTGGTTCCTTTCGGTGTGGACCATGGGGTGGTTTTGCCTTAAAGGATCTGTCTTCAGATGAAGAATGCGATGGGTTGATTGTCGTGTTCATCATTTGAAAGAGACACCTTGCTGGTCGCCTTCTGGTGACAACAATGTTGTTGTCACGTTCCCGTTACCTATCAGGTTTCCTTGTTTTCAGGCTTTGCAAGGGTGGTCTGTGCCTAAGCTGGGTAGGAGAATGTTTCTCCCTCAACTTAGGCACATGACTGGTGTTCTGTGGCTGCTGCCCTTGTCGGGTTGTAAGTGTCGGCCTTGGGGCGGTTATTCCACAAGGGCTCTGGCTTCAAATGAAGAATGCGACGGGTCCATACGTCACATTCATCATCTGAAGGTGACACCCTAGCTGTGGGGTTGTGGTCGCGACAAGTTCTATGTCACTTTCTGGTTCTGATCGCGACGGGTTTCTTGTCGCCTTCTGGCTTTTGTGCTGTTGTGAAGCCCTTTCTATAATCCCGAGTTTCTGGCTGTAGTGTGTGTGCCTGTGTTGGCATATGGTCCTCTTGGGAGTTCCAAGAGGTGTGTAGTGCTTGCTCTGTGCCTACTGGGCTTGTCTTGGTTACAAGCCTGCTATGTTCTTTGCTTGTTGTGGTTGCCCCGCCTATTCCGAATCCGCCCGGTGCTTGGCACTCAAGGGCTTGTTCCGTTTAGAGTTTGTTACCGTTTCCTGGGACCCCAAGTCCCCGCGCCAGTTGAGGGAGTTCTTCAGGCGACGGACGTGCTCAAGTGACAAAGTCTGGTAGCTGAGGGGAAAACGGTAGGGAACAATGGCGTAGAGTTGTTTGCAGAGCTCTATTAGCTGAGTCTGAGACGCTGAGGTGGTTTGGTTGTTCTTCCGACGCATATCAGCTAGTTCTTCTCACTGCCTCTCTCGGCATTGGTTTCGGACCCAGGTTGTGGTGTCAGGCGTAGGGCCGCAGCTCAGGCGGATTACAGTTGTTCGTGTGTGGTGTTCTCTATGGTGGCCCGCTGGCCTCACTCTTCTAGAGAGGTTGTAGGCAGGAGCAAGTGGCTGGCGAGTAGAGGGAGTGGCCGGTGCGTCTTCCTCTTGACTGCCGGTGGCGGTGGCTTGCTTTCTATTATGGTGACGACGTTTCCCTCCCATGTTTCCAAGTGTGATATGTTGCCCTAGCTTGCATGGCTGTTATAGCCTTGTCATGTCTAGTTTCTGTGGGCATCATTAGTCTGGCCTTGTTGGCTTTTGCTTCTGGTGGTTTCCGCGTTGCGTGTTCTCTTAGTGTGCCTTGTGCTGGCCCCGACCGTTGTTCTATAGTTCGTTCCTTGGTGTCGTCCATGGTGGCACTGGCGTGTGTGGTTTCCTGACCTCGTGGTGTGTCCGTGGTCCGGGGTGGTTCTGCTTGTGGGCCCTCGACCTTGAGGAGGTTTGTGGAGGCCGTGCTTATGGTGAGACATCCTCCTCACGTGGTTGTTCGGTGTCATTCGTGATGACACCTGTATGTGTACCCATCCTGACCTTGTGAAGGTCTGGGATGGTTATGCTTATGGTAAGACTCTAGTCTCAAATGGTTACTCCGATGTTTTGTAAGCTCTTTGTCTCGGTGTGTGTATGCTGAGGGTTGCTTCTACATCGTGTCCGACTCTGCTGGTTTTGTGGGAGTCGTGTATGGCCCGACCCTGGTTGTGGGTCATGGTGTTACGTTGTTCCGCTGCTTTGTAGTACCTTGCATTAGGTGTTTCTCGCTTTACTGCTTTCTAGAGTAGTTGCTTCCAGTTTTTGGTCGAGTTCCTACTGCTCTAGTTGGTAAGGGACTGGTTATCCCTATGGGCCTTGTTCATAAGGCTCACCCCCCTACTTTCTTCAGATAGGGAATCGCTGTCGCACGAGTTCATAGTCAGACGGTTGTGGTGGCGGTTTGTTACTCCGTGTAACATCCCTCCTTTCCTTTGGTCGACCACCTTCTGTTGAAGGTCGTGACACTTGGGTTGTCACCTTCTAAAGGCAACAAGATGGCCGTCGTGTTCTGGTTGGGAATGCGATGGGCATGTTGTCGCATTCAGCCTCTGACCGCATCATGCATCCTTTGTCGTCTTGTTGTCGGGACAGACGGGACAAGTGTCAACCACTGACATGATGAACGCGATGGGTCAGGTGTCGCGTTCATGGTGTCAGGGTTGCATGGGCGACGTGTGGCATTTCTGTTGGTCAGGTTGACCTTGACCATGGGATCGCGACGGGTTGGCCGTCACGTTCACTTGAGTGAACGCGACTGTCAAGTTGTCAGGTTCTCATCTCCGAGGCTTAAATGGTCTCAGGCCTGAGAACTGCCCCTTCTTCCCCATCTCGGCTAGCTTTGTAATGACCGAGGATCTGAATTACCAGTTACCAACCAGTAACCCGAATCCTGACCCGCCACCCACGAGCTGAAGCCCGAAAGGGTAAGAAGAGAACGTCTGAGGAGAACATATAAGAAAATGTACACACCACAAAGTTTAAACATTTCACTATATAATATTAAGCTTAGTACAACTCAGAGCCGATAACAACATATGTAAAGAGTACAGTGAGTTCAAGAACTAAGTACTACTCACAGCAGCTAAGCGGGACCAGCACCGGAGTGACTAGGCTCCTCTACACCTAGAGTCGACGACGAACCACCTGAAAGGGAAGGAAGTGAGTTTCAAGAAGAGACCCAGTACGGACACTAACCCCGACCGGTAACAGTACTACTAACAGTGCGAGAAGTAAAGTAACAATAAATAAACACACTGCACAACCCACAGAAACCGGTGGCGTAGTACGCAACTCCTCGCAGGAGTGCGCTGAGAGATTGGAACCTCGCAGGTCCGATAGCACACAAACACACACACACACACACACACACACACACACACACACACACACACACACACACACACACACAAGGTAGGACCAGCTAGGGTCTATGGCTTGGCGCCTCGACACCACAGAGTCCTCAGACCCTAGCCACGTGTGCACACTCAGACGCTCTGCCTCGTGTCTGGTCCTCGACCGGTTTTCCCCTACGCTGGACTCAAACGGTGGAGAAGGGGCCCCACGGAAATTGGCTCGTATCCACCACAAGGGGCACGCACTGGACGGAGTCTGTAACGACTCGACTGATGAACAATCTGTCCCCATGTATCTTTAATTAATTATATATTTATTTTGGTGATTAATAAAAGCATGTCAATGATTACTAACACATATTCCATAAGTCTTGAGCACAGGAAATACTACAGGAAAATCAAGCAAATTTGGTAAGTATTACCTTTCTGAAGCAATATTAAGTTCAGCATGAAATTTCTCTAAGTCCACATCGACTTTCCTTATGCTACAACGATTTTAGTAGAACTGTAAAGATTTCATAAGTGCCTTAACGATTTCCTCATAACCTGAAACATCGTTTAGATTTAAACAGACATCGTTCCCGTAATGATTTGCTCATCGCAATGATTCCTTAAGTAATCGTAACGATTTTCTAATCACAACGATTCCTTTAGTCATCGTAACGATTTGCTCATCGAAAGGATTCCTTAAGTCATCGTAACGATTTGCTCATCACAATGATTCCTTTAGTCATCGTAACAATTTGCTCATCGCAACGATTTCTTAAGTCATCGTAACGATTTGCTCATCACAACGATTCCTTAAGTCATCGTAACGATTTACTCATCGTAACTATTCCTTTAGTCATCGTAATGATTTGCTCATCGCAACGATTCCTTTAGTCATCGTAATGATTTGCTAATCACAACGATTCCTTAAGTCGTCATAACGATTTGGTTCGCGCATCGACTTCTTTAGTAATCATAACGATTTGCTTTGCGCAACGATTTCTTAAGTGTTCATAACGATTTCCTTAAGGAACACAACGATTTGCCTTCTACAACGATTTCTTTATCAATCACAATGATTTTCTTGTAACTCTTAACGATTTGATTATATCGTCTTGATCATAACGATTCTTTTGTAGAAACATAATGATTTGATGCTAAGTTACAACGATTTGGTGGTTAGTGCATAACGATTTCATAAGTCATGAATGCATCGATTTTATGTTTATAACGACTTGATATTTAACAGCGTTGAATAGTCAAAGTCTTCGCACATATCTTTCTGACATCTGCGCATTTAATGAAGACTGAACGTATCTCTGCATGCATGCAGGCGATATTGTCCATTATCGTGCTTACTTTGTATGCATCTTTTAGATATAGCAAAATGGCATTACTATCTCTATGAACTCATGTCCTAACGTTAACTGACAACAAGAGACAGCCAAGTTGTCTACTATGTAAGCTTGAAAATGTGTGTAGGTCCCTGAAGACATTCTGTCATACAATGTTGGACCATATAGATGCCAGAAGATCCTATCTCTTTGGGTGCACAAATTGATAAAAGACTATTGACTGGAAGCTTCCAAGTGTCAAGCAGTCTAACGTAAACAAAGCGTAGAGACAACGGACTTCTCAACGTTCAAATTTCAAACAATTGATATATATATAAGCAAGAGTGAAACTCCAGAGACGATAACTTTTAGAGACATCGCTTCCAAGCAACTGTGTTCAAGTTCTCTGCGAGTTCTCTAGAAAAGAGTCTAGCCTCATTCCCATTAGCTTCAGCTCTTTGCTCTCTGCGTTCTGTGTAGATTCTGTGATAGAGAGCCTTTGTACTAAGAAGACACTGTCATGCACATCTTGTTCTTCTTGGTTCTTGCTTCGCGTCAAGCACTTGTTCTATTAGTTTGATCTAGGGGCACCCCTTCATTTCATTCTGTGCCTTGTTCCCTTCTGTAGGAAGGAAGACCTGGTGATATCCAGGGTGGTGGTGTTCCCTTCCTTTAGAAGGAAGACCTGGTGGGTAGCATGGTGTTGTTCCTCTTCGGGTTGTGAAGAGAAGACCAGCTGAGCTGGGTGCTGTAGTGTCCATAGGGGGACTGTACCCTAGATATGAAATCCTGAGTTGTTGCTCAGGGACTGGACGTAGGACTCCTAAGGAGAGGAGGTCCGAACCAGGATAATTCCTTGCGTTGTGTGATTGATTTTTGTGTGTTTGTTGTTTACACTAACCTTCACTAACCTTCATCGAAGAATATTTTGTATGCATGTTTTACGTATAGGTATTAGCCCCTATGGGCTCGTCAACTGGGGCAACAAGTGGTATCAGAGCAAGTCTCTTCGACAAAGAAGAAGATCCAACGATCTGAACATTAAAGATCTATGGCAGCCCAAGGTCATAATGAAGGTCAGTCTGTCAACCGACCACCACTATTCGATGGAGAAGACTACGCTTACTGGAAAAAAAGAATGGAGTATTTTCTACAAGGTCATGACTATCAGATATGGTCAATAGTTGAAGAAGGCGATCTCCGAGTCACCAACGAAAAAGGAAAATGGACAGACGATGACAGGAAGAAGATTTCCTTAAACTGTAAGGGTAAAAGCATTCTATGTTGTGCCCTCAGCAAAAAGGAATTCAATAGAGTATCAGCCTGCAAATCCGCTATGGAGATGTGGGAAAAATTGAGAATCACTTATGAAGGCTCAGACAAGGTCAAGGAAACCAGGATAGACATTCTGGTAACTCAATATGAAAGGTTCCAGATGTAGCTAGGAGAATCTATAACCCAGATGTTCAGTCGATTCACAGACATTACAAATGGGTTGACTGGATTAGGGAAGACTTATGAAATGGGAGATATGGTCAGGAAGATCCTTAGATCTCTATCCTCTACATGGACTCCCAAAGTAACAGCCATTGAGGAGGTAAATGATCTAAAGAGAATGTCTCTAGAAAAACTCATTGGGTCCCTTATGGCCCATAGGATTAATATGGAGAGATTAGGAGAGTCCTCTAGCAGGAAGAAGCACTCAAATGCACTCAAGGCCGACAAAGATTCATCAGAAGAATCATTAGACAACAGTGAGAGCAGCAAGGACAGTGATGATGAAGAAGCAATGTTGTCCAGAAGACTGCAACGGATTCTAGCAAAGAAGAAGAAGTTCCAATCCGGCAGAAGGCATTTCAAGAAACATAAAGAGTTTAAAAAGTCAGAAGAAAAGGAGCAGAAGAAGGCTGAGCCGATATGTTATGAGTGTAAGAAGCCCGGACATATCAAGGCAGAATGTCTGAAGTTCAAGAAAGGTGAATACAAAAAGAAGGACAACTTCAGAAAATTCAAAAAGTACAAAAAGAAGGCAATGGCAGCCACATGGGAGAACAACAGTGACTCTGACAGTGAGTCATCCCAAAGCAGTGAAGAAGTAGAAAAAGCCAACTTGACTTTCATGGCCAATACGGATGATAAGGTAACATCTGACTCCTCTTTTTATTCTTGCAATGATTCTGAGTCTGATAACTTAGTGGAAGCATTCAATGAACTGTATGATAAATACAGAAATGTATATAAGTTACTGAAAGCCAGTAAGAAAAATATTACCTGCTTAGAAAACACCAATTCGGATCTAAAAACAGAAAATGAAGAATTAGAAAAATAAATAATTGAACTTAAAAAAGAAATGAACTATTATGTGAAGATCTAAAAGATAAAAATGAACAAATAATAAGGTTAGAAAAACGGGAGAGTTCAGATGAACTGAGAAAAGAAATTAAAACCTTAAATGAAGAAAATGACAAACTATCAAGCACATTAGAAAAATTTACAAATGGTAAGAACTCCTTAATATTAAAAGGTGCTAGACGTTCAGGAAAGAAGAAACATGGTTTAGAATATACACCACCAGAAAATGAAGAAACAATGATTCATCCTAAAATATATCCAACTCCTAAATTCATACCTGAACAAGACATAAAATACAAAGCTAATTTTAAATACATTGAAAAAGTAACAAAAATATCTTGCTGTAGCCATTGTAACAGGTTAGGACATATAAAATAACTTGTCCAAACAGACATAAAAAATGGGTAATAAAAAGAAACATTGATGATACTAACCCTTCAGGACCCAAAAGAACTTGGGTACCTAAAACTTAATGTCTTTATTTCAGGGTAACCTTCGAGCATCCAAATGGTATTTGGACAGTGGGTGCTCAAGGCATATGTCAGGGAACAGATGATTATTTTCTCATCTAGAAGCCAAAGAAGGAACAGTCACATATGGAGACAATGGCAAAGGGACTGTTATTGGTACTGGATCTGTTGGCAGTAAAGGAAAACCAATAATTGAAGATGTTCTTTGTGTAAAAGGTCTGAAGCACAATCTCATAAGTATTAGCCAGCTTTGTGACAAAGGCCATCAAATTAAGTTTCAAGAATCCAAGTGCAGTATCTTGAAGAATGGAGCAGTAATCTTCGAAGCCAACAGAGAAAAGAATCTGTATGTGCTCTATCTTGAAAAACTCAAGGACCAAGACATCTGTTTAGCAGCCAGTAAAGAGCAGTCAACTGAGTTGTGGCACAGAAGATTGGGCCACTACAGTTTGGATGGCATGAATAAGCTCAGAAAGAGAAGCCTAGTGGAAGGTCTACCAAAGGTCAGCTCAAAGATGGAAGGTATGTGTAGACTATGTGCAAAGGGAAAGCACACTAAGAGCTCTTTCAAGTTAAAAACTGTGGTAACTACCTCAAAACCCTTAGAACTCCTTCATTTGGATTTATTTGGGCCAATGAGGACCACAAGTCTTAGAGGAAAGAATTTTGGTTTCGTAATAGTGGATGATTACTCCAGATTCACATGAGTGTCATTCTTGGAACACAAAGATGACACATTCAAAAGTTTTGTAAGTTTCAGCAGAAAGGTGCAAAACGATAAGAAGTACTGCATTGTTAGAATCCGGTCAAGTCATGGAGGAGAATTTCAAAATGAAAATTTTGAAAAATTCTGTGATGACCAAGGGATTGAGCACAACTTCTCAGCACCAAGGACACCACAGCAGAATGGAGTTGCTGAGAGGAAGAATAGAACCTTATTGGACATGGCAAGAACAATGCTATCAGAATATGACCTGCCAAGATATTTTTGGGCTGAAGCAGTAAATACAGCAAGTTACATCATTAACAGGGTAATGATCAAGCCAATCCTAAAGAAGACTATCTATGAGCTGTACATGGGAAGGAAGCCAAATGTCAGTCACTTCAGAATTTTTGGATGTCCATGCTTCATCTACAACAATGGGAAAAGAGATATTGGTAAATTAGATGCCAAATCAGATGAAGGCATCTTCATGGGGTATACTTCTAAACTCAAAGGCTATAGAGTATTTAATAAACGCACTTTATTAATTGAAGAATCTGTGCATATTATTTTTGATGAGACTAACCCTTCCTTGAGAAAGGAAGAAGATAGTGATATGGATGATATAGATAAATTGTCCAAAGAATTAAAGAACACATCACTTGAGGACAAGGATGATCCATCTCTGGAAGACCTGCAACAAAAGGACATTACTCATGAAAATCTTCCAAATGAATGGAGATACAAGAAAGACCACCCACTTTAGAACATCATTGGTGATCCATCTGTAGGGGTAAGAACAAGAGGTAATGTAATACCTTGTGATTATCCAGCATTTGTTTCTCAGATTGAGCCTAAGACAGTCAATGAAGCTCTCACTGATGAATCTTGGATTAGGGCCATGCAAGATGAACTAAACCAATTCAAGAGAAACCAGGTATGGTCACTTGTTCCCAGACCATCCAGTTATTGGCACCAAGTGGGTGTTCAGAAACAAATTGGATGAGACTGGTGTGATCTTAAGAAACAAGGCTAGATTGGTAGCTCAAGGCTATTCCCAAGAGGAAGGCATAGATTTCGACGAAACCTATGCACGTGTAGCTAGACTTGAGGCTATCAGAATCTTACTTGCTTATGCATCAGCTTTGGATTTAAAACTATTTCAAATGGATGTCAAATCTGCATTTTTAAATGGTTTTATCAAAGAGGAAGTTTATGTGGAACAACCCCCGAGTTTTGATGACACAGAATTTCCTAATCATGTTTTTAAACATCATAAGGCATTGTATGGTTTAAAGCAAGCACCTAGAGCCTGGTATGAAAGGCTTAACTCTTTTCTTTTAAACCATGGATTTAGTAGAGGTCAAGTAGATAGCACTCTTTTTATAAAGTCAAAGGTCAACCATATACTACTTGTTCAAATTTATGTAGATGACATAATTTTTGGATCTACTGATGAATCCCTTTGCAAATATTTTGAAAAGTTCATGCCGGGAGAATTCGAGATGAGCATGATGGGGGAGCTCAACTATTTCCTTGGACTACAAATCAAGCAAGGAAAAGATGGGACCCACATCTGTCAAACAAAATACACCAAGGAGCTTCTGAAGAAATTTGGATTCGACAATGCCAAGCCACTGTCAACACCTATGAGCACATCAACAAGAATGGACGGTGACAAGAATGGTAAGAAAGTAGATCAAAAGAACTACAGAGGTATGATAGGTTCTTTACTTTACCTAACAGCTAGCAGACCTGATATTTTGTTTAGTGTATGTATGTGTACTAGATATCAGGCAGATCCTAGAGAATCACATCTGATTTCAGTTAAAAGAATCTTTAGATACCTATCTAGAACTCATGACTTAGGTCTGTGGTATCCAAAATCATGTGAAATTAACTTAGTGGGATATTCGGATGCTGATTATGCTGGATGCAAAATAGATAGAAAAAGCACCAGTGGATGTTGTCAATTTTTTGTAGGATGTTTGATATCATGGTCCTCCAAGAAACAGAATTCAGTGGCACTATCTATAGCTGAAGCTGAGTATGTTGCTGCTGGAAAGTGCTGTACACAACTCCTGTGGATCTAGCAACAACTTGAGGACTATGGACTTCACATCAAATCAATTCCATTACTATGCGACAACACTAGTGCAATAAACCTCACCAAAAATCCAGTACAGCATTCAAGGACCAAGCATATTAAGGTTAGATATCATTTCATTCGAGATCATGTAGCTAATGGCAATTTAAGAATTTCTTTTATTGATACAAATGGTCAGTTAGCAGATATCTTCACAAAAGCCTTACCCGAAGAGAGATTCACATCTCTTAGAAGGGAATTGGGCATGTGTAATTTGTGAAAAGATTTCTACTTAGAACTGAAACATAAATTTTCAGAATTTAAGTAAATTTCTCTCCCTAGATTTTAAGCAAAAGAAAAATTACTATTATCTTTCCTTGGTGGTTCTCTTTTATAAAGGCTTTCAAACTGGTCAAACACTTTTGTCATTTTTTGCCTTCCCGGTTGGCGCCTCACTTTTCGATAAAGCATTTATTTACTCAGGAATCGATGTAGAAACGATTCACCTCCTACCTTTACACTTTTTCCCTCTTTCGTTCGCTTGCCTGAGCCGATACCCTAACGACTCTGGCATCAACTCTCTGAAAATGTGAAGCCTCTCTCTTCTTCCCGCGAAGAATTTCTTGACGGCTTTCACTCCTGCCACCATCTCATCCCTCCAGAAAAACCTTCTACACCCAAATCCATGGCCGCATCCGTTGATTCCAATAGTCTTGGGGGCTACGGCACTGAGTTTCTCACACCCGAGCAGCAGGCGAGGTTCACGTTTGTGAAGACGAAGCTGTGTGGAAATAAGGCAGTGGATGTTGCAGACTTGGAGAAAATTGGAATGCATAGTATAGTGGAAGCTATGAGCAGGATGAAGTGGACTGAAATCACAACTTTTTCAGAGGTAAGCTATTCGAACCTTGTGAAGGCATTCTTTGTTTGTTTGAGAACAGAGGCAGACGGGTCCTTGACATCTTCTGTCAAGGGAACCTAGATTAGAATCGATCATGAGCTGTTGAAGTCCTTGTTTGGAGTGAGCACCTCTGGGCACAGTGGGATCCACACTGTTGATACCCAAGCATAGGGACTAGGGATTGTTGGTCCTGAATATAGATTAAAGGATGGGAAGCTGGATATAAATCAATTAAATGCTTTTAATCGTCTGTTGCACTTCATTGTTTGCCAAATCTTAGTTCCCAGAAGTGCCACCTATTCAACTTGTACCAAGGCAGATTCAGATATGATGTTTTGGGCCATTCAGAACAAGGAGATAAATATGGCCGAAGTTATGATAGAAAGAATGAAATTTGCTCATGATCAAATCTGGGATACTAAAAGCAAATTAAATGTATCCTTGTCATATGCCCATTTTCTCACCAAAGTATTTAAACATTTTGGGGTTAACTTGTCTGGAGCTGTTGTAGAGAAGATGGGTCAAGCAATTAGGTCCAGAAATGTGAGAAAATTGGCTTTTCAGTAGTAAATGGAGTATAGACCAAAACCTATGTGGCTGAGGGTCAGGCCATAATTGGCGAAGCCCAAGAAGTCCAGCAAGAGGTACCAGCAGTAGCAGAACCAGCCGCAGGAGCACCAGCTAAAGTTGCAGCGGCAGCAAAAAAGGCACCAGAATCATCAGCATCACTTGCAGTAGAAGTGGAAAGAGTAGGTGCAGAGGAAGCTTCCGTAGCTCCAGCAGGAGCAGTAGTGGAAGAAATTGGTAGAAGAATTGAGGGCATTCCTCCTGAGATTATTGTCCCTGTTGGATCAATATCAAAGGAACCTCTACCCTACTCCATAGTAGCTTCGGTGGTTCGAGATGTCCTAGATTCCATCCAAAGCACCCCAGTTATTCCAGAAGGTGATGGCAGTTCTGTAGAAGAAGCTGTGGCATCAGGCCACTTTGAAGAAAATGTGTTGGAAGATGCTCCCAGCTAGGGGGAGCGAATTGTTAGTGGGCCTCAAGTATCTGAATCCGTGGCAGTGGGCCACACTGTTGAATAAGCTATGGTTGAAGCTCCCATTCAGAAGCTGCAGCAGCACACACTGATATTCTCTTAGAAAGTGTGCCTACTGAAGAAGAAAATTTGAATGATGGTGAGACTCAAGGGGAGCACACTGAAGGTGTTCCTGTGAATGAAAGATCAGATGCAGACCATGCTACCTTTGAGGAGCCCGTTGGCAGGGCAAGCAAAAGGAAGAGAATAACACTCAAAAGGCTAAGGAAGATAGAGAAGAAGGTAAATTTGAAGCCTGTCATTAAAAGGTTGGATGCTCAAGGTGAGATCCTCTGCTCAGTACAGTCAAACGTGAATTCCATTCTTATGAGCCAGACATCAACCTCCAAAGAAATATCTCAGATAAGAAATGCCATGAAGTGGTTTAATAAGGAAATGGGCAACATGAAGACAATGCTTTCTGAGATTTTGAAGGCAGTTGGACCTAATGCTCCTCCTCCTCCTCCACCGTCAGCCACTCAGAGCTGTGTAGAAGTTTTTCCTGGGCCATCAGGGCCGGAAGCAGCAGCTGAGGTTAGTGAGCAAGAGCCTTCTCAGACCAGGAAGCAAGTAGAATAGGTTGAGCCATCTGGGCACATTGTGGTTGAACCAGCAGGTCTGTCTAGGCCTCAGGCAGTTCAGATGGAACCAACAGGGCCAGTGATCTCCAAAGATGTGCAGTCTGGTGTAGAAGAGTCAGCAGTTGCTCCTGAAGCCCCTGAGCCTTCATTCCTCGCAACACCAGCCCCTTCTTCACCACCATCCTCATCCACAACACCTCAAGCACCACCCACTTTTAAACAACCTATGCCTCGTACCATATCCTCACCAACTCCTTTTTCATCTCAATCTCCCTTCTTTCCTACCTCTTCCTCAATCATTCCTCCACCTCCAACTATCATTATCAATCCTCCAGCTTCCTCATCAGCTAGAGCCTCCTCCTCATCTGGTCATTCTTCCACAAGACCTTCTTCCACCTTTACTCCAAGATCATTTATTCATCCTCCTACTCCACCTTCATCCATTACATTCATACCTGAAAACCCACAACTTGCCAGCGCTCTTTTCACCCAAGTTGAGGGTGAGTTTGAACGCTCAACACTCACCTCAGTCCTAGCAGTTGCCACTCATGTTCACAGGCCTAATCCCCCCAGTCCTGTTCAGAATATGAGGAAACTCTCCACTTCTGTAGCTATACTCTCTATACCCAAATTTCCTCCTCTTTGGTTCTCCCTCACTGTTGAAAACCGAAGGAGACAAATCTACTGTGAATATCTTCAAAAATGCATTCTTTCCACCATTTTTGGCATTCCCCATCTCAACCTAACTGATCACTTACACATTATTCTTCCTTATTGCCATGTGTCCAAAGCCGACCAATAAAAAATCTTCCATCTGGCTGAGTGCAAGACTGAAGATCAGAGGGCAAAAGGGCACAAGTCTCTCTACAATAAATACCTCGCTGCCAGAGCAGATAGCATTTCTCGTCGAGATCACCAACTCACTCTCTCTGAGTGGTTTGTTCTTCATCATCAAACTCTCTGGGCCCAGTTCATTCTTAAAGAAATCAGAATAACAAGGTATTTTCAGCTTTATAGCGATTACTGCTATCTTAACAAGATCCCTGAGGTACAGTTTGGTCAATTCCATGGAGCTCTTGCTCTCCTCCGAACAGAACACCCTATAAATGGCTCCTTCAAAGTGGATTTCACAACCCTCAAAATGCCTGATATAGTTTTCCTTCCCAAGTTACACTCTTTAGTGTTTGACTCCTCTGCTGGCTCTCATGCTTTTGAGATATTTGCTCGTGTACTGGGACGACTGTCAGCTAAGCAGGGTCGCCTCCTCTCATTTCAGAGAATATCACTTGGGCCACCTCTCCTCTGAAGTTCTAGCTCCGTTAATTTCTGAATGTGAAAGGCTTTCTCCCACAGACTGGGAAAAGCACTACCATCAATCCGCTCTCCAGTTGGAATCAGTAAATAGTTCCTTGGTCAGGGCAGGCAAGCCTCGTCTATCTGCTGAAGCCTTCTTGGACCTGAATTCCATTAATCCAGTTCAAGAACTGTATGTTTAATGGGCTTCAAGGTATTCAGCTTTCATCTCTTTGAAGAAGGACCTTCATGGTCACCAGATCTTCTATCCTATCACACTTGATTGTTTCCTTCAGCGTGCCAGTTTTGGGAAGAGCAGCCACTTCAGATTTACTCTTGACAAGGATCAGTATGCGCTCTTCTTGGATGATCAGCAACAGCTTTACATTAAGCGCATGATCCCTTCCATGGGTGACTACTTTTCTATAGAGTATGGGGTTTTCCAACAAATTTTTGAAGACCAGGAGGTTAAGGCTTGGGCCATTATTTCTCAGCATGCCTCTCTTCTTTCTCCTCAGTCTATCTTCTTGTACCTCCTCAAATTTAATCCAATATATTTGGTTATGTGCTTCTCTCTTAAATCTTTTTTCCTCTTCTTTGTCTCAGTTTATCTTTTTGCTTAATGACAAAAAGGGGGAGAAATACCTAGCTTTTCTAAAATACATTTCGAAAAGCTTTCGATTATTCATATATTTTTTTAAGTTTTGTCATCAACAAAAAGGGGGAGATTGATGATCAATCTGTCCCCATGTAATTTTAATTAATTATATATTTATTTTGGTGATTAAAAAAACCATGTCAAAGATTACTAACACATATTCAATAAGTTTTGAGCACAAGAAATACTACAGGAAAATCAAGCAAATTTGGTAAGTATTACCTTTCTAAAGCAATATTAAGTTCAGCATGAAATTTCTCTAAGTCCACATCGACTTTCCTTATGCTACAACGATTTCAGTAGAACTGTAAAGATTTCATAAGTGCCTTAACGATTTCCTCATAACCTGAAACATCGTTTAGATTTAAACAGACATCGTTCCCGTAACGATTTGCTCATCGCAATGATTCCTTAAGTCATCATAACGATTTGCTCATCACAATGATTCCTTTAGTCATTGTAACGATTTTCTCATCGCAACGATTCCTTAAGTCATCGTAACGATTTGCTCATCACAACGATTCCTTCAGTCATCGTAACGATTTGCTCATCACAACGATTCCTTAAGTCATCGTAACGATTTGCTCATCACAACGATTCCTTAAGTAATCGTAACGATTTGCTCATCGCAACGATTCCTTTAGTCATCGTAACGATTTGCTCATCGCAACGATTCCTTTAGTCATCGTAACGATTTGCTCATCACAACGATTCCTTAAGACGTCATAACGATTTGCTTCGCGCATCGACTTCTTTAGTAATCATAACGATTTGCTTTACGCAACGATTTCTTAAGTGTTCATAGTGATTTCCTTAATGAACACAACAATTTGCCTTCTACAATGATTTCTTTATCGATCACAACGATTTTCTTGTAACTCATAACGATTTGATTATATCATCTTGATCATAATGATTCTTTTGTAGAAACATAACGATTTGATGCTAAGTTACAACGATTTGGCGGTTAGTGCATAACGATTTCATAAGTCATGAATGCATCGATTTTATGTTTATAATGACTTGATATTTAATAGCATTGAATAGTCAAAGTCTTCGTACATATCTTTCTGACATCTATGCATTTAATGAAGACTGAACGTATCTCTGCATGCATGCAGACGATATCGTCCATTATCGTGCTTACTCTGTATGCATCTTTTAGATACAGCAAAATGGCATTACTATTTCTATAAACTCTTGCCCCAACGTTAACTGACAACAAGAGACAGCCAAGTTGTCTACTATGTAAGCTTGAAAATGTGTGTAGGTCCCTGAAGACATTCTATCATACAACGTTGGACCATATAGATGCCTGAAGATCCTAACTCTTTGCGTGAACAAATGGATAAAAGACTATTGACTGGAAGCTTCCAAGTGTCAAGCAGTCTAACATAAACAAAGCGTAGAGACAACGGACTTCTCAACGTTCAAATTTCAAACAAGATATATATATATATATATATATATATATATATATATATATATATAAGCAAGAGTGAAACTCCAGAGACGATAACTTTTAGAGACATCGCTTCCAAGCAATTGTGTTCAAGTTCTCTGCGAGTTCTCTAGAAAAGAGCCTAGCCTCATTCCCATTAGCTTCAGCTCTTTGCTCTCTGCATTCTGTGTAGATTCTGTGATAGAGAGCCTTTGTACTAAGAAGACACTATCCTGCACATGTTGTTCTTCTTGGTTCTTGCTTCGGGTCAAGCACTTGTTCTATTAGCTTGATCTAGGGGCACCCCTTCATTTCATTCTGTGCCTTGTTCCCTTCTGTAGGAAGGAAGACCTGGTGATATCCAGGGTGGTGGTGTTCCCTTCGTTTAGAAGGAAGAACTGGTGGGTAGAAGGGTGTTGTTCCTCTTCGGGTTGTGAAGAGAAGGCAAGCTGAGCTGGGTGCTGTAGTGTCCATAGGGGGACTGTACACTAGATAGTGAAATCCTGAGTTGTTGCTCAGGGAATGGACGTAGGACTCCTAAGGAGAGGAGGTCCGAACTAGGATAATTCCTTGCGTTGTGTGATTGATTTTTGTGTGTTTGTTGTTTCCACTAACCTTCACTAACCTTCAACGAAGAATATTTTGTATGCATGTTTTAAGTACAGGTATTAGCTAAATAAATTTTTAAAGACCCATTCACCCCCCCTCTGGGCTCGTCAACTGGGGCAACACCGACCTCCCAGACCCCCACCAGAGACCCTAAAGTTCACGTCGCCACCCACGGATCCTAAGATCTGGAAGGGTTAGAAGAAATAGTCTAGTGAGATATGTACTGAATTCGAATAACTATAACAATCTGTACAATATACAAAAGTTTGTACAACATGTCCCAAGCAAAAGCACAGGTACAAGAAGAAAGGTGTAGTCCTTAAGGGGCATAACCAGAGAACTTGTAAAGCATAACTCTCTACTCACTCAGGTACAAGATGCTAATGGTGCTCTGGGCCTGATGGGTTCACGGGTCACTTCTTCACTTCATGATGGGATATTATTCAGAAGGAGGTTGTGGATGCAGTGATTGGTTTCTTTCGTGGTTTCCCTATGCCCTGAGGGGTTACCTCAACCCTGATTGCTTTGGTTCCTAAGATGGACAATCCAACTACCTTTGGTGATTATAGGCCAATTAGCCTGTATAAGTTCTGCTATAAAATTGTCTCTAGAATCCTTTGTGATAGATTGTCTTCCATCCTTCCTTTGATTATCTCTGAGGAGTAGGGGGCCTTTGTTAAAGGTAGGGTCATTCTTTATAACATTTCCCTTGCTAGACAGCTGGTGAGAGACATTGGAAGAAAAGGTAGAGGTCATAACACTCTAATGAAACTGGATATCAGAAAAGCTTATGACAGTGTGGAGTGGGATTTCCTTCTTGCGGTTCTAAAGAAATTCGGGTTCTGTTACAGATTCACCTCTTATATAGGTATGTTGATCAACAACTGTTGGTTCTCTATTATCTTCAATGGCTCCACGACTGGTTATTTCGTCAGGGAGATCCCATTGCTCTAGATCTTTTTATCATCATGAAGGAGGCGCTTAGTAGAGGAATAAAAAACTTGGTGGCTACGGGCAGACTACAGCCATTTTGGGTCCTAGAGCTTGCCCACCGATCTCCCATCTTCTGTTTGCAGATGATACTCTTATTTTCCTTAATGGAAGTATTCACAATGTGAAGAGATTACTTACCTTTCTCAATAGGTATTCCTCTTCCTCAGGTCAACTAATCAATGCCTCTAAAAGCTCTTTCATGATTTCGAAAAAATCCCCCTCTCAGACAATCAACAGAATTAAGAGGATCACTGGGTTTAGAAGGCAGAGTGGTGCTTTAAGTTACCTGGGCGTTCCTCTCCGTCCTGGCAGAATTTTAACATCTAATTTTTCACATTTTATTCAGAAGATTAATGGGAAGCTTGCTTGCTGGAAGCCTAGACTTATTTCTCAAGCTAGGAGAGTTCCTCTTATTAATGTTGTGCTTACATCTTTACCTGTCTACTTGGCAGCCTCCTCTTCTATTCCTATTAGTATTCTGAGTTATATTGATAAAACCTGTGCAGGTTTTTTCTAGAACAACTCCGATGGCAAGAGGCGTCTCCAATGGGTTGCTTGGGCTACTGTTCAGCGTCCTCTGAATGAAGGTGGTTTGGTTATTCGCAGCATTAAACATGTCCAATTAGCCCTCGCCATGAAATCCATATGAAACATATACCATGGTGTGTCTTTCTGGGCCCAGTATGCTAGAAAACGGTACATGTGTAGTACTAAGTGTATTTTTAAAGCCATGCCTTCTAAACTCTGGTCTCGTGCTCATCAGCTTATCCTGGAGAATACTAGATGGATTCATGGTAATGGCCGCGATATCAACATTTTTTCTGATATTTGGATTGGGGATAGACCGTTGACTGACCTGTTGAGCTATCCCATTGAGGGAAACGGCTTCCTACTCAGTGAGGTCATTTCCTCCCCTGACCAACCCATTAGATCGATTCTTCCAGCTGGTATCCTTCAGGGAGTGGTCCTTAATGATGAAAAGGATAGAAGAGTTTGGCGTCCTTCCAAGGATGGGAGTTTCTCTGTTAAATCTTCTTATAGCTTGGTTCGCTCTGTTGGCGCTAAGAGACCAGCTTTAACTAAACTTCGGCATCATAGTTTCTATAGAAGGGCTTCTTTGTTCTGCTGGAAGCTCCTCCATAGAGCAGTCCCTGTGGACCAAAGAATTGTAGAAAGCGGAATTAACATGGCATCTCGATGCTCTTGTTGCAGGTCTCCGAACATTGAGGATTATAATCACCTCTTCATTGAAGGCAATTTCGCTCATTCCTTGTGGAACTGGTTCCTGCCGCTTACAAATACTAGAGCTCATCTTCATAACAACATTACTTTGAGAATTTGGAGCTTCCTCTCGGCGACCAACACTTCTTCTTCTATGGGTTTTGTTTCTCTCTACTATTTCATTATGATGTTGTGGGAGATTTGGAAGGGGAGATGTGGGATGAGATTTGAAGCTAAGAAAACCTCTGATGGTGTAGCGATCAGTAACATCCGAACTAAGGTCGCCCATTCCCTTCTTTCTCTTCAGTTCAGATCGGAGCCATCTCCTCAGGATCTGCAGGTCCTCGGTTCTTTTGGTTTCAACCCATCCTTCGCTGCTAAGCAAATCAAACTCATTCGTTGGATTCTGCCAATCTCTGACTTCTGCTTGAATGATGATTGTGCAAGTTAGGGTAACCCCGGTGATTGTGGGGGAGGTGGTTGTATCTGTGATCACAAGGGTGACATGATGGTTGGGTTCTCTCACTTGTATGGCCATGGGAATAGAATTATTGCTGAAGCCCGAGCTCTATGTGATGGTATACGTCTGGCCGACTTCTTAGGATTCCAGATTGCTATGATCCAGTCAAATTCTTTGGTCTTGGTGAACTCTCTCATTGCTGCAAGGTGTCCTTCATGGGAGGCTTTCTACTGGTGGCGTGAAGCCTTTGTCAAGATCCAGAAGAAGAACCTTCTCCTCTGCCATGTTTATCGGGAGGCTAACCTGTTGCCCGGTTGGCTAACCCAGAGGGGGGGTGAATGGGTCTTTAAAAAATTTATCTGATAAAAACCTGAACTCAAACAAACATAAAGAGTTCTTGAAAGGGATTAGTAATGGTTAGTAGAAACAACAATCACACAAAGAAGACAATCACACAACACACAGATTTATCCTGGTTCGGATCTCCTCTCCTTAGGAGTCCTACGTCCAGTCCCTGAGCAATCCTCAGGATTTCACTAACTGGGGTACAGTCCCCCTATGGACAAAAACAACCACCCAGCTTAGCTGGTCTTCCTTCACCCCTGAAGGGAACACAACACCCTGGCAACACCAGGTCTTCCTTCACGCACGAAGGGAAAAACACCACCCTGGAAACCACCAGGTCTTCCTTCACACACGAAGGGAATAACACCACCCTGGAAACCACCAGGTCTTCCTTCACACACGAAGGGAATAACACAGGAAAATTCTTGAGAGAAAAAGACTAGCCCCTAGATCAAGCTTTTACAAAACTCAATCTGAAGCTACAAGCACTGAGAGACGAAGATCTACACAAAGTGCACTCTCTCAGAACTAAACTAGCTCTTCCTTAATTTTTCTTCTCACAGCACAGGGAGCTAAGAGCCAAGATCGAAAAGACTGAATTTCTGGCTCTAGAGAAAAATTTGAAGACTTGAAAGCTGCAGAGTTCTAGCCGCTCTTCAATATGAATTGAATTTTCTCTCTTTTGTCTTCCGAGCTTCATCTTGTATTTGTATCTCCGATTTGAATGAGGACAAGGAGATGACCGTTGTCTCACAGCTTTGGTGTACGTTAGACTGAAGGTTTTGTGGAAGCTTCCTGTCAACAGTCTTTTGTTCTTTGGAGCACGCAAAGAGATAAGATCTTCTGAGTTTGCTTGTAGTTCCTTCTGTGTCCGTTGTTGTAGGATAGTACATCCTTAAGGTTCTGCAAGGTTGAGCTTTAATGGTAGACAGCTATACTATCTCCAGATGTCAATCAACGTCAAAGCAGATAGACACAAATATAGTAGTAATACTTTATCGTTCTAAAAGATGCATGCAGAGAATACACCAGAATGGAAGATATGTTCTGTGTCCATGCAGAGATACGTTCAGTCTTTATTAAATGCATGGCAGTCAATCAGACGAGATGCGACTTTGACTATTCAACGTAGATTAAATCAAGGAAAAACGTTTAATTAATGGAAACATGACTTATGCAGTCGTTGTGAAAATCTGATAGAATCGTTATGATCAAGTTGCTGTAGACTGATAAGAAGTCGTTATGATAACTTATGAAATCGTTATCACAACCAAGTCGTTCTATAACAGATGATAAAAGAAATCGTTATGAAACATGGCAAGTCGTTGTAACTTTCTAAAGAAATCGTTATGACAACTTACAGAGTCGTTATGACGAGCAAGTCGTTATAACTTCTGAAGAAGTCGTTACGATAACTTACAGAGTCGTTATAATGAGCAAGTCGTTATAACTTCTGAAGAAGTCGTTACGATAACTTACAGAGTCGTTATAATGAGCAAGTCGTTATAACTTCTGAAGAAGTCGTTACGATAACTTACAGAGTCGTTATAATGAGCAAGTCGTTATAACTTCTGAAGAAGTCGTTACGATAACTTACAGAGTCGTTATAATGAGCAAGTCGTTATAACTTCTGAAGAAGTCGTTACGATAACTTACAGAGTCGTTATAATGAGCAAGTCGTTATAACTTCTGAAGAAGTCGTTATGGCTCTTCTGAGAAAAGATGTATGTAAGACTTACCACAAATGCTTGACTTTCTTTGGGTAATTCCTGTGCTTATGGCTAGATAAACAAGGTTAGAGAAACTTTTGACAGTGTTTTGTTTATCACCAAAATAGGCAAGTAATTAATTTAAAAGTACATGGGGATGGACTGTTCATCAATCTCCCCCTTTTTGGTGATGACAAAACTATGATCAATATTTAAGTAGTACTGAGTATTAAACATGAATTAAAGTACTTGAGTCATGATTCAGGAATGTGTCAGACACAAGTAGGTAATCATTCTCCCCCTTTTTGTCATTAAGCAAAAAGCAAAAGGAAAGAGACAAAGAATAAGAGACAATGAGGAGAAGGAGCACAATCCATTCAATTAAGATTGAGGAGGTACAGGCAAATAATAAGCAGGAGAGAGAAGGGAGGCATAATGAGAAATAGCTTCCCAGGCTTGCTCTTCCTGACGCTTGAAGAATTGCCTAAAGGCACCGCTCTCAATGGAGAAGGATGGTCCCATGATTGGAGCCATCTTGGATAGATAGAGGCTGCGCTGCTTGGTAAGAAACAGGTCATACTCGTCTGGATCCATGGAGGAGCAGGTGATGATTGTTTTACCAAAACTTGCACAGGCAAGAAACTGATCCATGGTGACAGGTAGAAAATCTGTTTGTCCTTGAGTTCCTGGCGAAGAGCTAAAAACACTTTGTATCTTTCAGCCCAAACGTGGTAGGGATCAAGACCAGCTGGATTGAATTCATATCCAAGAAGGTTGCAGGAGAGATAGGAGCTTTCCCTTCCCTGGCTTGAGCAGCATTCAGATGTGCTAGCTGCTGAGCAGACAGAGAGTAAAACTTGGACCAATCGGAGGCATTCAGCCTTTCACATTCTGAGAGGAGAGGGGCAAGGACAGCAGAGTTGACAAACCCTCTATGGTATTCCCGGAAAAGAAATCTAGGAAAACCAACCTGAAGGCCTTTCTGAATCTTGATTCTGCCCATAACCCTTGCAAAATGCTCAAAAACGATGGAACCAACCGAAGATTCCATAATCAGGAAATGAATCTGAGGCAGGAAAATCTCTTCAGGTAAATTAAGAGTGGCAAAATCTACTCTGATTTCCTCAGACTGCTCAGAGTGGGTTAGGACCTTGATGGCTCTCTTGAACTGGCTGAGCTGAACTTCAGGTAAATTGTTGAGATACCTGTAGTTGTTGAATGTTTGGAAATGCCTGACCAGCTTGATGAGCTTCTGAATGGCAGGAGCCCAGGTGTTCTGGTGGTGAAACTGAAACCACTCAGAAAGGGTCAAGGAGTGATCCCTGGGTGGAAACCTTGCTGCCTTAGCCTGAAGGAAGCGACTGTACAGATCTTTATGAGATTTAGCCCATTGCTCCTCAGTTTTGGAGTGGGCGGAGGAGAAGATTTTGGATTTGTCGGCCTTAGACAGAGGAGTATAGGGAAGAATAACATCTAAATGGTCAGAGAGGTTAAGAAAAGGAAGATTGTGAAGAGTGGCAAAGACAACCTTTTGAAGGTATTCTTTGTACAGAGAGGTATGCTTGTGGGTGACTGTAAGAGAAAACCACAAGGGAGGGTAAAGAGGAGATGTGGAGGAAGAAAGCTTTCGTTTCTTGGAGACAGTACTGGAAGAGTCTGTCTTGGAAAGGTGGTCACCTACCTTTAGCACAGATTTAAGAATGACCTCTTCAAACTCATCCTTGATTTTATCAAGAAAGGGTGAGTCGACTTGGACATCTGTAGGAATAATAGTGATAAAGGAGGGAGGTGCAGGGGGGTTCAGAAATGCATCAGAATTGAGAGATCCTACTTCTGGAAGTGAAGATGTACCAGAAGAGGATGAGGCTCCAGCTGAGGATGCTGGAGGGGCCTCAAATTCTTGAGCAGAGGAAAGATGAGAAGTAGAAGAAACAGGAGAGGATGTGATGGGATGAGGAGGAAAAGGTGTGGGAGAGGAAATGGGCCTGGATCTGGGCTTTTTGAAGGGAGGTGGAGCAGGTGGAGCTGTGGAGTTAGAGGGTGGAGAAGGAGGAATGGGAGTGTTGGCAGAAGTGGGAGCAAGGGGTGGAGGATCTGAAACCACTTCTTCAGGCAAGGGAGGCAAGGGATCCAACACTGCCGGCCCTGGTGGCCCTGATTCCATCACAACTGGCCCTGATGGCCTTGAATCTTCAGCTGGCCCTGTTGGCCCTGACTCTTCAGCTGGCCCTGTTGGCCCTGACTCTTCAGCTGGGGCTTCTGCTGCTGCTGCTGACTGCCCGGAGGGCTCAGGTACACTTGAGTGAGGCTCCTGAGCTGCTGGAGGAGCAGGAGCTTGAGCTCCAACTGCCTGAAGGATGTCAGATAGCAAATTCTTCATGGTCCCCATTTCCTGATGAAACCATGTCATGGCAGAGCGAATCTGAACCAATTCCTTGCGGGCTGAAGCTTGGCTTAGAAAGATGGAATTCACATCAGTCTGAAGTGAGCAAAGCAGCTCACCCTGAGCATCCAACCTCTCAATCACAGGTTTTAAATTGATGATAATCTTTTGCTTGACCTGTCTTTCAAATGGTGCATCAGCTAAAAGGGGTACTTCAGGAGCTATATCTTTCTCTTTGCCCTTTGTAGCTGGAGGAGGTGGATTATTGTCCTCATCAGAGCTTGATGAACTAGCTGTCTCCCCTTCTCTGGCATCCAAATTTTCAGACTCTCTCTGGTCTTCCTCCTGATCGCTGGTGGCTGGAGGTGCAACATCTGGTGTTTCTTGGGATTGCTCCCCCTCAAGTGGAGCATCTTCTGCAACTGCACCAGTCTCCCCCTGACAGGGAGCATCCATTTCCATTGAATTATCCTTAGGATTTTGCTGCTCTTCTTCTACTGGACCGTCTACAAAGATGTGGCCTGATGCCACAGACTGCTCCATAACAGGCAGGATGTCTTCAGGAAGAATGTCCTCAATTCTCCTTTCAACAGGAGGCACAACTGGATCTGCTGTAGCTGGCCTGTCTTCCTCTGCCCTCACTGCTGTTGCTGCCTCTGACTGATTTCTGGCCATAGATGGCCCTTCCTGCTCTGTTTCTACAATGACTGGAACAGAACCTGATTCCAGTGGCAATTCGGGCATCACAGAATCTGCCTCTGACTGGGTTTGAGTAACTGAAGGCTCACCAATGAGACCTTCACCTTCTGCAACTGAAGCCTTGAACCAGACCCCATTGACTACAAAAACCGCTCTTCTTTAAGTTTCTGGACCTGATAGCTTGGCCCATCTTCTCCACAACTGCCCCTGAGACATCTACACCGAAGTGTCTGAAGATTCTGGTGAGTAAATGGGCATAGGGAAGGGACACATTCAACTTGCTTTTAGTGTCCCAAATCTGCTCCCTGGCAAATTTCATTCTCTCCATCATCACTGCGGCCATATTGATTTCCTCATTTTTAATGGCCCAGTACATCAGATCGGAGTCAGCCTTAGTGCAAGCGGAGAAGGTTGCACTTCGGGGAACCAAAATCTGACAAACGATAAAGTGAAGGAGGCGGTTGAAGGCACTTAACTGATTGATATCTAGCTTGCCATCCCTCATCTTGAACCCTGGCCCAACAATCCCCAAACCCTTTTCTTGGGTATCTACAGAATGAATTCCACTGAAGCCCGATATGCTTACTCCAAATAGCATCCTAAGCAATTCCTGGTCGATTCTGATTACGGTGCCCTTGACTGAAGAAACGAGGGCCCCATCTTCTTCTGTTCTTAAGCATACAAAGAACGCCTTTACCAGGTCCGGATAACTTACCTCTGAGCAAGTGGTAAGCCCTTTCCACTTCATCTGGTCGATCTTCTCAATGAGGCTGCTCATTCCATTTTTCTGCAGATCTGAAACATCTACTTCCTTGTGACCACAGAGCTTTGTCTTCACAAAGGTGAAACGCTCCTCCTGCGCTGGGGAGAGGTATTCGGCGCTGTAGCCACCCACACTTCCGGCAATAGCTGGTGCGGCCATGGATTCAGGTGGGAGAAGGTTTGAAGGGGTGACGAGAAGGGTGATGAGAGGAAACCCTCAAACGATTTCGCGGGAAGGAGATGGAAGCTTCAAATTTGCAGAGGGTAGAGGCAAGAGTCGCTAGGGCATCGGCTCATGCGTCGGGACGAAGAGGGGAAAAAGTGAATGAGGAAGAGGAATCGTTAACGCATCGATTTAAAGAAAATAAATGCTCCAAAAGGTGAGGCGTCAGAAAACGACAAGCGAGGTTGACCGCCTTGAAAAACTATGACTTATCGGACGGAACGCTTAAACTGAGACTTTTGAATTGATTTTGACACAGAAAGAGAGAGAGAGAGAACCTTCTTAAATTCTGAGAATTTTTATACCAGCTTTAAATGAAGATCTTTTCACAAAATACACATGCCTAACTCCCTTCTAAGAGATGTAAATCTCTCTTCAGGTAAGGCCTTTGTGAAAATATCTGCTAGCTGATTATTTGTATCAATAAACGATATTTCAATATTGCCATTTGCTACATGATCACGAATAAAATGATATCTGACCTCAATATGTTTGGTCCTGGAGTGCTGAATTGGATTTTTGGTGAGGTTGATAGCGCTGGTGTTGTCACATAGCAGAGGAATTTTCTTGACTTTGAGTCCAAAATCCTCAAGTTGTTGCTTTATCCATAAGAGTTGTGTACAGCAACTTCCAGCAGCTACGTACTCGGCTTCAGCTGTAGATAGTGCTACTGAATTTTGTTTCCTTGAGGACCATGAGATTAAACACCCTGCAAGAAATTGACAGCAACCACTGGTGCTTTTTCTATCTACCTTGCATCCAGCATAATCAGCATCAGAATACCCTACTAATTTTACATCACAGGAGTTTGGATACCATAGTCCTAGATCATGAGTCCTGGCTAAGTATCTGAAAATCCTTTTGACAGAAATTAAATGTGATTCTCTAGGGTCGGCTTGATATCTAGCACACATGCATACACTAAATAATATATCAGGTCTACTTGCGGTTAGATAAAGTAATGAACCTATCATACCTCTGTAGATCTTTTGATCTACTTTCTTACCATCCTTGTCATTGTCCAACCTAGTTGATGTACTCATTGGTGTTGACAGTGGCTTGGTGTTTTCAAATCCAAATTTCTTTAGCAGTTCTCTGGTGTACTTTGCTTGACAGATGTGAATTCCTTCCTTTCCTTGTTTGATTTGAAGTCCAAGGAAGTAGTTGAGCTCTCCCATCATACTCATCTCAAATTCCCCCTGCATTAGCTTTTCAAAATACTTGCACAAGGATTCATCAGTAGATCCAAAGATGATGTCATCCACATAAATTTGAACCAACAGTATATTTTTGGCTTTTGTTTTTATAAAAAGAGTGCTATCTACTTGACCTCTATTGAAACCATGTTTTGTGAGAAAAGAACTAAGTCTTTCATACCAGGCTCTAGGTGCTTGTTTTAAACCATATAGAGCCTTATGCAACTTAAAAACATGATTCGGAAAGTCTGTATCATCAAAACCCGGCGGTTGTTCCACATAAACTTCTTCTTTTATAAAACCATTTAGAAATGCAGATTTAACATCCATTTGAAATAACTTTAAATCTAATGCAGAAGCATAAGCTAGTAGCATTCTAATGGCCTCAAGTCTAGCCACTGGTGCATAGGTTTCATCAAAATCTATGCCTTCCTCTTGACAATAGCCTTGAGCCACCAGTCTGGCCTTGTTTCTTAGAATTACACCAGATTCATCCAATTTGTTTCTGAACACCCATTTAGTGCCGATCACAGGATGGTCTGATGGTCTAGGAACAAGTGACCATACTTGGTTTCTCTTGAATTGATTTAATTCATCTTGCATTGCTATTATCCAGGATTCGTCAGTTAGGGCTTCATTGACTGTCTTAGGCTCTAATTGAGAAACAAAGGCGAGGTAATCACAAGGAATCAAGTTACCTCTTGTTCTTACCCCTACCGATGGATCACCAATAATGTTTTCAGGTGGGTGATCTTTCTTGTATCTCCATTCCTTTGGAAGAGATTCATGAGAAATTTCTTCTTGTTGCATTTCTTCCAGAGGCGGATCATCCTTATCTTCAAGTGATGTGTCTTTCAGTTTATTGGACAGTTCATCTGCGTCATCGATATCACTCTCTACTTCCTTTCTCAAGGAGGGATTAGTTTCATCAAAAATAATGTGTACAGACTGTTCAATCAATAAAGTACGTTTATTAAATACTCTATAGCCTTTGGGTTTAGAGGTGTACCCCATGAAGATGCCTTCATCTGATTTGGCATCCAACTTACCAATATCCCTTTTTCCGTTGTTGTGAATAAAGCAAGGACATCCAAAAGTTCTGAAATGGCTGATCTTTGGTTTCTTCCCTTTAAACAGCTCATATGCAGTCTTCTTCAGGATTGGCCTGATCATGACTCTGTTGACAATGTAGCTGGCTGTGTTGACTGCTTCTGCCCAGAAATATCTTGGTAACTCATATTCACAAAGCATAGTTCTTGCCATATCCAAGAGAGTTCGGTTCTTCCGTTCGGCTATACCATTTTGCTGCGGTGTCCTTGGTGCTGAGAAATTGTGCTGAATTCCTTGATCATCACAGAATCTAGCAAACTTTTCATTTTGGAACTCACCACCATGATCAGATCGAATGGATACTATGCTGAACTTCTGATCTTTCTGGATTTTTCTGCTGAAACTAACAAAATTATCAAAAGTGTCATTTTTATGTTCTAAGAAAGATACCCATGTGAATCTTGAGTAGTCATCTACTAAACAAATCCGAAATTCTTTCCTCCAAGACTGGTAGTTCTCATTGGCCCAAATAGATCCATATGTAGGAGCTCTAAGGGTTTTGAGGTGGTCACCACCGTCTTTGACTTGAAGGAACTCTTAGTGTGCTTTCCCTTAGCACAAGGTCTGCAAACACTTTCTAATTTACCATTGATTTTCGGTAGTCCTTCCACAAGGTTTCTCTTTCTGAGCTTGCTCATGCCATCCAAGCTGCAGTGGCCTAACCTTCTGTGCCACAGATCGGTTGATTTGTCTTTGCTGGCTGCCAGACACACATTTTGCTCTTTGAGTTCTTCAAGGTAGAGCACGTACAGATTCTTCTCTCTATTTGCTTCAAAGATGACTGCTCCATCCTTTAGTATGCTGCATTTTGACTCTTGAAATTTGATTTGATGTCCTCTATCACACAGCTGACTAATACTTATGAGGTTGTGCTTTAAACCTTTGACTAACAGTACATCTTCTATGACTGTTTTTCCTTTGCTGTTAACTGATCCACTGCCTACTACAGTTCCTTTTCCATTATCTCCATAAGTGACTGTTCCTTCTTCATCTTGAAGATGGGAGAAAAGCTTCAGGTTTCCTGTCATGTGCCTTGAGCACCCACTATCCAAATACCATTTGGATGCTCGAAGGTTAGCCTGAAATAAAGACATCAAGATTTAGGTACCCAAGTTCCTTTGGGTCCTGATGGGTCAGTATCATTATTTTTACTTTTTATTATCCACTTCTTATGTCTTGTTGGACAGGTGGATTTTAAATGTCCTAGCTTATTACAGTGATTACAACATGATGTTATTGTCACTCTTACTATGTATTTAAAATTCGCTTTATATGCCACATCTTGTTCTGGAGTGAACTTAGGAGTTGGATATTTTTCTGGATAGATTATTTCTTCTTCATTTTCTGGCGGTATGTAACCTAAACCTCGTTTATTCTTACCAGATCTTCTAGCACCTTTTAATAATAAGGAATTCTTTCCATTTGTAAACTTTTCTAAGGTGCTTGCTAGTGTATTGTTTTCTTCATTTAATTCATTTACCGTTTTTCTTAAATCATCTGAGCTTTCCTGTTTTTCTAGGTCAATGATTTTTCTGTTCTTGTCTTTTAAGTTTTCACATAATAGTTCATTTCTTCTCTTAAGCTCAATTATTTGTTTTTCTAGTTCTTCATTTTCAGATTTTAAATCTGAGTTGGTATTTTCGAGACATGTGATATTTTTCTTGCTTAGCTTAAGTAGTTTACACACTTCTTTATACTTATCGTAGAGTTCATTAAATGCACTTTCCAAATTATCCGAATCTGAGTCATTACAGGAATCGAAAGAGGAATCAGATGTTACCTTATCCTCGGTATTTGCCATAAGAGCCAGGTTGGCTTCTTCTTCTTCACTGCTGGAGCTTGACTCACTGTCTGAGTCGCTGCTGTTGTCCCATGCAGCTGCCATGGCTTTCTTTTTGAATCTTCTGAACTTCTTGGAGCTGTCCTTCTTCTTGTGATCATTTTTCTTTAGCATTGGACAGTCTGCCTTGATATGTCCAGGTTTCTTGCATTCATAGCAAAGTGGCTCATTCCTCTTCTGATCTTTTCCATCTGGTCTCTTGAGATCTTTGTTTTTCTTGAAGTACCTCCTACCAGACTGGAACTTCTTCTTCTTTGCCAAGATTCTCTGCAATCTTCTTGAGAGCATGGCTTCTTCATCATCACTATCTTTGCTATCTTCACTGTTATCTAAGGATTCTTCTGATGAGTCCCCATTAGCTTTAAGCGCATTTGACTGCTTCTTTCTACTGGAGGATTCTCCTAGTCTTTCCATGTTTATTTCATGGGCCATGAGAGACCCGATGAGTTTTTCTACTGACATTCTCTTAAGATCATTAGCTTCTTCGATAGCTGTGACCTTTGCCGTCCATGAAGATGGCAAGGATCTGAGAATCTTCCTTACCATATCTGCATTCTCATATGACTTTCCTAGACTTGCTAGGCCATTAGTGATGTCAGTAAATCTACTAAACATTTGGGTAATAGACTCACCTGTTTGCATTTGAAATCTTTCATACTGAGTGACAAGAATGTCGATTCTTGTCTCCTTTACTTTGTCTGTACCTTCATATGTAATCCTTAACTTTTCCCACATTTCCATGGAGGATTTGCATGCTGAAACTCTGTTGAACTCCTTCTTGCTTAGAGCACAACATAGAATGCTCTTAGCTTTACAGTTCAAGGAGATTTTCTTTCTATCTTCATCTGTCCATTGTGCTTTCTCATTTGTGACGACCAGATCACCTTCTTCCACTATTGACCAGATTTGATAATCGTGGCCTTGTAGAAAGTATTCCATCCTGGTCTTCCAATACGTATAATCTTCACCGTCGAACAAAGGAGGTCTGTTGACAGACTGACCTTCGAAGTGACCTTGGGCTGCCATGGATCTTTACTCTTCAGATCGTTGGATCTTGTTCTTTGTCGAAGAGACTCGCTCTGATACCACTTGTTGCCCGGTTGGCTAACCCAGAGGGGGGGTGAATGGGTCTTTAAAAATTTATCTGATAAAAACCTGAACTCAAACAAACATAAAGAGTTCTTGAAAGGGATTAGTAATGGTTAGTAAAAACAACAATCACACAAAGAAGACAATCACACAACACACAGATTTATCCTGGTTCGGATCTCCTCTCCTTAGGAGTCCTACGTCCAGTCCCTGAGCAACCTCAGGATTTCACTAACTGGGGTACAGTCCCCCTATGGACAAAAACAACCACCCAGCTTAGCTGGTCTTCCTTCACCCCTGAAGGGAACACAACACCCTGGCAACACCAGGTCTTCCTTCACGCACGAAGGGAAAAACACCACCCTGGAAACCACCAGGTCTTCCTTCACACACGAAGGGAATAACACCACCCTGGAAACCACCAGGTCTTCCTTCACACACGAAGGGAATAACACAGGAAAATTCTTGAGAGAAAAAGACTAGCCCCTAGATCAAGCTTTTACAAAACTCAATCTGAAGCTACAAGCACTGAGAGACGAAGATCTACACAAAGTGCACTCTCTCAGAACTAAACTAGCTCTTCCTTAATTTTTCTTCTCACAGCACAGGGAGCTAAGAGCCAAGATCGAAAAGACTGAATTTCTGGCTCTAGAGAAAAATTTGAAGACTTGAAAGCTGCAGAGTTCTAGCCGCTCTTCAATATGAATTGAATTTTCTCTCTTTTGTCTTCCGAGCTTCATCTTGTATTTGTATCTCCGATTTGAATGAGGACAAGGAGATGACCGTTGTCTCACAGCTTTGGTGTACGTTAGACTGAAGGTTTTGTGGAAGCTTCCTGTCAACAGTCTTTTGTTCTTTGGAGCACGCAAAGAGATAAGATCTTCTGAGTTTGCTTGTAGTTCCTTCTGTGTCCGTTGTTGTAGGATAGTACATCCTTAAGGTTCTGCAAGGTTGAGCTTTAATGGTAGACAGCTATACTATCTCCAGATGTCAATCAACGTCAAAGCAGATAGACACAAATATAGTAGTAATACTTTATCGTTCTAAAAGATGCATGCAGAGAATACACCAGAATGGAAGATATGTTCTGTGTCCATGCAGAGATACGTTCAGTCTTTATTAAATGCATGGCAGTCAATCAGACGAGATGCGACTTTGACTATTCAACGTAGATTAAATCAAGGAAAAACGTTTAATTAATGGAAACATGACTTATGCAGTCGTTGTGAAAATCTGATAGAATCGTTATGATCAAGTTGCTGTAGACTGATAAGAAGTCGTTATGATAACTTATGAAATCGTTATCACAACCAAGTCGTTCTATAACAGATGATAAAAGAAATCGTTATGAAACATGGCAAGTCGTTGTAACTTTCTAAAGAAATCGTTATGACAACTTACAGAGTCGTTATGACGAGCAAGTCGTTATAACTTCTGAAGAAGTCGTTACGATAACTTACAGAGTCGTTATAATGAGCAAGTCGTTATAACTTCTGAAGAAGTCGTTACGATAACTTACAGAGTCGTTATAATGAGCAAGTCGTTATAACTTCTGAAGAAGTCGTTACGATAACTTACAGAGTCGTTATAATGAGCAAGTCGTTATAACTTCTGAAGAAGTCGTTACGATAACTTACAGAGTCGTTATAATGAGCAAGTCGTTATAACTTCTGAAGAAGTCGTTACGATAACTTACAGAGTCGTTATAATGAGCAAGTCGTTATAACTTCTGAAGAAGTCGTTATGGCTCTT
Source organism: Colocasia esculenta (assembly GCA_014218235.1). Classification (NCBI taxonomy): domain Eukaryota; kingdom Viridiplantae; phylum Streptophyta; class Magnoliopsida; order Alismatales; family Araceae; genus Colocasia; species Colocasia esculenta. The sequence goes on from CM024753.1 coordinate 42,258,029, forward strand.
CTGAGAAAAGATGTATGTAAGACTTACCACAAATGCTTGACTTTCTTTGGGTAATTCCTGTGCTTATGGCTAGATAAACAAGGTTAGAGAAACTTTTGACAGTGTTTTGTTTATCACCAAAATAGGCAAGTAATTAATTTAAAAGTACATGGGGATGGACTGTTCATCAACCAGTGGCGGATAGTTTAGCTAATTTTGGTTGTCTGTCAAGGAAAACAAAGTGTTTTGGGGATCTGGTAGCTTTCCCTCTTGTTGTAAAGGTTCTATAGTCTTTGTACTTTCTCTTTATATTTTATTCTTTGGCCCAGGTTTTACTTGAGGACCGTTTCATTAAAAAAAAAAAGGTACAAGAGCTCAAAACACTACCTCTCACTGCTGCTGACAACACACGGCGCCATAGCCGCCTCCACAACCCGTCCGACACCGACCTCCCGCGATGACGAGCCCCTAGTTGAAGGAAGTAGGGGGGTGAGCCTTGCGAACAAGGCCCAGTAGGGATTACCAGTCCCTCACCGGCCAGACCAGCAGGAACTCGAAAATAGGAAACTACCCTGGAAAGCTGTAAAGCGAGGAACACCTACAGTAGGGTACTACTAAGCAGCTGAATAGAATAGTGCAATGCCTTGACCACCAACCAAGGTCGTGATACACACACGACTCCTGCAGAAACCAACGGAGTCAGGCACAAAGTGGAAGCAACCCTCGGCACACCCACCGAGACCGCGCAACAACCAAGTGAGAACGACGTCTCACCATAAGCACGGCCACCTCAGACCTCCAAAAGGTCGAGGGTCGACAAACAAAACCACCCCAGACCCCGAACACACCACGAGGTCGGAAAGCCACACACGCCGGTGCCACCACAGTCTGGCACCCAAGAACAGGACCACGGAACTGAGAGGACACCGAGCAGAAACCACCAGAAGCACGGGTCCGCAAAAGGCCAGACCAACGACGCTCACAGAGACTAGACACAGCCAGGCTATAACCGCCGTGTATGCTCGGGCAACGAGTCGAACTTGGAAACGTCGTGAGGAAACACCGTCACAACAACAACAACCAAGCCACCGCTGCTAGCAGCCAAGAGAGGGACACGCCGTCCACACCCTTTGCTCACCAGCCTAGCTCCTGCCTTTCCTCCGAAGAAGAGTGAGGCAGAGCCGCCATAGAAACACACAAACGCACGCAACACCGCAGCCTGGCCAAGCTGCGGCCCCACGCCTGACCTCCCTACGTGGCTCCGGAACCAACGTAGAGTGAGGTAGTGAGACAAGGGACTGGCTATCTTGGACCAGGTAGAACTCCGACCATCCTCAGTGTCCCAGGCCTAACCAAGAGAGCTCTACAAACGACTCAGTGCCGCTATCCAAACCTCGTTTTCCCCTCAGCTGCAGAGTCCGCCCTGTCGGCTGCCAACTCGAGCACACTCGTAGCCCCGATACCTCCCACGAAGGATCCCGAGGATGGGGGTCCCCAGGCAACGGAGACAACCTCTGAATGGGACAAGCCCTCAAGTGCCAAACACCGGGTGAACAGGCAGGGCAAGTATAACAAAACCACGCCGAACTACTGGCTTGTAACCCACGACAACCCCAGCAAGCGAGAGGTGCGCAAGGACCCTCAAAAGGACCGTCGACCAACCAAGACACACACGAATGGCTAGAACCTAGGAACACCACCGGACAATATGGAAACCCATCGCTCTGCTAATAATCGATTGACCGCCGGTCAATCGATTATTGGACAGAGGCGACCCTCCTGGCACCATTGCCAGGACATCGCCATGAAGGTGTCACCTTCAGTCACTGAACGCAGCCAGGTAACTTGCCGCGTTCCCCACCTGAAGGTCCTGAGGGCAAGCCATCCTTGGGGCACACATCGACACACAAACTGGGGCCACGGAACACCCAAGGCACACATAGGCACTGTCGCGTCCCCCTAGGACATCACGATACCATCATGACAGGGAAGAGCACAGCGACAACACCCTGTCGTGCCGAGGCAGTGCGTCATGACAGCAACCCTATCGCGATAGGAAAACACGTCGCGACATCGACCCTTATCGCGACAGGCAACTATGTCGCGATAAGGTTACGGCCGACCGGGCCGACCGCTGTTCTAGTGTCGCAATGCGCCCCGCGGTCGCGACACCAGTAGAGAGGCAGACCGACGGGATGCTCCATCGCGGGGCCGTCCACACGCTACAAACACCACCACACGATGGAGGGGAGCATCAATCATGGGAAAGTAGTAAACACTAACTACAAACCCCGAGGGGCTCCCAATCCGCCCGGATAGAGAAGTGTTCATGTAATCCCTACCTTAAATGAAGAACGAACCCCAATAGGGCCCTTCACGTCGGTTGGCCACCTCCTCCTCGCTCCACGCAAGGTGCACGATGCCACGGCACCACTCACGACCCTCCTCCTCACCTGAAACACACAAAGGGAAGAGGGGGAGGCGGAGCACCGCCGGAGGGAGAGAAGAGAGGGGAAAGAGGGAGAGAGGGGGAAGGGGTCTCCGGCAAAGGCCTTAAGCCTTCGGCACCCAAGACACGACGGGGCGATGCATCGCGTTAAGAACCTTAATGCGACGGTTCAACGCACCGGGACAAGAACGCGTCCCCCAAGGACGCCGCGACAACGCGACAGGTCATACTGACACACTTGCCACCGTGACAAGCATCAGACGACTAAAATGACATAAAGCAGCCGCGACCCGTTGACCGGTCGCGACAACAAGATGCGATGGAAAAGCCGGGCGCGACAAGAACGCGACGCACACGCTCGTCGTGACAAGGATGACTGTCGCGTCGAGCACCCACGACGCGACACTAACACGTCGCCCAACCTGGATGCATTAGTGGCCAGTCATCCAAGACACCAGATGGAAATCCAGGAAGCCAGGTCTTACATCGTACCCCCTTTAAAACAATTTCGGCCTCGAAATTGGGGCAAACCCAAAAGATCTCGAGGCACGAAACGAAGCACAGGGAGTAAACGTAAGACCAATGTGATTAAGCCACTAAGTCACAACACGACTTCCTCTGTTAGGTTCACATTCTAAATAATAATACAACATGTTTTTGATGATGAACAATGATGAACAATGTAAACAAATGTGAACAATGTGAATTGAGTTTAATGCATGAGATCTTCATACAAATGACTTGTCACAATAACTTGGTACAATGCTTGATTATATATGTTCATAATATCTCACTAACTATGTTTACTAATGTAGGAGATATACTATGCAAGACATGTGCCAACAACAAGTATGAAAGATCAATAAAAGTCAAATAATAGTGTACCTGTCGACAGCCATCAAGACCCTGTCGACAGATACAAACAGTCAGCAACATACATGTTCTGGAAAACAAGCCCTGTCGACAGCAATAAAACCTCCTGTCGACAGAAGCATACAGTCAGAAAATCCCAGTTCTGGAAAACATGTGCCTGTCGACAGCACCAAGGAACCTGTCGACAGATGCACACAATGAGAGCTTCAACAGAACTTCCAGACTTCTGGAACTTGGCACACTGTTGATCCCTGTCGACAACAGGTGTATGACCTGTCGACAGACGTACAGAAGCTTCATATTCGGGAAGTTTGAAAGTTACCAAACTTGGTGTTTCCTTCTACCACGTCTCTCTATATGTAAACACCAATATATAAACATCATTTTGAAGCAAATCTCGTACACAAGTAGCCTCCAAGCAAGAACCCTAAAGAGTTCTCAAGAGAAGTCTTGTTCTGCTACTCTGCTTCAACCTACCGCCCAGAACCAAGAAGAGAAGTATCTCCAGCGGAAGGTGAAGCCTGAACGTCGTGGATTCAAGTGTCTCCATCAACTTGTGATCATCAAGACGAAGCTTGAAGTCCAGCCAGACGTTTACCAGAAGAGTTTACAAATTTGGATTTGTTCTTCAACTCTCAAACTCTTCTCTGTTTCTACTTTTTCGTATCTGTGTGTGTGTGTTATGTTTCAAGCAGTCCTTGTGCTTGATACACGTGTGTGGGTGTTGATCTGATCGTGGTTGCACATCAGATAACATGTATGTGTGAGTTGTAGTTTGTGTACTAGCTCATAAGCAGATTGTTCTGCATGTGTGTGTGGCCTGTGGATGTAGGATACACGAGTTGTGTACTCCGAACCACGTAAATCTGCGTGTCTCGTGGTTTGAACGCTTTTACGCTAGATGTTTGGTAGGCACGGCGTCTATACACACGTATTGTAGTTTGCTATCTATCTGTCATCAAGTCACACACATCCACACATAGCTTAGAGTTTAATATTGTTTTGATAATCTGTGTTTTAAAGAAAAGAAGGCGATAAACATTTTTAATCGACAGTAATCTATTCAACCCCCCTTCTAGATTACCATATAGGGAATTCTGCAACCCTTCAATTGGTATCAGAGCCGAGTTTCTCCGATTTACTGCTTTACTTATTTGATCTTACGATCAGGAGATTCACGGTCTAATGGAGTTTAACAAGGGGTATATGGCCGGGGACACTCAGTGACCAGGCCACCCTTCTTTGATGGCACTGACTATCCGTATTGGAAAAATCGGATGCTGGTGTTTCTACGAGCACAAAATTTCGAACTATGGAAAATAGTCAGAAAAGGAGCATACGAATTGCCTTAGGACGAGGATACCTGGACTAAGGACCAGATTGCCAAGGGGACACTCAACTGGAGTGCCCTCAACATGATGCAGTGCGCAGTCCACCCACAGGAGTACTCAAGAGTCTCCACATGCACCTCAACAAAGGAGATGTGGGACAAGCTTGAGCTGATCTATGAAGGTACATCTGAGGTAAGAGAATCAAAGGTAAGCATGTTGGTTTCAGAATATGAAATGTTCAAAATGAATAATGATGAAACCATCTCTAACATGTTTGCTAGATTCATGATAATTATAAATGGATTGAAAGGTCTTAAAAAGGAATACTCAGAGAGTGACTTGGTGAGGAAGATATTTCGGTCTCTTCCATCCTCATGGAACACCAAAGCCACTGTCATTGAGGATTCCAAAGACCTCTCAAAAATGAAAGTAGATGAATTGATTGGTTCTCTGATGACTTATGAACTGAATGTCAAAAGAAAGGAAACTGAAGAAAATCCTAGGAAGTCACTTGCTTTGAAGGCTTCCAGGAAGAGTTCTCCAGCTTCCAAAAAGGAGATAATTCAGGAAAGTGATGTGACTGAATCGTCTAGTGAGAGTGAAAATGACGAAATGGCTATGCTCACTAGACAATTCAAAAAATTCCTGAAATACAAGAGGAGAGGTACATGTAACTCTAAATCATTCCAAAAGAAAGACTTTGCTAATAAATTTGATACTAACAAAAAGTCTGAGATTGTCTGTTATGAGTGCAAGAAGCAAGGGCACATGAGAGGAGAGTGCCCCGAGCTCAAAAAGAAGCTAAAGAAGGACAAATTCACTTTCAAGAAGGCCAAGGCAATGGTGGCCACTTGGAGTGATGAAGATGAAGACGAGAACGGTCAAGCTACCTCCGGAGATGACGAAGTCCACTGTCTCATGGCAAGAAGTGATGACTCAAATAAGGTAAATTCTTCCTTTGAAAGCTATTCAGTTGATGAATGGGAAGAAGCTTATACTGTCTTATTTGAAAAGTTCTGTGAATTCAAGTCTGAAAACAAAGCACTCAAGAAGAAAATCACTTCCCTTGTTCATGAAACTAGCAATAATGAAGAAATTGAATCCTTGAATAAGGTGATTGAAATGATGAATCTTGATGAACAAACACATAGTGAAGAAATGGATAGCATGAAACTTAAACTTCAAGAAGTTCAAAAGGAAAGAGATGATCTAATGAACTCTCTTGAAAATCTTCAAAGTGAGCATGAAAAGCTAAAGGAGAAATTGGAAAAAGCTGAAAAAGACATAAAAGGTAAGTCTAAAGATTTATCTAGTTTTTTCAAAAGTAAACAGAATCTGGATGCAATTTTAGGTTCAAATGTTTTTGTTGCAAGACATGGGATTGGGTTTCAAAATGCAAGGCCAAAGGAAATTGGCAAAAATCTGTTAATAGATTTCATTGATTCCAGTCCAAGTTCAAGTAAACAAACCCCTTCAAAGAATAAGAAAAATCCTTCAAAGGGTAAGAAACAAGAATCTAAAATGATCAAGTTTGTTCCTAGTCAATCTATGGAATTTGCAACAAGCCCAAGACAGGACAAACAACAACCTCCTAAAGCTAAACTAACAAGGCAACAAAAGGGTAAAATGCCTATGCATGCTCCTAAAAAGGTAAAGCCCACTGTTGTTCAAAAATCATCATCATGCAAAATATATAAAAAGGTTGGGCACAATGAAAAATAATGCTGGAATAGCCCAAACCAAATGAAAATCAAACAAGTTTGGATTCCTAAGCACTTGTTATTTGGCATGAATGATACCATGGGACCCAAAGTAATTTGGGTACCAAAACCTCTTGTCTGATCCACATGTGCAGGAATGCCTAGCAGCCCACAATCAAAACAAATGGTACTTGGACAGTGGCTGCTCGAGGCACATGACGGGCGACAAAGGAAAATTTTGTATGCTCGTGGAAAAAGACGGAGGTCTACATAAAAGAGGAAGTCTATGTCTCTCAACACCTGGCTTTGAGGATCATCATAAACCAAACCATGTATTTAAATTACACAAAGCTCTTTATGGTTTGAAACAGGCACCCCGAGCTTGGTACGACAGGCTAAGCACATTTCTGGTAAACAAAAACGACTCAAGAGGTAAGGTGGACCAAACACTCTTTACAAAGAAAGTCCGCAATCATATCATAGTTGTTCAAGTTTATGTGGATGACATTATATTTGGTTCCACTAACCCTTCACTGTGTGAAGAATTCTCACAACACATGCACAGTGAATTTGAGATGAGCTTAATGGGGGAGCTTCAATTTTTTCTTGGTTTGCAGGTTAAGCAGTTAGAAGACGGATTCTTCATCAACCAAGAGAAATATGTAAAAGAACTGCTCAAAAGATTTCAGTTCGAACAAGTCAAGCCTGCCTCAACACTAATGAGCACAAGCATTAAGCGAGAAAGTGATGAGAAAGGTAAATCGGTAGATGCCAAACAATTCCAAGGTATGATTGGCTCACTCCTTTATCTTACTGCAAGTAGACCGGACATACAATTGAGTGTTTGTCTTTGTGCTAGATACCAATCTAGTCCAAAGGATAGCCATTTAATTGCAGTCAAGAGAATTTTCAGATATCTCTCAGGTACGTATGACTTGGGCCTTTGGTATCCAGCAGGTAGTAGTTTTGAGTTGATTTCTTATTCTGATGCAGACTACGCTGGATGTAAAATGGACAGGAAAAGCACTAGTGGCTATTGCCAAATGCTTGGTGGTTGCATGGTTTCGTGGGCATCCATGAAGCAACACTCAGTTACACTCTCCACTGCAGAGGCAGAATATGTTGCTGCAGGGAGTTGTGCGACACAAGTGTTGTGGATAAAGAGTCAACTGTGTGACTATAACATCGATATTGGATGCACACCTATCCTATGTGACAACACTAGTGCAATCAATCTATCAAAGAATCCCATTCAACACTCTAGGACAAAACACATAGAGATTCGTCATCATTTCTTGAGAGATGAGGTAGCCAATAAAACCTTGGAAATTAGCTTTATACCCACTGAAAAACAATTGGCTGACATCTTTACTAAACCTCTGGCAGAAGATAGATTCACCACATTGAGAAGAGAATTGGGTTTGTGCAAATTGCAATGAAACTTAACACAAATGTTAAACATATGTCCCTTGTGTGCCCTAACTATGAGGTATATCAAATGGTGATGTGTGGAAAAACAAGTTATGCTTGTTTGGAAACTCTCATTATGCGTGAGAAAATATTCTCCGCCAAGTATCCATAGTCATGTGGCATGAAAGGGGCATGTACTCTACATATGGAATTAGTTTCTTTACAATTATGCCCGTTCAAAATTCTCTTTGAAAATCTGAAAACACTTGATGGTCTGTCTTACTACATGCTTGGTGTGCTTATTTGATTGGTCTATATGTGCAAATTTGTCTTCATGAACTTGAGTATCTTTGTACAAAATAGCACACATTATGGGGGAGCAAGTTAAGGTTAGATGAATGCTAATGTGAAGGAAATTACTCAAATTTTATCTATCTCAATTCCCTCACAACCATTGATCAATTCTATCTTTCATTCTATTCTTAAACTGCCTTTGTACAGGCATCTGTCGACAGCCTACAAGCACCCTGTCGACAGATCAGGCCAGACAGAACACTCTTTCTGTACACTGTGTACATCTGTCGACATGTCCACTTTCCTCTGTCGATAAATATGTACAATCTCTGCCTCCCAGAACCCTTAATCTTCTGTATGTGTGATCCTGTCAACAGGCCATTTCTCCCTGTCGACAGACACACTGAAAGTTGGAACTTCAAGCCCATTTCTTCACACATTCAGTGAGCAGCTTCATGTTTAACAAATAAGGTGTCTATAAGGTGTTAATGTATGTTTGACCACACCATGTACAAATGATATTTAAGCTATTCTTTATACCACTATGATTTTCACATACTACTCATGTTTGGGTTTAGGTTCTATCATTTTGGAAACATTTCACAACTCTTAAGGGTATACACCTCACTCCTCTAAATAATTTCTTTGTAGGCAAACACAGTTCTCAATTTACTTGATCAGTCTTTTGGTCATGGAACTGTATGTCTAATATTGATAGCAAATCATATAAAGTACTTGATCTTGAGCTTTTAAAGCAATACTTGGAGAACAGCTACCTATTTATGAAAAATAGCATTCACATAAGAAAAATAAAAATCAACTTCAATTGGGATAAATATAGAGCAATGCTATATTTTGCTGAGTAACCGGGGTGATGGGCATCACAAATGTCTGCCCTCGCGTCAAAAGGCTCACTCATCAACTCTGTACAACGGTATGCTAGACACTTCCACTGAGTAATTGGGGGTATGAGCACTTGTAATGTCTATCCTCACGTCAAAAGGTGTGAAGTCCTCTTAAGTACCACTTTTTCCCATTACCTTTCTGAATTGCAAATAAAGAAAAATGAAATACAACCATATAAGAAAATTAAAAATCAACTTCAAATTGGGATAAATATAGAGCAATGTTGTATTTTACTGAGTAACCGGGGTGATGGGCATCACAAATGTCTGCCCTCGCGTCAAAAGGCTCACTCATCAACTCTGTACAACGGTATGCTAGACACTTCCACTGAGTAACTGGGGGTATGGGCACTTGTATTGTCTATCCTCACGTCAAAAGGTGTGAAGTCCTCTTAAGTACCACTTTTTCCCATTGCCTTTCTGAATTGCAAATAAAGAAAAAATGAAATAGTGTGAAGCCTCCACTGAGTCATAAATCCCAGGGTCATTGGTTTTATGATTGTCTTGACATATAGATATTCATTTCATGCATCATTTGCCTATCAACAAAATGGGGATTCTGTTGTCTTACACTGCATTTATACAACAAAGGGTGAGAGTGCATTGTTCTTCATTTTAGTAGGTGTTTTCTTAATGCTCTAACTTAAAATTCCTTGGGTATTATGTTAAAACCATTAAGGAAAATGAATTGGCTTTTTATATCTTTGTATATGGTTGGTTAAACTATGTGTTCACCTCTTATACACCTTAAATAAACAATTAGGAACCACTACTCCAAAGTTCCAATTCACAAAACCAACCAAAACAGCAAACTGGCCATTTACTGTATGTCCCTGTCGACAGGCATCAGGGGCCCTGCCGACAGCCAGCGGCCAGACTTCGTCTGGAAGCCCAACAGGAAAGGGTTTAAGACTGGATTTTGTGGGACCCAACCTTTCAAATTCTCAACACCTTCTCCTTCCTGTGTCTCCTTCTTCTCTACCCTCTCCATCTACATTGAGATTCCAGGTCTGATGGCTCCACCAGCCAAGAAGATGGCATCCCATCGCCGTTCTCGCTCTCCGGAAGCCGGCCAAGGCTCCAGGGCACCTGCTGAGCGTCGGACAAAGCAACGGGAAGATCGCCTGCCGGAGCTCGTCATCTCGCCTACTCTTCGTCTTCTCGATGTCCATGGTACCTTCACGAAGCTCGTGCAGCCCCGCTACATCGACTTCATCTCGCTGGAGGATATGTTTCCTGAACTCCAGCCTCTCTTTGATGTCCAGGGTTTGGCTCCTTTTTGCTACAATCACAAGCGGTACTCACCAACCGCCGTGACTGAATTCTACAACAACCTCCGATTGTCCAGCAGCGGTGAGTTATACTCAAAGGTGAAACAGACTCCCTTCCTGATAACTCCAAACCTCTTATCCACCGCCTTGCAAATCCCCAACACCGGGATAGACATCAAGTCCCATCATCCAACCCCCGAAGAGTACCACACTCTCATTACTCTGCAGCCTTACGATCCTACTGATCGTAAGCAACTAAATGCCAACTCATTCCCTCCACTTCATCGTCTCATCCATCACATCTTCACCACTCTCATAGTTCCCAAGGATGGTAGCCGAGAACTTGTGACCTCCCTTCACAAGTCTCTACTTCATCAATTCCTACTAGCTGAACCCATCAACCTCCCTCTCCTCATGGTCTCTATTCTTCGCCTATGCATTCGCAGTTCAAAGAGATCTATGCCCTATGCATGCCAACTCACTTCTCTCTTCCTATTCATTGGCATTCAAATCCTAAAGGAGGAGATGACAGATCTCAAATCCCGTAGCTCCTATGACCTCACGACTGCTTAGAGGATGGGCTACAAGTTGGTAGATGGCCTTGTCACATGAGACCTCAAGGGCAAAGGAGCAGCTGCTGCTGAGGATGATGGTGCTGACGAGGAAGATGAAGATAAAGAAGATGCTGAAAATGAAGAAGACTCCCAGTCTGAGCCACTAGATGCTCCGGGAGATGCTACTACTGATGTTGCTGAGCCTTCCATCCGTCAACTACTTGCTTAGTTACAACTTCAGATGACAACAGGGTTTGATAGGCTCAATGCAAGAATGGACACAATCGACTCTAGCATTGTAGCACTGGATTCGCGTCTGGACACCATTATTACTGAGCATCCTACACAGCCAGCTGATGAAGATGCTTAGGTAGTTTATGTGTCTAGGATTGACTCCAGTCCTGTTATCTTAGTTTCATTTAAATCCTATTCTGTTTTGTGTAATGTTGCTTTCAAATGGTCATCATGCGATGTCTTTCCCTTTACATGTAATTTCTCCTATTAGCACCTCATGTACTGTGTATGCCTTATGGAAAATCAATGCAAATATTTGTTCTGTGCATAATACATGTGTCTTTGGTGTGTGCTTTTGGATGTTGTCAAAAGGGGGAGAAAACTCAATTGTGCACTTATTTAATTGATTAATTTTGTCATCATCAAAAAGGGGGAGAATGTTGGGTTAACATTCTAAATAATAAATACAACATGTTTTTGATGATGAACAATGTAAACAAATGTGAACAATGTGAATTGAGTTTAATGCATGAGATCTTCATACAAATGACTTGTCACAATAACTTGGTACAATGCTTGATTATATATGTTCATAATATCTCACTAACTATGTTTACTAATGTAGGAGATATACTATGCAAGACATGTGCCAACAACAAGTATGAAAGATCAAGAAAAGTCAAAAGACAGTGTACCTGTCGACAGCCATCAAGACCCCGTCGACAGATACCAATAGTCAACAACATACATGTTCTGGAAAATAAGCCCTGTCGACAGGAGCAAAGCCTCCTGTCGACAGAAGCATACAGTCAGAAAATCACAGTTCTGGAAAACATGTGCCTGTCGACAGCACCAAGGCACTTGTCGACAGATGCACACAGTGAGAGCTTCAACAGAACTTCCAGACTTCTGGAACATCGCACACTGTTGATCCCTGTCGACAGTAGGTGTATGACCTGTCGACAGAAGTACAGAAGCTTCATATACGGGATGTTTGAAAGTTACCAAACTTGGTGTTTCCTTCTACCACGTCTCTCCATATGTAAAACCAATATATAAACATCCTTTCGAAGCAAATCTCGTACACAAGCAGCCTCCAAGAAAGAACCCTAAAGAGTTCTCAAGAGAAGTCTTGTTCTGCTACTCTACTTCAACCTACCGCCGAGAACCAAGAAGAGAAGTATCTCCAGTGGAAGGTGAAGCCTGAATGTCATGGATTCAAGTGTCTCCATCAACTTGTGATCATCAAGACGAAGCTTGAAGTCCAGCCAGACGTTTACCAAAAGAGTTTACAAATTTGGATTTGTTCTTCAACTCTTAAACTCTTCTCTGTTTCTACTTTTTCATATCTATGTGTGTGTGTTGTGTTTCAAGCAGTCCTTGTGCTTGATACACGTGTGTGGGTGTTGATCTGATCGTGGTTGCACATCAGATAACACGTATGTGTGAGTTGAAGTTTGTGAACTAGCTCATAAGCAAGTTGTTCTACGTGTGTGTGTGGCCCGTGGATGTAGGATACACGAGTTGTGTACTCCGAACCACGTAAATCTGCGTGTCTCATGGTTTGAACGCTTTTACACTAGATGTTTGGTAGGCACGGCGTCTATACACACGTATTGTAGTTTGCTATCTATCTGTCATCAAGTCACACACATCCACACATAGCTTAGAGTTTAATATTGTTTTGATAATCTGTGTTTTAAAGAAAAGAAGGTGATAAACATTTTTAATCGACAGTAATCTATTCAACCCCCCTTCTAGATTACCATATAGGGAATTCTGCAACCCTTCATCCTCGTGGCAACAAACACACCACCAAATTCGCGCGGGCACACGGAGCCGGAAAACTAATGGCTTGCCCAACTTGCTCCAAACATGGGTGGAGCACCAAGCCGAAAACCAACAGCTCACTCTAGGCACACGTGGGGTGCCCAAACGGAACGACAACCCCACAGGTGCCGAGCGACGCCAAATCCGACCCGAACAACAGAAAACACCAGCTGAAAAAAGCACAGCTGCAGCCACCAACAGACCCCACTGTTAGGACCAGCCGACCAACAACTCACTCTGTCGCCAGCAAAACCCGACAGAGGACGCAGTTGCCGACAGCAACACCAGAAACACCTGAGAACCAACCACAAGTCTCATGTGAACGACCTCACGCTACTAGCAGCAGCTAGCACCGATCACCAGCCCAACCGAGAGGCCACGCGAGCGACGAGAACCAGGGCAATACCACACTCACAAAGGATCCGCAACACACAGAACGACGTCCACTATCACCACTAGGTCTCACCCATACCTTTTTCTCGGTCCAACAGGGACAACAAACACATGCGGAGAAACCTCAACACGTGAAAACGGTATCCACTGTCACCACTAGGTCTCACCCAGACTGTCCTCGTGGTCCAACAAGGACACTAAATGCACGCGGAGCCACAAAAACTGGGAGTCACATGCTCCAAAACGTGGCACACTGCGACGGAAGTACGAAAGACGTATGAGGTTAAGACAAAGCTAGACACCTCCCAACGTCGACAAACCACGTGGTTGAGTACTAGCAAGCCAATAAGCCTCAATGTCACCAGACGAACCGACAAGAGACTCCGCCATCGACTTCCAGACTCACCAACGCCATGCACAATCGAAGAACCAACGAGGAATTGGCAGCACACCCGCCACGTGCACACAGAGCTCAGTGCAGGTACCAACGTGCCAACTGCCAACAAGACGCACAACCACACAGGAACCAAAACAACCGCAGAGGTCGAGAACAACACGTCAACCTTGGAGGGACCCAGACCGAAGTAGGGTACCACAACCGAACACACTCGCTCCCAAAGCGAGAGGGAAAACCAAGACACATGCTACAACCAAAGCCTGGCGTACCACCGATAGGGCTACTTTGACAAGGCAAAGTAGCCACCCCACAGTGGTAACGGTACAACCACAAGGCTCAGGCTAGCATACGTGTCCCAGAGGCGGAAAGCCCAACGCCTCCAACACCAAGCGAAGTTGTGAAACGACACACAAATCTCACGAACAGGCATAACACATGGTCCTATCACAAGCACCGAAAGTCACCCAAGGTACAACACAATGCACCAGGGCTCCAAATGACACAAAACCAAGGCACTCGAGCACGAGCACATGGTGCTACTACAAGAACCAAAACTAAGCAAAGTGCAACACAGGTGCACCAACGACCGAAACAACATAGGCTAATAGAAAGGACTCTTCACTAGAGACCCGCCAAAAGCCACACGCAAAGAACCGCAAGCCTGAAAGGGCACAATAGGTCTCGCCGGCCCTAGCCCTTGAGGCACCAAAATATGAAGCATCGAAAAATGCTCCAGGTGCAGCACACACAACCGCACCAACTGTCCGGGACAACACAGGCCCACCGAAGGGGGCTCCACACCAGAGACCCACAACGGAAACATGTAGAAAGCCAACAACTTCAAGAGCACAACAACCACGTCGCCTCCAAAAACACACCAAACACAGAGCACCGACTCAGCCGTACGGGGAGAGAAAACCATAGTGACTACCTGGCGCGCAAGAGCAAGAAGCACCAACTCTATCGCGACCGATAGAGAGGCCAACACCAAAACGACGACACGAAAAGCCTCCAAGGCACAAGCCGAGGCACAATCGAGCATACACCAGAACAACACTTGCATGAGCAAGCTATGCAAGAAATGCACAGCGGAACAATGCTCACGCAGCAACCCAACGGAAAATGGTACTACCTCATGCTAAACCAACAGGGACCCAATGCCCCAAATTGTTCAGGCAGGTAGCAAGAAATGATCAAGACGAAAAATGGCACGAATAGGTCCACCGACCCACGGTGCCACAAGGAAACGACAGCAAGAGGGGAGCAACCAGCTCAACCAAAAACACAACTCAAGGGAAGATGACTCCACTAGATGGATGCAACGATGCACACCCTGGCAACACAACACCACAGTGGAGCATCGCCACCCTGACCAACCAACAGAAAGTAGAGGAAGGAGACACACACAACGAGTCTCTTCCATATAGAAGAGGAAAATCCACATTGCAAGACTGACCCTTCCACAAGAAGCACAGCCAGCCAAACACCCATTGCCTCAACCAGACCACCATCTGCGTGAGCACGCCGGGCACAGGGAATGAAGCAAATCACCCAAACCACAGGGACACACGAAGTCCCACCAACGCAGTCGAGAAACTCGGAAACGAACAGCAAAGCAACCTGACTAACGCGGTAGCCAGACGCACGGCCAAGAGCACAACACATCGACCGACAACACCCAAGCAGACTGTAACACAAACAGTCCAACCGACAACATCGACAGCTCATCTCTACAAAGAGAGAGAGAGAGCAGTGAGAAAAAAAACAAACACAGGGTAGCTTTGGGGAGAACCTCCACCAAAAGCGCCAAGAGCCGTCCTGGGAGAACCTCACCAGAACGCAGCCCAACCAAATGGCACACATCGAATCACATGGGCAACACAATGGTGGCCCGAAACGAACACAGAGCACTCCTGGTAAGAACCTCTACCAGAAACGATAAGGGACGATCCTGGGAAGAACCTTCACCAGAATGCACATCCCAAATGACCAAACAATACGGACCATCAGAGAGAACACTGCAGCAAGCAGAAGCAACGCAAGCCGGTCTTGGGAGAACCTCCACTAGAACCACCAAGGCACCATTTTGGGAAAACCCACCAGAACGCACCAGGAAAACCTGCAGCACACCTTAGACCCTAAGGTAGCATAGCAACAGTACAAACAAGCACAGAACAGTCCTGGGAGAAACCCTCACCAAGACAACAACAAACAGTTCTAGGAAACCTCACGAGAACACAGGGCAACCAAGCGATGCACCTCAACCCAGAGGGCAACTCAACAGCAACCAGAAACGAGCACAACGCAGTTCTGGGGAAACCTTACTTCCGCCAGAACCAACAGAGAAAGACTCCGGGAGCACCTCACCAGAGCTCACAACCAGCCAGCACGAGGCCGACAACAATCACAGGCAAGTGTCGCAGCGCTCAACCAGTGATGCAACACGGCATACAGAACATCTACTTAGCCCAAGCAACAACGCCGACTAAGCAGAGCACAACGCACAATAGCGCACAAACAGAAGACCACATACAAGACCAACACAGCACACACCCCAACAACAGGGGATAGCCAACAAGGCAAAGACACTTTGACCGGTTTCACAAGCAATAACCCTACACCGGTGAAGGCCACACCACATGCAGGCTCTCTCAGCCGTAGCGACACACACACACCCAAATCCGCCAAAGACGACCAAGAGCTCCGCACCTGGACTTGCCCGCACCCGTCCTCCACACGGGGAAGACCACTGCCAGCGAGTCCAGCGCCAACCGTGCCACCACGGCATGAACACACTGATCGACCACACTCGCCACGCACGCGACACAGAAACATCTGCAACCCACCTGCAACGCGCACACGAATCTTGCAGGGAAGCCGCACACCTGCAAAACAATTGAAAGCACAAGCCTAACACTAGTCGGACGGTGTCAGCAGCGTACTAGTACCTTTCTTTGGGACAGCTATAGTTATTACGTCCTTACAAATCTCAGTAGACACCCGCTCTGATACCACTGTAACGACACGACCTCTTAGACCCTCACCAAGGACCCTGAAGTTCCCGTCGCCACCCACGGATTCGATGATCCGGAAGGGTTAGAAGAAATAGTCTAGTGAGATATGTACTGAATTCGAATAACAATAACAATCTGTACAATATACAAAAGTTTGTACAACATGTCCCAAGCAAAAGCACAGGTACAAGAAGAAAGGTGCAGTCCTTAAGGGACATACCCCGAGGACATGCAAAGCACAACTCTCTACTCACTCAGGTACAAGAGCTCATAACACTCGCTCTCACTACTGCTGCCAACACACGGCACCACAACCTCCTCCGCAACCCGTCCGACATCGAGCTTCCGCAACGACGAGCTCCTAGTTGAAGGAAGTAGGTGGGGTGAGCCTCGCGAACAAGGCCCAATAGGGATTACCAATCCCTCACCGGCCAGAGCAGCAAGAACTCCGAAAATAGGAAACTACCCTAGAAAGGTGTAAAGCGAGGAACACCTACAGTAGGGTACTACTAAGCAGCGGAATAGAACAGTGCAACGCCAAGACCACCAACCAAGGTCGTGACAATCACACGACTCCCGCAGAAACCAACGGAGTCGGGCACAAAGCGGAAGCAACCATCGGCACACCCACCGAGACCACGCAACAACGAAGTGAGAACGACGTCTCTGTAGGATCGAATAGGTGGATGGATCAGATCTAGAAGGGGGGTTGAGTAGATTTGACACCAATTACTTCGGAAGCTTAAGCAATTCAAAATTACTTCGAATCAGAGATCATTTCAAACAAACAATTTACTGATATGAAGTGTGGGTGTGTGTAGATTATGTGTGAAGCAATTAAACACTTAGTGTGTGAGCGAAATCCTATGCAAGCATCTAGCGCAGACAAAAAGATCAAACCATTACACAAAGGATTTTTAGGTGGTTCGGAAATCACACTAGTGATTCCTACATCCACCCCTCACATAGTAAGGCTCGACTACTCAAAAGAGTACAACTCACACCGGAGCACGATGACTCCAAACACCCTTGAGCATGACGGCTCAACACACAACCTTGAGTTCAACGACTCACAAACTGAGCACGACGGCTCAAACAACAACTGGAGCACGACAACTCCAAATTGAGCACGACGGCTCAAACCACACAGTGAGTGCGACGACTCACTAACCAGAGCTCGATGGTTCACAATACAAAATCTAGATCAAACACGAAAGAAATCAGATCCTCTAGCAATGATCTGATTCACAGACTCAATAAACTCATAAATCTGTACAGAACTTCATGTACAAATCTCACAAGAAGAAATAAGATGAACACTCCAAGAACTAGGTGAA
This sequence comes from Colocasia esculenta, assembly GCA_014218235.1. Classification (NCBI taxonomy): domain Eukaryota; kingdom Viridiplantae; phylum Streptophyta; class Magnoliopsida; order Alismatales; family Araceae; genus Colocasia; species Colocasia esculenta. The sequence goes on from CM024753.1 coordinate 42,276,000, forward strand.
AGAGGTATGAATTAGATGTTCTTCGGTGAAGAAGTCTTGCAGATGCTTGAATTGAGGAGCCTTGATGGAATTCGATGGAGATTCCCCTCAATCGGCGATACTCTGGTTTTATGGCATCTGAAATGCCAGAAATCCTTCTTCTACTGTTCCTCTTCAGTTGGATATGCTCCCTTTCCTAGCACATCAACCTTCTCTCCAGAGATTCCCTTTGATTCCCACATCCTTCCTCTTGAAAGGATGGCCTGCAGCTTCTGGAGATGGAGCCAGATCTGGAAAACCCATTTTTTCCGCCAGAAAGCTTCTTCTGGAAGTGTATAGGCTCTCTTGCCTTTGGGGTAGGAGAATCATGGGTATTTATAGCCCCATATGTCCATAAAGTGCCTTGGGGTGTATGGGCACAGAAATCTAGGTTAAATCCCTTGATTCCCAAGCAGCCACGTATCCAGAAAAATTCACGTTTTTGAGTTTCAATCGAAGTGTGTCGGCACCAAAGGGCACTGTGTCGACACCACAGGCATTGTCTTCAAACTGGGCTTCTGAGACAGTGATCTAGTGTCGACACCACAGGTAAACTGTGTCGACACACAGGCAGACTGTGTCGACACCACTGGCTACTGCTTTAGAACATGCTTCTGGGACAGTCATCTAGTGTCAACACCACATGGCACTGTGTCGGCACCACAGGTGAACTGTGTCAACACCACAGGACATTGTGTCGACACCACAGGTGGACTGTGTCGACACAATTGTGATAAATTTGTGTAAACCTGAAAATATAAAGTGTAAACCATTAATACAAGATATTATCATTAAAATGTGAGATATTAAACATCAAAAACATGTTGTTTAAGCATTGTTGTGATATGTATAAAATGTATAACATGTTCAATTAGTCATCATTTTAATATGTACAAAATGTACAAAATTTCATCATCAAAATCAAATTATGAGTGATGTTCATTCGTCATCACTAAAATACAACTTTAGAAAATTCCAAAACACACTCAACCGAACATTCTCCCCCTTTTTATGATGACAAAATATATGCACAATCTTCCAATAGCCTGACTCCCTTGACTGCAATAACTCCCCTTGATCATATTCACCCTTTGAGCTTTCTCCCATAAGAAACTTTCTCCCATTTAAAGAACTTTCTCACCCTTTTTGACAGCATCAAAAAGATAGATAAGAGAGAGAAACAAAAAATGTAGGACATCAAGAAATGAAATGTAGGAAATGAATTGTCAGAAATAATCAAAATAAGTGAGGTAAAGTGATATTGTCAAATGAGAGAAATGATTGTGTTTTTGGTCTTGTGTAATAAAGTTTAATCACAAGGGCACACCCAACACAAGGTATTATAAGATATAATGATCTGAATGTAGTTAAAATAATGATGCAAATGTTAAGTAAAGTGACCTATATGAGTGAGCAGAAGTATTTAACAAGGATGTTAGGAGCTTTTAATTTTAACACAATGTAGAATAATAGGTCTAAACTCAGTATACATGAACTTTATTAAGGTCTTAAGCTTTTCCATCCTGTCAATTTGATTTTATTTTATTTTTAAAAAAAATTGGGAAAGAATACAAGAATAAATTAGTTAAATCTCACTTTTCAGTGCAAGAGATCACATTGATTAGATGCAAGACCTCCTGATTACTCAGTGGTTTAACTTTCATTATTTTATACAGAGTTGAAAACTTTGATTTCCACTTTTTGACGTGAAACAAATCACTTTTTAGGTGAAATGGCCCGGTTACTCAGTGGTTCAAGAATTTGCATTACTCTGTTTGTATCTTTCCAGATTGTTGATCATTTTCTTTTGATGTTTTGCAGGAATATATTTGTTTTGACCAGAAAAGTCATGACTACGAATTTAGAAAAATTATTCTTAACATGTGGTAAAAATGAAGCTTAAACATACACATGTGAAATATTAAAGCCACGCATGTGCCTATAATAGTGTTTTGTAAATCATTTTAAAAACATTCAGTATTAAGATTGATTAACCTTGAAATGATAATGAATCTTTGAAATTAAACTAAATGCACAATGAGATTAGTTTCAATGTCTTAATTCTCTCATAAGAAAATAGCATAATGACTCAAACATTCTGATGAGTTTGGGGTTCAAGATAGACAAGTAAAGTCAAGGAATGTCACAATGACTCCCCCTTTCATGTATCTCCCACTCACAAGGTGAACATGAAGATTATTGATGAAATAGGAATGGAATGAACAAGAATGTTTTATTGAAAGACAAGGACTCCCCCTCAACAATTACATACAAGACTCTTGATACTTGGCGGAGACATATACTCACGCATAGTGAAAGTTTCCAGACAAGTCTGACTTGTCTTTCTTCAAATCACCATTTGATATACCAAGAATACCAATGCAATGTGAGAGTGAGGAATTTATTTGCAAGAACAAGAAGACTTTTATTTGCAAAAAGAGAGAAGATATCAAGAATGTGGAAATTTGCAAAAACCAAGCTCTCTTCTTAAGGATGAGAATTTGTTTTCTGGAAGAGGCTTAGTGAAAATATCTACAATTTGTTTTTCAGTTTCAATGAAGTGAAGTTCAAAAGATTTCTTAGCGACCTCATCCCTTAGAAAATGGTGCCTTATTTCAATATGTTTTGTTCGTGAATGCTGAATTGGGTTTTTAGACAAATTAATAGCACTAGTGTTATCACACAAAATAGGAATACAACCCAATTTGTGATTATAGTCTAGGAGCTGATGTTTCACCCAAAGAACTTGAGTGCCACAACAACCAGCCGCAACATATTCAACCTCTACAGTGGATAGAGCTACTGAATGTTACTTTTTAGAAGTCCATGAAATTAGGCATCCACCGAGATATAAACACAAGCCACTAGTACCTTTTCTATCAAGCTTACAACCAGCATAATCAGCATCACAATAAGCAATTAAATCTAACTTGCAACCAGCAGGATACTAAATTCCAAGTTCACATGTTCTAACAAGATATTTAAAAATTCTTTTGACAGCTAACATGTGAATTTCTTTAGGATTAGCTTGAAGTCTAGCACACATACACACATTATACTGAATATCTGGTCTAGAGGTGGTGAGGTAAAGTAGTGAACCAATCATACCTCTGTAGGTCTTTGGATCTACTGACTTACCAAATGAATCTTCCTCTAGTCTTACATTTATTGCCATTGGTGTGCTTGAATACTTGAGGTGCTAAAAGTCAAACCTTTTAAGAAATTCTTTCACATATTTTGTTTGACTTATAAAAATCCCTTCACTGGTTTGATGTACCTGCAATCCCAAAAAGAATTGTAAGTCTCCCATCAAACTCATTTCAAATTCAGTTTTCATGTGATCAGCAAATTCAGTACACAGTTCTTTATTTGTAGACCAAAAAATTATGTCATCAACATAGATTTGGACAACAATAATTTGATTATTGACAATTCTTGTAAACAAGGTTTGATCTACATTACATCTTGTGTAACCTTTATTCAACAAAAATGAGCTCAAACGGTCATACCAAGCTCTTGGAGCTTGCTTAAGACCATAAAGAGCCTTATTGAGTTTGAAAACATGATCAAGATATTTTTGATTTTCAAATCGGGAGGTTGTTCTACATAAACATTTTCTTTAATGTATCCATTCAAGAAAGAACTTTTCATATCCATTTGATAAACTTTAAATTTCAGAGAAGATGCAAAAGCAAGAAATATTCTCACAACTTCTAGTCTAGCTACAGGGCATATGATTGTTCAAAATCAATTCCAAACTCTTGATTGTACCTGTTGGCAACTAGTCTAGCTTTATTCCTAACAACTTGTCCATTTTCATTCAATTTATTTCTGAACACCCATCTAGTACCAATAACAGATTGGTCATAGGTCTAGGTACTAATTCTCACACTTGATTTCTGTCAAATTGATGAAGTTCATCATGCATTGCATTGATCCAATCCTCACTAGTTAGAGCTTCATCAATTGACTTGAGTTCAATTTGGGAAATTAGTGTTAGTGGGTCTTCATTTATTGCATTCGGAAAAGATGATCTAGTTCTAACTCTATCATACACATTACCAACTACATTATCAATTGGATGATCTCTTAAAAATTTGTTTTCAGAAATTACCTCTTGGGATGCATTCAGTTCTGGAACAATATTACCTGAACCACTTGTGGTAGGTGATTGATTGTCCAGATTTTCAAATGGATCTTCATTCTCTTCAACAGTTGGTGAAGATTCGACAACGAAGTCATCCTCTTCATTATTTTGAGGAACCCTGCAAGATGTAGAGTCATCAATTTGATATGAGTTTTCATCAAAAACTACATGTGGAGATTCTTCTACAGTTTTATTCTTGAGAATGTAAACTCTATAAGCTCTAAAAATTTCTAAATATCCAAGAAAAATAGCTTCAAGACTTTTGGCATCAAATTTATTAAGATTTTCATTATCGTTGTTATGTATAAAACATTTGCAACAAAAGATTTTAAAATAAGACAGAGTTGGCTTTTTGTTTTTTCAAAAGTTCATAGGGGGTTTTTCTGATTTTTGGTCTGACCAATGCTCTGTTCAAGATGTGATTTGCTGTGTTCACAGCTTTAGCCCAAGAACATAGATCTAGCCATTTCCACAAGAGTTCTATTCTTCCTTTCCACAACTCCATTTTGTTCTGGAGTTCTTGGAGAAGAGAATCTGTGAAAAATGTTCAGTTCAGCACATAAATCAGAAAAAAGTTTGTTCTCAAATTCTCCCCCATGATCAGTCAAGTAGGATTTGATTTTATGTGAAAAACTCATTAAGGCAATGGTGCAGAAATTCTTGAATTCTAAACAAGTATCACTTTTGTGGGATAGAAATATGACCCAAGTGTATCTAGTAAAAACATCAATGATGACAAATCCATATCTTTTACCACTAAGACTAAGAATTCTGGTTGGCCTAAAAAGGTCCATATGAAGTAACTCTAGTGGCTTAGAAGTGAGTACATCATTGAAAATTTTAAAAGATTTTCTGGTTTGTTTTCCTTGAGCACATATCCCACAAAGTTGATTCTCTACATTGGGAAGAGATTCAGGAAGTCCTTTAACTAGATTTAGCCTTAAGAGTTTATTTATTGTGTTGAAACTTGCATGACCAAGTCTTTTATGCCATGTCCATACAATTTCATTTTTATTTGCCACCAAACGAATGTTTTCAGCAAAGTTTCATCAAGATTGATCATATAGACATTGTTTTCTCTTTTGCCAAAGAATTTTATTTTTTCAGTTGAAGAATCAATTATTTTGCAAAAATCAGATTCAAAAACAACCTTGTGACCTTTGTCACACAATTGACTAATGCTCAAAAGATTATAATCCAAACCATCAACTAACAAAATATTTTCAATTGAGTTTGAGGAAGATTTACCAACCTTTCTAGATCCAATGATTTTCCCTTTATTTTTACCTTCAAAAGTAACATATTCTCCTTACTTTTCAATCAGAAATGAAAACTTTGTTCTGTCTCCAGTCATGTGTCGTGAACACCCACTATCAAGGAACCACACATTGGAGTTGGGTGCACGACTTTCCTGCATAAATCAGATCAGAGAAGAAAAGATTTTGGTACCCAAACATTGTTGGGACCATCAGTTTGTTTGAGCAAAAACAATAATTCTTTTCTGATCCAAATTTGAGTTGTTTTTTACTTTTGTTTTGTTTCAGAACTGATTTCCCTTTTTGGCATTTTAACAATCTGATTTGGAATGAAAACACCAGTGTTTTTCCTTTCATAAACATGGAAATTATGCATTTTGGCATGATTGTTCATGTATGGAAATCCAAACCAAAAATTCTATTGATATCTTGGAACCTTTGGATAAAAAGATTGTGAATGATACCAATAAGGATTATGATACCATTGATTCCAAGAATTGATCCAATTATATTGACATGATGTCCTGGATCTTCAATAACCATCATGAGAGTTTATTTTTGTGTTTTTACAATTTTTTAGATTTTTATTTGAATTTATGTTCAACTGGTTGTTCTTTTTCAGAATTGGACAGGTCGACCTGTGTTGGACTGGTGTCGACTCAGCAACCACAGTTTTCAACTTGTGGTTGACTAGTGTCGACCTATCAGCAATGTGTGTCGACCTGTTTTGTTTCTTTTGGTTAGAAACATTCTTTTTGTTCTGATTCTTAGGTATTTCAGATGTGTTCTTTGACACTTATTTATTTTTGTTTTCTGGACTAGTGCTTTTGACAAATTTTATCAAATGAATTTTTGAAGGTTTTTCTTTCTTTTCACCAGATTTATTCTTCAAAAATTTTTTTGTGGTGAATCCTAGTCCATGTTTTGTAGCATTCATTTTTAGTCCTAACAATGCATCAAGGTTTTCCTTTCCATTTGTGAATTTTTTTATCACTTGTTCCTTTTCATCCAACAACTTCTTGAGTTTCTGAACTTCATCAATGACTTGTTGCTTTTCTTTTTGTTGCAATTCTATTCTTTCAGAAAGTTTTTCAAAATCATTGTTGACCTTTTGAGATGCAATTTTAAATTCATCAATGTCATTCAAAAGATCTTCCTTTTCTTCATTGAGTTCAGTTATTTCATTTTCAAGTTCAGATATTCTTTTATTTAAGGAAGTATCATGCATGACATTTTCAATTTTCTTTTTCAGATATTTATTTTCTTTTCTTATTTCAAAATATTTTTCAATCAACTAAGCATATGCATCTTGCCAATCTTCAACAGTATATTGTTCAAAAGAAGGACTTACCTTTCCATCACTATTGTTGGCCATAAAGCATAACTCCTCATTTGCTGAACTTGAGGAGTTCTCTTCTTCATCCTCACTTTGGTCTTCATCTGACCAAGTTGCTATCATGGCTTTTGGCTTCTTCATTTCATTATTCTTCTTGTATTTATCCTTTTTGATCTCAGGACACTCACCCTTCATGTGTCCTGTCTTGTTGCACCTGTAGCAAACAATATCTTCATAAGTTTTTTATTTCTGCTAGCATTAAAATTTGAAGAAGAAGCATTCCTTTTACTAGAAGAATGATTTTTATTTCCATTGAATTTTCCTCTTCTTGATTTTAAAAATTTTCTGAATTGCCTAGTCATGAGGGCAAGTTCATCCTCATTGGACTCAGACTCAACAGAACTTGATTTTTCTTGATTTTTCTCTTTGTTGCTTGATGAAGCCTTAAGTGCTACTGGTTTAGCCTTAAGCATATGTTCTTCACTTCTTTTCAGATTTATTTCATAAGTCATTAAAGATCCTATGAGTTCATCCAAAGAGATTTGGATAAATCCTTAGAATCTTCAATCACCGTAGCCTTTGTGTGCCAAATGGATGATAGAGAATGCAAAATTTTTCTTACTAGATCAGCATCAGTGTATTCCTTACCTAGTGCCTTCAGTCTATTGACAATTATCATAAACCTAGCAAACATTTTAGAAATTGATTCATCAGATTTCATTATAAACAATTCATATTCAGAAACAAGTATGTTTGCTTTGGTTTCCCTAACTTGAGATATTCCTTCATACATTAATTCAATTTTATCCCACATTTCTTTAGCAGATTTACACTTGGATATTCTTGAATATTCTTTAGTGTGGACAACACACTGAAGCATATTCATGGCACTGTAATTAAGAGTAGCTTTCCTAATCTGCTCTCTAGTACAATTCTCCTGATCTCCCTGATTTTCATAAGGACCCACTTCAACTATCCTCCAGATTTCATAGTTTTGAGGCCTAAGAAAAACTTGCATGTGATTTTTCCAATAAGAGTAATCAAACCCATTAAAGAATGGTGGTCTATTAATGGAATGGCCCTCAGCTACAAATCCTCGAGAATCCATCAATCACAATGAGAGACAATGAAAGAACAAGCAAACAATTCAAGCAATTAACACAGAGATCAAACAGAAGCAATCAAATCAGATCAGAAATAGATATTAACCCTCTCTGATACCAATTGTAGGATCGAATAGGTGGATGGATCAGATCTAGAAGGGGGGTTGAATAGATCTGACACCTATTACTTCGGAAGCTTAAGCAATTCAAAATTACTTCGAATCAGAGATCAATTCAAACAAACAATTTACTGATCTGAAGTGTAGGTGTGTGTAGATTATGTGTGAAGCAATTAAACACTTAGTGTGAGAGAGAAATCTTCTGCAAGCATCTAGCGCAGAAAAGAAGATCAAACCATTGCACAAAAGATTTTTAGGTGGTTCGGAAATCACACTAGTGATTCCTACATCCACCCCTCACACAGTGAGGCTCGACTACTCAAAAGAGTACAACTCACACCGGAGCACGATGACTCCAAACACCCTTGAGCACGATGGCTCAACACACAACCTTGAGTTCAACGACTCACAAACTGAGCACGACGACTCAAACAACAACTGGAGCACGACAACTCCAAATTGAGAACGACGGCTCAAACCACACAGTGAGTGCGACAACTCACAAACCAGAGCTCGACGGCTCACAATACAAAAGCTAGATCAAACATGAAAGAAATCAGATCCACTAGCAATAATCTGATTCACATACTCAATAAACTCAGAAATCTATACAGAACTTCATGTACAAATCTCACAAGAAGAAATAATATGAACACTTCAAGAATTAGGTGTAAGAGGTATGAATTGGATGTTCTTCGGTGAAGAAGTCTTGCAGATGCTTGAATTGAGGAGCCTTGATGGAATTCGATGGAGATTCTCCTCAATCGGCGATACTCTGCTTTTATGGCATATGAAATGCTAGAAATCCTTCTTCTACTGCTCCCCTTCAGTTTGATCTGCTCCCTTTCCTAGTACAACAACCTTCTCTCCAAAGATTCCTATTGATTCCCATGTCCTTCCTCTTGTAAGGATGGCCTGCAGCTACTGGAGATGGAGCCAAATCTGGAAAACCCCTTTTTACCTCCAAAACGCTTCTTCTGGAAGTGTATAGGCTCTCTTTCCTTTGGGGTAGGAGAATCATGGGTATTTATAGCCCCATATGTCCATAAAGTGCCTTGTGGTGTATGGACACAAAAATCTAGGTTAAATCCCTTGATTCCCAAGCAGCCACGTGTCCAGAAAAATTCACATTTTTGAGTTTCAGTCGAAGAGTGTCGACACCACAGGGCACTGTGTCGACACCACATGCATTGTCTTCAAACTAGGCTTCTGGGACAGTGATCTAGTGTCGACACCACAGGGCACTGTGTCGACACCACAGGCAGACTATGTCGACACCACTGGCTACTACTTCAGAACATGCTTTTGGGACAGTCATCTAGTGTCAACACCGCAGGGAACGGTGTCGACACCATAGGTGAACTATGTCAACACCACAGGACATTGTGTCGACACCACAGGTGGACTGTGTCGACACCACTGTGATAAATTTGTGTAAACCTAAAAATATAAAGTGTAAACCATTAATACAAGATATTATAATTAAAAAGTGAGATATTAAACATCAAAAACATGTTGTTTAAGCATTGTTGTGATATGTATAAAATGTATAACATGTTCAATTAGTCATCATTTTAATATGTACAAAATGTACAAAATTTCATCATCAAAATCAAATTATGAGTGATGTTCATTGGTCATCATTAAAATACAACTTTAGAAAATTCCAAAACACACTCAACCCAACAGTCTCACCACAAGCACGGCGACCTCAGACCTCCACAAGGTCGAGGTCCGACAAACAGAACCACCCCGGATCTTGGACACACCCCGAGGTCGGGAAGCCACACACGCCGGTGCCACCACAGACTAGCACCCAAGAACAGGACCATTGAACCGAGAGGACACCGAGCGGAAACCACCAGAAGCGCGGGTCCGCACAAGGCTAGACCAATGACGCCCACAGAGACTATACACAGCCAGGCTATAACCGTCGTGTAAGCTCGGGCAACGAATCGTACTCGGAAACGTCGTGAGGAAACACCATCATAACAACAGCAACCAAGCCACCGCCGCTAGCAGCCAAGAGGGGGACACGCCATCCACGCCCTCTGCTCGCCAGCCTAGCTCCTGCCTCCCCTCCGCGGAAGAGTGAGGTAGAGCCGCTATAGAAACACACAAATGAACGCAACACCGCAGTCTTGCCAAGCTACGGCCCCACGCCCGACCTCCCTACGCGGCTCCGGAACCAACGTAGAGCGAGGCAGTGAGACAAGGGACTAGCTAGCCTGCACCGGGTAGAACTCCGGCCGTCCTCGGTGTTCCAGGCCTAACCAAGAGAGCTCTACAAATGACTCAACGTCGTTGTCCAAACCTCATTTTCCCCTCACCTCCAGAGTCTGCCCTATCGGCTGCCAACTCGAGCACACTCATAGCCCTAATACCTCCCTCGAAGGCTCCCAAGGATGGGGGTCCCAGGCAACGGAGACTATCTCTGAACGAGACAAGCCCTCAAGTGCCAAGCAACGGGCGAATAGGCGGGGCAGGCACAACAAAACCACGCCGAACTGCTGGCTTGTAACCCATGACAAGCCCAGCAAGTGAGAGGCGTGCACGGACCCTCAAAAGGGCCGTCGGCCAACCAAGGCACGCACGAATGGCTAGAACCTCGGAACACCACCAGACAGTACGGAAACCCGTCGCTTTGCTAATAATAGATTGAGGTCAATCGATTATTAGACAGACGCGACCCTCCTGGCACCACTGCTAGGACACGGCCACTAAGGTGTCACCTTCAGTCACTGAACGCAGCCAGGGAACCTGCCGCATTCCCCACCTGAAGGTCCTGAGGGCAAGCCAGCCCTGGGGCACACGCTGACACACAAACCGGGGCCACAGAACACACGAGGTACACACAGGCACTGTCGTGTTCCCCCTAGGCCGTCGCGATACCATCGCGATGGGGAAGAGCACCGTGACAGCACCCTGTCGCTCCCGGGCAGCGCGTCGCGAAAGGAAACACATTGCGACAGCGACCCTTATCGTGATAGGCAACCGCATCGCGATAAGGTCGCGCCTGACCCCGCCGACGCCTCATCTGGTGTCGCAACGCGCCCCGCGGTCGCGACGCGCCTGGAGGTCATGACACCAGTAGAGAGGTAGACCGACGGGATGCTCCATCCCGGGGCCGCCCACACGCTACAAACACCACCACACGGCGGAGGGGAGCATGGGAAAGCAGTAAACACTAACTACAAACCCCAAGGGGCTCCCAATCCGCATGGATCGAGAAGAGTTCAAGTAATCCCTACCTTAAATGAAGAAAAAACTCCAATACGGCCCTTTAGGTCAGTTGGCCACCTCCTCCTCGCTCCACGCAAGGTCCACGACGCCACGGCACCACGCACGGCCCTCCTCCTCGCCTGAAACACACAAAGGGAAGAGGGGGAGGCAGAGCACCACTGGAGGGAGAGAAGGGAGGGAAAGAGGGAGAGAGGGGAAAGAGGGAGAACGGGACGGGTCAACGCATTGTCGTGACGGGTCAACGCACCGAGACAAGAACACATCCCCCAAGGAGGCCACGACAATGCGATAGGTCGTACTGACACACCTGCCACCCTGACAGGCGTCAGACGACCAAAACGACAGAAAGCAATCGCGACCCGTGGACCGGTCGTGACAACAAGACACGACGGGAAAGCCAGGCGCGACAAGAACGTGATGCACAAGCTCATTGCGACATGGATGACTGTCGCGTCGCGCACCCACGACGTGAAACTAACGCGTCACCCAACTTAGACTCGTTAGTGGCTAGTCATCTAAGACACTGGACGGAAAGCCGGTAAGTTGGGTCTTACAGAGTCGCACTCAACGTCCAGGCTTATCGGCAGAATAGCTCAATGCCAGTCATCCAGACGGAGCCTTCCTCAACGTCTAGGAAACACAACACAAGCACAGAGGAACACAGTACGAGCACAGACGGAGACGCTCTCAACATCCGACACATCGTGCCAACAGGCGGGCACTGCATTTCAACACCTCACATCACGAAAAAGGGAGCTCAGCCTATCGGGACCTACCTGTGGGGTTGACGGCAACATCAATAGCCATCAACCAGGAAGTAGACGACAACATCGACTACTGTCAACAAGGGGTAGACGGAAGCACCCTTGCCGTCTACAAAAGTAGACGGCCACATGCTGGCCATTTACCTCCAGTCGATGGCAAGCGATCTTGCCGCCAAGTTCCTTCCTGAAGAACTTTACGTCAACCGATGTTGACGTTAAGTTCTTCAGCTCCCATCAGCTGAAACGGCCCCAGGCCGATCCCAAGGGCGATCTGGTCCAAAAACCAACGGTTTGATGAGGGGAAATGCTTTCCCTCATCACAAGGAACCACTAGAGAGCCGGAGAAACAACGATTTAATGCTTGGATTGGTGATTTCACTCCAAAACCCGGCATGAACAAACCCTCCCCCAAAAACCACGGTTTCATGCAAATCACACAACACAATCATGGCATTGCAACATAGGGGAGTCAAGGGGCAGAGTCCCTACCTCAAAAATGGAATACAACTCCTAATGAACCTCGAATCGTGTCGATTCCCCCAGAGCTTCACCGCGAAGAAGACCCTTCCAACCTCCATTTCTCGTTCGATCCGTCGCTGCCACGAGAACCATGACCTCCCCACGAGCTCCCATCGGCCACCGGAAGAAGTGCAGAAGGAGAGGTGTGAGAGTGGTGGGAAGGAGAGGGAGAGGAATGAAGGAGAAAGAGCCTCGGGTCACCCCTAAAAACTCAGGTCGGGCAGGTTGACGTCAACATCTGTTGCCGTCAACTTGCACCGACAATCGTTGATGTCAACATCGCTTGCCGTCAAGTTCATGTACGGAAAACTCTGGAAACTTCGGTAGACGTCAACATCGCTAGATGCCAAAACTATGTAGACAGCAGCACCCTCACCATTTACCCTTCTTTGACGTCCACAAGCTTTACGTCAACCTACTGTTGACGTCAACACCCTTGACGTCAACAGGCACTATTCCAGAAGAAGGCCCGTTAAGGGTCCAATAAGGCCCAAGGCTTTACAGCCTTTCTCCCTTCTGATGCCTCTGCGACTGGTGGCTCCGTGGGGAGCTTGGGAGAGAGTTTTGAGTGGCTTGTGTGCGGTTTTTTTCTCTCGTGTGAGGTGTGGTTGTATTGCTCTTGTGTTGGGTTGGGGTTTTCCCCTCTTGTGTGGTGCTTCTTCGGCGTGGTGACTGGTTCTCCTCGTGGTGTTCCTCTTCATTGGCGTGTAGGAGGACGTTCGTGGCTCGTGGTTGGCGTCTCCATGGGGATTGGAGCGAGGAGGAGGGTTGCATGCCTACAAGAAGGCCCCATTTGGGTGGATCTTCATTTTGAGGTAGGGATGCCTAAACCTTCCCCTAGTTCTAGCATGGTAGGACTCTAAACCCCTTTCTCCAAGCCTAGTGATCATGCTAGGTTGTGCAAGCATATTATGATTTTTGTGGAATGCTTGGATGGCATGATTGTGCTTTGATTCATGCTTGGATTGGGGTGTGGATGATGAGAGTTTCATGTTTGCATGTGACAGGATTGAGTGTAGATCCATGTTCTTGGAATGCATGAGTGTTTACAAGGGTGGTTTGAGCTTAAATGATCTATTTACATCGTCCTACATGCTCCCCTCCCCTTCTACTTCTCCGTTTTGTGTTCCATGGTTCGAAGGTGGTGCTCTCGGGTGTGCAAACCTGGGGTTGCGATAGCCTGATACGTTGCCTTCTAGTTTTAGGAAGCGACGCCTACCCATTCCCATTCTGATCGCGACAGGGTGGCTGTCGCCTTCTCTTCGGTTTACATCGGGTGTCATGGGAGGTTCCAGGTAGACACCATGACCTCTGCATGTGGTCTCTTGATCGCGACAGGTTCCCTGTCGTCTTCTGGGCCAGATTACGACATTCAGGGTGTTGCCTTCAGGTGGCGACAACCTGTGCGTCGCCTTCTAAGATAGAGAAGGAACTTGGTGACCTGTTCGGAGTTTTCCTTCCATTGCGACTCTGTTTCTTGGCACCTGTGTTGTTACTAGTACAGTGCTATTCTAGTCTTTCGCCCGATGCTAGGCACTTGAGGGCTTGTCCGCGAGACAGGTTGTTATCGTTACGTGGACCACCGGTCCCCGCGCGCCTATTTGAGGGAGTTCTCCTGGCGGCTGGCGAGCTCGAGTCATGGACTCTGGTAGCAGAGGGGAAAATGGTGGGGACAACGGCTTAGAGTCGTATGTAGAGATCTCTTAGCTAAGTCTGGGACGCCGAGGTGGTTGGTAGCTCTTCCGGCGCAGATCAGCTAGTCTTTTTCTGACTGCCTTACTCTACGTGGTTCTGAAACCATTTAGAGGGGCCAAGCGTGGGACCGTAGTCCGGCCATACTACAGTAGTTGTGGTTACTTTAGTTCGCGTCTCACTCCGACGGGAGGTGTTAGACGTGGACTATCAGTTGAGGGTAATGCGTGTGGCGCACCTGACCGGTTGACTAGTGTAGTGTTCTGTAACTAGTGTCTCTATCTAGGCAGTTGTTTACTGTCTATGTTACAGCCTTGGGTTCTTCCCAGTGCTGGGTTTTACACGGGTTTCCGGTCCCGACATGTAGCTTAGACTGTAGACCGTGTAGTTTCCTTACGCTTTCGCACTTTACTCTATTAATAGGATAGATTTACTGTTTTATTTAATTATTGCACATATATATATATATATATATATAAATATATATATTATTCTGCTGTTAGAACCAGTGGGAGATTGGTAGTCCCTACTGGGCTTCTTCATAAAGCTCATTCCCTCCTTTGCAGACGAGGCTTCACAGTAGCACCCTCCGCGGCGGGCTGAGGAGATGCGGCCGTAGTAGACGGCGTCTTTCGTGAGCAGTGTTCCCCCAGTTCTGTGTACTTCACCCTCGGGGTTTGCCCCTAATGGACCTGTTATCCCCTTTACTTTCTGCACTTGTACTTTACTACTTTGGGACTATACTAGACTCGTACTCTATGTTGGACTCTTTCTTTCACCTGTTGGTACTTTTTTGTGCGTTTGGTTGTTATTTATCTCCGTTACACTTGTTAGACTTGTCTGTTAGCCCTTCTGGGTCTTTGGGTCCATGGGCAGCGGTGCCGATGGTCGGATCTATGGTGGGAGCCGAGGGTCTGGGCATCAGGGCCGTTACAGTGGTATCAGAGCAAGGGGTCTAACAAGACTTGTACTGGAAATAAGTAATGACGTAAAGTCCCTTAGGAAGTACAAGTAACACTGCTAGTCGCCGGATTATTATTTGTTAACTTGAATGTTAGTCTGTGTGGCAGGACATGCCTCCATGCAGATGCAGGCAGGTTCGAGAGCTGATGGACCATCACGGCACTAAGCCGGACGAGTCGATTGTAGCCGAGCACGTGCCGGTTGATGCTCAACCTCAGCAGTTCGAGCAGCCTAGTGTTCTGTTGCCGCAGGGCGTCCCGTTGCCGCAGGGAGCACAACAGCACCAGTAGTGGTTTCCACCCCCACCCCCGCCAGACGTCATGGGGCAGTGGTGGACAACTATGTTCCAGGCCCCTTGGAAGTACCAGCAGTATCAGCAGATGCCGACAGGAGGTCAGCAGTTCGCAGAGATGGCATCAAAAGAGCAGCCACCACCGACCCCGCAGGCAGCACCAGTTCAGCTAGAGGTACCACCAGTGGTACGATAGTTGTAAGGCCTTGGGCCTTAATGGACCCTTAATGGGTCTTCTTGAGGAACATTTTCTGTTGACGTCAAGCGATGTTGACGTTAACAGTGGATTGACGTCAAGGGTGTTGACGTCTACAGGAGGGTTGACAGCAAGAGTGTTTCCGTTGACTGGGTCTTGTTGTCAATCGGTGTTGACGTCTACCAGAGGTTCCAGAGTTTTCCTGAGCATGAACTTGACGGGAAGAAATCTTGACATCAAGAATTTGTCGGTGCAGTTGACGGCAACAGATGTTGACGTCAACTTGCTCGACCTGTGTTTTTAGGAGGGGACCCGAGACCCCTTTCTCCCCCATTTTCTCCCCTCTCCTTCCCAACACCTTTACCCCTCACCTTCTCCACCTCTTCCGGCAGCCGACAGGAGTTCGTGGGGAGGCCGTGGTGTGTGTGGCGGCGACGGATCGGGCGGGAAATGACGGATTGAAGGCCAGTTCTCGCAGGGAGGCTCCATGGTGATCGGCGCGAATCGAGGGTTTTGAGAGTTTTCATTTGAATTTTTAAGGTAGGGACTTGACCCCTTAGCTCCTCTGTGATGTGATTGTTGTGTGTGTATTGTGTGGAAATCACAGTTTTGGGGGAGGGTTCTTCCATGTCGGGTTTTGGGGTGATTTCGCCGATCCGAGCATCGGATCACTGTTTTACGGCGTCGTGATAGTGTAATGTGATGAGGCAAAGCGTTTCCTTGCATCCAACTGCTGTTTTGGGGGCTGGATCGCCCTTGGAATCGGCCTAGGGCCGCCTCGACTGTTGGAAGCTGAAGTACTTAACGTCAACATCGGTTGACGTTAAGCTCTTCAGAGAGGAACTCGACAGCGAGATTGCTGTTGAGTTGTGCTTATTTGATCATTGCTTTAATTTGTTTTTCATGATGACACAATCATGGTCATTCATATTAACATTCATGTTAAGATGCTCTTAATAATGACACAACTGTTTTTGATGAGACATATGTGTGGTGTTGATGATGAATTGATGTTTATGACATGATAACAAATGACAAAGACATGAAGAAATGGATAAATGAACATGATACTTTTATTGATCACCTATGTAGTCATTATGTCTCATTTATAATGTCTTTTGATGTAGGTGTGAATGCACACAATATAATCAATCAAAGTCAAGTGCAAAAGACCAAGAAATACACTTCAAGTATTCACCTATCGACAACCAAGAAGTCACATGTCGACAGATGGACAAGACAGAACAAAACAAGTTTCTGGAAGCACGCAGAAAGTAGTACCTATCGACAGATAAGATGTGCCTGTCGACAGATGAAGCCTGCCTGTCGACAGAAAGACGACACCTGTCGACAGATCCAGTTTTCCAACAACAACATGCTTCTGGAAACCGGTTTTGAGCAGTAGCTGTCGACAGTTGTGAAGTGCCTGTCGACAGACGAAGAGAAATCTCAGATACGAGATTTGGATATGTTCTATATTATGGTGTTTCCTTTTAGCACGTCTCTCTATACTTGGACACCACTATATATTGATCATATAGAGGTATGTTCGCAGCAAGAAGCCACCATACCAAAACCCTAAGCAAAACCCAAGAGAAAGGCTTCTCCCTGCTGCTCTGCTTCAACTCTCCGTCCAACTCGAGGAAGATCCATCTCACGAGCGGAGTTGAAGTCGGTCTGTCCACGATTCAAGCTTCTCTATCATCTGATCATCATCAACAGGGAGCTTGGAGTTCTTCTGGACGACCACCAAGAAGAGTTCTTCATCTGGATTTGTTTCTAAATCTCAGAACTCTTCTCCTTCCATACTTTTCATATATATGTGTGTGTCTGTACTGATTGGAGATCAATACGTGGCATTTGTCGCAGTGTGTGTGGTTTGTGATCTGTACAAAGGTTGTATATAGATCATAGTGTGTGGTGTGTTGATTAGATCAAGGCTAGAGGATCTAATCTATTGTCGACTTGATCTAGCATGTGTGTGTGTGGTAGAGTCGTTGTGCTCATGTGTGTGTTGTACTCGGTTCTTGAGTAGTGCGTCCTCACTGTATGAGGGGTGGATGTAGGAGTCACTAGATGTGATCTCTGAACCACCTAAAAATCCCTTGTGCACTGTGGTTTGACTTATGGTTTGCATTGTGTTGCGCTAGATGCATGCCTAGGGATTTCATCTACACACTAACTGTTAGTTTGCTCACACACGTTGCATCAGATCAAAGGGGATTTAATTGTGTAGATCTTTTAATCCGAAGTAATTTTTAAATTGCTTAAGTTTCCGCTGCAAATCTATTCAACCCCCTTTCTCGCTTTACCATTACCAAACATCCGATCCTAACAATTGGTATCAGAGCAGGTTCCCTGTTCATCGGTTGTGTTTTGGGAGATCGGTCTTTGTGTGCTTAACCGCTCTGATTTCTAATCTGATTTGATCTGATTGAACTGATTGATTGCTTTTTGATCTGACTCAATATTCTATTGATTGGCCTAATCATCTGAAACATACTCAGAAATATGGCAAAGTTCTCAAGCATCATAAATAGACCTATGATTATTGGGTTTGATGACAAAGTTGATAAAATGCAGGACTCCTTTGTGACGACAAGCAAGATTGCAAATAAATCCAAGGACAAATGCTTCATGGCTCATGGTAGCTCAAAAGGCTTTCCCAGCTCAGACGAATCTGAAGGTTTACATTCGTCAGAAAAGTCAAGAAAGTCTCAAAAATCTGGTAAATCTAATTCAGACCCATTTGATATATCAATATCTGATATTGATTCAGAAAATGATATATCTTATGATGAACTGATAGAATATTATGAGCACATGTGCCAACAATTTAAAAGGGTTAAATCTCAAAACAAGAAGCTAAAAGAAAAATTGGAGAAGAATGAAATGAGAATTGATAATGCTCAAGCATTCTATGAAGAAAATGAAAAACTGAAAGTAGATATTGAAGGGCTGAAGGAAGAAGTCAAAAATTGTGAAAACAGGGTATCCAAATTAAAAGAAGATCATGATCAGGTGGAATTTGAAATTTTGGATTTGAAAAATCAAAATGTAAAATTGATTGATCATAATGAAAATCTCAAATTTGATAATGATCAATTGAACAAACAAATCTCCAACATGGCTCATGATCATCAAATAAAAGAAAAATGCAACCAATTGGTCGAGGAAAATAATCATCTGAAAAAGAAGATTGAATGCTTGTATCATGACAGACCATTATATGATGAATGTAACAATTATGAGAAGAAAATTGTTGACTTGGAAATTCAAATTGTTCAAATTGAAATTGAGAAGAACAAAATGACAAATGGTCTGGATGTCAAGAAAAATCAACTCCAAACTTATGAAAAAGAAATTGTTGCATTAAAAGCTGATAAAGAAAAATTGACAAATGAACTTGAAGTGGCTATCAAACAAAGTCAAAACTCTACTAAAGTTCATGTTCAGACAAATGTTCAAAAACAAAGTAAAAAATTGAACAAAAATGTTGCAATTAGAAAGATTCTTGGTTCAACTGTAAATTAGAAAAAAAAATTAGTAAAGAAAACATGATTCTACAAGGTTTCAACATTTCCTTCATCAGCTCAAAAATCTCCATGGCAATCTCAATCTCCACATCATGTCAAGAGCTACCAAAAGGTACCACCTCCATCCTTTCAACCCAAGGGTGATCAAAGGTATTCTAGAGGATCTCAGAAATTTCAGCAAATGTATTCAAACTATGGTAAGCTCCAGGTAATTACTCAACGCATTTGTTTTAAATGCAATAGATCTGGTCATCTTGCTAAATACTGCTGGAAGAAAAATCCACACTCTCACAAATATGCTAAAACAGTTCAATGCTATACATGTCATCAATATGAACATTTGTCTAAGAATTGTTGGCATAAGAATCATGATTTTGTGCATGTTCCCAATCCCCATGCTCATACACAATCCCATGTACACAAGAACATGATTACTGGGCAAAAAAAGTGTTATGTTCTTCATGCTAAAAGTCCTAAAAATAAAATATTTCATGAAAACATAGATGTATTGAACAAGACTACAGAAGAGTATGGAACTAATGCTGCTCATAGTTCCATTAATGAAAGAAATACATCTATTCCAAAAATAAAATCATTTTGGATTCTGAAATCATTGTTGAAGCCTAACAATTTTAATGTCATTGTAGGACCCAAGCAAGTGTGGGTCCCAAAACCAGCTTAATGAACAAGCTGGGATGTCTTGCAGCCATTCAGTTTAAATGGAATCATGACATTGGTTGTGCAAGGCAAGAAATGATTGGAGAACAAAGGTAAAAAAAAAAAATTGAAACTGTGATTGAAGACTGTTCAGGTAAAATCTCCTTATCACATCAGATTTGAACTGCTGGAATTGAAATAGATTTTTAATTCTATCTGAGCAATGAAAAATGTGTTTTGATGCTATCCCCAAATGATAATGCATCTTAGCAATGAGTCATGCTAAATTTGAGAAAAAATGGATTTTTTATGTAGTGGCTATTTGGTATATCAAATGGTGAAATGTGGAAGGACAAGTCTGGCTTGTCTGGAAACTATCATTATGCGTGAGAAATATTCTCCACCAAGTATCAATAGTCTTATACTGCATAAAGATCATCAAGAAAATTGTAAATCTCAAAAATTTCAATTGATCATGTACATACCTTCTTTGTTCAAATTGTTTGACAAGAACATGTTCGAATTGCTTGAAAGCTCACTTCAATACCATGCAAACATTATGGGGGAGTAAGTTAAAAAAAATTTTTGAGTGAGTTGCTTGAGGAACACTCTTTCACATCATCCTCTATCTTTTTGAAATCTTCACAAATTCAGGGGGAGCTGATTCTTTCTTAAATCATCATGATAACATCCACTCAAATTCATGCTTGAAAATCAGTTTCCTGTTATTTACTGATTCTCTCTTCTTGACATTTCATACCTTTTACTCAAATCTTATATCAGGATAAATGAGTTTTTATGATATTTCTCTATGAGAGATTTCATACATATAATTGTGCACTTAGCTTATTTTCAAAGATACAATCTAAGAATAAGGCTATGCCAACTTTTAATGCTGAACTCATTTAAACTGAGTTGCAAAACACTTGTAGGCACATGAGTAGCTTTAGTGTTTAACATGTGTATGTTTTGAAGCTTTATCCTTGACACATGTTAAGAATAATCTCTCTACACTCATGATCATGTCTATTCTAATTAATGTAATTCTAGTTTTAAAAAAAAATTCAAATAGAAAGTGTTCAGAAAAATAGAAAGATACAAACAGAGCAATGAAAGCTTTATTTTATCACTGAGTAACCGGGTTCATTTCACCTAAACAAGTGCTTTGGCTCACGTCAAAAGGTGACAAACAAATTGTTTCAACTCTGTGTAAGGTAATGAAAGTTAAACCACTGAGTAATCAGGAGGTTTTGCATTGGGTAAATGTGACATCTTGTACTGAAAGGTGTGATTTGACTAATTTACTCTTGTATTTTTTCTCACAAAATGAAAGAAAAATATAAAGAGCATAAAAAGAATAGTATGTATATTGATCTAGATGAAGTTCATATTAATTGGGTTTGAAGTTATTATTTTACATTTTATTAAATGTTTAGCTACTAAACTCATGTGATAAACACCTTTGTCAACTCATACAGGTCACCTTCATCACATTTGCTTCATCCTTTTAAATACATTCAGGTCATTAAAACTTTGACATACGTTGTGATTGAATGTGTCTTTGTTATTAAACTTTGTTGCACAATCCAAAGATACAATATTTTTTCTCTCATATTTTAATATCAAAGATCTTATTGATTCTGATCATTCATCTCCCAATTCCACCCTTTGCTTACATGTCAGTCATATTTTGATCTCCATCCATTGATGTTCTTTGGTATCTCCTTTTCTTACTTACCTCATTAGCACCCTCATAGGAGAGTGTTATAACAAGGGGGTGACTAGTTGTTGTTGATTAAGGGGGAGAGAGTGTCTTTTTGATGTTGTCAAAAAGGGGGAGAATGTTGAGTTGTGCTTATTTGATCATTGCTTTAATTTGGTTTTCATGATGACACAATCATGGTCATTCATATTAACATTCATGTTAAGATGCTTCCAATAATGAAACAATTGTTTTTGATGAGACATATGTGTGGTGTTGATGATGAATTGATGTTTGTGACATGATAACAAATGACAAAGACATGAAGAAATGGATAAATGAACATGATACTTTTATTGATCACCTATGTAGTCATTATGTCTAATTTATAATGTCTTTTGATGTAGGTGTGAATGATCACAATACAATCAATCAAAGTCAAGTGCAAAAGACCAAGAAATACACTTCAAGTATTCACCTGTTGACAACCAAGAAGTCACCTGTCGACAGATGGACAAGACAGAACAAAACAAGTTTCTGGAAGCACTCAGAAAGCAGTACCTGTCGACAGATGAAGCCTGCCTGTCGACAGCAAGACAACACCTGTCGATAGATCCAGTTTTCCAGCAACAACATGCTTCTGGAAGCTAGTTTTGAGCAGTAGTTGTCGAAAACTATGAAGTGCCTATCGACAGACGAAGAGAAACCTCAGATACAGGATTTGGATATGTTCTATATTATGGTGTTTCCTTTTAGCACGTCTCTCCATACTTGGACACCACTATATATAGATCATATAGAGGTATTTTCACAGCAAGAAGCCACCATACCAAAACCCTAAGCAAAACCGAAGAGAAAGGCTTCTCCATGCTGCTCTGCTTCAACTCTCCGTCCAGTGTGAGGAAGATCCATCTCACAAGCGGAGTTGAAGTCGGTCTATCCACGATTCAAGCTTCTGTATCATCTGATCATCATCAACACGGAGCTTGGAGTTCTTCTGGATGACCACCAAGAAGAGTTCTTCATCTGGATTTATTTCTAAATCTCAGAACTCTTCTCCTTCCATACTTTTCATATATCTGTGTGTGTGTGTACTGATTGGAGATCAGTACGTGGAGTTTGTGGCAGTGTGTGTGGTTTGTGATCTGTACAAGGGTTGTGTATAGATCATAGTGTGTTGTGTGTTGATTAGATCAAGGCTAGAGGATCTAATCTATTGTGGACTTAATCTAGCGTGTGTGTGTGTGGTTGAGCCGTTGTGCTCGTGTGTGTGTGTGGTTTAGCCGTTGTGCTCATGTGTGTGTTGTACTTGGTTCTTGAGTAGTGTATCATCACTGTGTGAGGGGTGGACATAGGAGTTACTGGATGTGATCTCTGAACCACCTAAAAATCCCTTGTGCACTGTGGTTTGACTTGTGGTTTGCATTGTGTTGCGCTAGATGCATGCCTAGGGATTTCGTCTACTCACTAACTGTTAGTTTGCTCACACACGTTTCATCAGATCAAAAGGGTTTTAATTGAGTAGATCTTTGAATCTGAAGTAATTTTTAAATTGCTTAAGTTTCCGCTGCAAATCTATTCAACCCCCCTTCTAACTTTGCCATTACCGAACATCCGATCCTAACAATTGCTTCCTATGGACTTGGGGTAAACGGCCAGCTTATGGCCGCCTACTTTTGGTAGATGTCTAGCATGTCGCCTTCTACCCACGGTTGAATGCGAGGGATGTCGTCGTCTACTTCCTGGTTGGTGGCATTCGATGTTGCCATCAACCCACAAGTGAGTCCCAGCATGCTGTATTCCCTTTTTCACAGTTTGAGGCATCGACACGTGGTGTCCGCGTGTTGGCACGGTGTGCCGGATGTTGAGAGCATCTCCGTTTGTGCCTGTGTTGTGTTCTTCCATGCTTGTGTGTGTTTTCCCGGACGTTGAGGTGAAGGCTCCGTCTGGATGACTGGTGTTGAGCTATTCCACCGGTGAGCATGGACGTTGAGTGCAACTCCGTCCAATGCGTGCCTCTTGTGGTGGTTACGAGCTAGTTTTAGTTGGGCCCCTTCTCCATCGTTTGAGTCCGGCGTAGGGGAAAACCGGTCGAGGACCAGACGCGAGGGAGAGCGTCTAAGTGTGCACACGTGGGTAGGGTTGGAGGACTCTATGGTGTCGAGGCGCCAAGCCATAGGCCCTAGCTGGTCCTACTTTGTGTGTGTGTGTGTTTGTGTGTACTTGTTGTGCTGTTAAGCCTGCGAGGTTCCAGTTTCTTGGCGCACTCTGTGAGGAGTTGTGTGCTATGCCACCGGTTTCTGTGTGATACCCCGAATTTTTATTCTTTTATATGATGAGAAGATATTCACTTGTTGTGTGCATAGCATGTGTAATTCATTGTGCCTACTATAAGTTTTATAATTCTCTTGAGCATATGCATGCACATATATATATATATATATGATAATTCATGTGCAAATGAGCAATTAGCTAAATTGAGGTGTATTATGAATACTAAGAATCTCAGACTTAGAATACTTGTATAATATTATGCATGTACTATCTAAATATTGAAGAATATCCTATACTAACCATTTCATGGATATTGTGTGAGAGTGTATGAAGTGCATATGTGTATGTATGTTATCTTATGCGTGTCATAATTGTATACCTAATTCTACATACATAACACCTTGGTATACTTATGTATGCATGTGCATGTCTAGTTGTAAACGCTATTCATTTGCATGGTGTAGTAATGTGTACATTGTACTTCATACATTGCATGTACATATAGAGTGCAAGTATGGTAGGTGTATTTAGTAGTGTATATTGTAATTATATATTCCTCATGGATAACATGCATGTATTTTTATGATATCTAGGTGAGAATAGGCGATTATCTAAATTGTGCATATTGTGTATATTAAGAATTCCATCCATATAGTACTTAAGTAATGTTGTGCAAGTTTAATCTAATTACCGGTGCGCGTGTTGTATCTATCTATTTTATGCATAATGTACATAAGTATGTTACATCCGTGTGTGAATGCTATATATATGTCAAATCAAGTGTGTGCATGCAAGAACTATTTTGTTGAATATATTATTCCTAGCTAACTTAATTCATATTGCCTCCTAATGATTTTGAAACCCTCGAAATTCTTGTCACTTTGTTTTGCCGCGTGTTGAGTCATGCTTATGTAAAACATCATGTACTCATAGGTAGATATCTATGTACGTATTAGCTAGTTGTGCTTATGTATGCATGTGTATAATTATATGGTAAATATGGTTTGAATGCATGGTGTGATAGTGTGTATACTATGTTACATACATTGTATGTATATATGTATAAGTTGAACATGATTTCTGCATGTTTTCAAGTTCTGGCCGAAGGGCCAGTTGGCGTCAACATGGACGGACGTCCATGAGGAGTCGGCGTCAATCTCGATGGACGCCAATTATTAAATGAACATCCAGAGATATGGACGTCTACTTCTCTGACATGCATGCGCAGTAGACCCCTAAATTCCGGGGGCAAGCTACCTCAGCCATTGGGGAGACGTCCCCAACGGCTCTCAAGCCTTCACATCAACCCCTGCGTGGGTTGAGACGTCTCCCTCCTATAAACAAACCCCTTCTGTAACCCCAAAACCCTCTCTTGGCTCTTTTCAAGAAGAAGGAGAGAAACCTTAAGCCTGTGAGAAAACTTTAGCTTTGAGAGCTCAGATCCGGCGATTTGGAGCTTCATCCGGTGATCTACAGTGACTAGAAGCTAGCTTGGACATAGGAGGAGGCTTCCCCAACCTCGGACTGTAAGCTACAACACCACAGAAGACGGAGTGAAGGAGTTTTGGAGGCTTCTTGGGACTGCCCAAGGAGAGCTTCATCATCCATTTTCACCCCTTTGGAGATT
Source organism: Colocasia esculenta (assembly GCA_014218235.1). Lineage (NCBI taxonomy): Eukaryota > Viridiplantae > Streptophyta > Magnoliopsida > Alismatales > Araceae > Colocasia > Colocasia esculenta. The sequence continues at coordinate 42,301,444 of CM024753.1, forward strand.
TTACAAGAGGCATGTAAACCCTAGAGCTTAAGCTTGTGCATGTCCCCTAAGTCCTAGGAAATTTTGTGGGTTTTTATCGTGTCCTGGAGCCCCCCCATTCTTCTTGTATTTGGAGCTCGGTCTGTCTTTTGCACAGACAGGAACTCGACGGCAAGATCACTTGCCGCCAAGTTCTTATATTAGCGGCCAACGATATTGTCGTTAATCTCCTTTAAACGGCCAGACTATGCCGTTAAGTTCCTCAGGACAGAACAGTGAGCTGTTCTCTCCTCCTATATGATAAATTTCCGATGTGTTTCGCATGAGGATATATTGTAAAAACTATATGATATGTAATATGGTTAATGGAATGTGTTTGAGAGATTTTTATACTTTTCTGTGATTTATCTAAATTGTTAGAATTATGTGAAATGCATGTGAAATGAAGATCATGGGTATGGTAGCTTACTGTTTGCATGATCCATGTGTAATTAGACTTTCATAAAATTTCCAGATGAGGTAAATGCATGTCAGTCCATGTCCCGAAAATTTTGGAATTTTCCCATGAATATGAAACTGGCTATAATTTTTGCATTAGAAAATAGAGAGCATGCCTAGATTGGTTTAAAACTCCGGAAAATTTGCATGTTGTGCAAAAATTTTGGGAAAAATTTCTGTGACATTATGAATGATAGGTATAGACTTGTGAATGGTCAATTCGAACATTCATGTTATGTTCCATGATAAATTGAATTATAAATGGCATGAGATTGAATGTTTTAATTTCTGTAAATGTAATATGATTCAGAAAAATATGAAAAATTGCATGTGTGCTCATAAACATGAAATTTGTCTATGGTTAAATTCTCATGTTAATTGGATAACTGTAAAGTGCTCTATGAAATTTCCACGCGAAAACAAGTGTTCCACGCATGCTAATATGAACATGGTTGATTATGTATGTTTCAACCTGATTAGTGTAAGGTACTGAATGTTTGATTTCTGTTAATAGTAGTATCATGTTAGGGTTAACTGAGACATGTGGAATTTATGGATGTAACATATAAAATGATTCAACAGAATAAGTAAAACAAGTGAATAATGTGTGAAAATGCGATAAAGTGAATGTAATGTGTAATAATTGGGCCAAAATGACACGGCAACCCTAGGGGCCTCGAGAGCTGTACATAGAAAAGTCCCTATGAAAAGCTCTCTGTGTGAAAAGTTCGTCCTAAAGGCATTAGGGGAATCCCGGAGGTGGACAAGTACCACTGGATAGGGTGGAGAGGGCTTCTCCCGGTCAGCGCAGTTACCAAGATTCACCACTGTATTGCCTAGGTGGTGGGTATGTGATTATGAGTTGTGTTATGTGTTATGCGTTATGAGATGCGATGAGTTATGAGAATGAGATATTTGTTAGTGTCCTCTACTGGTAGTTAGGACTATGTGTCATGGCAATTTATTTAAGCAATGAAATATGAATAAAGTGTGAAATGATATGTGAATGAGGCACATGGTGAGTGCAAATGATATGATATGTGATAAGCAAAAAAAAAAAAAAAACAAGAGTAAATGATATGATAATTATGTGAAAGAAGATGTGAGGAAGAGTTAATGCAAATGAGAATGTGCTTGCATGTGAGAACTAGTTTATTAGCATGCTACGTTTATGTTTTCCATATGTTAATATCTCAATTGAGTTGCCATGCTTAGTATCATATCATGTAGATTACAATTCGTCATATAATGGTGTATGTGAGTAAACTTAGACAACTATGTTATTTATGCAACGTATGAACATGTAGACATCCATTTAATTGAATGTAATGCATGTAAGAACAGCAAGTAAAGTGTGATTATGAACATGATAAATGCATGAATAATATTTGGATTCCATGCTAGTTGAAATGCTTGCTTAGTATAAAGTTTCATACTTAAGTGCTTATTGCTGCTAAATGGTTTTACCATGGTTTAACCTTCAATTCATGCTATAAAAATGTGAAGCTATGTGCATGTGATTTTATTATGTTAAAACAACAAGTAAATTGTTCAATTAGATACAAAAGTGCATGTGAAAAGAAAGTAGTCATCATGCTAGCTTGTTCTTTTCCCTTATACTCAATTTTATGCTTTAGTGATAGAGATATCTATAGACTGAAAAAGAATGTGTGGACGAATCATGCTACCTGTTAGGTGTATGAAATAAGTACATGTGTATGATGTAATGCTCATGATTTAGAATAGAAATATGATAGACTAAAGCATGCTCATATGAATAGAATACGTGTTGCTAGTTAAGAGTAAGGACCATGAGTACCCTTGTGATTTGATGATAGTGTGCATCTCTTTAATGTTAATGGCTTAGTGTGAATGTGACATGTTTAAGTTTAAGACTTTGGTTTGCTTGCTGAGTCTTTGGACTCACTCTTGCTTCGGCGTACAGGTTGACAGGTATCGTGCACTAGAATGAAGCTTAGTGAGGATCGTCATTTAGAAGACTATTTTGTGGAGCTGCTACTAGTTGTACTTTTCTTTTTCGCATAGCATGAAAAGAATTATTGTAAGGACAATATTTGGACAATGTAGTTCTTTTATCTTGTATTAATGTGGACATTGTCTTTCTAGTTCGCTATTTAGATTGTGGAATGTGTGTTGGTGATGGATTAAAAGTTGAGTTCTTCATTTTATTCCGTTGTATTCTATTGCTATCTAGGTACATATTAACCTATCGACTAGTGTTGGGTACATGTCCCACTGTGACGACGCCCTTAATACCGATGGGGATTGGTATAATCGTACCGATATGAAGAGGGTCGTTACAGAGATTGGTATCAGAGCACCAAGGTTGAGACTGTACATGGATAGACCATCACCATCACAATATTGCAAAGTCTTCATAGGGAATTGTCCATATATGTAGAATTTACTAATAATAGATGGAAGATAGTAAGGAGAATAGTTAGAATATAGTAACCTAGGTTCTAACTGAGTTACTTATTTTGCAGACCATGACTGGACGGGGTAGACGTAGTGCTCAGTCTAGGAGGTATGAGCAAAACCGCAAGTTGAAGAATTTCGTGAAAGGGCTTAAACCCTCAGTGAGAGCTAAGCTTATGGAGCTTGATACTCATACCTTGGAAGAAATTCTAGGTGTGGCAACCAAGCAAGAAAGTAGAGTGGGACCTCTCTAAGAGGGGGAGGCAAATTCAAAGGAGGATGTGACCAAGCCATTCCAAAGGCAAGATAAGAAGAAGGAGAAACTCGTGGAAAGTCCGAAATCAACTGTGACCTCAATTAGCGAGAAACCCGAGTGCATCCAGTGCGGGAAACGTCATGGCGGGAACGCATGTTGGAGAAAGGAAGGAAGGTGTCTTAAATGCGGTAGCAAGGAGCATCGGCTTAAGGAGTGTCCAAATCTGAAGACAAAGTTCGCTCCACGAGGTGCTTCATCGACGGCAATAAAGGAGCAAGGAGTAGCTGGTGATGACCTCGACGACGTCACCACAGGTACTCGATGCGATCTTCGAGGACGAAGATCTTTTTCAAGAGGGGGAGAGTGTGATACCTCGAATTTTTATTCTTTTATAAGATGAGAAGATATTCACTTGTTGTGTGCATAGCATGTGTAATTCATTGTGCCTACTATAAGTTTTATAATTCTCTTGAGCATATGCTTGCACATATATATATATATATATATATATATATGATAATTCATGTGCAAATGAGCAATTAGCTAAATTGAGGTTTATTATGAATACTAAGAATCTCAGACTTAGAATACTTGAATAATATTATGCATGTACTATCTAAATATTGAAGAATATCCTATACTACCTATTTCATGGATATTGTGTGAGAGTGTATGAAGTGCATATGTGTATGTATGTTATCTTATGCGTGTGATAATTGTGTACCTAACTCTACAAACATAACACCTTGGTATACTTATGTATGCATGTGCATGTCTAGTTGTAAACACTATTCATTTACATGTGTAGTAATGTGTACATTGTACTTCGTACATTGCATGTACATATAGAGTGCAAGTATGGTAGGTGTATTTAGTAGTGTATATTGTAATTCTATATTCCTCATGGATAACATGCATGTATTTTTATGATATCTAGGTGAGAATAGGCGATTAGCTAAATTGTGCATATTGTGTATATTAAGAATTCCATGCATATAGTACTTAAGTAATGTTGTGCAAGTTTAATCTAATTACCGGTGCGCGTGTTGTATCTATCTATTTCATGCATAATGTACATAAGTATGTTACATCCGTGTGTGTATGCTATATATATGTCAAATCAAGTGTGTGCATGTAAGAACTATTTTGTTGAATAGATTATTCCTAGCTAACTTAATTCATATTGCCTCCTAATGATTTTGAAACCCTCGAAATTCTTGTCACTTTGTTTTGCCGCGTGTTGAGTCATGCTTATGTAAAACATCATGTACGCATAGGTAGATATCTACGTACGTATTAGCTAGTTGTGCTTATGTATGCATGTGTATAATTATATGGTAAATATGGTTTGAATGCATGGTGTGATAGTGTGTATACTATGTTACATACATTGTATGTATATATGTATAAGTTGAACATGATTTCTGCATGTTTTCAAGTTCTGGCCGAAGGGCCAATTGGCGTCAACATGGACGGACGTCCATGAGGAGTCGGCGTCAATCTCGATGGACGCCAATTATTAAATGAACGTCCAGAGATATGGACGTCTACTTCTCTGACATGCATGCGCAGCAGACCCCTAAATTCCGGGGGCAAGCTACCTCAGCCATTGGGGAGACGTCCCCAACGGCTCTCAAGCCTTCACATCAACCCCTGCGTGGGTTGAGACGTCTCCCTCCTATAAACAAACCCCTTTTGCAACCCCAAAACCCTCTCTTGGCTCTTTTCAAGAAGAAGGAGAGAAACCTTAAGCCTGTGAGAAAACCTGAGCTTTGAGAGCTCAGATCCGGCGATTTGGAGCTTCATCCGGTGATCTACAGTGACTAGAAGCTAGCTTGGACATAGGAGGAGGCTTCCCCAACCTCGGACTGTTAGCTACAACACCACAGAAGACGGAGTGAAAGAGTTTTGGAGGCTTCTTGGGACTGCCCAAGGAGAGCTTCATCACCCATTTTCACCCCTTTGGAGATTTTACAAGTGGCAAGTAAACCCTAGACCTTAAGCTTGTGCATGTCCCCTAAGTCCTAGGAAATTTTGTGGGTTTTTATCGTGTCCTGGAGCCCCCCCACTCTTCTTGTATTTGGAGCTCGGTCTGTCTTTTGCACAGACGGGAACTCAACGGAAAGATCACTTGCTGCCATGTTCTTATATTAGCGACCAACGATATTGCCGTTAATCTCCTTTAAACGGCCAGACTATGCCGTTATGTTCCTCAGGACAGAACAGTGAGTTGTTCTCTCCTCCTATATGATAAATTTCCGATGCGTTCGCATGAGGATATATTGTAAACACTATATGATGTGTAATATGGTTAATGGAATGTGTTTGAGAGATTTTTATACTTTTCTGTGATTTATCTAAATTGTTAGAATTATGTGAAATGCATGTGAAATGAAGATCATGGGTAAGGTAGCTTACTGTTTTCATGATCCATGTGTAATTAGACTTCCATAAAATTTCCAGATGAGGTAAATGCATGTCAGTCCATGTCCCGAAAATTTGGGAATTTTCCCATGAATATGAAACTGGCTATAATTTTTGCATTAGAAAATAGAGAGCATGCCTAGATTGGTTTAAAACTCCGGAAAATTTGCATGTTGTGCAAAAATTTTGGGGAAAATTTCTGTGACATTATGAATGATAGGTATAGACCTGTGAACGGTCTATTCGAACATTCATGTTATGTTCCATGATAAATTGAATTATAAATGGCATGAGATTAAATATTTTAATTTTTGTAAATGTAATATGATTCACAAAATATGAAGATTTGCATGTGTGCTCATAAACCTGAAATTTTTCTATGGTTAAATTTTCATCTTAATTGGATAACTTTAAAGTGCTCTATGAAATTTCCACGCGAAAACAAGTGTTCCACGCATGCTAATATGAACATGGTTGATTATGTATGTTTCAACCTGATTAGTGTATGGTACTGGATGTTTGATTTCTGTTAATAGTAGTGTCATGTTAGGGTTAACTGAGACATGTGTAATTTATAGATGTAACATATGAAATGATTCAACAGAATAAGTAAAACAAGTGAATAGTGTGTGAAAATGAGATAAAGTGAATGTAATGTGTAATAATTTGGCCAAAATGACACGGCTACCCTAGGGGCCTCGAGAGCTGTACATAGAAAAGTCCCTATGGAAAGCTCTATGTGTGAAAAGTTCGTCCTAAAGGCATTAGGGGAATCCCGGAGGTGGACAAGTACCACTGGATAGGGTGGAGAGGGCTTCTCCCGGTCTGTGCAGCCACCAAGATTCACCACTGTATTGCCTAGGTGGTGGGTATGTGATTATGAGTTCTGTTATGTGTTATGCGTTATGAGATGCGATGGGTTATGAGAATGAGATATTTGTTAGTGTCCTCTACTGGTAGTTAGGACTATGTGTCATGACAATTTGTTTAAGCAATGAAATATGAATAATGTGTGAAATGATATGTGAATGAGGCACATGGTGAGTGCAAATGATATGATATGTGATAAGCAAAAAAAAAAAACAAGAGTAAATGATATGATAATTATGTGAAAGAAGATGTGAGGAAGAGTTAATGCAAATGAGAATGTGCTTGCATGTGAGAACTAGTTTATTAGCATGCTACGTTTATGTTTTCCATATGTTAATATCTCAATTGAGTTGCCATGCTTAGTATCTTATCATGTAGATTACATTTCGTCATATAATGGTATATGTGAGTAAACTTAGACAACTATGTTATTTATGCAACGCCAAAATATGAACATGTAGACTTGATGAAATGATAAGATAATAGGTGAATAATTATAGATCCATTTAATTGAATGTAATGCATGTAAGAACAGCAAGTAAAGTTTGATTATGAACATGATAAATGCATGAATAATATTTGGATTCCATGCTAGTTGAAATGCTCGCTTTGTATAAAGTTTCATACTTAAGTGCTTATTGTTGCTAAATGGTTTTACCATGTTTTAACCTTCAATTCATGCTATAAAAATGTGAAGCTATGTGCATGTGATTTTATTATGTTAAAACAGCAAGTAAATTGTTCAATTAGATACAAAAGTGCATGTGAAAAGAAAGTAGTCATCATGCTAGCTTGTTCTTTTCCCTTATGCTCAATTTTATGCTTTAGTGATAGAGATATCTATAGACTGAAAAAGAATGTGTGGACGAATCATGCTACCTGTTAGGTGTATGAAATATGTACATGTGTATGATGTAATGCTCATGATTTAGAATAGAAATATGATAGACTAAAACATGCTCATGTGAATAGAATATGTGTTGCTAGTTAAGAGTAAGGACCATGTGTACCCTTGTGATTTGATGATAGTGTGCATCACTTTAATGTTAATGGCTTAGTGTGAATGTGACATGTTTAAGTTTAAGACTTTGGTTTGCTTGCTGAGCCTTTGGACTCACTCTTGCTTCGGCGTACAGGTTGACAGGTATCGTGCACTAGAAGGAAGCTTAGTGAGGATCGTCATTTAGAAGACTATTTTGTGGAGCTGCTACTAGTTGTACTTTTCTTTTTCTGATAGCATGAAAAGAATTATTGTAAGGACAATATTTGGACAATGTAGTTCTTTTATCTTGTATTAATGTGGACATTGTCATTCTAGTTCTCTATTTAGATTGTGGAATGTGTGTTGGTGATGGATTAAAAGTTGAGTTCTTCATTTTATTCCGATGTATTCTATTGCTATCTAGTTACATATCAACCTATCGACTAGTGTTGGGTACATGTCCCATTGTGGCGACGCCCTTTATACCGATGGGGATTGGTATAATCGTACCGGTATGAAGAGGGTCGTTACATTCTGTGTGTTGTGCGGTGTGTTTATTTACTGTTGCTTTTACTTCCCACACTGTTAGTAGTACTGGTACCGGTGGTGGTTAGTGTCCCTACTAGGTCTCTCCTTGAGACTCACTCACTTCCCTTTCAGCTGGTTCGTCGTCGGCTCCAGGTGTTGGGTAGCCTGGTCACTCCAGTGTTGGTCCCGCTTAGCTACTATGATTAGTACCTAGTTTTTGTACTCACTGTACTCTATACTTTTGTTTTTATTAGCTCTGAGTTGTACTAAACTGAAATATTATATAGTGGAATGTTTAGTTTTGTGGTATGTACATTTTCTTATATGTTCTCCTAAGACGTTCTCTTCATACCCTTCCGAGCTTTGGCTTGTGGGTGGCGGGTCAAGATTTGGGTTACTGATTGGTAACTGGTAATTCGGATCTAGGGTCGTTACAATAGCAACTCCTGTTGCAGCGGCAACACTTGAGGACTGCACGGCCCTTTTGGAGAGGTTTCTTCATATACGACCTCCTATGTTCTATGGTGACTATGATCCAGACAAGGCAGAGAGTTGGTTCTATGAGCTCGAGCGCACCTTCGAGACCATGGACCGTGCAGATCAGGATCAGGTTAGGATTGTAGTATATCAGCTGAAGGGGTCCGCCCACGAGTGGTGGAGGATCGTGAGGCTGACCAGTTTTCAGGGCAGGAGGCTGGACCAGATTTCCTGGGTGCAGTTTCTAGAGACCTTTCATGGTGAGTACTTCCCCGACTACGCTTGCTGTGAGAGGAGGGACCAGTTCCATGAGCTGATGCAGAGAGATTTGTCCATAGCGTAGTACCACCAGAGGTTTGTGCAGCTTCTTCGACATGTCCCCCATGTGGCCACTAGTGAGCAGGCTTGCACCAAGCGGTTCATTAGTGGGCTATGCTCGGAGTTGAGGTGGGCCATGGTTGGTCACCTCTATGACACTCTGGGGTTGGCAGTGGTGAGGGCTATCGCCTTGGAGAGGGAGTGTCGGTTCTAACCACAGCACAGAGGAGGCTCGGTGAGGTCTACCCCATACCAGTGCCCTTCGGCAGTCAAGGGAGTGTGTCTTCTTCTTCTTCTTCGGGGACAGGCGGTGCTGGCTTGACCTCAAAGTTGAAGAAGTTGTTCTTTCGAGGAGGTAGGCGGCATTACCAGCAGACTCGACAGTAGCGACGTCAGTAGGAGCAGCCAGTGGAGCAGTCTGTGCACCAGGGAGCGGAGCAGAGCCAGCAAGGCACAGGTTGTTTCCACTATGGGCAGCAGGGTCACTACAGGCGGGAGTGTCTGTTGTTGAGGCAGGGGCAGCAGCAGTTAGCACAGACTCAGTACACTCAGCAGGCACCACAGGCTCCACTCCAGCAGGCGCAGCGTCTGTAGCAGCACCAGGGACAATTTCAGCAGCCGTAGCTGCATCAGCAGCAGCCTCAGCGAGGACGTGGTCGCGGTCGGGTGATGAACATCACTAGAGAGGAGGCCGAGGCCTCTAATCTGGTCGTCGATATGGTTCCTATTCTTGATCGAGTTGCACGTGTTTTGATTGATCCGGGTGCTACACATTGTTTTGCTTCAGAGGAGTTCTTTGCTACTTTGACTGAGTATGCTCCGGAGCGGACCTGTGACCTAGTTGTTGAGCTTCCGACGGGTGACTATGTGCATACTCTGGGTTATGTAGAGGGTGTCAACGTTGAGGTACATGGCCACTTTCTACCAGCCAGAATGTTTGCCTTGTAGCTCCATGACTTTGATGCCATCCTTGGCATGAACTGGTTGGAGGCACATTCTACGTTGGTGGACTGTTAGCGGAAGATTGTGCGGTTCGAGATACCTGGAGCACCTGTGCTTTGCTTCCGAGGTACCCGGTCTACCCGCCAACCATTCATTTCCTTCTGTAGAGCTCGGCACCTTATCTGAGATGGTTGTATAGCATTCCTTGCTTCTGTGAGTTTCTCGGATTCTGGTGAGCTGTTTGTTTTAGATGTGCCTGTTGTTTGTGAGTTTGCTGACGTGTTTCCGGAGGATCTACCTGGTTTGCCGCCGGAGCGGGATGTAGATTTCTCCACTGAGTTGCTTCCGGGGACGATGCCTATATCATTGTACCGGATGGCGCCGGCGGAGCTGTGGGAGTTGAAGCGCCAACTCGATGAGCTGCTTGACTTGGGCTTCATTCGTGCGAGCTATTCGCCGTGGGGAGTGCCTATTTTTTTTGTAAGGAAGAAGGATGGCAGTCTCAGGATGTGCATCAATTATCGGCAGCTGAATCAAGTAACAGTGAAGAACAAGTACCTGTTGCCTTGAATCGATGATTTATTCGACCAGTTGCAGTCAGCTTCTATATTCTCGAAGATCGACTTGAGGTCGGGGTACTACCAGTTAAGGATCCGTGAGTTAGATATTGCCAGCTTAGCCTTCCATAACCCCTACGGCCACTTCGTGTTTTTCGTGATGCCTTTTCGGTTCACGAATGCACCGGCAGCCTTCATGGAGTTGATGCACATCGTGTTCTGAGAGTACCTGGACCAGTTCATGGTGGTGTTTGTCGACGATATCATAGTGTGCTCAGTGACGACAGAGGAGCACAAGGTTCATTTGAGGCTAGTGTTGCAGGCATTGAGGAATCACCAACTTTACGCTAAATTCAGCAAATGTGAATTTTGGCTAAAGGAGGTGCATTTCCTTGGTCATGTGGTTTTTGGTGGAGGTGTAAGGCCCTTGAATTTTACTCTCTTATATAGGTGGTTGATTATGTGAGAAATTGATGCTTGTATGTGTAGCTATGTATATATATAAACTATTTGAGTAGTGTTGTACATATATGTATGTTTGGTTGTGTATGTTATATATTTACAATGCATAAATAGTATTATTTTAAAGTATACATTGTATATTATATGTACTCACATTGAGTAAGTATAATTTTCTGTAGTTTTTAAGTTTTGGCCAACCGACCTATTGGCGTCAATATGAGATGACGTTAATGGGGAGTAAGTGGCCACATCGATGGATGCTAACCCCAGACCGGCGACTAGTGATGTTGACGTTAACATCCCAGATCTGTTGCATCTTCAGATCTGAAAACGCCTCCAGAAATGTCACCTCTGTTTTGGTAACCGACCCCCAATGGTCAAGAAACCCTACCTAAGTGCGTCTCCGACCCCTAACCCTATAAAATACCCAATCTCCGGCCGAAATATCCCTTTTGATTCTTTTGTCAAAACCCTAGTTCTCTTGTGCGAAACCCAATCTTTGAGCTCTGAGAGCCGGTGATTGGTGACTCCTTCCGGCGATCTTCTGCGATTGGATGGGAGTCTAAACGTTTGGGAAGGCCTCTTCGACATCGGGTAGCAGTCGGCATCAACACAGAATCGTGATTTGGAGGACTTAGGAAGCTCTTTGGCTTAGGCCGAGGAGGGCTTCTCCGACCTAAATCTCAATTGTAGATTTTTCCAAAGGCAAGTGAACAATTCTCGTTGTTCATACATGCGTCTAGTAGGTCCTAGGAAATTTTACGGATTTTAATCGTGTCATGGAACCCCCTTTCTATCGAGTTTTGAAGTTCAGTCTGTGTTCTGCACAGATAGGAACTTAACAACAACCTTTGCTGCCATTTAGATCCGAGCTTAGCGGCCACCTATGTTGCCGTTAACCAGTTAAGCGGCCACCCCCTTGCCGCTGAGTTTTTCAGGCAGGGACAATGTGTTTGTCTGCCCTTATAACTTATTTTTCGGATTTGTCGACATGAGGATATACTGTAAACATTATATGTGGTAAAGTATCTCTATTGGACCATGTTCTTTAATTTTGATGATTTTTCGTTCATCGTGGTAATTATTAATAATTTTTGATATCTTGTCTTGAGCATGTTAATCTTGTAAATTACTGTTTGTGTGGTTCTGTGAGGAATCGTGATGTCAAAAGTTTTCTGTGGCATGTACATAGAGATCAGATCATGTTATAAGAATTAGGAAATTTTTTGATGACTGTGTGAATTTTAGAAATTTTGGAAAAATAAAATAATGATCATGCTTTATCTATTTTTAAATCTTCAATAAATTGTATAATGCTGAATTAATTACAAGAAATTGTATGTGATGTTATGACTGTTAAAAACAGGTTTTTGAACTATTAAATACCACTATAACACTGTGAATCCATGATTTATCGAATTATGAATAAACATGCAGAATGACTATTTTAATTTCTACAAATTGTGTACAGTCCAGAAAAAATATGAAAATTTGTATGCAAGATGTTTGACCTGTAAGCAGTCTGTGGTAAAAAATTTCATGTGAATTGGACAACTGTAGGTACTGATTTCGTTATTCCACGATGAAATGACCAATTAAAGCATGCTTAATGTAATTATTGATTAATTAGATAATTGCAGCATGATTAGGGTTAGTTTGTGACCGATTTACTTTTGTTAACAATAGTGTCATGCTAGGAGACCTGAACCATATGCATACATCGGAAATTAGAAATAGTGTGTCAAACGATGTGAAATTAGTGTGTGTTTAAAAGTGGAAATATGTAACTATGCCATGGGTGACACTGCTACCTTAGAGGGCTGAAAAACTGTACCATAGTAAAGTCCCTACGAGAAGGTTCATATGTGTGTGATGTCCCATGGGCATTGGGATTTAAAATCCTGGAGGTGGACAAGTACCATTGGTTAGGGTGGAGAGTGCTTCTCCCGGTTCTACGTAGTAACTAAGATCTATCACTATATTGCCTAGGTGATAGGTATGTGTGTGATGAGATAAGTTGTGTCCTTCTAGAGGTGGTTTGGACTATGTGCCATGGCATGTAATGAGAATAATGTGATTTTGTATATATGTGAAATATGCATGTGTAAAATGTGTAAATGATCATGTGGAAATGTGAGCTAATGTGATAATATGTGAAATTATGAATAAATTTATAAAATGTGCTATATCCATGTCAAAACAGTAAGCTATTCATGTTTATAAAATGTGTTATGAATGTGAGAATGTACATAGAATCCATGTTAGGAATATCTTTTCCAATATGTGCAATACCATGCTTAACTTATCTTTATAATGTGGCATGAATGGAACAAGTGTTGACTTAAGATAGCATGTTAAAGAATGTGTAGAAAGCATGTGATAGGTTTACTTTATTGTGAAAGAAATATATGGATGTACCATGTATTATAAACTTGTAGAAATATCATGTCTAGGTTTTGCTTAAACCATGTTACATGTATTGATGGTTTTGTTTAAAAGTAAAATGTCTATATGATGTATGTATATGCAATGTGCATGGTTTTGCTTGCTGAGTCTTTTTGACTCACTCTTGCTTCGGCGTACAGGTGCAGATATCTCTACTTCTTCTGAGGAGATAGTCAGAAGTAACTCGGAGCGTGAGTAGGAGATCTTCATGGAGATTGCATTTTGTACTCTCCTTTTTTTTATATAAGTATGTAATAAAGGTCGACATGTATTTAAGTTGTGGACAATATATTTTATTTAATTTCTCAGTTATGAAATATTTAAATTCCTTTTTGTACTATATAGACTGTGGATAAATGTGGATGATGGAATAAGATATATTATTCAGTTCTTTCTATTCTGCTGTTATAGGTTCATATTTTTGTACATCTCAGCCTATTGAATGTGTTGGGTAAATGTCCCATGGTAGTGATGTTCTCTATATCGATGTGGGTCGGTATAACCGTACCGGTATAAGGAGGGTCATTATAGAGATTGGTATCAGAGCAACAGGTTGAGATTGTACATAAATATAATTATGCCATCATCTTCATTATATGCTAATTCTTTATAGATTGTCCACATAGTTAGGAATTAGATAGTTTAGTTCCTAAATGTGATTAAATCATTTTGCAAGATATGGCTTCGCGTGGTAGGTGTGGTAGTGTTCCTGCTTGTGAGGGTGAGTAGAGGAGAGAGGAGATAGTGGAGCCTAGGCGTGAGGGCCAGGGTGAGCAACAGGCCCCAGCACCCCAGGGTCCTGTGCTTCCTCCACCACCACCAGTGGACTATGGAGTGCTCATGCAAGGTCTAGTTCAGGCTATGCAAACATAGGCCCATACTCAGGCTGCACTCCAGGCTCAGCTGGAGGCTCAGGTTAGAATAGTAAATAGAGTAGTCTGATATGTTTACTTGCATGTTTGTTATATTGTTATATCGTATATGTGTGGCTTATGTTGGTTGTTGTAGCAGGCTCAGGCGCCAGTTCCCCAGGCTCAGGACCATGGTGGACCCTCCATCATGTAACAGTTCAAGAGGATGTCGCCACCCTCTTTTAAGGGGGAGAGCGATCCGCTATTGGTAGAGAGATGGCTAAGGGAGATTGAGAAGATCTTCTGAGCTATTAGGTGTGCAGACGATGATAGGGTCACGCTAGCCACCTATATGCTATAGGTAGGTGTAAATTGTTTATGTATTTATTTCTTTAAGCCTAGATTGTATAGATTGGTCCTTATGGAATGTTTTGGCAGGAGCGAGCTGATGTATGGTGGTCCTCGTTGCTACGTGCCCGATTCGAGGGCGGTGCTGTAGAGGTGTTTTGGGACGAGTTCGTGAGGCTCTTTCGGACCAAGTTTGTCCCGGAGCACATCCAGGACAAGATGGAGCAGGAGTTTCTCTCCTTGACTCAGGGCTCCATGACCATACTAGAGTACAAGGCCAGGTTTGCCGAGCTATTGAAGTATGCCCCTTACATTGTAGCTGACGAGCACAGGAAGACGAAGAAGTTCGTGATGGGTCTGAGGCCATCACTGAGAACGAGGTTGGTGGCATTTGACCATCGTACCCTCGATGAGGCTCTTAGCGCAGCTTGTCGGCAGGAGGGAGAGATGGAGCAGTACTTGGAGTAGAAGAAGGATTCTCAGAAGAAGCCTGCAGCTCCATTCTAGAGGCAGGAGAAGAAGAAGGCGGCCTACCAGTCACCGCAGGTCCCGTAGTATCGGGAAGTCGTCACGTACCTTCTCAGTGTTCCCCAAGTGGCCAGAGAGAGTGTCCTCATTGCGGGAGGGTACATGGTGGTACGGAGTGTTGGAAGATGGCGGGGAAGTGATTGAAGTGTGGGAGCAGCGAGCATAAGATCAAGGATTGTCCTAGACTTCAACATGGAGTCCAGCGACCAGCACCAGCTCCAGCAGTGGCAAAAAGCAGCGCCAGCGATAGGAAGACCAGGAAGGCCTCGAGCCCCAGCTCGAGTGTTTGCGTTAGCTCGTGAGGACGCCGAGCAAGCGGAGCATGTTACCGAAGGTACGGTTCTTTTCATGGGTGTGCACACTCGAGTTTTATTTGATACAGGTGCCACTCACTCGTTCATTTTTGAGCGTTTTGCTAGGCAGTTAGCTTTAGAGTCAGGATTAGAGTCTGAGGAGTTAGAAGTCCCTTTGTCTTTGCACACACCTGCGGGTACGATATCGACTAGGAAGTGTATTCTATCCTTACTGATGTGCATTGAGGATAGAGTTCTAGAAGGGTGTTTCTTCTTGCTAAAGATGAAGGACTACGATGCTATTCTTGGTCTGGATTGGCTAATGGAGCATTATGCATTAGTGGATTGTCCTGGGAAGAAGATTGTTTTCCGCATTCCCGGTGAGGATGAATTTTCTCATCCATTGCCAAGGAACTTTGCGGGAAAGTTTGTTATTTCCACCAAGAAGGCGATGAGAATGGTGAACAAGGGTTGTGACGCTTTTCTTGCCAGCATGGTATTAGTACCCAAGCTGATGAGTCACCTACTCTTGAGGAGATAGATGTAGTGCAGGATTTTTCAGATGTCTTTCCCGATAATTTATCTGGATTTCCACCAGCTAGAGAGATAGAGTTCACACTAGAGTTGCTTCCAGGCACCTCTCCTATCTCAAAGGCCCCTTATCGGATGGCACCTGCGGAGTTAGCGGAGCTAAGGAAGCAATTGCAAGATTTGTTAGATAAGGGATTTATACACCCTAGTGTTTCTCCTTGGGGCGCACCTGTATTGTTCGTGAAGAAGAAGGATGGGTCGCTTAGGTTATGCATCGATTATAGAAAGCTACACCAAGTGACTGTGAAGAACATGTATCCCTTACCTCGGATTGATGATCTGTTTGACCAGCTGCAAAATGCATCAGTCTTTTCTAAGATTGATTTGCGGTCTAGTTATCATCAGTTGAGGATTAGGAGTGAGGATGTGTCCAAGACGGCTTTTAGAACCCGTTATGGACATTATGAGTTTTTGGTCCTTCCGTTTAGTCTGACCAACGCTCCTGCAGTGTTCATGGATATCATGAATGGGGTGTTTAGACCTTATCTAGATAGTTTTGTTGTAGTTTTCATCGATGATGTGTTGGTCTATTCTCCGGATGAGGCCACACATCGTCAGCATTTGAGGGTAGTGTTGGAAGTTCTTCGAGAGCACAAGCTGTATGCAAAGTTCAGCAAGTGTGATTTTTGGATGCGCGAGGTTCATTTCCTTGGGCATGTTATCTCCGGTGCTAGTGTAGCAGTAGATCCAGCAAAGGTCCAGGCTGTGTTGGATTGGGAGATTCCTAGGACCCCTTCGGAGGTTCGTAGTTTCCTTGGTTTGGCGGGTTATTATCGGCAATTTATTGAGGGATTTTCATCTCTCGCCGCCCCATTGACCAAGCTAACCAGGAAGGGTGAGAAGTTTGTTTGGTTCGAGGAATGTGAGTGTAGTTTTCAATTATTGAAGACTAAGCCTACTTCCGCTCTGGTATTGGTATTACCTAGTGGTGATGAAGATTTTGCCATTTATACGGATGCATCTCGGATTGGCCTTGGCTATGTGTTGATGCAGCAAGGAAGGTTAGTAGCGTATGCTTCTCGGCAATTGAAGGAGCATGAGCGTAACTATCCGACTCATGATTTGGAGCTAGCGACAGTGGTTCATGCACTGAAGATCTGGAGGCACTTTCTTTATGGTGTCAGATTTGAGGTGTTCACTGACCACAAGAGTTTGAAGTATCTTTTCTCCCAAAAGGAATTAAACCTGAGGCAGAGAAGATGGATCGAGTTCCTGAAGGACTATGACTTGGATCTCTAGTATCATCCAGGAAAGGCGAATGCCGCAGCGGATGCCCTTAGTAGGAAGAGGTCATCACTCCAGCAGGATTGGAAGATGTTGGAGGATGCGGCATGTGCGATGACTGAATTAGAACCATCCCTACGTCAGGCTTTTGTAGCTCAGTTGTCTATTAGGTCTTCGGTGTTGGATGAGGTGATCGAGCAACAAAAAGCCGACCCTAGACTCCAAGAGTTGGTGGGAAAGGCAGGCATTGCTTGGGATGAGGATGGTGTGATCAGATTCCATCACCGTGTTTGTGTTCCCGACATTATAGATGTTCGTGAGCATGTATTAGCAGAAGCTCATAGGTCGAGATTCTCTATTCATCCGGGTAACACTAAGATGTACCAGGATTTGAAGAGATCTTTTTGGTGGTCTGGCATGAAGAAGGATGTAGCAGAATATGTGTCTTGATGTCTTGTATGACAGCAAGTGAAGGCCGGGCGGCAGCGACCATCTGGTCTTATGCAGAAGATGGAGATACCAGTATGGAAGTTGGAAGTTGTCACTATGGATTTTGTTTCGGGTTTGCCTCAATCTAGATGGGGCAATGACTCGATTTGGGTAGTAGTAGATAGATTCTCGAAGACTGTGCATTTCTTGCCTATGAAGAAGAAGCAGTCGGTTGAGATCTTAGCTAGATTGTATGTTAGTAGTATTATTAGATTGCATGGTGTGTCGAAGTCGATCGTTTCGGATCGAGATCCGAGATTTACTTAGTGGCTGTGGAAGGGTCTTCAAGATGCGTTAGGTTCAGAGTTGAAGCTCAGTTTGGCGTTGCATCCCCAGACCGATGGACAGTCCATGAGAACTATCCAGACGCTCGAGGATATGTTGAGGGCCTGTGTTCTGGATTGGAAGGATGATTGGGAGCACCATTTGCCTCTTGTGGAGTTCGCATACAACAACAGTTTCCATGCGAGTATTGGTATGGCACCGTTTGAGGCATTGTATGGTAGGCCTTGTAGATCTCGTTTATGTTGGGAGGAGATGGGTGATAGGCAACTGATCGGTCCGGAGCTCGTTCAAGAGACTTCGGATAAGGTCCAGCTGATCAGGAAGAGGCTTGTTGCGGCACAGAATAGGCAGAAGAGTTATGCCTACAACAGGAGGAAGGATTTGAAGTTCGAGGTAGGTGAGCATGTCTTCTTGAAGATTTCGCCTACGTGTGGTGTAGTTAGATTTGGCAGGCATGATAAGCTAAGTCCTAGATTCATTGGCCCGTATGAGATTCTCAGACGATTGGGCAACGTGGCATATGGGCTAGCTTTATCCCTAGAGTTAGCTAGTGTTCATCCTATTTTCCACGTATCTATACTCATGAGGTATGTCAGAGATCCATCTCATGTTATTAGCCACGAGCCAGTGCAGATCTAGCCATATCTATCTTATGTGGAGAAACCGATAGCTATTCTTGACCGGAAGGTTCAGCATCTTCGAAACAAGAGCATTGCGTTGGTGAAGGTGTTATGGCGCAACTTCTCGCGAGAGGAGGCTACTTGGGAGCTTGAGAATGCAATGAAAAAGAAGTATCCTCAGTTGTTTGAGTAGTATCGGTCTAACTTCGAGGACGAAGTTTCTTTAAGGGGGAGAGGGTGTAAGGCCCTTGAATTTTACTCTCTTATATAGGTGCTTGATTGTGTGAGAAATTGATGCTTGTATGTGTAGCTATGTATATATATAAACTATTTGAGTAGTGTTGTACATATATGTATGTTTGGTTGTGTATGTTATATATTTACATTGCATAAATAGTATTATTTTAAAGTATACATTGTATATTATATATACTTCCATTGAGTAAGTATAATTTTCTGTAGTTTTTAAGTTCTAGACAAGCGACCTATTGGCGTCAATATGAGTTGACGTTAATGGGGAGTACGCAGCCACATCGATGGATGCTAACCCCAGACCGATGACTAGTGATGTTGACGTTAACATCCTAGATCTATTGCGTCTTCAGATCCGGAAACGCCTCTGGAAATGTCGCCTCTGTTTTGGTAACCGACCCCCAACGGTCAGGAAACCCTACCTAAGCACGTCTCCGACCCCTAACCCTATAAAATACCCAATCTCCGGCCGAAATATCCCTTTTGATTCTTTTGTCAAAACCCTAGTTCTCTTGTGCAAAACCCAATCTTTGAGCTATGAGATCCTGCGATTGGTGACTCCTTCCGGTGATGTTCTGCGACTGGAGGGGAGTTTAAACATTTGGGAAGGCTTCTTCGACATCAGGTAGCAGTCGGCATCAACACAGAACCCTGATTTAGAGGACTTAGGAAGCTCTTTGGCTCAGGCCGAGGAGGGCTTCTCCGACCTAAATCTCAAATTGTAGATTTTTCTGAAGGCAAGTGAACAATTCCCGTTGTTCATACATGCGTCTAGTAGGTCCTAGGAAATTTTACGGATTTTAATCGTGTCATGGAACCCCCTTTCTATTGAATTTTGAAGTTCAGTCTGTGTTCTGCACAGACAGGAACTTAACGGCAACCTTTGCTGAGATCCGAGCTTAGCGGCCACCTATGTTGCTGTTGACCAGTTAAGCAGCCACCCCCTTGCCGATGAGTTTTTCAAGCAGGGACAATGTGTTTGCCTGCCCTTATAACTTTTTTTCCAGATTTGTCGACATGATGATATACTGTAAACATTATATGTGGTAAAGTATCTCTATTGGATCATGTTCTTTAATTTTGATGATTTTTCGTTCACCGTGGAAATTATTAAAAATTTCTGAAATCTTGTCTTGAGCATGTTAATCTTGTAAATTATTGTTTGAGTGGTTCTGTGAGGAATCGTGATGTCAGAAGTTTTTTGTGGCATGTACATAGAGATCAGATCATGTTATAAGAATTAGGAAATTTTCTGATGACTGTGTGAATTTTAGAAATTTTGGAAAAATAAAACAATGAGCATGCTTTATCTGTTTTTAAATCTCCAATAATTTGTATAATGCTGAATTAATTCCCAAAAATTGTATGTGATGTTATGACTGTTAAAAACAAGTTTTTGAACTATTAAATACGACTATAACACTGTGAATCCATGATTTATCGAATTATGAATAAACATGCAGAATGACTATTTTAATTTCTACAAATTGTGTACAGTCCATAAAAATATGAAACTTTATATGCATGATGTTTGACCTGTAAGCAGTCTGTGGTAAAACTTTCATGTGAATTGGACAATAGTAGGTACTAATTTTGTTATTCCACGATGAAATGACCAATTAAAGTATGCTTGATGTAAATATTGATTAATTAGATAATTGCAGCATGATTAGGGTTAGTTTGTGACCGATTTAATTTTGCTAATATTAGTATCATGCTAGGAGACCTGAACCATATGCATAGATGGGAAATTGGAAATAGTGTGTTAAACGATGTGAAATTAGTGTGTGTGTTTAAAAGTGGAAATATGTAACTATGCCATGGGTGACACTACTACTTTAGAGGGCTGAGGAACTGTACCGTAGTAAAGTTCCTATGGGAAGGTTCACATGTGTGTGATGTCCCATGGGCATTGGGATTTAAAATTCTGGAGGTGGACAAGTACCACTGGTTAGGGTGGAGAGTGCTTCTCCCGGTTCTGCGCAGTAACTAAGATCTATCACTATATTGCCTAGGTGATAGGTATGTGTGTGATGGGATAAGTTGTGTCCTTCTAGAGGTGGTTTGGACTATGTGTCACGACATGTAATGAGAATAATGTGATTTTGTATATATGTGAAATATGCATGTGTAAAATGTGTAAATGGTCATGTGGAAATGTGAGCTAATGTGATAGTATGTGAAATTATGAATAAATTTATAAAATGTGCTATGTCCATGTCAAAACAACAAGCTATTCATGTTTATAAAATGTGTTATGAATGTGAGAATATACATAGAATCCATGTTAGGAATATCATTTCCAATATGTGCAATACCATGCTTAACTTATCTTTATAATGTAGCATGAATGGAACAAGTGTTGACTTAAGATAGCATGTTAAAGAATGTGTAGAAAGCATGTGATAGGTTTACTTTATTGTGAAAGAAACATAAGGATGTACCATGTATTATAAACTTGTAGAAATATCATGTCTAGGTTTTGCTTAAACCACGTTACATGTATTGATGGTTTTGCTTAAAAGTAAAATGTCTATATGATGTATGTATATGCAATGTGCGTGGTTTTGCTTGCTGAGTCTT
Organism: Colocasia esculenta; assembly: GCA_014218235.1. Taxonomy (NCBI): domain Eukaryota; kingdom Viridiplantae; phylum Streptophyta; class Magnoliopsida; order Alismatales; family Araceae; genus Colocasia; species Colocasia esculenta. Next base: position 42,322,685 of record CM024753.1, read on the forward strand.
TTAGACTCACTCTTGCTTCGACGTACAGGTGCAGATATCTCTACTTCTTCTGAGGAGATAGTCAGAAGTGACTCGGAGCGTGAGTAGGAGATCTTCGTGGAGATTGCATTTTGTACTCTTTTTTTTTATAAGTATGTAATAAAGGTCGACATGTATTTAAGTTGTGGACAATGTATTTTATTTAATTTCTCAATTATGAAATATTTAAATTCTTTTTTGTACTATATAGATTGTGGATAAATGTGGATGATGGAATAAGATATATTATTCAGTTCTTTCTATTCCGCTATTACAGGTTTATATTTGTGTACATCTCAGCCTATTGAATGTATTGGGTAAATGTCCCACTGTAACGATGTTCTCTATATCGATGTGGGTTGGTATAACTGTACCGGTATAAGGAGGGTCGTTACAGAGATGCGGGAACATTTTCCTTACTTGTTTGAGTGACTGGTGTGTTTGCTTGCCTTCTCTTTCCTAGGTTTCGCCCTTAATTTCCAGGACGAAATTTTTTTTTTTGTTGGTTAGATTGTAACATCCCTCCTTTCCTTTGGTCGACCACCTTCTGTTGAAGGCCGCGATGCTTGGGTTGTCACCTTCTGAAGGTGACAGGATGGCCGTCGCATTCTGGTTGGGAACACGACAGGCATGTTGTTGCGTTCAGCCTCTAACTGCAGCATGCATCCTTTGTCGTCTTGCTGTCGGGACAGATGGGACATGTGTCAACCAATTACATGATGAACGTGACGGGTCAGGTGTCACGTTCATGGTGTCAGGGTTGCAAGGGCGACGCGTGGCGTTTCTGTTGGTCAGGTTGACCGTGACCATGGGATCGCGAGGGTTAGACGTCGCGTTCACTTAAGTGAACGCAGCAGTCAAGTTGTCGCGTTCTCATCTCCGAGGCTTAAATGGTCTAAGGCCTGAGAATAGCCCCTTCTTCCCCATCTCGGCTGGCTTTCTCCCCTCCGATGCCTCGGCTGCTGGTGGCTCTGTGGGGAGCTTGGGAGACAGTTTTAAGTGGCTTGTGTGAGGTGTTTTTCCCTCGTGTGAGGTGTGGGTGTGTTGCTCTTGTGTTGGGGGGTTTTCCCCTCCTGTATGGTGCTTCTCCGGCGTGGTGACTGGTTCTCCTCGTGGTGTTCCTCTTCATCGGCGTGTAGGAGGACGTTCGTGGCTCGTGGACGACTTCTCTGTGGGGATTGGAGCTTGGAGGAGGGTTGCATGCCTACGAGAAGGCCCCATTGGGGTGGATCTTCGTTTTGAGGTAGGGATGCCTAAACCTTTCCCTAGTTCTAGCATGGTAGGACTCCAAACCCCTTTCTCCAAGCCTAGGGATCATGCTAGGTTGTGCAAGCATATTATGATTTTTGTGGAATGCTTGGATGGCGTGATTGTGCTTTGATTCATACTTGGATTGGGGTGTGGATGATGAGAAATTCATGTTTGCATGTGACATGATTGAGTGTAGATCCATGCTCTTGGCATGCATGGGTGTTTACAAGGGTGGTTTAAGCTTAAATGATCTATTTACGTCGTCCTACATGCTCCCCTAGTCACACCCCGACGCAGAATATCGGAGCGCAAAGGCAGTTGCAAGAAAAGGGTATAGAGCGAGTACTAGACATCAAACCATTGCACATTGAATAATACTAAAGCAAATCTTTCTCATTAATAACTTTTCCAATGTCTAGTTACAACCACTAATATCAGAGCCATTCTATAGGGCCCAATTACATTGCAATAGAGGGAAATAACTAACTACAACTCTAAGATAACATAATGACTCAAGGGTACTCCTGGCTTCACTCTTGGTCATTCCCTTCCTCGTGAGTGTATCTGTCATCCTCGGTCTCACCTGAGAACACAACATCAAATAACGTAGGGTGAGCGATAATGCCCAGTAGGACTTAAATCTCAGGCTCAAGCAGGCTTTAAATAACTAGTGCATTAAAGGGCAGAGTAACTAAAGATAGAGCGAGTCATGTAAAGTCGAGAAAGTAAGAGCACAAGTAACATGGTTCATATAGCAGATGAATCAAGTATAGCACAATGAATAAGATCAAGTCACGATAGAAAGCAACAACGACACGATAGCAAATAACATCAACGTCAAGCAATACCACGACACATGTATAGTAAGGAGAGAAAAAGTAGTTGGCCATATAGAGAGTAAATTTCACTTTGATTGATTTTCTTATCAATCGAATAGTCTGGCACTTTTAATTAACTTTCGTCAATCGAGATAGTAATTGCACTTTGGTTATCCGAAGATAGCCGAGAGAGAGTATAGCACTTGTTTGTCAAAAGACAACGAGAGAATATAGCACTTTGTGTTGATTGTGTTAGATTAATCTTGATAGTATGGCACTTGGATGTAATTCCGACATCCTGATCATTTAACTCCCGCGGGCAAATGGCACTTTCGGGCGCTCCCCCCAGGACCTGATCGGGCCCTATTGCGCTAGCATTGGTTATATTGTTTATCTTTAGACAATCAATTAATGGCCAATTTGAGAGTACCAAGAAATAGATAAGAGCACTAGGTGAATAGATGAGATAGTAGAGTGAACGTGAATAGGTGAGCGAGTAGAGTATAGATGAGAGCTAGTGGACATTGCACGTAACACGTCGAGTAAACATGCGATAGTAATAGTTCCACAACACACGCACTTGGTGTTGGCAGTCAGGTGGAAATTCACGACCCTACCACTGGCCTTGTTATGCGCAGGTCCAGAGGTCCGGCGTGATTCAAGACGAGGGTGAATTTCTAATAGCCGTTTGGATCATATAGATCCCTAAAGGTGTAATGGGTGTTAGGGTACAATCGGCTCTTCGACCATGTGGGAATCCATGGACAGAGGAGACTTACAGAGGCCTTGAACAAAGACTGATTAGTCCGGAAGAAGGAGTATCCGACAGAGAGTTCGTCCAAGCCAAGAAAGTGTGTATATAGAAATAAGTGCTCGACGTTCTAGAGGAATTCTAGAACAGTGGAGCGTCGATATCAGTATATAAACAACGCAAGAAACGAATACAAGTCCTTTAAAATAGGGAAATTAATATACTTTATTGCAATAAATTACCAGATACATTAAGAGATATTTTATGCCAGAATTCAGCCATATATGGATGGTTCATATGTGTGCATGTGTAAGAGAAATCATAGATAGAAAAGAAGTCGTGAATATGTATTTTAAAGTATTCAATAAAGCTCCATTTTAAAACAGGTATTTTTACTGCGTATATGACTGTTAAAAAGGCGTTTTCATGCAAAATCCTGTGAAGGTGACATAGGCCAGTAAGGATTGCGACAGGGGTAGGGCAGGTAGCGACAGGGCATGAAAAGGGTGGCGACAGGGCTGTCTGCTCAGGCGGTCAGAACGCGACGTAGGGTACTGTCGCGTTCAGAACGCGACAAGAAGAGGCGTCGCGACGGGCTTGAGAACGCGACCTGTCGGGCCGTCGCATTCTCAGGTCCGTGGACTGAGTCTGACAGAGTTCTGCTCTATCTTGGATTACGGTCCATGATTATTAGATTTTGATACAGGGACGTTCAGAAAATCATAACTAATTGTATACACGATGAAAAATCATGAAACTAGATTTGAATTGATCTAGACATGCAAGGGTACTTCCAGTAATTAGGAATTTGAAAACAATCATGGTATCGACATAGTTCTACCAAGTTGAATAAGAAGCAACCTGATTCCAGGTGCAGCAGAGATGAATGATTTAATTCGAGCAACATGCTTCATAAAAATTAGGGCTTTTAGGGGCAAAAGATGCCTATCATGCATCAGTATCTCCCATTAAAATTTGGAGGCATGAGATAGAGTATTCAAAGAGATATGAATTAAGCATGAAGGTTCGGGGTCATAAGAGTTGCAGAACTTCTAAATTCAAGAAGAAAATATTGTCTTGATGGAAAATTATAAAACTTGAGGCTTTGTTCCTGATGTATGGAACAATCTACAGACAAAATATTAGGATTTTAGCTTGTGAGAATGCCTACCTTTGACTCGATTTATCTTCTAGGGCTTAGAACTCTAAGAACGAGGAAGAAGCTCCAAGAACTCCTTCTCCCCACGAGATCCTCTCCTCCTTGGCCTCTTCTCCATGTCCAATAACCTTTGGCAACTAACTAGGGTCGGCCAAGAGGGTTTAAGAGGTGTATTTATATAAATAAGAGTTCCTATTCCTACTACTACTCAAATTCCTCTAAATTACCAAATTTCCTAACTCCACCTTTCCTCTCTTGCTTTCCAATCTCTAATTGGGTTAGGATAGTATCTAAATTCGTGCTAGACTATATGGAGTAGGTTTAGGAATCCAATTCTAACTCAAACTTCCTATTTAATGCGTTAATTATCCCTTTTCTATTTAGGTAATAATTTAGTTACGAATTTATGGTATTTTCCTATTTTTTCTTTTAAAATATTTATTTTGGCCCACTAATTTCTAATGGTCCATTAACCAAGCCCATTATTTATTGGAATTTATCTTATAGGTTTTCCCTTTTTAATTAGGGAATAATAGAGTTATGAAATTTTATTGCATTTTCTTATTTGAATTTATTCATGGGCTATGAGAGGTCCATTGGTCCAAACCCGATAATGGTTAATCATCACATGATGTTGGAAGTCTCCGACATGTTCATTTAATTTATGGGCGCGTTATCTTTCCTTGTTAACGGTTTTCCGACTTAGTTTCATAATTTGGATAATTCGTCACATTGCAACGTACACTTAGCCAATCGGATTTTTCGTTGCACGAATTTCTTCGTGGAACACTTAGGGATATTATTTGGGGTTGATTTATAATTTTTTCGGAATTTTCCTATGTATTCTTGCACATACAATAATGGTACGTATGTTTCTATTATTTCAATTTAAAGAAATTGTTATTTTGAATTTTTTTTAAGTATTAAATTTTCTGGGTTGCTACACCCCTCCCCTTGTACTTCTTAGTTTTGTGTTGCATGGTTCAAAGGTGGTGCTCTCGGGTGTGCAAACCTGAGGTCGCGACACGTTTGGTGTCGCGACCTAGGTCGCGATAGCCTGATACGTCGCCTTCTGGTTTGAGGAAGCGACGCCCACCCTGTCGCGTTTTGATCGCGACAGGGTGGTTGTCGCCTTCTCTTCAGTTTACACTGGGTGTCATGGGAGGTTCCAGGTAGACACCTGGACCTCTACCTGTGGTCTCTTGATCGCGACAGGTTCCCTGTCGTCTTCTGGACCAGGTTACGACAGACAGGGTGTCGCCTTCAAGTGGCGACAACCTGTGCATCGCCTTCTCAAACAAAGAAGGGACTTGTCAACCTGTTCGGAGTTTTCCTTCCGCTGCGACTCTATTTCTTGGTACCTGTGTTGTTCCTAGTACAATGCTACTATAGTCTTTTGCCCGGTGCTAGGCACTTGAGGTTTTGTCCGCAAGACAGGTTGTTACCCTTACCTGGACCCCCGGTCCCAGCGAGCATATTTGAGGGAGTTCTCCGAGCGGCAGGCAAGCTCGAGTCACGGGTTCTGGTAGCAGAGAGGAAAATGGTGGGGACAGTGGCGTAGAGTCATTTGTAGAGCTCTCTTAGTTAAGTCTGCGACGCTGAGGTGGTTGGTAGCTCTTCTGGCATAGATCAGCTAGTCTTTTTCTCACTGCCTCACTCTACGTGGTTCTGAAACCATTTATAGGGGCCAGACGTGGGACTGTAATCCGGCCAGACTAGGGTAGTTGTGGTTACTTTAGTTCCGCGTCTCACTCCGACGGGAGGTGTTAGTCGTGGACTATTGGTTGAGGGTAAGGCGCGTGGTGCACATGACCGGTTGGCTAGTGTAGTGTTCTGTAACTAGTGTCTCTGTACAAGCAGTTGTTTACTGTATGTGTTACAGCCTTGGGTTCTTCCCAGTGCTGAGTTTTACACGGGTTTCCGGTCCCGACGTGTAGCTTAGACCATAGACCATGTAGTTTCCTTACGCTTCCGCACTTTACTCTGTTAGTAGGATAGATTTATTGTTTTATTTAATTATTGCACATATAGATCTATTCTGTTGTTAGAACCAGTGGGAGATTGGTAGTCCCTACTGTGCTTCTTCATGAAGCTCATTCCCTCCTTTGCAAGTGAGGCTTCACAGCAGCACCCTCTGTGGCGGGCTGAGGAGACAGGGCCGAAGTAGACGGCTTCTTCCGTGAGTAGTTTTCCCCCAGTTCTGTGTACTTCACCCTCGGGGTGTGCCCCTAAGGGACCTTTTATCCCCTTTACTTTCTACACTTGTATTTTACTACTTTTGGACTGTACTAGACTCATACTCTGTGTTGTACTCTTTCCTTCACATGTTGGTACTTTTTAGTGCATTTGGTTGTTTTTTTAATCTCCGTTACATATCTTGTTAGACTGGTCTATTAGCCCTTCCAGGTCTTCGGGCCCGTGGGCGGTGGTGCCGATGGTCGGATCCATGGTGGGAGCCGAGGGTCTGGGCATCGGGGCCATTACACTCCGTGCATTGCCAACAGTGTAAGAGTATGAGCGTAAGAGCTCTTGTATTGTGTGAGTTGAGAGTTGCCTTTTTGCAAGTCCTCAGCCCCTAAGGATTGCACTTTTCTTTTTGTACCTGTACTTTTATTTGGGACATGTTGTACATAATTTCCTTATTAATGTACAGATTTTCTTGTTATAGTTATTTGAACTCATTGTTTATCTCACTGGACTATATTCTAACCCTTCTGGGTCTTCAGATCCGTGGGTGGCGGCGTGACCTTCGAGGTCCTTGGTGGGGTCTGGGAGGTTATGTCATTATGGTGGTATCAGAGCTCAGGAGTTCGATGAGATTTGTAATGAGTTAATAACTATGGCTATCCCAAAGAAAGGTACTAGTACACTGCTGGCCCATCCATAGTTGTTAGTCGTAGCTGTGAGTTTTTCGTACATGTTGATGGTGCATGGTTTCCCCTCAAGGTCTCCATGTGAGCTATAGGAAGAGAGTGTTGCAGCTGTTGCTGGGCGTGTGTACGACAAGCATGGACGTCTGGTTTGCTCGTGGTGCGGTTGGGTTCGTCATCGGCCTACACGTCCGGATGGGTGCATCGTGAAGGCTGAGAGAGCCTACGTGTGGTGTGGCCTTCACCGGTGTAGGGTTGTTGCTTGTGGAACCAGTAGAAAGTGTCCTTGCCTTGCTGGTTGTCCCCTTGTTGTCAGGGTGTGTGTTGTGTTGGCTTTGCTCAATGGGCATCGTTGGTTGAGTGTTGCAACACTTGGTTGTGCTTGTTTGTAAGCCTTGTGTTGATTGGTTGTGACATCTAGTGAGGTGCTCCCGGAGTTCTTCTCTTTTGGTTCTGGTGGAAGTGAGGTTTCCCTTGAACTGTGTTGTGCTCGTTTCTGGTTACTATTGCATTGCCCTCTAGGTTGAGGTGCATCGCTTTGTTACTTGTGTTTTGGTGAGGTTTCCCAGAATCGTTTGTTGTTGTCTTGGTGAGGGTTTCTCTCTGAGGCTATTTATGTGCTCGTTGATGTCTTTTGCTATGTTACCTCTTTGGTTTGAGGTTTTTGTTGTTTGGTTGGATGTGTTGCACTAGCACTTCGTTGTGTTGTGCAGTTTTATTGGTTGGATTGTTGCATGTAGTCTGCTTGTTTGCCTCGGGTCAAGGTGAGGGACCTTGACCATGTGTGGCCAGTTCACCGCGTTGTTCGATTCCAAGTCTCTTGGTTGTGCCGGCGGGACCGCATGTGTCCCTGTGGGTTCAGTTGTTTATGCTTGTTCTTTCGTGCCCGACGCACTCTTGCAAACGCTAGTTTGGAGAGCGTCGTTGGTGTTCGGCTGGTTGTGCCTCTTGTGTGAGTGCTAGCCTTGTGCTGCAGTTTTCCACTTTCATGTATGGAGGAGGTTTGTTGTGTGCCTTCCTCCTCTGCCTTTCGTGGGTTGCTCAGGGTGGTGGTGCTTTACTATGGTGTTTGGTGCCATGTTGTGCACCATGGTGACCTTTTGGCGAAGGTCCCCTCCCTTGAGCCGCTTTAAGGTTGAGCTGGTTGCTCTCCTCGTGTGCATTGTTTCCTTGTGGCAAGATAGGTCATGATGTACCTATTTGTGCTGTCCGTTACAATGTTGGTTCCTTACTACCTGACTGGACGATCTGGGGTAGTGTGCCTTGTTGTTTAGTGTGAGTTCGCATCGGTCTTCTTTGGTTTGGATTGCTTGTGCAGGCATTGCTGTGGGTGTGTTTTGCTTGTGCCTCTGTTTGTGCTTGGGGGAACTTGTCACCGTTTAGGGTGTGGTCCTCTCCTCCTGTGGAGGTTGGAGTGGGGTCTTGTGTTTTGGTGCTTCTATGAGCCGATGGGGATGTTGCACTCTTGAAGCTATTGGCTTTCTGCGTGTTTCTCTTGTGGGTCTCTGGTGGTGAGTTCCCTCCTTTGGGCCCAGTGCCGTTTCAGGGCTGCTGGTGTAGTTGTACATACTACGCTTCATCGGGTTTTGGTGCTTGTGGTGGTATCGTGGCCATGCCCGTGGGTTTTATTTCGAATCTTCAGTTGTTCTTTCGCGAGTTGCTAGTGTTGTAGGCGTTGGGTTTTTTTTCTGCCTCAGGGACTCATGGGCTGACCCTTGCCTTGTGGTTGTACTATTACCACTATGGGGTGGCTACTTTGCCTTGTCTAGGTAGCCCTATCGGTGGTACACCCGGCTTGGGTTATGACGTGTGTTCAAACTTTCTCTCTCTCACTTGAGGAGCGAGTGTGTTTGGTAGCGGTACCCAATGCTGGCTTGGGTCTAGGGTCGATGTGTTGTCTCGACCCTTGTGGGTTTTTGATTTCCGTGTGGGTTGCCAACGTCTTGAGTTGCCTGGTTTTGGCATACTCTCAGACATGTTTCCCAATTTTATCTCTACGCATTGTGTGTCATGGAGCGTTTGGTTTAAGTTTTCTGTGGCTCCACAGTTGTTGCGTGTCTTGGTCGGACTCCGAGGACAGTCCGGGTGAGATCCAGTGGGGTCGGTGGACACCGTCCTGGGTGTCGACGTGTTCTCCGCGTGCTTGTTACTGCTGGGTTTCGAGTCACTCTTGAGATTCTCGTTTGGCTTTGTTGCAGATGCTAGCTGTTGCGAGTAGTGCAAAGCCATTTGACAGAATCTTGTGGCTGACTTCTTGGCATTTTATCGGCTTGTTGTCAGTAGTTGTGTCCTCTATCGAGTTTTGTTGGTGACAGAGTGAGTTATTGACTAGTTGGTCTCAACAGCGTGGTATGTTGAGGACCAAGTCGTGTGCTTTCTTACTAGCGGGTTTAGCTATTTTATATTTTGTTTGGCGTGTGCCACGCCTATGGAGTTTTCAACATCTGGTTATGTGCAATGCGTCATTGGTGTGCGCTCTGTGAGTCGTTGGTTTTCTGGTTAGGCGCACTCCCTTTGTGGCAGGGTCATGGTTGTGACCACTGGGAAGTCGAAGTGTGACATAGTGGTCTCTTTGCGCTTGTTGTTTTCTCCGACTTGGTTTCACTCTTAATTTTGAGGACGAAATTGTTTTTAAGTTGGTTTGATTTGTAACATACTGAGTTTGGTTGTCCTTGGTGTTGATCATGGGATCGCAACAGGTCGAGGTGTCGCGTTCTGAACTTGACGGGATCCGTGTCGCCTTCTAGTTGAGAAGGTGACAGCCTCTATGTCACGTTCCCGTGATCTGTGTGTGGCTGGTGTGCCACGTGTCCGTGCTCCTATGTGTGAAGGCAACGTGCCAGTTGTCGAGTTCAATTGAAGCACGTGCGGGTGTGACACGTGGTCTGGAGGTTGTTTGCCTGAGAAGAACTTGTGGAACTTGTGAGAAGGCGACAAGGTGTCTGTCATGTTCTGTGAGAATGCAAAACTTCTCCTTGTCGCGACCTCATTCTGAGGCCTTAAGGCACCTATTTCTTCATCTTTCGTCTCCTTTCTCCTTCTTTCTCCTCCTCTCCATGGTGGGAGAGCTTCCTCCCTCCTTCTTAGGCGTTTGGGGGTGGAGGTGCCAGCGTGTGTGCAGCGGAGCATTGGAACAGCGTGGAGCGAGGAGGAGGCCATTCCGACGTGAAGGGCCCCAACAGTCGTTCTCTTCAATTGCATGTAGGGATCCCTTGCTCTCTCTTACTGGCTTGAGGATATGGAACTTGTTTTGAGCTATCCTACCTGTGCTCGAGACTTCCTTGTAGTTTTGCACAGGATAATGCTTGTCGGTGGTGCTCCCTCTTGTGTAGTTTAGTTTCCTTGTGGTTTATGGGCAAGAAGAGGTGGCATTGGTGCCTCTCAAGCCTTCTTCCATTGTGTTGGAGGTATGTGCTCTTCTCCCTACCCTCTCTGGTGATTGTTTTGTAGGTTGGGGGATCGTGGGATGGCCTCATCCCCGGTCTTGATCTTCGGACTGAGATCGCAATAGTTTGGTTGTCGCGATAGATTGGTTGTTGCTATACCAGTCAGAGGGCGACAAGCATCCTATCGTGTTCTAGTTGCGACAAGATAGCCATCGCACTCTACTTGTCCTTATGTTTTTCCTTCTTCGGGTCTTGGTGGGGGTGGCCCATGTCCAAGTTGGTTAGAGAGGGATCTCCCCAACTTGCACAAGACATGTCTTCCAGTTGGTGTTTTATCTTTGTGGTTCCTTTGGGTGTGGACCTTGGGGTGGTCACCTTCTGGTGGCGACACTGTTGTTGTCGGGTTCCCCTTGTCTGTCAAGTTTCCTTGTCTTAAGGCTTCGCAAGGGTGTTCTGTGCCTAAGTTGGTTAGGGGAATGTTTCTCTCTCAACTTAGGCACATGACTGGTGTTCCATGGTTGCTACCCTTGTTGGGTTGTGGGTGTCGGCCTTGGGACAGTTGTTCCCCACGGGCTCTGGCTTCAAATGAAGAACACGACAGGTCGATACATCGTGTTCATCATCTGAAGGCGACACCCTGGCTATCGCGTTCTGGTCACGACAGGTTATGTGTTGCTTTCTGGATCTGATCGAGACGGGTTTCTTGTCGCCTTCTGGCTTCTCTATTGTTGTGCAGCCTTTTCTATAATCCCAAGTTTTTGGTTGTAGTGTGTATGCCTGTGTGGGCTGACGATCCTCTTGGGAGTTCTGAGAAGTGAGCCGTGCGTGTGCTGTGCCTGCTGGACTTGTCTTGGTTATAAGCCAGCTATGTTGTTTGCTTGTTGTAGTTGCCCCGCCTGTTCCCAGTTCGCTCGGTGCTTGGCACTTGAGGGCTTGTTCTGTTTAGATATTGTTACCGTTACTTGGGGTCCCTAGTCCTTGCACCGGTTGAGGGAGTTCTCCAAGTGGCGAGCGTGCTCAAGTGACAGACTTTGGTAGCTGAGGGGAAAACGGTAGGGGACAGTGATGTGGAGTCTTTTGCAGAGCTCTCTTAGCTGAGTCTGGGATGCCGAGGTGGTTTGGTTGTTCTTCCGACATAGATCCTCTAGTCCTTCTCACTGCCTCTCTCGGTGTTGGTTCCGGAGCCACGTCGCGATGTCAGGCATTGGACCTCAGCTTGGCCAGTTTGTCATTGTTCTTGTGTGGTATTCTCTATGGTGGCTCGCTGGCCTCACTCTTCCTGGGAGGTTGTAGGCAGGAGCCGGAGGCTGGAGAGTAGAGGGAGTGGCCAGTGTGTCCTTCTCTTGACTGCCAGTGGCGGTGGCTTGGTTGCTGTTGTGGTGACGATGTTTCCCTCCCGTGTTTCCAAGTGTGATCCATTGCCCTAGCTTGCACGGCCGTTATAGCCTGGTCATGTTTAGTTTCCATGGGCATCGTTAGTCTGGCCTTGTTTGCCTGTGTTTTTGGTTGTTTTCGCATTGTGTGTTCTCTCGGTCTGCCTTGTGCTGGCCCCGACCGTTGTTTTGTAGTTCGTTCCTTGGTTCGATCCGTGTGGCACTGGCGTGTGTGGTTTCCTGACCTCATGATGTGTTTGAGGTCCAGGCTGGTTCTGTTTGTGGGCCCTAGACCTTGTGGAGGTTTGAGGAGGTCGTGCTTGTGGTGAGACGTCCTTCTCAAGTCGCTACTCGGTGTCATTCATGATGACACCTGTCTATGTACCCTTCTTGACCTTGTGAAGGTCTAGGATGGTTGTGCTTGTGGTAAGACTCTAGTCTCACGTGGTTGCTCCGGTGTTCCATAAGCTCTTTGTCTCGATGTGTGTATGCCGAGGGTTGCTTTCGCATCGTGTTCGACTCTACTGGTTTTGTGGGAATCGCGTGTGGCCCGACCCTGGTTGTGGGTCGTGGCGTTACCCTGTTCCACTGCTTTGTAGTACCCTACAGTAGGTGTTTCTCACTTTACTGCTTTGTAGAGTAGTTTCTACCGCTTTTCCTTCGAGTTCTTGCTACTCTGGCTGGTAAGGGACTGGTTATCCCTACTGGGCCTTGTTCGCGAGGCTCATCCCCCTACTTCTATCAGGTAGGGACTCACTGTTGTAGGAGTTCGTTGCCAGATGGTTGTGGTGGTGGTTTATTACGCCGTGCGTTGCCAGCAGTGTGAGAGTGTGAGCGTGAGAGCTCTTGTACTGTGTGAGTTGAGAGTTGCCTTTTTGCAAGTCCTCAGGGTAGGCCTCTCAGGGATTGCACTTTTCTTTTTGTACATGTACTTTTATTTAGAACATGTTGTACTTAATTTCCTTATCAATGTACAGACTTTCTTGTTATAGTTATTTGAACTCATTGCTTATCTCACTGGACTAAATTCTAACCCTTCCAGATCTTCGGATCCGTGGGTGGTAGCACGACCTTCAAGGTCCCTAGTGGGGGTCCGAGAGGTCGTGTCGTTATACGTCAAGTCACCACCGCATACATTTATCATGCCTAGCATTGACACAGGGTTTCTGGCAATGACGTGGACTACAAGTGTGGCATATGAGATGTGATGGGCCATACGTGAGAGCGCAAGCAAGAAATTGTGCTCAGACTCGACTTCCCAAGCTAACAGACTAGCTTTATTAAGTAGGAGTGTTGGGCGTTTTACTTCTACCAAGCAAAGCCTCCACTAGATTAAGAACTTGTCATGCTAAATAATCTTCAGGTTATACTGTTCGGATGAGATCTACAAGGATTAGGGCTGCCATAATGGAGAGTGGAGTAAGGACCAAGCTCACTTCTTACCCTAGCGCATGTCAAGACATTATCAGGAGAGGTTCAATGTGGTTGTGTTGTCCTCTAGGTGTTGAGAGAGGGGCTTTCTGGGGTGGTGGATCAGACATTCATGGTGTTTTGTGGACCCCATTAGATGACTTGATCTCTGAAGGCAGACTCATATTTGATAACTGGGTTTTCATCTTCGAGCTGAGATTAGTAACTAAGTCTGACGGATTAGATCATTTCCCCAGTCTCCTCATTATGCAATCTCTAGACCTATGAACAGCTAAGAACAAAAAATAAATGTAGAACGATTCTAATTTCATATTGAAAATTCAGAAAGCTCAGTACAAAGAACATTTGTTGGACAACAAAATTTCATCCCGAAAGAATTGCTGTAGATGTACCTACAGTGATCACTACTGGGGGAAGGGGATACTTAGATGGCTGAAAGCCGTCTACGAAAATAACAGAACCATCTACAAAAGATTTTGTAGACGGCTATACAATCGTCTAGATAGCCGTCAACGAAAAGTCCGTCTACATATCATATGTAGACGGTTTTTATAAGCCGTCTACTAAAGTGTTTTATGTAGACGGCTGGAATCTGTCTACGAAGATACGTAGACGGCTCTATTAAGCCGTCAACGAATCTTATGTAGACGGCTTATTAGCGTCTACTTATGATAAGTAGACAGTTTAGTTTACGTCTACAAAAGTTTAGGTAGAGGTTTTTAAGCCGTCTATAAAGAGTTATGTTGACGGCTTAGTAAGCTGTCTACAAATATTTATATAGACGGATTTGTAACCGTGTACATAAACTTATGTAGACGGTTAGTAAACCGTCTACATAAAGTTTTTTAGATGGCTTAAGCCGTCTACACATTTCAATTTTTTTAAAAAAAAAAATTCTTATTTTTTATTGTTTTTCCTGTTAATACAGAAATCAAAATATTCATATACATAAATCATCTTTTTAATACCATGCACACACAAATTATCTAAAAACACATCATAAACATATTCAAAAGAAATACAATATCTCACCAACTATAACAATCTAATCATCATCATCATAATTATCAGTAGACTCGTCACTCCCCTCAGACTCAAGCTCAGGCGCAGGACGAGGCATATGTGATGGCTGAGTAGCAAATTGCTGCATGAAGGCTCGCATCTCTGACATCTGACTGTGCATATTCTCGAGCTCTTGGCGATCCCCGCTCCTCTCTGCACACAACTCCTCTAACTCCTGGCGATCCCTGCTCCTCTCTGCACACAGCTCCTCCATCTTTTTGTTTTAATCCTGCAACTGCTGCTGCAACTATTGCACCTGAGTGTGGTAGTTGCCTGAGGAGCTCGATCCCTCTCCCCTCCCGTACCAAGTGTGTAGCGTCTCAGCCTTACCTGCACAACGAACACGGCCAGGCCTGTCTCGTCCCATGACAGCTATGAAGGCATCCTCGGCTAAAATAGGAGCGGCATCATCACTCTGGAGGGAATGAGTCGTCATCTGTGTCATCCTCTCCTACAATTAAAAAAATATTTCATTAACAAAAAAATGTTAAATTATAAACTAATTTATTAAAATAATTTATCTAAGACTGATATACTTACAAAATGATCGCTGCTTTCATCATCAACCCACCGCTGGGTACCGTCAGGGAGGTCTTTACATCTCCCTATCCTAAAAACCTCCATGCGATCGGGCTCACGCTGGTGAGTCTTCACCTGTAAAAATTAATTGTATAATCATCAAGTACGAAAAAATAATCAATAGAGATTATTAAAATTACATTCAATAAAATAAAAAACTTACAAAATCATCTTTTAATTGATAAATGTTCGTACGCCCCCGCCGATACGTCATATTCTGATGGGTGCGATTCTGCTTGTTATGCTCGGCAATATCCTGTAAAGAAGAAGACAATACATATATTTAAATATTTGATGAAATCTCAAATAAAAAATCATATGTACTATATGTAATTAAATCATATTATTTTACCTTCTCCTCCCTTGTATTCCATTTTTGACACATTGTCCGCCAATCTGATGGATCAACACCAAGTGGAACAGATGCAACAATATCCTCAAAGGTCTTGACCTTATAATGCTACAAAATAACAATTACAAAGTTAACAAAATATTCATTATCAAGATAAAAAATAAATAAATACTTAAAAAAAAATACTTACTTTCGACTTCAACATCCCACGCCAGCCTTTGTGCATGGCTGTCATATGTTGTAACATCTCCTTATCTGTCTGAGGAGTCCGATCCCAACAATACCATATCTACACATGTATTACCAATCTAATTTAAATATCTCACAAATACACAATATTCACTTTAAATATTAATCTATTCAAGATCTCGAAATATTCCATTCTTTGTCTCTTCAGATAGTTTTGAAAAAACTTTCTGCCATATTTTGCAATACAGTCTGATGACAATGCCCATACGACTTATAAAATTTGTCCCTTGCTCACCTACCCTGTATCCACCGATTACTCTCACATTCCATTTATGTCCAGGCTCTAGCCTCCTCTCCGTGGCACCCCTAGAGGGACCCCGGCGACCAGTCCCTCGACCCCACGATGGTGTCTCTATGTAAAAACATATACATAAAGAAAATGATTAGATTTTATGAAACTAAAGTAAATATAAATTGTAATGCTACTGAATGTAAAAATATACCTGCTATAGAAGAAGATGCAGATGCAGCAGAAGACGCCCCCTGAGTGATAAGAAGATCGGCTTGAGAAGGATGACCTGCAACAAAGTCTTCAGGTGAATGACTTGGCACATCATCCACAGTCCGTAATCCCTGAACACGAGATCCACTGCGCGAACTCATATCTAAAAATTTGACAACATCTCCCCTATATTAGGAGCATATCCACATGTGTACACAACCTGTGGAAAAAATTTTCATACATTCACATCTTGAAAAATAGAGATATATCATGCAAAAAAGAGACACATTCACGTTCTGTAAAAGAAAAATTAAATGCATGAACACATTCACATTCTACAATATAACATCTACATTACCATGACCAGAGTTACTATAAACATTAAATATTATAATAAAACATTATTACAACCCAACTTAAGTCTCCATATATTCACCAACTCTCACATTAATTCCTTCAGTTACATCAACATCAAATATTTCTCCATTGATAGGAACATCAACTAAATTTTCTTGATAAGCTTCAACATTTTCATCCTCAGGCACTTCTTCGTATTCTGCCATGTTATAATAGTCTCGGGGCTGTGCTCTGACAGGAATGATCCATCCTGTTCTTCTATTATCATCTACATAAAATACTTGCTCTACTTGTTGGGCAAGTGCAAATGACTCATTTGTCCCCAATTTTTGATTGATGTTAAGACTAATGATCCCATATTTGTCAACTTGGAATCCCCTGCCTTCACAATAAACATCCCACCAGTCACATTCAAACAATATAACACGGCTGTTATGGTCAAAACATATTTCCACAACATCCTTAAGATGTCCATAATAGCCATCACATTTATTATTAAGATCTGCAATCACAACAACACCACATAGTTGAGTCTACTTTGTATAATCTGCAGTTCTTGTACGGAACCTAAATCCATTTGCAATATAGCCTGAATGTGAATAAGCAATTCTTGATGGTGTTTGTGACAAAATTTTGGATATCTTGAGTGCATCTAGGATCATTTGCATCTTTTAATTCTTAGACATAACTTTGAAACCATTTTCTGAAATCTTTCTCAATTCCTCTACAAGTTTCTAACCTTAGTCTATGTTCAGCCAAAAAAGGATCAATCACCTCTATCTGTTTCAAAATATACGTGTGTGCCAACTGCACTTCTTCCTCAAATAACGCACGATTCTCAACTTTACCCTTCAAAAAATGTCCTGGGGGATTAAAGATTGACAAGAAATCACCATCGTCACTGTGACTAGGAGTGCCATCATAATTTCTTTCTATATGATTAAATCGAGTGACTATATTGGGCAAGTACATGGAACATAACGAAATAGTCTCCTCAAGAAGATAGCCTTCCACAATTGAACCTTCTGGTCATGCTTTATTATGCACATAATCTTTCAACTTCTTCAAGTATCGTTCTATAGGATACATCCATCGGTATTGAATAGGACCAGCAATTCTAGCTTCATAAGCCAAATGTGATATCAAATTAATCATGATAGTGAAAAATGATGGCGGAAAAATTTGTTCTAACTTGCATAGTGTTACTGCTATATCAGCTTCTAACTTAAGCAAATGCTCAAGCCTCAAAACTTTAGAACATATATCCTTAAAGTACATACTCAACTCGATAATTGGGTCAGTCACATCTGCATGAACAATGTTGCGAAGTGCTAAAGGCAGCAACACTTGCATATAAACATGAGAGTCGTGACTCATCAACCCTGTGAGCTTTCCATTTGTAAAGTCCACACACTTCGATAAATTAGATGAATATCCATCGGGGACTTTAATGTTCCTTAGAAAGTCACAAATCTATAACCTTTGTGTTCTGTTCAATGTAAAAATCATTGCAGGTGGTTTTCCTCCTTGATCTGTCGGCACATGCAGTTGCGGACGTATCCCCCAATCTTCCAAGTCCATCTGTGCCTTAACTGTGTCCTTACTGTAACCAGATCCAAGTAGATTTAAAGTACCCAATAGATTGTCACAAACATTTTTTTCGATATGCATCACATCTAAATTATGACGGAGAAGCAGATTTTGCCAGTATGGTAACTCCCTAAAAAAAATACTCTGTTTTTTCCATCCTTTCAGTTTATCAATGTCTTTCTTAAAAATCTTCCCAAACCTAGTAATAGGCACCATCTGTTATTGTTGCTCCCACACTTCACGACCATTCAAAATTTTGGAGATTTCTCAACTTCGACTCTGCCATCAAATCTATCCTTATATGTGTGTTTCCTCCATCTGTGATGTACTAGAAAAAACCGACAGTGCCCAAGATAACAAAATTTCTGGCAATTTTTAAGTCTTCTTTAATGTGTACTGTAGTTATATGTCGGACACGCATATGTTCCTTTAGTGCTCCACCCTGACAAATTAGCATATGCAGGGAAGTCATTGAGGGTCCAGAGGAGAGTAGCTCGTAGGGTGAAGTTCTGTTTTTTTGCTGCATCATATGTTTGTACACCATTATACCATAAATCCTTCAACTCATCTATCAATGGTTGTAAGTATACATCAATGTCATTTCCGGGCTCTTTAGGACTAGGAATGAGTAAAGACATCATGGTATATGTTTGCTTCATACATATCCACGGCGGTAAGTTGTAGAGAACTATCACCACAGGCCATGTACTATACCTGCTACTCATGTTTGCAAATGGATTAAACCCATCACTTGCCAAACCGAGTCTGACATTGCGGGATTCAACAGCAAAGTCTGGATAGACATTGTCAAAATGTGTCCATGACTCAGAATCAGCAGGATGCCGCATCTCCCCATTTTCTTACAATGTCCGACCATCCTTATGCCATGTCATCCACTTAGCTACCATAGAAGACATAAACATTCTTTGCAATCTGTCTTTCAAAGGAAAATAACGCAAGATTTTCTTAGGTACTCGCTTGCGTGTAGAAGAATCATTTGTATGATTGACTGTTTCTTTATACCTCGGTGTATGACATTGCGGACACTCATCTTTATATTCATTCTCCTTCCAAAACAATACACAATCATTCTCACATGCATCTATCTTCACATGGCTTAACCCTAAATTTCTAACTGCCTTCTTAGATTCATACCATGATTCAGGGACATAGGCTCCTTCTGGTAATATTTCACGCAGAAGATCAAGGAACATGCCCATACAATTGCCTGTCACCTGATTCATTGTCTTAATGTGTGGCAGTTTTAAAAGAAAAGTCAATCTACTCACTTTCTGGCAACCGGGATACAAATGTGTTTCTGCATCATCTAATAGTTTATAAAATTCCTTCGCCTTTGCATTTGGTTCATCTTCATCACACCGAGCAGCCATCTCAACATCTTGCAGCTCATGTAACATCTGAATTGTATTATCAGCAGTCATCTGTTGTTTTTCCTCATTAATCTCCCTAAGGATATGTCACGAACGGGTTCCTCTCCATGACACACCCAATTTGTATAATGAAGCCATATCCCGTCACATATCAAATGAGTTTTCACTTCACACCAAGTGAACTTCAATCCATTACAATATTTTTTACATGGACATTGTATCAACTGTCCGTTATCTCCATGCCTGAAACTCCTTCTATCTTCATGAAAAGCAAAGTCCAATAGTTCTGCAACTCCTTTCTCATACCTAGGATCCAAACGATCCGTAACTTTCATCCAACTCTTGTCGACTCTAGCCATTTCAAAATAATCTAGAATTAAGAAGTAAAAAATATATATATCAGATATGAATCAAGTCACATCATATGTGTAAACTTATTTAAAACTATATGACATAATTACGTATGAACGTATAATTTAGTAAACATTTTGGCAGCATCTACCTTGTACTAGAAGAAAATCCACATTTTCACAAAAGTCTACATTCATACATTCCTACAAAGAAAATGGGGTACCTACATGAAATCTTGCCCATCTATGGATATTTGATCATCTGATGTTCTTTATTGTATGTGTTTTGAGATTATCTTAAAATTTCAGCAGCATTTCCCCACACTTCTCCAATATACAACCATTATTTACTAATTTTAACTATGCTTAAAAAATCACTTGCATAAAATATAAGTGACAAAAAGAGCAGTTAAAATTAGCAAGTATATTGGAGAAGAGCGAGAAGATGATGCCGAAATTTTAAGATAATCTCAAAACACATATAATAAAGAACATCAGATGATCAAATATCCACACACTGTCCAACTTGGACAATTCAAGACTATATACTCGATATATGCCATTACTATCAAAAGACAGTAAAAACATATATTATAACAAAAGTCTTGAATGGACAAAAAAAAAGTCCACTCATTCTTACATCCATATGTTTCATCCAATGCTTGCATCTTGCATTAAAATACATTCACACATCCTGTAAAAAATATATTCACGCATCCACACATATTAAAAAAGTTGAGCCACCACCCAAGCTCGCTGGATTAAATAAAGATGAGCCACCACCCAGGCTCGCTGGATTAAATAAAGATGAGCCACCACCCAAGCTCACTGGATCTTACCTGAATAAAGAGCCTCAAAAGATGAAATCAACTAGCTCGATCTCCGCAGGTGTTCTAAACAAAACATGTGTCATATTTTACAAAAAAAATATATTAATAAAAAGATGGGTAAGCCAACACAATTTATTAAATACAAAACACAACATGATATAGGTAGCAATAAAGGTAGCACTGGAACCCATGTGAAAAAATACTACCTTATGAGACTGACATGAATGCAAGTGTCACTAACCCAAGAAGTAAATGACATATGAAACTACTTGACAAGCAAATTTTACCTAATCACCACATTAAAGACACTGACACTTAAAACGTTCCTTAGACAAGCAAATTTTACCTAATCACCACTTTAAAGGTTGTCCATTGCTGGGTTGGATGATATTCAGGTGAATATATGAATTAGAGTGTTATATCTTTTAAAGTTAAACAAACTAAAAAAGTCCTCACGATCCAATCATTCTTCAAACTAAGATTGTTGCTGTCAATCTTTTCACAAATCCATCACCTCATCAAACGATCACCCCAAAGCATGCACATACACATATCTTCTGGGATCCTCTGGTCTCATCCTCATATGCTTGTAATGGAAAAGAGTCCCCTCTCTTGTCAAATCATTTACAGATCGATCGAGTTTGATCATGTAGACCCAACTAATTAGCTTTGATTTTTCAAGTAAAGTAGAGAGTCTGAACCATCCCAAAACAACATCTAGGGATTGGATCTAAACCATATGAGAGGGGTCCTGGCACAGTTGCATAGAATGGTTTCTTTGTCAACTACAGTAGTCCATGGTTTTGCCGTCATGTACAATGGAAAAGTTGCTCCCTCTCAAGCTTCAACGTCACTCCCACCAGGAACCCCGCACCCCCACTGCCCCCTCCCACCGCCAACCCCCCCACCCTACAGCCGGCCACCACCACTACCACCTCCCCACCCCCAACACCGGCCCCCATCCTCACTGCCCACCACCAACCCCCCCACCCCCAACCCCGGCGCCCATCCCCACTGCCCCACCCCCACCCCCAACCCCGGCCCCCCATCCCCACTGCCCCACCACCAAACCCCCACCCCTACTACCCCACCCCCACCGCCAACCCCCCCACCCGACAGCAGGCCACCCCCCTTCCCTCCCGGCTCACAAGAGAAATGCGAGAGGGTGAGAAAGAGGAAGAGGGAGAGTCGGATCGAAAGAGGTAGAGAGCGCAGGAGACTTAGAGAGAGAGAAAAAAAGAGAGAAGAGAGAGGGGGAGGACGATTACCAATGGGCCGATACGGTGAACTGCGACGGCGGCGGCGGAGTCCGCGGCAGACGGCGGCGGCAGCGTCTGCGGCAAACGGCGGTGGCGGCGTCTCCGACTTCTCCAGCAGGGCAAGGCGTCGACGGAAGGACAAGGTCGAGGGCGCGGGGAAATGGGGCGGGGAGGGGGGTGAGGGGGTGGGGGTGATAAATTAGATGATTATTTGTAGACGGCTTAAAGCCGTCTACAAAAGAGGATACATAGACGGCTAAAATTTAGCCATCTACTATAACTAATTAACTTTAAAACTATTTTCACATTCTAAAAATAAAATTTATAAATATTATATCTATATAGATAATACATTTATAGATATATATGCTTAGATAATATATATTATTTAAATATCTATATAGTGAATATATATATATATATATACATATATATATATATATACAACAATAGTTGTCTAAAGATTCACCTTGTAGGTCACAATAAAAGAAAACTAGAAGTTGTCGGACTACATATTTGACATATGAGATGGTTTAAAATATCTACATATGCATATACTTATACTTATATCAATTTACATCATATATATTTTATGTACATATGATATATACACATATATATAGTATATATATATATGCATATACATATGTGTATATAGTATATATACCTATATATATAGTATATATGCATATAGTTATATGTAGCTGTCTATAAATATTCTTTTTGTAGACGGCTACGATTTTCAGTCGTCTATATGTTGATCTCAACTATATATGACTATTAACATCTCGATCTACAAATTGATCAAAATCAAACCATTGAATCAACTATCAATCAAAATCTGACCCTTGGATTTCATTCGATCTAAAATCTCATTATTGAATTCACTCTCGATCTATGTACATATGATCAGTTGGGTGTGTTGTCAAATAACTCAAACACCATAATTATATAAGTACATATATACGTACATAGATAACTTCGAATGTCTATAATAATTACAGCCTCACTTAAATGAATGAGTGAAAATCTATTGCTTCTATCAAACATCCAATTATGATATGATTATGGAAAATAATATTAACATTAATCACAACGAGGGCGATGTAAACAAAAAACATAAGAATAGAGACTAGTAAAATTAATCTCACTCAACTAGATATTCAAATATGTTAGTAAAAAATGATCAAACTAATATATATAGATAATATTATTCTTTCAAGTTAAACATGATATGTATTTTTCAATTATACATTATATATGCTAACATTTTTCAATTGACGACTATATTCATAGCATTAAATATGTAAATATATATGTAAACTTCAAATATATATGAATTCACTCCTTCAATACAATAAATGTTTGTTTATGAGGAGGATCGCAAGTAATCAATTTAGTTGTCCTAATTTGAAAAAAAAAATTAATTTTTAGGGACGGGTCTGCAACAAAAATAATATATGTTGTAAATAACAAATGTATAAAATTTAGAAAATGATAATTTATTATATAAGTATACATATTAAATAATTATTCTTATTAAACATTTTATCCTATAATAATTTTAATATTTAAAATGTGAAATTATTAAAGTAATGAATATTTCTTTTAAATTTCATGAGTATTAAAAAATAATTTACATCCAAAAAAATTATTTTGTATACGGCTAAGACAGAACTTATATAGACGGCTGTGTAAAACCGTCTACATGTGTTTTATATATAGACGGTTTATATATTCGTCTATGTACCCAGCATACGTAGACGGTTATATTGACGCATCTACAAAACTTATGTAGACGACTACTAGTTACGGTCTACATATGTTCTATATATAGACGGCTACAGTAAACCGTCTACATATATAACATAACTCGACAGTTTTAGTGAGCCATCTATATAAGTTTTGTAGACAGCTGTATGTAACCGTCTATATATGTTTTATATGTAGACAGTTACGATAATCCGTGTACATATAACATATATGTAGATGGTTACAAACAGCCGTCTACAAATGTCAATTTTTATAGACGGCGTCGAATTACAGCCGTCTACATATACTGTGTTTCTAGTAGTGGATGCTCAGAGGAACTACTTTTTCTAACCGTGGCAGGTACAGGATCTTATAATATGATCAAGTGTGGGATCTTGTGATATAGATGAGGAACTTTAACGCCAATAAAGTCCGTACTCCATAGCAAGTACTGAAAGTTAGTACGCGGGAAATATGTGTGTGATAAGCTAAAAGTGCATCTTATTTTTCTATCTAAAAGGAACCTGAGCCGATTGAAATGAGTATGCATGCCGCCGACCCAAGTACGTGGGAAATATGAAGTTTTTATTCATGGATAATCTGCAGTTCTTAATTACATAATGGTGTGATATCAAGTAACTGTGAAGAAATCATAGACTTGTATTGTTAGAGGGTCTCAGGCTCTGACAATAAAATTTGACAGTAAACCTCAATCATGAACCAAAGCTGTCCGCTGTCGCGCTCCCCCCACCCGCGAAGCAGTGGGTGTGCATGGTTTTGTTTGAGAGCTCGTCCCGAATTCGACTCGAACCGTTCCCCTCCACCTTGCCCCTTCTCCTGTCTCCCTTCCCCTGACAACTGTGCCAACCGATCAAAAAAGAACCAACCTTCTTTTGCTTGCATACATATGCAACACTTGTTCATCCTGCAACGTATTGGATGTCATCTTGCAGGCAAATATAATAGAAAATTGACAGCCTATCCTGTCACGTAATTCATATAATAGAAGCGGTCCCCAGAAAGGATGTATGATATTGTGAAGATAGCACGTACGGTAAACAAGGACACAGAATAAACAACTGCATGCTCTGTCACTCTGACGATATATAGTACTGAAAATAGCTGTTCTTTCGTTCCCGTCTAATCCTCCCCTGAGAGAAAACAAGAGGGGAAAAGAAAAACCCTAACCGACGGTTTGGAACCTTAGTAAAGTGAAGTACTATAACCTTGTGACTTGTCTGGTTCTCTTAATTTACAAATAAGGGCCCCACAAGCAGGTTTTAAATCAGGGAAAGAAAAATAATTGCATGCATATGCTACCTAACCCCTCACTCAACAAAGACAGTTTATCTATTTAAAGAGAGTACATGCAACTATGGTTCTGCAACAACAGATCGGCTTTTGAGTGGATTTCTTGCATTTCTTTAACATGGAACGACAGGAATTTCTTCAGACTGCAGGTCACGCGGTCCCCCATACGCACCAAAGCATGAAGAGGAGCAGGGAATCTACAGTTAAGCCCATAAGAACGTGATGTCGGAAGAAAAGGATGATTGCATATATACCCATAAACTCTACCACATATTTCACTGTAAGTCCATTTGTTCTGCAAATTTTCTCCAAGAGCTCATATATATTACAGTGTGTTCATCATGCAGACCTCTACATCACGCCATGCAGGAGCGACAAGGCCCCCCACCTCATCCGGTGGGTATTTCGTAACAGAATACAGGGGTATAAAAAGAATACAGGAAATTTGACGTGTATATATACATGCCATTATCCTCACATTTCAGGACCAGTGCACATAGGGGACTAAGGGAAACCCTGCGTTAATTACCCATTGTACTTAACGTCAATCACACTAAACTATTCTTGTATCGCCCTCCGCAACCAGTGTCATATCTTGACTGGTACTCGCCAATGTGTGGCACTAACCTATCTCCATGTCATCCCTCGCATATTTAATCGGATGTCACATCAGATATCTTTCCTGGTTGATGATAACTAGGAAATGACTTCGTCTTTTCTGTGGAAAGGAGAAGTGCGAGGGTCATTGTATATATATATATACTACTTATAGTGCAAGTGGTGTGTGAAGACACTTTTGATCTGTTTGAGAGGACAATTTAGGAATCATAATGATCCTTTGAATATTTACTCGTTCTTGCTGTCAATTAAACTTCGGGAACATCAATCGGATGTGTACGGCTTGTGCATGACATGCATCATATCTTCCATCTCTTAACCTGCGGCACACAATTTGAATTGACCTTTTAACTTTGAGGATCAAACAGGGATTCACAAAAGGGGATCCTTTACATGTAAATCAGCATGTCCTAACTTATGTTATATATCATGCTACTCATTATATATTCAAACTTTTACCTCTCATGTCAATCATTTCATCATAAAATAGAAAGGCCAATATAAATATAAGTGTAATGTGAGAAGATTGATTTTAAATCAAACGGTAAGAAAAATAATGCTACTCGTATTTGAGAAACACATGTTCCCATTCGAGTGGAAAAAGTGTTACCCGACAAAGTACGTCAATGGTCAGATGTTAAGCCCCACATGGCCACAACATGGTGTGACTTGGCCGAATGAAAATAGTTCTCGCTCGTGTTCCTTGTCATATTTAAACAGTATTTGGAAACAAGTTTGCAAAATGGAGTGTATTCATTAAGACCTCATATGAGGAAGTTATAGGTTTTTGATTGAAAATTAATAATAAATGTGGAGAGGAAAGTCATTAAGGGCCCAATCGTCTCTCCCATCAACTCACATGGGTTAGGATGGATTCTCACTTGGTTCTGGCCATTGGGTGTGGCCCACATAGGGTGATCATGATACCAACATGATGACGATTTTTTGGGATGCACTAACCATAAGTCGTCAACCCTTACAGTCATGATATGACCTCCCTCTACATGGTGCATGTTGCCCGATTCTCTCTGCTTGCTGCATCCTTATCATGCCACGGCATGGTCTCATAGCCCCAGAATGTGCTTCACAATAGTTGTTGAAGGTCCCTCTCTCCCATGACCCCTCACTCTTTGGCAAAAGTTCAAAAGGGACAGTTTGACCCGACAAAAAGGAGGTGTAGGAGTAGGAGTGCCAATCTAGGATAGAACCACTATCCTTATCCTTCCATCCTCTCTTATATTTAGATTAATTCTTGCTCCGTTTGCCTTATAGCAATTGACTGACATCTTCCCTCAAACAAAAAATAAAAAATAAAAAGCTCACGGGGATAGGTGACTATGAGATATGTCGACCATTTTCCAACTACTACACTCTTGGGCACCATCTGTGGAAATCACTGCAAGAAGTCATGGCTTCAAAAGGGAAATATTGGTATATGGGGAGCCACTACTGTATTCAGGCCAGCTCTTTAGTGCCTTCATGAAACAATTTGCCTAGAGATGGCTAGTGTAGGGACCCTAGATATTTATGCCCAATAAGGCTCCATATCCAGACCCGCCTCTCGCGAACAAACTGAAGTCTCACTAGGCATAACTCGCACAAGTGTCCTGTAATAATATAAAAGACACTCACAAGAATATAAGACATGAGAAAATACATGTTCACATATTCATTCACAACACATTACACGACCCCAATCTATTACTACATGTCCAAGAGAAAAGTACAACTATCTGGGACCTACCCTGAGAGAACAAAGCTCACACAACACTAACTACGACTCAACTTCTGGTGGTACAAGTCTGCCACAAATGCCACTAGGAGCCAACACACGGCTAACACCTGAAAAGAATTGTAAGGGAGTGATCATCAACAAGTCACAGGCTCAGGAGGGACCTCCAAAACAACAACTTAAAACTAAACATACCTCAACCACAAAGGGTCTCACTAGCAACACCAATAGCCAAATCACAACATAATCGCATTAAACATAATTAAAATACAATTAAATGAAACTCACTATCTAACACACTATGCATAAACTAAAGAAACCAACAGGACTAGTATAAAAACACTAGTCCATAAATAGAATAGCAATGCCTAGTCCACAAGCCTCACAGGCAATCCACAAGCACAAACATGACTGCCAACAAGGAGCTAGTCCACTATACCCTAAAACAACAAACACCCCAGAAGACTACCCTCAAAAGGGTACAACACAACAAGCGGAAGGTCCTTCAACACGACCTCCATGAAGCACAGCTCCACCTCAACACCTAAAAAGGCTGGTACACGGCGTACCACAACAAACGACTACCCACACGGGGTACAGGTACCTACTACCATGATGTACAACACAGAAATCAAAACCACCATAGTGCCACAACAGGGCACACCACAACAAGTCGAATCCACAACCAGTGAGTCGCCACTCACAAGCTGCAACCATGGGGAAAGCACGAGTCAGAAAGGAACGACGCCACCACACGGGCATGGACTACTAGATCATGACCCTAGTATCCAACCCAGACAACAAAGTATAAGAACTACCTCTTAGTCTCGCAGTCACGGACGAAAGGTCCAATTGCCGCTCCACAACTACACAATAAAGCCAAAGAACAGTGGAGACCAACCAACACCACACCTACAGACCACACATCTGTAGGCCGATGCCTGGCACCTTTAGAGACTCTGGCCTGAGCTCTCTAAAGCGAGGCATTGGAAACACAGGCCTAGCTGGGGACCAGTACGTCGACTAGTGTCCGTCCCCCAACCACGAGCGTGCTAAAAGTGACCTCACATCCACAAATACAAGTCGCTGCCCACTGTCGTCTTTCCCACTGCTGGACGTATAACTCATGATGATCAGTTTATCCCCATGTAATTTAAATAAATTACATATCTATTTTGGTGATTAACAAAACTATGATAAAGGTTACTGACATACCTTCTATGATGTCTAATCACAGGAAATAAACCAAGGTAAAATAAGCCAATCAAGTAAGTATTCATCACACTACAACAGTAAGAGTTCAAAGCATCAATATTTGTCTAAGTACACATCGATTTCCATTATAGGTCATAAGGATTTCTATAGAGCTATAACGATTTCATATTCACAAGGATTCGCTATGTGCTTTTATCGATTTGGGTAGTATAACGATTTCTTCGGTTTACCATCAATGATTCGTTAAGTGATCGCAACGATTTCCCTCACAACGATTCGTTAAGAGGTTCGTAACGATTTGCTCTCGTAACGATTCATTTAGTCATCATAATGATTTGCTCTCGTAACGATTCCTTTAATCATCGTAATGATTTGCTCTCGCAACGATTCCTTAGTCATCATAACGATTTGCTCACATAACGATTTCTTTAGTCATCGTAACGATTGGCTCTCATAACGATTTCTTTAGTCATTATAACGACTTGCTTTCATAATGATTCATTAAGTTATTCCTAATGATTTGTACATCGATTTCTTATAACATCACAACAATTTGTACATCGATTTGCTTATAACGTCATAACGATTTGCATATCGATTTGTTTATAACATCATAACGATTTGTACATCGATTTGCTTATAAAGTCATAAGGATTTGCATATCGATTTGCTTATAACATCACAATAATTATACATAGATTTTCTTATAAAGTCATAACGATTTGCATATCGATTTGCTTATAACATCACAACGATTTGTACATCGATTTGCTTATAACGTCATAACAATTTGTACATCGATTTGTTTATGACTTCATAACGATTCGATTAATAATGCATATAACGATTTGTGTATGCATCTGTTTACTCATTTGCATAACGATTTCATAAGTCATGCATATAACGATTTCATAGAAATCAACGATTCGATTTCTAACTAATTCTTGAATACGTTGAAAAGTCAAAGTCTTCACGTATATCTCTCTAATAGTTTTACATTTATTATGATAGTACGCATCTCTGCATGCATGCAGACAATATTTTCCATTATTGTATCTTCTCCGTAAACATCTTTTAGAACAACAAAATGGCATTACTATTTTGATGAGCATTCATTCTGACCTTGACTGACAATAAGAGACAGCCTAGCTGTCTACTGTTCAAGCTTTAAATATGTGTAGGTCTCTGACAATATCCGTCATACAACGTTAGACAAAATAGAAGCCAAAGAAGATTACAGAAGATCCTCTCTCTCTTTGCGTGCATGAAAAGATAAAGGACTGTTGACTGGAAGCTTCCAAGTGTCAAGCAGTCTAACGTACACTTGCATAGAGATAACGGGAACTTCAACGTTCGAATTTCAAATGATGATATTTATAGAAGGGTGAAGCTCCTGAAGCCAGATAGAGAGAACGGTTAGAGAACAACAAGCTCATCGCCTTCAACCTTCTGTAAGCTGTTCTTAGAGCCAAGCAAAAACTCCGATTAGTTTTAGCTCTTGCTCTTGGTGCTAAGTTCACATCTGTGTGAGAGCCTTTTTGTCTGAGAAGAGTCCTTGATTGTAGATCTTTTCTTCTCAGTCCTTGCTTCAGATCAAGCAGTGTTCTATAAGCTTGATCTAGGGGCATCATCTCTTTGATCACATTCCCTTGTGTTGTCCCCTTCTGTTAGGAAGGAAGACCTGGTGGGGTATCCAAGGTGTTGTTCCCTTCTGTTGTGAAGGAAGACCTGGTGGGGTATCCAGGGTGTTGTTCCCTTCGGTTGAAGGAAGACCAGCTGGGGTGCTGGGTGCTGTAGTGTCCTTAAGGGGGACTATACCCTTGTTAGTGAAATCCTGAGATATTGCTCAGGGACTGGACGTAGGACTCCTAAGGAGAGGTGATCAGAACCAGGATAATTCTCTGTGTCGTGAGATTGCTCTTGTGTGTTTGATCTTTCGATTCTCTAACACTAACAATCTGCAAAGTGTATTTTGTGTGACTGTTTTTTGAACAGGTTTTGTGTCTTAAATAATTTTAAGAATCCCATTCACCCCCCCCCCCCCTGGGCTTGCTAGCTGGGCAACAAGTGGTATCAGGGCTAGTGTCTTCAACAAAGAAAAAAATCCAACGATCTGAAGAGAAAAGATCAAATGGCAGCTGAAGGAAACATTGAAGGTCAGTTTGTCAACCGACCTCCTCTCTTCGACGACGAAGACTACACATACTGGAAGACCAGAATGGAGTACTTCTTGCAGGGATTCGATTTTTAGATCTGGTCAATCATAGAAGAAGGAGATCTCGTTGTCCTAAACTCAAGGCATTACTGGACAGACGATGATAGAAAGAAGATCTCCCTCAACTGCAAAGCTAAGAGTATCCTGTGTTGTGCTCTTAGCATGAAAGAGTTCAAGAGAGTCTCAGCTTGCAAATCTACAATGGAGATGTGGGAGAAGCTGAGAATCACCTATGAAGGGACTGATAAAATCAAAGAAACAAGAATTGATATACTAGTGGCTCAATATGAAAAGTTCCAGATGCAGCCGGGAGAGTCAATAACCCAAATGTTTAGTAGATTCACAGACATTACAAATGGTCTAGTTGGTCTAGACAAAAGGTATGAAATCGGAGATATGGTAAGAAAGATTATAAGATCTTTACCAGCAGTATGGACTTCTAAAGTAACAGTTATAGAAGAGGCCAATGACTTAAAGAAGATGTCATTGGAGAAATTCATTGGGTCCCTTATGGCCCATGAGATAAACATGGAGAGATTAGGAGAATCATCCTCTAGAAAGAAGCACACAAATGCCCTCAAAGCAGCAGAAGGCAGCTCTGAGGAACAATCAGAAGATGAAGCCAGTAGTCAAGACAGTGAAGATAAAGAAGCAATGTTGTCTAGAAGACTACAGCGGATATTGGCTAAGAAAAAGAAGTATCAATCTGGTAGACGATACTTCAAAAAGGGAAAGGATTTTAAGAAACTTGAAGCAAAGGACATCAAGAAGAATAACCCAATTTGTTATGAGTGCAAGAAGCCAGGACACATCAAGGCAGAGTATCCAAAGCTCAAGAAATCTGAATTCAGAAAGAAGGACAGTTCAAGAAAGTTCAGAAGATATAAGAAGAAAGCCATGGCAGCAGCTTGGGACAATAGCAGTGACTCGGATAGCAAGTCAATCTCAAACAGTGAGGAAGAAGAAAAGGCTAACCTAGCTTTCATGGCAGATATCGCAGAAAAGGTAACCTCTGACTCGTCCTTTGATTCCTGTAATGATTCTGATTCAGATAACTTAGAAGATGCTTTTAATGAACTGTATGATAAATATAGAGAAGTATCTAAATTATTAAAAGCCAGTAAGAAAAATATTGCATGTCTAGAGAATACTAATTCTGATTTAAAATCAGAAAATGAACAACTAGAGAAGCAAGCTAGTGAACTTAAAAGAAGAAATGAGTTGCTATGCGAAAATCTAAAAGATAAAAATAAACAAATAACAAACTTATAAAAATAATAAAATTCAGACGAACTAAAAAATGAAATCAAAAGACTAGCAGAAGAAAATGATGAACTATCAAGTACATTAGAAAATTTACTAATGGTAAAAATTCTTTAATATAAGAGGAGCCAGAAGATCAGGTAAAAGGAAGAATGGATTAGGTTACATTCACCAGATAATGAAGATACAACAGTATACCCTAAATATATCCAACTCCAAATTCGTACCTGAACAAGATATAACATATAAATCAACTTTAAATATACTCTATATGAAAAAATAACTAGAACAACATGTTGCAGTCATTGCAACAAGCTAGGACATACCAAAATAACCTGTCCAGCTAAATACAAAATCTAGATAATTAAAAAGAAAGATGAGAATACTAACCAACAAGGACCCAAAAGAACTTGGGTACCTAAAGCTTAGTGTCCTTATTTCAGGGAGGCCTTAGAGCATCAAAATGGTACCTAGACAGCAGGTGCTCAAGGCATATGTCAGGTAACAGAAGGCTATTCTCTCACCTCAAGGCTGAAGAAGGCACAGTCACCTATGGAGACAATGGAAAGGGGACTGTGATAGGCAGTGGATCAGTGTGCAGTAGAGGCACAACTGTCATTAAAGATGTGTTGTGCGTCAAAGGACTAAATCACAATCTCATCAGTATCAGCCATCTATGTGATAGAGGTCATCAGATCAGTTTTCAAGAGTCAAAGTGCAGCATTGTGAAAGATGGTGTAGTCATCTTTGAAGCCAACAGAGAAAAGAACCTGTATGTACTTCATCTGGAAGAGTTAAAAGATGAAGACATTTGTTTAGCAGCCATCAAAGAGCAGTCAACTGAGTTGTGGCACAGAAGATTGGGCCATTGCAGTCTAGATGGCATGAGAAAGTTGATCAAGAGAAACCTGGTGGAAGGTCTGCCAAAGGTCAGCACAAAAATGGACGGTGTCTATGGACCATGTGCAAAAGGAAAGCACACTAAGTCATCCTTCAAGTCAAATACTGTGGTAACAACCTCTAAACCCTTAGAACTCCTTCATATGGATTTATTTGGGCCAATGAGGACCACAAGTCTTGGAGGAAAAAATTTTGGATTCATTATAGTAGATAACTATTCAAGATTCACTTGGGTATCCTTTCTGGAACACAAAGATGATACATTTGATAGCTTTGTAAGCTTCAGAAAGATAAGAAGTTAAGCATTATTGGAATCAGGTCAGATCATGGAGGAGAATTCCAAAATGATAAATTCGCAAAATTCTGTGATGACCAAAGAATAGAGCACAATTTCTCAGCACCAAGGACACCATAGCAGAATGGAGTTGTTGAGAGAAAGAATAGGACTTTATTGGACATGCCAGGAATAATGTTATCAGAATATGATATGCCAAGATATTTTTGGAGTGAAGCAGTCAACACAACAAGCTACATCATCAATAGAGTAATGATCAGGCCGATTTTGAAGAAGACTGCGTATGAGTTGTTCAAAGGAAAGAAGCCTAAAATCAGTCACTTCAGGACATTCGGATGTCCATGCTTCATCCACAAAAACGGCAAAAGAGACATTGGTAAGTTAGATGCCAGATCAGATGAAGGCATCTTCATGGGGTATGCTTCTAAACCAAAAGGATATAGAGTATTCAATAAACATACCTTATTGATTGAGCAGTCAGTACATGTTATTTTTGATGAAACTAATCCTTCCTTGAGAAAGGAAGAAGATAATGATAATGATGATGCAGATGAATTGTCCAAGAAACTAAAGAACTCATCAATTGAGGACAAGGAAGATCCTCCTATGCAAGACCTGCAACAAAAGGATATAGAACATGAAAATCTTCCAAAGGAATGGAGATAGAAGAGAGATCACCCTCCGGAAAACATCATTGGTGATCCATCTATAGGGGTAAGAACAAGAGGTAACATAATTCTATGTGACTATTTAGCTTTTGTTTCTCAAATAGAGCCTAGGACAGTAAATCAAGCTATCACTGATGAATCTTGGATTTTAGCCATGCAAGATGAACTAAATCAGTTCAAGAGAAACCAGGTTTGGTCACTTGTTCCAAGACCATCAGATCATCCAGTGATTGACACCAAATGGGTGTTCAGAAATAAATTTGATGAAGCTGGTGTGATCATAAGAAACAAGGCCAGATTGGTAGCTCAAGGCTATTCTCAATTGGAAGGCATAGATTTCGATGAAACCTATGCACCTGTAGCTAGACTTGAGGCCATTAGAATTTTACTTGCATATGCATCTGCACTAGATGTGAAATTATTTCAAATGGATGTAAAGTCTGCATTTCTAAATGGTTTTATTAAGGAGGAAGTCTATGTAGAACAACCTCCAGGCTTTGATGACACTGAATTTCCGAATCATGTTTTTAAACTACACAAAGCACTATATGGTTTAAAACAAGCACTTAGAGTCTGGTATGAAAGGCTAAGATCATTTCTATTAGACCATGGTTTCATTAGAGGTCAAGTAGATAGTACACTATTTATCAAGTCCAAGGTCAAACATATATTGCTTGTTCAAATTTATGTTGATGACATAATATTTGGTTCTACTGATGAATCTCTTTGCAAGTACTTTGAGAAGCTTATACAGGGAGAATTCAAGATGAGCATGATGGGAGAGCTCAACTACTTTCTTAGATTGCAAATCAAACAAGGAAAGGAAGGGACTCACATCTGCCAAGCTAAGTACACCAAGGAACTCTTAAAGAAGTTCGGATTTGATAATGCCAAGCCACTGTCAACACCTATGAGCACATCAATAAGAATGGACAGTGACAAAGATGGTAAGAATGTAGATCAAAAAATCTACAGAGGTATGATAGGATCCTTACTGTACTTAACTGCTAGTAGACCTGATATTTTATTTAGTGTATGCATGTGTGCTAGGTATCAGGCAGATCCTAGAGAATCTCACTTAATTTCAGTAAAAAGAATTTTTAGATATTTAGCTAGAACTCATGACTTAGGTCTTTGGTATCCAAAATCATGTAAAATTAACTTAGTAGGATACTCTGGTGCTGACTACGCTGGATGCAAAATAGATAGAAAAAGCACCAATGGTTATTGTCAATTCCTTGCAGGATGTCTGATATCATGGTCCTCCAAGAAACAAAACTCAGTAGCACTGTCAACAGCTGAAGCTGAGTACGTAGCTGCTGGAAGTTGTTGTATACAACTCCTATGGATCAAGCAACAACTTGAGGATTATGGGCTACATATCAAGACAATTCCACTGTTATGTGACAACACCAGTGCTATAAATTTGACCAAGAATCCAGTACAGTACTCAAGGACTAAACACATTGAGGTTAGATATCATTTTATTCGTGATCATGTAGCAAATGGGAACATAGATATTTCATTTATTGATACAAACAATCAATTAGAAGACATCTTCACAAAGGCCTTACGTGAAGAGAGATTTACTTCCCTTAGAAGGGAATTAGGCATGTGTAAAATGTGAAAGATGTATCTATTAAAATAGAAATATTAATTTTCAGAATTTAAATTATTCTCCCTCCCAAAATTTTGAGCAAACTTCCAATTATTGCTAATCCTTTTAATTTTGTCATGACGGTTCGTTATTTTATAAGAGTTTATTCCTATCGATCTAGTCAGTTTTGTCATTTTCTGTCATCATGGCGCCCCTAAATTATAAAAGTCATTCTTTTAATGTTCCCGAAATCTATGCGGCAACGATTCACATCTCTTCATCGTCTTCTTCCTTCTGCCTGAGGCGATACCCTATCGACTCTGGCATCGACTCTCTGAGATTTCAAGCTTTCATCCTTTTCCCGTGAGAAATTTCTTGAGGGTTTTTGCTCCAATCCTCCTTCTAGTCCTTCAGAAACCTTCTCCATTCGAATCCATGGCCTCCTCTGGTGTTTCCAGCAGCGTCGGGGGCTACAGAGCCGAATTTCTCACCGCCAAGCAGCAAGTAAGGTTTGTGACCGTGAAAATCAAGCTATGCGGTCACAAAGCAGTGGATGTGGCAGATTTGCAAAAGAACGGAATGGGGAGCTTTGTCGAAGCCTTCGACAGATTGAAGTGGACGAAGATGACTACTATCTCTGAAGTAAGTTTTCCGGACCTGGTAAAAGCCTTCTATGTGTGTCTGAAATCAGAGGCTGACGGGACCTTGACTTCCATAGTCAAGGGAACCCATATTAGGATCACTCAAGACCTATTAGCATCTCTCTTTGGTGTGGGTACCTCTGGACACAGTGGAGTTCACACTGTGAATGTCCAAGAAAAGGGTTTGAGGATAGTTGGTTCCGAGTTCAGACTGAAAGATGACAAGGTTGATGTAAACCAATTGAATGCATTCAATCGTATCCTGCACTTTGTAGTTTGTCAAATTATGGTTCCCAGAAGTGCCACCATTTCCACCTGCACTAGGGCTGACTCAGATTTAATGTTCTGGGCCATCAAGAACCAAGAAATCAACACGGCAGAAGTCATGATTGAGACGATGAAGTTTGCAAGCACTCAGGTATGGGACACAAAGAGAAAACTAAATGTGTCTTTACCTTATGCCCATCTCCTGACGAAGATTTTTCAGCACTATGGTATAAGTACAGTAGGAAATGTGTCTGAGAAGATGGGCCATGATATTCGGTCCAGAAATTTCAGAAAAAGTGGTTTTTTAGTTGTCAATGGGGTTTGGACAAAGACTTCTGTGGCTGAGGAAGAAGCCATCATTGGCGAAGCACAAGAAGCTCAGGAAGTAGTTCATGCAGAAGCAGAACCATCAGCAGCAGTAGCAGCTCAAATTGAAAGAGCTGAAGAAGCAGCAGCCATGGTATCTAGCAGCAGAATTGAGGATATCCCTCCAGAGGTCCTTGATCCTGTTGGCCATAGTTCAGAGGATCCTCTTCCCTCTTCCCGAGTAGCCTCTATACTCAGGGATGTGCTGGACTCCATTCAAAGTACTCAGGAGGAGTCAGAATTGATGGTGATTTAGTGGCAGAAACTGTGGCTCCAAGCCACACTGAGGAAATTATTGTGGAGGAAGCTCCCATCAGGGGGAGAAATCATCTGAGAAAGAGGAGCACCTCAGGGGGAGCACACTGAAAATATTTCTATCAATGATCAATTCACTGAGGAACATGCTGATTTTGTGGAGCCCATTGCAAGGGCAAGCCAAAAAGGGAAACGAGTAGCTCATCGAAGGTCAAAGAAGAAGCAGCTAAAAGTCAATTTGAAGCCTGTCATCGAAAGGTTGATTGAGCAAGGCAAAGCCATATCTTCTATGCAATCAGATATTCAGTCCATCTCTATCAGCCAAACTTCTGTATCAAATGAACTTGGAACTTTGTCCACTGAAGTTCACAGCTTGAGAGATGATTTTAGAATGTTCAAGCAGTTATGCAGATAGATGAAAGGTGAGTTTGACAATGTCAAGGAGCTCATCTCTTCAAGGGTGCAGACCACCTCTACCCCTCCAGATCTCTCTCATGATGAACCAGTTAGTAATGCAAGGCCATCAGGGCCAAGGCCAGCAGAAGAAAATGCAGGATCATCAGGGCAGTTTCCAGAGGCATCAACAGGGCCATCCGGGCCACAAAATGATGAGATTTTGATACCTGCAGTGGAATCTTGTGGCATTGAGAAGCTGGGGCCATCAGGGCCATCTGAAGTTGTGGTTGGGCCACCACGGCCACTAATCTCTAAAGGTGTGGATCCAAGTGTAGTTGAGTCTGTCGTTGCTCCCGAAGCCCATGAATCTTCATCTCTTGCAACACCAGACCGTCCCTCACCACCTTCTTCTTCCACAGCCCCTCCAGCTCCACCTACCTTCAAAAAACCTGCACCAAGAATCATCTCATCTCCATCACCTTTTCCCTCTGAACCTTATTCATCTCCTATCATGCTCACTACCATTTCCACATCCATTGTTATCAATCCTCCAGTTTCTTCATCAGCTGGAGCCTCTTCATCATCTGGTCCCTCATCAGCTGAGCCATCCACTATTCTTTCTCCTAAATCATTCATTCATCCTCCTATTCCCCCTACATCTGTTACTATTAATCCAACTGATCCACGACTTGCCAATGTTTTTCAAAATAAATTTGAGGATGAGTTGGAACGAACCACACTCATCCCAATCATGGCAATTGCTTCACATGTTCACAGGACTGACTCTTCTAGTCCTATTTCTAAAAAGAGGAAAATTTCAAAATCTCTTGCTCTTTCCTCTGACCCCATGTTTCCTCCTCTCTGGTACTCCCTCACAGTTGAAAATCGAAGGAGACCAATTTACTGTGAATATCTCCAAAAATGTGTTCTCGCTAACCTCTTTGGCATTCCTTTTCTCAATCTTTCTGATCACCTTAACACTATATTTCCCTACTGCCACCTTTCCAAAGCCGACCAACTCAAAATCTTCTAATTGGCAGAATGCAAGACTGAAGATCAATGGGCCAAAGGGCATAAGACTCTCTACAACAAGTATCTTCTTGCCAGAACAGACAACACCCCTAGACAGCATCATCCTCTCACCCTTTCTGAATGGTTTGTATTTTATCACCAAGCACTTTGGGGCCCTTTCATTCTCAAAGAAATCAGAATCACCAGGTACTTCCAGCTTTACAATGATTTTCGCTATCTACAAAAGCTACCCGAAGTTCAGTTTGGCCAATTCCATGGGGCTCTTGCTACTCTTCGATCTGAAAGTCCCATTAATTGCCCCTTCTCAGTGGACTTAACCACTCTGCAGATACCTGAAGTCGTATTTCTTTCGAAGTTACACTCCTTGGTCTTGGATTCCTCTGTTGGCTCTCATGCCTTTGAAAGATTTTCCAGAGTCATGGGGAGAATATCAGCTCAGTAGGGTCGCCTTCCATCCTTTCAGAGGTTTATCTTTCGCTAATATCATCTGGGTCACATTTCGTCTGCAGTGCTTGCTCCTTTGATATCTGAATGTGAAAGGCTCTCTCCCACAGATTGGGAGAAGCACTACAATCAATCTGTCGTCCAGTTGGAATCCTTGAACAGCTCCTTGGTCCGAGCAGACAAGCCACCTCTCTCTGCTGAAGCTTTCATTGACTTGAATTCCATCAATCCAGTTCAGGAATTGTTTGTGCAATGGGCTGCGCGCTACTCAGCTTATATTTCCTTGCTAAAAGACCTGAAGGATCATCAGCTCTTCTATCCTGTCAACATTGCTCACTTTCTTCAGCGTGCTAGTTTTGGGAAGTCCAGCCATTTCAGGTTCACCCTTGATAAGGATCAGTATGTGCGTTTCTTAGAAGATCAACGACAACTATACATTGAGCACATGCGTCCTGAGATGGGTGTATCCTTCACTCTAGATTCTGGCATCTTCCAACAACTTTTTGAAGAACAGGATAATAAGGCTTGGGAACTTATTTCCTGGCATGCCTCTCTTCTTTCTCCCACTTTCTATCTCCCTGTACCCCTTCAAGAGTAATACAATCATTTATCCTTTCTCTTCATCTTTGTCTCAAGCGTTTGATCTTTTTGCTTAAATGACAAAAAGGGGGAGAAACTATTGGCATTTTTGAAATACATTATTTTACTTTTTATGTTATTTCTCAAATGCTTAGACTTATTTCAGATCATCTTTACTAATTGTTAAGTTTTGTCATCACCAAAAGGGGGAGATTGATGATCAGTTTATCCCCATGTAACTTAAATAAATTACATATCTATTTTGGTGATTAACAAAACTATGATAAAGGTTACTGACATACCTTATATGAAGTCTAATCACAGGAATAAACCAAGGGAAAACAAGCCAATCAAGTAAGTATTCATCACACTACAATAGTAAGATCAAAGCATCAATATATGTCTAAGTACACATCGATTTCCATTATAGGTCATAACGATTTCTATAGAGCTATAGTGATTTCATATTACAAGGATTCGCTATGTGCTTTTATCGATTTGTGCAATATAATCATTTCTTCAGTTTACCTTCAACGATTCGTTAAGTGATCCCAATGATTTTCCCTCACAACAATTCGTTAAGAGGTTCGTAACGATTTGCTCTCGTAATGATTCCTTTAGTCAACGTAATGATTTGCTCTCGTAACGATTCCTTTCGTCATCGTAACGATTTTCTCTTGTAATGATTCCTTTAGTAATCATAACGATTTGCGCACGTAACGATTTCTTTAGTCATCGCAACGATTTACTCTCATAACAATTTCTTTAGTCATTATAACGACTTGCTTTCATAACGATTCATTAAGTTATTCATAACGATTTGTACATCGATTTGCTTATAACATCACAACGATTTATACATAGATTTGCTTATAACGTCATAACGATTTGCATATCGATTTGGTTAAAACATCACAACGATTTGTACATCGATTTTCTTATAAAGTCATAACGATTTGCATATCGATTTGCTTATAACATCACAACGATTTTTACATCGATTTGCTTATAAAGTCATAACGATTTACATATCGATTTGCTTATAACATCACAACAATTTGTACATTAATTTGCTTATAACGTCATAACGATTTGTAATTCGATTTGTTTATGACTTCATAAGAATTTGATTACTAATGCATATAACGATTTGTGTATGCATCTGTTTACTCATTTGCATAACAATTTCATAAGTCATGCATATAACGATTTTATAGAAAAAAACAATTCGATTTTCGAACTAATTCTTGAATACGTTGAAAAGTCAAAGTCTTCACGTATATCTCTCTGACAGCTATACATTTATTACAATAGTACCTATCTCTGCATGCATGCAGACAATATTTTCCATTATCGTATCTTCTCTGTAAACATCTTTTAGAACAACAAAATGGCATTACTATTTTGATGAACATTCATTCTAACGTTGGCTGACAACAAGAGATAGCCTAGCTGTCTACTGTATAAGCTTTAAATATGTGCAGGTCTCTGAAAATATCCGTCATACAATGTTAGACAAAATAGAAGCCAAAGATGATTATAGAAGATCCTCTCTCTCTTTGCGTGCATGAAAAGATAAAGGACTGTTGACTGGAAGCTTCCAAGTGTCAAGCAGTCTAACGTACACTTGCATAGAGATAACGGGCACTTCAACGTTCGAATTTCAAATGATGATATTTATAGAAGGGTGAAGCTCCTGAAGCAAGTTAGAGAGAACGATTAGAGAACAACAAGCTCATCGCCTTCAACCATCTGCAAGCTGTTCTTAGAGCCAAGCAAAAGCTCTGATTAGTTTTAGCTCTTGCTCTTGGTGCTAAGTTCACATATGTGCGAGAGTCTTTTTGTCTGAGAAGAGTCCTTGATTGTAGATCTTTTTTCTCAATCCTTGCTTCAGATCAAGCAGTGTTCTATAAGCTTGATCTAGGGGCATCATCTCTTGATCACATTCCCTTGTGTGTCCCCTTGTTAGGAAGGAAGACCTAGTGGGGTATCAAGGTGTTGTTCCCTTCTGTTGTGAAGGAAGACCCTGGTGGCGTATCTAGGGGTTGTTCCCTTCGGTTGAAGGAAGACCAGTTGGGGTGCTGGGTGCTGTAGTGTCCTTAAGGGGGACTGTACCTTGTTAGTGAAATCTGAGATATGCTCAGGGATGCACGTAGGACTCCTAAGGACAGGAGATTCGAACCAGGATAATTCTCTGTGTCGTGAGATTGCTTTGTGTGTTTGATCTTTCGATTCTCTAACACTAATAATCTGCAAAGTGTATTTTGTGTGACTATTTTGTGAACAAGTTTTGAGTCTTAAATAATTTTAAGAATCCCATTCACCTCCCCTCTGGGATTGCTAGCTGGGCAACAACTCAAACACAAGAGTGAAGGAGTTCAGGAAGACAATACAGACCTCAATGGTACACACGATACCGGGACAAACTCGAAGCACAACAAACACAATGTGCCTGGCTTACAAAGAACTTGGGGTGCCCGACTGAAGAGGAATTTTGTAATAGGTGTTGGACCACCAGACTCGGCCCCCACACAAACCACACCGATCACTTAACATACCGGTAAAACTTATACCACGATACACATACTTAATTGGCTCGTCATTGGTCACAATGTGACATACAAGCAACTATACACTATATAGCATATACATGCACGTGAACCACATAAGCACATAATAACCTTGCCGATCCTTGGTCATCGCATGACCTCCATAGGAACACTAAACCACAAATACACTTTAACCACATAATTAGCATAATAACACAATTAACTTAATTCACTACCTAAACATGATCCAAACCAATAAGCTTATAACATGCTTTACTAACATAAACAATATTAGAATAACTTAAAACAACCTTAAATAGCCAAGGCTAGGTCCACATAGGACCATGATAGCCCAACCACCACAAACTCATCTCGGAAGCCAAATCGCGATAGACACAAACATCGCCTTCAGAAATGCAACAACCCTAATGGTCGCGATTTCAAACTTAAGGCGATAGGGCCCAGTGCCGCGACCAGAATGTGATAGCCCAATACGTCACCTTCAAGCCAAACGGTCAAACCCGATAGTCAAAGCTCGAATCGCACGAAACGATATGTTGCGATAAGAACTAACCAAACCATACACCAAATCGCGATGGACCACACCAACATGTTCAAAAAGAACGGGATGGGTCAAGAGGTCACATTCAGACAAGTCGGAACCATCAAGGAGAAACACGACAGACTACCCCGTCGCGTTCTCACTAAAACGCGACGGTTCATACCGTCGCCTTCTTAGGCAGACGGCTGAACCCCATTCCCTTCTCCAAAAATAAAGTACACACACCATGCAACCCACACAGAAGCTCATAAAACGAAAGCTAAGCTACCACATGCTATCGTCTCAAGCTTTTAAAGCTTTAAACTATTTAATTAACACAAAATAAAAGAGGAAGTGTCCCTACCACCTTGAAGCACCCGCCAAACGCGAAGAACACCACACCACCAGCACACCCACACTCTAGACACTCTCCTTGCATGGAAACCACACCGCACGAACCATCGGGAAGCCAGAATCACCCAAGGGACGCCGCAACAACCTCCCTCATCGCCGAACAGAGCTCCTCTGCTCTATCTGGCTGAAATAGAGCCATAAATGCATAGTCAAAATCACGATGGAGGCATACGTCGCATTTATAACACCTTAAACACGACATACCGAACTGTCATCACTCGCACCATGCCACAAAAAGGTTGTTTCTGAATTACGACATAGGAAGCTGTCGTGTTCAAAATGCAACGACACAACCCATCACCTTCTTCACCAGAAAACCTGCGAGCTTAATGGGCTGAGAACTAAGGCCCACAACACCCATGCAAGGCACAAAGACCACAAACAAGGCTCTATGACCCCACATTGGTCATGAGCACCACGCACACAACCTGTCAAACTGGATTCGAATGATCGCACTGTTACATTACTATCACTTAAAAAGGAATGTCGTCCTCAACATTCAGAACAAAACTACGACAAGTTGTACTATCACCTAAAAAGTAGTAAAACCAGATACAAAGCAAGTAGGATACACTTTCTCTGTGCTTGCCTTTCAAACCATTCTATGCTGACTGACTCAGTTTGTTCTTTTATTTACTGGTTCTGCTTCCCTTTCTCTTTAATTCATTTCACAACTACTCTGCTTAATTGCCAATCTGACTTTCTTTACCTTTCAACTATAGGCGATTCTACTTTGCCATTGACGCTTTATCTCTTTTGACTCAACTTGCTTCCATATTTTCCTGGTTGTATTTGCAACATTCCTTTCTATGCTGCTTCAATTACTTAAAATTCTTTACCATAAACTACTACCCATAAGTTAATTATCTGCCATATTAAACCATTTTCAAATTCTTGATTCTTTGGTGCTATTCCATTATCGGCCTATCACTGCCAATTGTTACTCTGTCTTACCTTTGCTCACATTCTCAACTATCAGTCCCTTGAAGAAAATCAAAATACCATATCTGAATTTCTTGCCTCTATATTTCAATCTGATTATACCACTTTAAATTCATATCTTGCTAAGAACTACTGCCTCTTTAATTAGCTCTGCAAAAACCTCAAATTCCTTTCTCAAATAATTAAGCTTTTAATAACATGGGAGTCTTGAATCTTCTATGCTACCGCTGCACCACTCTGATTATATTAGATACTTGCCAACATGTTCCATAAATTTTGTCTTCATTATTACCTTTAATTATCTTTCTTTCCATTACTATTCTGAGTCTAATTGAGCTAACTTTACTTACTTATCAAACCATCTTACCCAATTAATTACCACAGAAAGAAAATACTTGAATTCCTAAGCGCCTTTCTTTAATGCTACAATTCTATCTGTGCCACACTGAATTTTGAATCTTGACATACTACTACTGACATGCTTTACTCTTTACATATTTTCCTTACTTCAAATAATATTCTCTGATTGGCTTAACAAGTCAAATCCATAACTCTTCACAGTATCCATTCACATTCCTATGACACTGTACTCTTTTATCGGGAAATAAAACTACTCAACTAACTCTACACATATCTACCTTCAACTTTACCAAATTATTTTTCAGTTAGGTGCCATCTGACACAAAATTCTTCATTGCTTAACTAATCACACTTTTCCTTTTTATATTCTGCAATCTATTGACTTCAGAAATTCCACACTTTATATTTCCTTTATTCTTCCTATTCTATTCTGCCATAATCTT
The DNA here is from genome assembly GCA_014218235.1 of Colocasia esculenta. Taxonomy (NCBI): domain Eukaryota; kingdom Viridiplantae; phylum Streptophyta; class Magnoliopsida; order Alismatales; family Araceae; genus Colocasia; species Colocasia esculenta. The sequence goes on from CM024753.1 coordinate 42,366,998, forward strand.
TTTTGTTCACTATTTTATAACTGGTTTGCCTTTGCTCTTACATTAAACTCTAGACATATCTTTACAAAAGAATACCTCTACTCAATTAAATTACTTACTGTATACTGCCATATAAACTTTTTCTGAACCATCTGACTATCATCATTCTATAATCTGCCACATTCTTTCTTCATCTAATAAATCACACTGAGCTTTAACTTTATTGGCAACTGCTTTGAACATAATATCATCTTTACAAAATATTTCCTTTAACTATTCCACTAATTGGTTGATCTTACTGTACCACATATACTGTAACTTTTCTGAACATACAATATCCTTTCACTGAAACACTGCCAAAACCAGAATTCAAATACCCATTTCTTTAACTGTAACAATCTGCTCTGCCTGATTCTTATTTCACATTGCTACTTTACAATCTCAACATCTTGTTTTCCAATTACCTTACAATAACTGCCTTATTCTTAAGTACTGAAAACATCATTGTTACATCATACCCATTAATACCCCTTTCATTTAAATCCTTACTTTAATTCTTCCACAATGTGTCTTTTCGTTCTGCTTAACTTGAGATTCCCTTATCAGCTTCTCAACTAACTCGCCTCTCTTTTTCATCATACTGTCCACAATTGCTAAATATTATTGATCTGGTCTTTAACACTGCAATTCTTTAACAAATATCTTTGTTGAATTTTTACAAACTGCCATTTACCAATTGAATATCTTTCCTTCGAAATTCTCAAAAAACTTAACTGAATACTACTCTCCCTCTACTCTCTCTATTTCCAGCTGTTCACCTCTGCACACATTTATATTAAGCTTTATATCAAACTTCATATTACCATCATTACTTATAACAACATTACTCTCAAACTATCTATTACAACCATTTTTTATCACAAAACTCATTTAACTCTGTTGTTGCAAATCACTGCTCCTCTGTTTACTAATACCTTATCTGGAGCTGATCTGTCTTACTTAATCATCTCAAATCTTCCATATCACTAGCCACATTATCGTCCAAACTAGTTCCCAAACATATCAATTATCTCTGTTGAAATTTTCAATCGTAATCCTTACAATTACCAATCTTTAACACACACAGTTCCACACTAAAACATTGTTCCGCTGTAACTCTATTACATAATTACCTCTACAATAATTTCCTCTTACACATATTCACAACTGTTACATTATACCTGTCTCTGTTGATTCTCTACCTTGCTAAAACACGTTCGTCACACCAAATCATACCCTTCTCAGAACATAACTCTTTCTTTACTGAATATCACAACTGAAGTTACCAATTCCCTCAATTTTTCTACAACTAAAAACTTCTACACAATCCTACCTTTTTGCAACAAACCAACTTATTAACATAACCACACCATTTCTCTGCCATCACTAATAATTACCGAGCTGACAAACATATACACACAATACACATGTTAAAAACTCACGTGAAAACCCCACTAAAATCACATAAGACCGTAGACTTACTACCAGCAGTGGACATTAAACCATGTCTTGGGACATTGTAACTTTAATGTCTTTTCATATTCTAACTGGACCATGCTCTGACACCAATTGTAGCGACCCTGGATATTTATGCCCAATAAGGCTCAATATCCAGACTCGACTCCCGCGAATAGACCAAAGTCTCACCAGAGATAAGTGTAAGGCCCTCGAACTTTGTTCTTTTCATTCGAACATTGTCATGGTATGCATATTTGATTTTGTGTATTCTATAATTATTTGTTTACTTATGTGTTGTATATATATATATATACATGTTTATTTATGTACATATTTTTTTTATTTAAGTTGTACATATTGTATTTAAATAATATGGTGTATAATGTATGTAGTTATCATGTGCATGTATGTTTATTGATTTTTCTTTGTTCTGGACAAAATGCCAGTTAACGTCAATATTGTAACGACCCACTTTATACCGGTATGATTATACCAATCCACGTCGATATAAAGGGCATCTTACAGTGGGACATTTACCCAACACTAAACAATAGGTTGATATGTACATGAATAACAAAAGATTACAGCGGAAATAAAAGAACTAATCTTATTCCATCATCATCATCATATCCACAGTCTGTATAGAAAGCAAAGAAATATAATATATATATATATGTATATATTATATATATATATTTTTAACAGAAGGCGTAGCAGGGTCAGCCACTAGTCGAGTGTACTCTACCCCAGCAGGGCGAAGTAAAACCACTCTCCTAGGCAATCAACCTACTACACTAATTTTATATATGAATAAGGATAAGTTACATAAACATCGGGGCATACCCCTAAAGAACAAGAATAATTATGTTTGCCTAAAGTTCCCAAGTCCCATCTAATCCCCATGAAAAGCAGGAAGACAAAGGCGAGGCAGCTGCTTAGAAGAGCAGAAAACCTCATTACAGCACATAGAACAAGCGAAGTCGGATAAAGCATCAGCCACTTGATTAGCTTTCCTAAAAACATGATTAACTGGAACGCCATGAAGTTGCACAAAATCCAGAATAGTCCTCCACCATCTATAGCAATCCCAGGAGGGAACAACACCAGTGCGTAAAGAGTTCACCAGAGTCAAGGAATCTAAGCAAATATTAGTAAGAGTGAAACCCTTCTCAGCAGCCAAAAGCACACCATCGTGCATAGCGCGAACCTCAACAGCAATGGAAGAGCCAGCGCCATAGTAATGAGAATAAGCCATAGAGATGTTACCATGTGAATCTCTAAAAATACCACCACCACCATAAGGATCCGGGTTGCCTTTGCTTGCACCATCAACGTTAAGCATCAAACCATGGAGAGGAGGTATCCAACGTACAAACTTGGTCATCTTAGGGGGAGCATTAACCAAGAAACCAAGATCACGGATGGCATCCAATTGCTGAGGAGTGGAGCTACGTTTAAATGCCATCCTACCTAGGGCGAGAGAGACACATTCTTGTATGTTATAGCGCATAGTAGCTAGACTACTACGAACCTGCTCAAACTTCAGTTTACACCTGGTTTTCCAAAGCTCCCAAAAAAAAAGAATAGAACAGTAAATAGTAACAAAACCATGAGGGTCAGAAGGGTTGTAGGACTTTAGAATATCCCATAAACATAAAGAAATATTATCATGAACACCAAGACCGGCAAAAAGAAGAGGAGAAACCCATTGCCAAGATCACTCTTGAGAAAAAGGTGATTCATATCCTCAACCTGAGGAGCCCTACAACAACAACAATGGGAGGGTACAGGAATACCACACTCAGCAATACGAGAATTGACTGGGACTGCTCTGTAAAGCATTTGCCAGCAAAACAAGGATGCACGTCTGCTGAAAAGAGGATGCCAAATGCGAAGAAGAGGCATGCGTTTAACACCATTGCTCCGAGTCAGATTATAGGAGATCTTGGTGGAGAAAGCACCATTCATAGACGGAACCCAAACACAGACATCTGCAGTAGCTGTCAGCTGCAAGTGACTCAGATTAGCATCAATGAGGGACCGCATGTGGTGGTTATCATCCAGCAGGACCTCCCGAACAGAAGGACCTATGACTGAGTTTGTAAATTATTCCAGAGGGGCCTCTGACCGATCCAAGTATCATCCAAAAACTTGATAGCAGTCCTATTACCCAATATCGATCGGGAATTCTGATAGCAAGTAAAGAAAATACTAATGTCTACATTAATTACAATTCCAAGTAAAGTACACTGTCTACAAGAATTACATAATTCCATTGTTTACATACTAGTGAATGAAAAGTACAATCAAGTAAAGTCCAATAGAGTGCAGCTACTCCTCACGCTCGGAGTCGCTCCTCTCAATGTCTTACTCAGGAATGGAGGTACCTGTCACACCTGTACGCCGAAGCAAGGATGAGTCTTTTAAAAGACCCAGCAAGCAATCTAAGGACACAACCTTACACATATCATATACACATGCTAGCCTTTTTAAACATTTAGGAATAATCATGGAACATGCTTCATGTTACTTAACAACTAAATATGAAAACCTATAGCATGTTTTCTATACATTGTAACCAACATGATCCAAAGGTTCAAATCTTACTTAATTTACTTCACAATTACACGCTATTAGAGCATGGAACAATGTACAAGGTAAATAACATACCTAGCATGATATCTAACCATTTTCACATGCAATTATCACATTTATTTACACATTTAGCTTGCTGTTTTAATGTAAATAAATCACGATTAGACATGGTATCACATTTTCACATACTAACACTTTCATTTTACACTATCACATGCTCATATTTCACATTGCACAATTCACATGTTCACATTCACATATTTACACTTTTTACACTAGTTGTCGTGACACAGTCCAAACCACCACTAGAAGAACACGTATTCACATACACATACCCGTCACCTAGGCAACACAGTGACGAATCTTGGTTAACTGCGTAGAACTGGAAGAAGCACTCTCCACCCTAACCAGTGGTACTTGTCCACCTCCAAGATTTCATCCTAATGCCCATAGGATATCACACACATTGAACCTTCCCTTAGGGACTTTACTACAGTACGGTTACACAGCCCTCCATGGTAGCAGTGTCACTATCGGCACAATTACACATAAAGCACTTTATCACATTCACTTACATTATTCTCATGCACTATCCACTTCATTCTCATGCACTTAACACACACATGCTTCAGTTTACAGAATTCAATCTTACTGTTTCACATTGATAAATGATCATAACAAAGCCCTAATCATGTTGCTAATCACTGAAGTCTACAAGATTAAATTTAAACATGCTCATCATGGTTAATTATCACTATTAAACTAATAACCATACTTACTATTATCAAAATAGCATGAAACATTTTCCATAGGCTTCACACAGTTCATATGTCACATACCGAATTTTTCATATTTTTTCGAACAATAAATCAAATTTACAATTTAAAAGAGATTTCAGGCATATCCATCACGAATTTCATTAAACCTAGTTCATATCAATACAGTCGATTCTAACAGTTCAGAAATCTGAAATCAGTCATCATACCATCATGGAAAATTTATGAACCCTAATATACAATGGATCAAATTAATTAGGAATTATCATGGTCAAGTCAAGGTCATTATCCCATTACAGAAATTTTAATAAATAAAACTAATTACATAAATTCGACACCTCCTCATGACATGATGTACTGACTGTACTTGATCACATCTAAATTTTCCAGCATGCACAGGTACTCAAAAATTTGACAAACACTTCACAAAGATCAAAACAGTCTTACTGCAAACCCTGAAGAACTTGACGGTGCAGGGGTTGCCTCCAACAAGGGTTAACGGCACAAGATATTGCCGCTAACTCTGGATCTTAATGGCCGCAAGCTGGCCGTTAAGTTCCCGTCTACAGAAGTGCAGACTAAATGCATAAAACTTGACAAATGGGGGTTCCAGAACACGAGGAAAAATCTCATAAAATCCTAGGACCTAGAGGACATGGGTAGGGATGATATCCCTCCATTACTAGCCTCAGAAAAATTGTCAAAGGGGATTAAATTTGTCGAAGATGCTCTCCTTGGCCAAGCCAAGAAGCGCCTAAATCTCCTCTCGAACCGGTTTCTGTGGCGATGCAGGTTGCACACCAGAGTCGGGGAAGCCTCACCAAAGTCCAAAGCCTCTCCCAGTCAATACAGATCACCAAGAGAACTCTCCAATCGCCGGATCAATGTTGCTAAAGATCAGTTTTCGTACAAAAAGTTCTGGGTTTCTCAAAGGCCAAAAGACTTAATCCGTCTGAAATTGAGTGTTTATATAAGCTAAGGGGGTCGAGAAACGCATTTAGGTTAGAATCCTACCGTTGTAAGGTAGTTTCCAAAATCGGGACTGAAGGAAATGCGGCCTTTTTTAGATCTGAAACCGCAACAATTTCTGGGAAATAAACGGCCATATTGCCGCTGCTTACTAGGAATCAGCGTCCATCGATCTAGACGTCGACTCCCTATAAACGTCCATGCATGTTTACGTTAAATAGCCTTTCGGCCAGAACACAGAAATGTCAAATAGCATATATACACTATATATTTACATGCAATATGTACTGTATAATTTAAACACTCTATGTACAATTAAATAAAAGCACATGTACATGAATAATTAAGTATATACATGTACAACATCATTTAAATATAGTATGTATAGAATTAAACATTTACATATATATATATATATATATATAATTTATACATTTGCACATCTATATACACAAAAGCAACTAATCACCATATGACAAAATCTAAATAAAAGAACAAAGTTTGAGGGTCTTACACCCTCTCCCCCTTAAAGAACTTCATTCTCGAAGTTAGAATGAAACTAGTCAAACAAGTGGGGATACTTTTTTATCATAGCATCCTCAAGCTCCCAAGTAGCTTCTTCTCGCGAGAAGTTCCGCCATAGCACCTTCACGGATGCAATGCTCTTGTTCCTGAGGTGCTGAACCTTCCGATCAAGGATTGCTACATGTTGCTCAACATACGACAAGTCTGGCGGAATCTCCACTGGCTCATGACTAATAACATGAGACGGGTCTTGCACATACCTCCTGAGCATAGATACGTGGAAAACGGGATGCATACTCGCTAGCACTGGGGGTAATGCTAGCTCATATGCCACACTACCCATCCGCCTAAGAATCTCAAATGGACCAATGAATCTAGGACTCAACTTGCTATGTCTGCCAAACCTGACAACACCTCTGGTTGGCGAAACCTTAAGGAATACATGCTCGCCCACCTCAAACTCCAAATCCTTCCTCCTTTGTCGGCGTAGCTCTTCTGCCTATCCTGCGCCGCAACCAGCCTCTGTCTGATAAGCTGAATCTTATCCGAAGTCTCATGCACTAACTCTGGACCTATCAACTGCCTATCACCTGTCTCCTCCCAGCAGAAAGGAGATCTACAGGGACGCCCATACAAAGCCACAAACGGAGCCATGCCAATACTCGCATGAAAACTGTTGTTATATGTGAACTCCACAAGAGGTAAATGACGCTTCCAATCACCCTTCCAATCCAACACACATGCTCTCAACATATCCTCGAGTGTCTGGATAGTCCTCTCGGACTGTCCATCAGTTTGGGGATGAAACGTCGAACTAAGCTTCAGCTGAGAACCTAATGCCTCCTGAAGACCTTGCCACAACCTCGAAGTAAACCTCGGGTCTCGATCCGAAATAATGGACTTCGGCACACCATGCAACCTCACAATGCTACTAACATACAACCAAGCTAAACTCCCCACTGACTACTTCTTCTTCATAGGTAAGAAATGAGCCTTCTTGGAGAAATGATCAACAATCACCCAAATTGAGTCATTGCCCTTCACTGATCTGGGAAAACCCATCACAAAATCCATAGTGATTGCTTCCCACTTCCATACTAGGATCTCCGTCTTCTGTATAAGACCAGATGGTCGCTGACGCTCGGCCTTCACTTGCTGGCATACTAAACACCTGGATACAAAATCCGCTACATCCTTCTTTATGCCAGACCACCAGAAAGATGGCTAGAACATGCTCACGGACATCCACAACATCGGGGACACAAACTCTATGATGAAATCTAATTACACCATCCTCATCTCGAGCAATTCCCGCCTTGCCCACCAACTCCTCGAGTCTAGGGTCGGCCTTTTACTGCTCAATCACCTCATCTAGAATAGTGGACCGAATGGACAACTGAGCCACGAAAGCCTGACATAACTGTGGCTCTAACTCAGTCATCGCACATGCAGCATCCTCCAACATCTTCCAATCCTGTTGGAGCAAAGACCTCTTCCTGCTAAGAGCATCTGCTATGACATTCACCTTCCCTGGATGATACTGAAGCTCCAAGTTGTAGACCTTGAAGAATTCAATCCATCTCCTTTTTCACAGGTTCAACTCCATCTGAGAAAAGAGATATCTCAGACTCTTGTGGTCAGTGAACACCTCAAACCTGACAACATAAAGATAGGGTCGCCAGATCTTCAGTGCATGAACCACTGCCGCAAGCTCCAAATCATGAGTCGGATAGTTACGCTCATGCTCCTTCAATGGGCGAGAAGCATACGCCACTACCTTACCATGTTGTATCAACACACAGCCAAGACCAATCCGAGATGCATCCGAATAGATAGCAAAACCCTCTACACCACTCGGCAAAATAACGGGTTGTAAGACCCGCCCCCCCTGGGCCCTTCGCCCCGTCCTCAGGGTCGCGCCAGGAGCCCTAGCCGCGATGTGGTCGCGCCAGAGCGGTCTGCCGTGACAGCATCGGGTCGCGCCGCACCCAGCCGTCGCGTTCTTGTCATGACGGGGGTTGCCGTCGCGTCCTTGTTGTGGCATCTGAAAGGGTCGCGACTACTTTTCTGACAGACGTGACCGGTGTCCTTTCTGTCAGGACGGCTTTGTCAGGTGTCAGATGCATGCAGCGTTGACGCAGCCTGTCTGGGCGTCGCGACTTCTTTTCCGATCTCCGAGGTTTGACTGCCTTTTTTGGGGTCGTGCCGGAGGCGACCGTCGCGACATGGCCACGACGCCGAGGGGCATCGTGACACGCTTGTTGTCGCGTTGGGTCGGCCCGTCACGACACGCTTGTTGTCGCGCTGGGTCGGCCCCTCGCGTTCTCAGGGGCCTCCGGGGTAAAACCCAAGGCCGCGCCCCATTTCCCCCTCTCGCCCTCTCAGCTCTCTTTTCCCCTCTCCCTTCCCTCTGAGTTTCAATTGCAGTTTCTTGGCAGATCGTGGTGCTTGAGGCATCTATGCTGAGGTGGTGTTGTCCCGCTCGTGCAGGGAACGTGTTCGTGCCGTTTGGAGCGAGGAGGAGGCGTCCTTTCCTACGAGAAGGCCCTAATGGGTTCGTTCTTCGTGTGGAAGTAGGGACTCTTGATCCTCTCGCCCTAAGCATGCTCCCTTCCCCCTCTACATCGTGTTTCCTCTGTGGTTTGGGGCTTGGGAGTGTGAGAACTCCATGCTAGAGTTGAGTGAGGTTTTCCTTGAGTGTAGATTCGTATAAATCCATGTCTGTGGGGCTTTAAGGGTGGTTTGGATGCTTTAATGGCTTTCTTGCATGTTAAGCATGCTCCCCTCCCCCTGTGGAATGCTTGTTGGGTGTTTTTTGGGGCGGTCTCCGGAAGAACCGTTTCGGAACCCCACCCTGCTGAAGACGCAACCCTTCTGGAGGTCGCGATCTTATCGGGCCGCCGCGACAGCGTCACGACCAGGTAGGGCATCCCGACCAGGTCGCGGCGGCCCGATGCGTCGCGACCTCAGCCGTGAGACAGATTTCTGATTCTTGCCGTTTCGCTTCTTTTTACTGTACCCGTGGCACCTGTGCTAGTTCCCTAGTGCGGTCTACACTAGTCTTTCACCCGGTGCTCGGCACTTGAGGGCTTGTCCCATGTGAGAGGTTGTTACCGTTGCCTAGGACCCCCATCCTCAGGAGCCTGTTGAGGGAGTACTCCGGGCTATGAGTGCGCTCGAGTTGGCAGCCACCAGGCGGACTCTGGAGCTTAGGAGAAATTGGTGGATAGGGCAGTGGCGTGTGAGTCACTTGCAGAGCTCTCGTGGGTGGTCTAGGATGCCGAGGACAGTTAGGAGTTCTACCCGGCGCAGGCCAGCCAGTCCTTTTTCTCACTGCCTCGATCCTTACGGCCTCGAAACCATTTGGAGAGGTCAGGCATGGGACCGTATTCCGGCCAGACTACGGAGGTTACTGTTGTGTTACTTGTGTCCTACCTCGCTCTAACGAGATGTGAGGGTCAGGACCCGGGTCGAGGATAAGACGTTGGTGGACGCACCTGACCGTGGACTAGTGGTAGTGCTTCCGTAGCTAGTGTTTGTCCAGGCGGAGTTCCCTCCGTCTGTGTGCTAGCCGTGTGGTGGTCACGACGAGCAGTCGTACGGAGTTTCCGACCGTGTGTATTTTTCGTACCCTACTAGTTGTAGCTTCGCTTCCGCACTTCCGTTTGTAGGGAGAAGATATAAACTTCTGTCATTTATTATATATATATATATTATTCTGCCTGTTTAGAGCCAGTAGGAGATTGGTAGTCCCTACTGAGCTTCTGTTGTGAAGCTCATCCCTCCTTCTCCTAGGTGAGACTTCTCAGCAGCGGCAGGGTGCGTGCCGGGCAGAGGAGACGGGGCGGTAGTCGGGGTCCCCGTAGCTAGCAGTGGCTCCCCTGTTTCAGTGTACGTCACCCTCGGGGTATGCCCCTATGGGACTTGTTCTTCCCTTACCTTTTACTTGCACTAGCGTGCGTGCGTTGGGACTATACTTAGAGCGGTACACATCGGTCTCGCTCTCTTTTCTGTTTCCGCATGTACGCTTCTAGTTTAGCAGTTGACATTTACTTCTGTTACATATCCTGTTAGATGCATATTATAGCCCTTCCGGGTCTTCTGATCCATGGGTGGTGACTGTGAAAATCAGGTCCTTGGCGTGGGCCGAGGGTCGGGTTCTCGGGTCGTTATAGTTGGTATCAGAGAGAGAGTCTGACAGGACTTGTAATGGATTTGAACTGCAACAGGAAGTCCCAACGGTAGCACAAGTACACTGCTAGCCACCCCAGTGGTATTGGTAACCCTTGTTGGTTGTGTGTCGTGTAGGACATGGCTTCGCATAGGCGCAGTCATGCTAGACAGTTGATCGAGCAACATGATGAGTCCGAGATGCCCGCGCAGGGGCAGGTCCAAGAGGAGGTGTGGGCAGACGAGTCAGTGGGCCAGTGGCACAGCCTCAGGGTGCAGCGGCAGCAGCAACGGCAGGTGGGCAGCAGCAGCAGGAGTACCAGCCTCAGCCGCAACAGTACGCAGACTGGTTTCCCTTAGCAGAGCAGTTCTTTAGGAACTTGTACTAGGGAGCGTACCAGCCCGAGCAGGCAGCAGCAGGTGTTCAGTTTCTGGTACCTCCTCCAGTGGTGCCGGAGTAGCAGGTAAAGCCAGAGGTGGAGCCGCCAGAGCATCAGCAGCGGTCGGGCACTGGGTGTATCCAAGCCATGTGGCAGAGGTCGGCGGTTACGGAGGACAGGACCGCTCTCCTCGAGAGGTTCCTGCACCTTCGGCCACCGATGTTCCACGGTGAGTATGATCCAGACAAGGCAGAGAGCTGGACCCATGAGTTAGAGCGCATCTTCGAGACCATGAAGTGCGCTGAGGAGGACCAGGTTCGACTGGTAGTGTACCAGCTCAAGAGAGCAGCCCATGAGTGGTGGAGAGTTCAGAGGCAGACTCACTTATAGGGGCAGAGGTTGCATCACATCACTTGGCAACAGTTTTCAGAGGTCTTCCATGGCGAGTACTTCCCCGACTACGCTCGACGTGAGAGATGGGACTAGTTCCACGCGTTGGTTCAGGACGACCTCACAGTTTCGTAGTACCACCAGAGGTTTGTCCGGTTGTTGAGGCATGTGCCTCATGTCGCAGGCAGCGATCAGGCGTGTGTAGAGAGGTTCATAGTAGGACTGAGGCCAGACCTGAGGTGGGCTGTGACGGTACATATGTGTACCACCTTGGGAGAGGCCGTGGCGAAGGCCACCGCCTTGGACAGAGAGACCTGGCAGCCTCAATAGCAGGAGCAGCAGAGAGGAGCCTCTTCCAGGTCCTCGCCTTACCAGCGTCTAGAGGGTAGCCGTGGTAGTGCGACTTCCTCTTCCTCCGGCTCGGGCAGTTCCGGCAGCGCGGGGATTCGCTCGCAGTTTAGGAAGTTGTCTACTCGTGGGGGTGGTTGGAGCCGATAGCAGAAGGGCCAGTCCAGGTTTGCAGAGCAGTCAGTTGTCCAGGGAGCTGAGCGTCAGGAGGCATTTTGCTACACCAGTGGCTTACCGGGCCACTTCAGGAGGGATTGCCCCATGGGGCAAGCCCCGCAGCAGCAGCAGCCAGTGCAGTACGCTCAGCAGCCGCCTCAGTTGTTTTGCAGATATCCAAACACAAGTTGCGCTTCAAAGTTCGGAACGCTCATGCAACCTTGAGCGTTGCAGGTATGTCTAACATAGGACCCCACTAGAGGCGAATAATTTGGCGACCGTGAACCCTGACTTCCCCTTTACCAAAAATCGTGATGGTTCGCGATCTCTCAGTTATTCGTAGCCTTTAGAATTTTCCTCTGGTGCTAACTTGCATTTTAGATAGGCAACCCACACCAGCATGCATTTAGGTCTTCACTTCTAACATTCTCTTACTAACACTAAAAAAAAAAATGGTGATTTTCCTCGATCATCTGATTGCTCCATGGCTCCCCAGCTTAGGTAGCCTGCCGGGTCCGCCCTTCGTGATTATCCAAGCTGATATCGGGTTTTGTTGCCCATGATCCAACTTGTCCCACCGTGACTTTCACAAATAGTCAAGCAGCCTTATTGAGTTCATTTGAGCCTTTGCCAGTTGCGAGCTTAATTCCGGACTTCAGGCTTTCCAAACATTGATTCCAGTTAGAATCTTTTGATAATCCTTTGAGAGATCAACCAACTCCTTGTCTCCACGACCTCCTAAATTAGTGATAGACGTCCTGATTAGGCCAGCGAGCCCATGAGCTCTGGTTATGAGACCCTCCTGATTCAACTGTCATATTACAACTCCTTTGACTCAGACACACCGGAAACTAGTCAAAGTCCGACATGGCCATGCCAGGGACCCTACTGTTGGGTTGCAGTTGTAGTTACACGGGTAGATCACTCTTCTTCTTACCCACATTTGTCTCTCAGACGATCCGTCACTTGCTTCTAGCCTAACTCATTTGTTTGGCTCGCTAGAATCCCTATCCTCAGTGATGACCCTCCATTAAATCTCCGCATCCTTTGTTTACCGAGACACAAACCTTTCAGTCTGCTCTGCTCCCTTGCAAGACCAGATGTCTCGGAGGGGCATTTGTAGACGCGAGATTTGGCCCATCTTCCGCCAGGCACTTTTGGCCCATTAAGTCTCGTTTGACCGTTTGTTGACCTGCCTTGGATGCCATGTAGACGGCAGCATCAATTGCCGCCTACTACTGGTTGACGGCATAGGCCCTGGACGTTGACCCATATTGGCGTCCACATCTCTGGACGTCTGCATGAGGTTGGCGACAGGATCGCTGGATGTCAACCGGGTTTACCTAGTCTGCGCAACTACCCCGAGAATCTAGCCCACTTGCGCCATTCTCTCGCCCATGTAGTGCATGGGGCCGTTCCCAACGGGCAAATGGGCCGCCTTGGCACCCCTTTGACCCAGTAAAAATCATATTTGGCCTCTTCCCATTGGTTGGAGCTTTTATACTTGGATTGCCAAGTGTACAAGTGTGTTTCTTCATACTTGAGCATCCAAGGCTGCTGAGCTCGACCCCCACTGTCTATATAACACTCCCTTGAGCCCTCTAAGCCAAGGAAGAGAGGCTAGATGTCCACATGCTGCTTCTTTAAGAGAAGAGAGAGAATTTGCACCCAAGCTTCATCAACTCTTCCTCTTCTTCCTCTCACACCACGGGACATTCAGGAGGCTTCTTCCCGAGCTGGTGGAGCCCTGTGAGGAGCTGCAACGCCAACGAATGAGGATCTACACCTCCATCCCTCTCTCTTTCCTTATTCTCTCTTTAGTTATTTGCATGTCACACACACCTTCCCACTCACTCTAGGCACGTAGGTCACTTCCCTACACACCTAGAAAGGGGTTTCCCAACCAAAAATGGAGGGAAGAAGGGTGGTCATAGCACTTGTCCACCCCTCGTCTCAAGTCCGCAACTGGTACGGGACTCACCTTTTGGGCTGTCTCACTCCGTTTTTGAGCATTTACCACGCTTTCTTTAGGCTAATAGAGTGTCTTTTTGTGGCAGGAACGACTCGTAGAAGACCGCGGAGCTCTTCTTCTTTGGCCGGCCGAAGAAGGAGAAGTTGAAGCCCCGTCTCCATTCGTTGCGCGAGGCCACTGCACCGACGTGATTCCATCACTCCTTAGGCACAGGTAAGGCCCTGGCAATCACAGACTCCCTCTCCTTTTGCTAGTTACTTTGTTTTCTCTCTAGTCAACCAAATCAACCGGAGAGTCAACGAGGTCAACCTGCGACCCCATCATTACCAACGAGAGGTCTGTGGCATCCGCGTGCTCTCGGAAGATCCAGCGGTCGGCAGGGGATGGCGCGGAAACGAGCATCCACACCTGTGTCACCTGTGCTAGTTCCCTAGTGCGGTCTACACTAGTCTTTCGCCCGGTGCTCGGCACTTGAGGGCTTGTCCAGTGTGAGAGGTTGTTACCATTGCCTGGGACCCCCATCCTCGGGAGCCTGTTTGGGAGTACTCCGGGCTACGAGTGTGCTCGACTTGGCAGCCACCAGGCAGACTTTGGAGCTTAGGGGAAAACTGTGGTTAGGACAGTGGCATGTGAGTCACTTGCAGAGCTCTCGTGGGTGGTCTGGGATGCCGAGGACAGTTAGGAGTTCTACCCGACGCAGGCCAGCCAGTCCTTTTTTCACTACCTCGCTCCTTACGGCCCCGGAACCGTTTGGAGAGGTCAGGCATGGGATCGTAGTCCGTCCAGACTATGGCAGTTACTGTTGTGTTACTTGTGTCCTACATCGCTCTGACGAGACGTGAGGGTCAGGACCCAGGTCGAGGATAAGACGTCGGTGGACGCACCTGACCGTGACTAGTGGTAGTGCTTCCGTAGCTAGTGTTCTTTGTCCAGGTGGAGTTCCCTCCGTCTGTGTTTGCTAGCCGCGTGGTGGTCACAACGAACAGTCGTACGGAGTTTCCGACCGTGTGTATTTTCCATACCGTGCTAGTTGTAGCTTCGCTTCCGCACTTCCGTTTATAGGGAGAAGATATAAACTGCTGTCATTATTTATATAATATATATATATATTCTTCTGCCTGTTTAGAGCCAGTAGGATATTGGTAGTCCCTACTGAGCTTCTGTTGTGAAGCTCATCCCTCCTTTTCCCAGGTGAGACTTCTCAGCAGCGGCAGGGCGTGCGCCGGGCGGAGGAGATGGGGCGGTAGTCAGGGTCACCGTAGCTAGCAGTGGCTCCCCTGTTTCAGTGTACGTCACCCTCGGGGTATGCCCCTAAGGGACTTGTTCTTCCCCTGCCTTTTACTTGTACTAGTGAGCGTGCGTTGGGACTGTACTTAGAGCGGTACACAATAGTCTTGCTCTCTTTTCTGTTTCCGCCTGTACGCTTCTAGTTTAGCAGCTGACGTTTACTTTCGTTACATATCTTGTTAGATGCATATTATAGCCCTTCTGGGTCTTCGGATCCGTGGGTGGCGACCGCGAAAATCGGGTTCTCGGCATGGGCCGAGGGTCAGGTTCTCCGGTCGTTACACGGGTGTAGAAGTAAGCTTCATCTTTAGCAACTAAAAACTACTCTCACAATCCTCGGACCAGACAAACATCACACCCTTCTTGGTTATCTTAGTCAAAGGTTCGGCGATAGATGCAAAACCCTCAATGAATCGCCGGTAATAGCCCTCTAAACCAAGAAAACTACGAATCTCTGATGGGGTCCTTGGAATCTCACAATCTAATACAGCCTGGACCTTCTCCGGATCAACTACAACTCTAGCGCTTGAGACAACATGCCCAAGGAAATGAACCTCGCGCATCCAGAAATCACACTTGCTGAACTTTGCATACAGCTTGTGCTCTCGGAGAACCTCTAGAACAACCCTCAAATGATCACGGTGTGTAGCCTCATACGGAGAACAAATCAACACATCATCAATAAACACCACTACAAAGCTATCTAAATAAGGTCTAAACACCTTGTCCATGAGATCCATGAACGTTGTAAGGGCGTTGGTTAGACCAAAAGGAAGCACCAAAAATTCATAATGTCCATAACGAGTCCTAAAGGCCGTCTGGACACATACTCACTCCTAATCCTCAACTGATGATAGCCGGACCATAGAACAATGTTAGAAAATATCGATGCATTCTGAAGCTGATCAAATAAGTCATCAATCGTAGTAAGGGATACCTGTTCTTCACTGTCACCTGGTTGAGCTTCCTATAATCGATGCACAACCTGAGTGAACCATCCTTCTTCTTCACAAATAATAAAGGTGTGCCCCATGGTGACACACTAGGGCGAATAAATCCCTTGTCTAGCAGATCCTGCAACTGCTTCCTTAGCTCTGCCAATTCCACAAGTGCCATCCGATATGGAGCCTTTGAGATAGGAGAGGTGCCTGAAAGCAACTCTATACTAAAATCTCTCTCTCTAACCAGTGGCAAACTAGACAAATCATCAGGAAATATGTCTGGAAACTCCTGCACAACATCAATCTTTTGAAGGGTCATTGACTGATTAGCCTTCGGTATTAATACCACACTGGCAAGAAAAGTGTCACACCCTTGTTCACCATTCTCATTGCCTTCATGGCGAAGATCACAAACCTTCCCACAAAGTTCCTTGGCAATGGATGCGAGAACTCATCCTCAGTAGGAATACGAAAAGTAATCTTCTTCCCACGACAATCTACCAAAGAAAAAATGCTCATCAAGTCAATATAGACCTAGAATTGCATCATAGTCCTTCATCTTAAGCAAAAAGAAGCACCCATCTAAGCCTTGGTCTTCAATGCACACCGGTAAATATGGAAAACACATCCGAGTCGATACCGTTCCTGCTGGTGTGTGCATAGACAAAGGGACCTCTAACTCCTCAGCCTCTACTACTGACTCTACTGCTAACTGCCTTGTGAACCGCTCGGAAATGAATGTGTGAGTGGCACATGTATAAAACAAAACCCGAGCATGCACACCCATGAAAAGAATTGTACCTTCCGTGACGTTTTCCGCCTGCTCGGCATCCTCTCGTGCTAAAGCAAACACTCGAGATTGGGCTCGAGTTCTTCCTGGTCTTCCCATAGCTGGTGCTACTACTGCTGCTGCTGCTAGGGCGCTCCACGCTGAACTCCCTGCTACAGCCTAGGACAATCTCTGATCTGATGCTCGCTACTGCTACACTTGAGACATTTCCCCGCTAGCTTCCAGCACTCGGTACCACTATGTGCTCTTCCGCAGTGAGGGCACATCTTCTTATCGCTGGGCCTGACCTCGGGGGATCGCAGTGCAACTGCCTGCTGACTGCTAGTTGCCACTGGACGCTGCGATGACTCGTACGTCGCCTTCTTCTTATCCTACCGCTGGAACGTAGGCACAGACCACTTCACCTTCTCCTCCTCCAGATACTGCTTGATAGCCCACGAATGCGTCGTTAAACACGTGACTAACAATCTCAAAATTATCGTCCTACACTAAATATTTTAACAGTAGTTAAATGGTGAGACCGAGTCGAATCCACGGAGAACTAGATTTTAGAGTTGAAAACGTTGGGTTTTTAGTTAGGAAAACAACGTGATGATATTGAAATTAAGTTGCACTAAATAAAACTAAACTAATTAAACAAAGTAAATAGAGAGAGAGAGAGAGATAAAGAGTGGATTAGAGACAAAGAGACAGATCTGAAATTGTATTCCACTAAACAAAATGGTCCACAAAAATTATTTTATACTAAAAGAAATAAATCAACAACAACCCTAAGAAAATCTGGAAAATAAAGAACAAAAAGAGAGAGGAAACGAGAGAGAGAAAGAGAGAACAAAAGATGAGAAAGAGAAGAGAGAGACGAAAGGGAGAGAGGGGATAGAGGAGAGAGAAGAGAGAGAAGAGAGAGGAGCAGCGCGTGAGAGAGAGAGAGAGAAGAGAGAGAAAGTGAGAGGAGAGAGAGAGCGCGAGAGAGAGAAAGAGAGAGAGGAGAGAAGAGAGATAGAAGCGAGAGATAGGAGAGAGAGACGTGAGAGAGATAAGAGGAGAGAAGAGAGAGAGCGCAAGAGAGAGATAGGAGAGAGAAGAGAGAAGAGAGAAAATAGAGAGAAGAGAGAGAGCACGTGGAGAGGGGAGAGGCTGCGGTGGTGAGAAGGGGAGAGAAAGTGGGAAGAGAATGAGGGAGAGAAGAATTTTATAAAGTGTTAAAGAAAAGAGAGGAAGGGGAGAGAGTTTAAAGAAAAGATATTTTTGGAAATAGGAGAGGGATTTTAAAAATGAGAAAGTGTTTTTGAAAAGAAAGAGAGAGAGGAAATATTTAAAAAATAGAGTCTCTCATTATTCTCTCTTGGTCTAATCAAATTTATTGGCCCATTTAACACTTCATTTCTTGGCCCATTAATCCTGCAAATACAACACAATAGAGATTTAATCAATTATCATTTTTGTAATAAAGTGACAATGAATTTGTGTAAAATTAAGGACCATAAGATAATAAAATAACATGATTATCATTAATAACAACACCATTATCACACCCCCCATCTTACTCATTGCTAGTCCCTTAGCAATGCACATAAGTGAATAATTGAGACAAACAAGAGTTCAAAACATCATACTTCATGACAAGAAAGTAAGAATGAGAATGTTTGGCCATAAGAATTTCAAGTTCTAGTCGAGAGTGTCAAAGGCAAATATGTCAGTTCATGTCATTAGACAGTTCCTCAAGATACACACAAAATTTCATGACTTTTTGTATAATGTTTGAGCATTAATAAGAGGATGTATGGTTTTTTACTTATCACTCAAGGATGGTATCAACTCTACACTCCTTAAATTCGATCCTCGAATTACAGGTAGCTTTCACTCCGCCTAATTCTTTTTTTCATGCTCTTTTTTTTTTCTTTTCATTTACATGGTGCTGCACTTCCCTTCACCGTTTGACGCGAGCCTCAACTCTTACCTTAGGAGCCACAGGCCCGGTTACTAAGATCAGGGGCATTTTCCATGTTTCTCTCTTTTTTTTTCACTACTTCACACATTTTTACATTTATTTACAGGCAGGTAGCTTTTTCCCCACGATTGGTCATCAATAGGAATGTAGAATATCAATCAATCAACCTGAATGTTCGGTAAAAATCTCATCATCCATTTGAATAGCTCAAAACAATACTTTACTGTGTTGATGAAATTTCAAATGTATTTTTAGGAAGTTGCTAAAAACATAACTTGTTAACTCACCCCTTCAACTCACTACCTTCACAAGTACATACTATGAGTCAAGCTAAAAAAAAAAATTCTTGCTTGAAATATGAAACATGAAGCACAATGTTAGGGACAAAAATTTGAAATACAACTTATCTCTCCCCCCAACTTAAATGACATTGTCCTCAATGGCATAAAAGTAATGACAATAGAATAAAGCCAATGTAAGTTAAGAAAGGAGAGATGCAACCTGATGATCACATGCGGGTGGTTGCATACTAGCTTTATCAAAGGATAGTGGCCAGCAAACACCTAAGACGTGAGAGAGATTGTTAAACTCCATAGGCTGACTTGTGTCAAAAATAGTAGCATGATCTGGAATGAAATGGATATGACTTTCAACACAAGGATGCTTAAAAGCTTCAAGTGTAGTTGACTAATCAGCTAGAGATAGCATGTCCATGAACATGTTGGATTTGCCAAGGTTAGTGTGAGGTAGGAATTCTATGTCTTTCTCAACATCAAGAGAGACCTAGTCAATGTGGACTTTAGGCAGAATTGCTAATTCATCTCTTACCCAATAAGAATGATTGATGATTACACCCAGCTTTTTCTCCACACTCACTTCTTCTTTGTCACTCACTTGAAACAATGTCACATCAAACTTCGGCCCAACATCTAGATGACATTCTTTTTCGTCTCCCCCCAACTTGAGTTCAGCTAACTCACTAGAGCTTTCCTCAAGTATGACATTATGGATGGAGTCTTCTTGATGATCAGTTTCATGTTGGGCCAAGACTTTGGATTGATTTTCAGTGGCACCCATCTCCTCCTGATTTGACTCATTAATATTATCTCTCATTTTCCAAGTGGGCATGTCCACAATCATGTTGGACTGAGAATTTGTGGATGGAATTTGAGAGTCAAATTGTTGGTCACAATCAAGATAATGATGTTCATATTTGTCAATGGGTTGACATGGTGATTGGTTATCTTTCCTCCTTTTGATTTCTATGAGTTGCGCAATCAGGAGGTCAGTTTTGACAAATGATTGCTCTAATTCTTGTTGTTTATGGGCGAATGTTTGCTCAAAGATTTGTTGGTTATCATGGAATTTTTGCATAAATTGCCCAAATTGATCATCGAAGAGGCCTGATTGTGAGGGAGATGTATAAGTGGACTGTGGATATACATGTCCCTCATGATGGCTTTTGTCATGAATATCAATTGGCATTGGGCCCAATGTTGAAAGTTGTGGATAGGTGGACTTTGGGCTTAGGCCAGAATAGGTTGATCTCTAAGTGTTAAGTGTGGCATTACTTCTCCGAGTGGTTGGAAGGGTGTGCCTTCAGGAGCATTTGTTAAGCACACCGGCAGATCAATGCCAAAAAATCCTTCATTGAACCATTAGATGATTTCAGCACCAAGAAAGGGTCCTTGAATTTCCCCTTGTGGATCTTGGTAAAGCCAACTCATTTATGTAGGAGGGACATATTGTTCATCTTTTGGGTAAGGAGTGGAGGTGTAAGGCCCTTGAAAATATTGTGTTTCTGCTTGGGTGAAAGATGGCACATTATGGAACAAATTAGTATGGCAGGCCTGATCTTGGGTAAAATCTGAGAGTTGGGCCACCCCAGAGAATGTACTTTCATAGTGCGCTGACAAGAAATGTGTATTTTCAAAGTAGGCTGGGCCACGTTGAATGAAAGATGAAAATTGGTTTGGGCCATGGCCTATATGATGTGCTGGGTTGGCCCACATATGATTGTGAATGAGAAAGATGAGACTTTTTCTCTCTCTTTTTTTATTGCAATTTTAGATTTTTGATTTTTTTTAGGCAGAGACAAATAAGTTGCAAACAATTAACCTAAATGACCTAGGGATCTGGGATCTAAAAGTAAGCTTTCTCACAACGTGACTTAAACCCAACCTTAGTCCACTAACATGTATGTCCACTGGCCAGGTAAGAGGTGGGGTAGTGGGAGGCTCCCCCTACTTCCGTAGGGACCTAATTAGAGAACCACTTTCCCGCTTAGGCATTTGCCACTTAACCTCTAGCCTTAGACACCAGTTTCCAAAACTTGATAGTGGGACTAGGTGGACCAAAATCTCATTGTGAACCCTAGGTTCAATGTCTACTGGCTTTTATTGGGCTTGAGAATGCAAAAGATGCAGGAAGTTGTGGTTTGTGGGCTAAGGAAGGGTGATCAAATCCCCACCTTATCTTGTTAAGGAAATTGCCCTTAAATTATTTTAGAAATGATGTGCACACCACAAAATCAAGCAAGGGATTCTATGCAAGCATGGCAATGCATGATCATGCTTTTTAAAGAAGTTGAGATTCTCACCTTGCCTCCCGCAATCTTCGACAAGAAAGGAAACTTTTCAAAGAAAAGAAATTACCTAAAGATGGAAGTCTATTTGATGCATGTCCTAAAGATGGAAAGTTTCTAATCTTGACATGTCATCTTTTACTGGATTCAAGTGATTGATTTTTTTTTTAATGAATTATCTAAACATGGCAACTAAAAAAAAGAAACTCAATCAAGAGGGTTTTAAGGGTACTTACCTCTAACGCAATCCCTCGTTCTTTTGGAAAGTAAAACAAATTGAAAGAGTGAGAGAGAAGGAAACTCACCTCACTTACTTTTTTTCTGAATTTGTTCTGTGCAATTTTCGGATTTGTTTTCCAAAACAGCCTCTTTTACTTACAGATCTCCCTTTTAGTGACAAATTTCTGACAGATTCTTCAATTTTGCAATTTTTAGGATTTTTCACTTTTAATTTGATACCTACAAAAAGAAAGAAAATGTTAGCCTAAATATATACAAAAAAAATAAGATTATCAAAACTAAAAATCTAATTTCCCCGGCAACGGCGCCAAAAATTGATAGCCCACGAATGCGTCGTTAAACACGTGACTAACAATCTCAAAATTATCGGCCTACACTTAATATTTTAACAGTAGTTAATTGGTGAGACCGAGTCGAATCCACGGAGAACTAGATTTTAGAGTTGAAAACGCTGGGTTTTTAGTTAGGAAAACAACGTGATGATATTGAAATTAAGTTGCACTAAATAAAACTAAACTAATTAAACTAAGTAAATAGAGAGAGAGAGAGAGAGAGATAAAGAGTGGATTAGAGACAAAGAGACAGATCTGAAATTGCATTCCACTAAACAAAATGGTCCACAAAAATTATTTTATACTAAAAGAAATAAATCAACAACAACCCTAAGAAAATTTGGAAAATAAAGAACAAAAAGAGAGGAAACGAGAGAGAGAAAGAGAGAACAAAAGATGAGAGAGAGAAGAGAGAGACGAAAGGGAGAGAGGGGATAGAGGAGAGAGAAGAGAGAGAAATTGAGAGGAGAGAGAGAGCGCGAGAGAGAGAAAGAGAGAGAGGAGAGAAGAGAGATAGAAGCGAGAGATAGGAGTGAGAGACGTGAGAGAGATAAGAGGAGAGAAGAGGGAGAGCGCAAGAGAGAGATAGGAGAGAGAAGAGAGAAGAGAGAAAATAGAGAGAAGAGAGAGAGCGCGTGGAGAGGGGAGAGGCTGCGGTGGTGAGAAGGGGAGAGAAAGTGGGAAGAGAATGAGGGAGAGAAGAATTTTATAAAGTGTTAGAGAAAAGAGAGGAAGGGGAGAGAGTTTAAAGGAAAGAGAGATTTTTGGAAAATATGAGAGGGATTTTAAAAATGAGAAAGTGTTTTTGAAAAGAAAGAGAGAGAGGAAATATTTAAAAAAATAGAGTCTCTCATTATTCTCTCTTGGTCTAATCAAATTTATTGGCCCATTTAACACTTCATTTCTTGGCCCATTAATCCTGCAAATACAACACAGTAGAGATTTAATCAATTATCATTTTTGTAATAAAGTGACAATGAATTTGTGTAAAATTAAGGACCATAAGATAATAAAATAACATGATTATCATTAATAACAACACCATTATCACTGCTCCATCTCGCTCTCCTGCCTGCACGCAGCACTGAGAGCCTCATCCAGTGTACGGTGGTCAAATGCCACAAGCCTCGTTCTCAGTGATGGCTTAAGGCCCATCACGAACTTCTTCGCCTTCCTGCGCTCATCAACAACTATATGGGGTGCATATTTAGACAATTCTGCAAACCTGGCCTCATATTCAAGCACCGTCATGGAGCCCTGAGTAAGAGTAAGGAATTCCTGCTCCATCTTGTCCTGGATATGTTCTGGGATGAACTTGGCCCGAAAGAGCCTCGTGAACTCATCCCATGACACCTCGATAGCACCATCCTCGAACCTGGTGCTAAGTAAAAAGGCCTACCACACATCGGCTCTCTCCTACAAAATATAAGCCATAAGCACCAATCTAGACAAAATCTAAACTTAACACAAGTACATACATATAAATATTAATACCTGTAGCATGTAGGTGGCAAAGCTGACTTTATCCTCCTCGGCACACCTAATGGGTCGGAAGATCTTCTGAATCTCCCTTATCCAGCTCTCTACTAACAATGGCTGACTCTCCCCCTTAAAAGAGGGCGGAGCCATCCTCTTGAATCGCTCCATGATGGAAGGACCACCAAGGCCTTACTCCTAGGGAGCTAGAGTTGGAGCTGGAGCTTGAGCCTACCACAACAAACAACATAAGCAACATAATAGCAATCATACATTTAATAAAAATAGGCTACTTCTATCTAACAATTCTAACCTGAGCTTCCAGCTGAGCCTGAAGTGCAGCCTGAGTAAGTGCCTAAGTCTGCATAGCTTGCACCAGGCCTTGCATGAACACTCCATAATCCACTGGCGGTGGTGGAGGAAGTACTATAGGACCCTGTGGTGCTGGGGCCTGCTGCTCACCCCGGTCCTCACGCCTCTGCTTGTCATCTCGAGCATGAGCACCATGCCTACCACGAGAAGCCATAGCCTGTAAAACAATGAATCTAGTTAAAAACTAAGTGATTATCCCTAACCATTTTCTTAATTATCCTTCATTCATTATTAGACATTTTCTACATATATGGACAATTCTATAAAGACTTAGCATATTGTGAAGATGATGGTATATTCATGCACAATTTCAACCTTGGATGCTCGGATACCAATCTCTGTAACGACCCTCTTTATACCGGTACAATTATACCAATCCACATCGGTACAAAGGGCATCATTACAGTGGGACATTTACCCAACACTAAACAATAGGTTGATATGTACATGAATAACAAAAGATTACAGCGGAAATAAAAGAACTAATCTTATTCCATCATCATCATCATATCCACAGTCTGTATAGAAAATAAAGAAAATACTAATGTCTACATTAATTACAATTCCAAGTAAAGTACACTGTCCACATGAATTACATAATTCCATTGTTTACATACTAGTGAAAGAAAAGTACAATGAAGTAAAGTCCAACAAAGTGCAGCTACTCCTCGCGCTCGGAGTCGCTCCTCTCAATGTCCTCCTTGGGAATGAAGGTACCTGTCACACCTGTACGCCGAAGCAATGATGAGTCTTCTAAAAGACCCAGCAAGCAATCTAAGGACACAACCTTACACATATCATATACACATGCTACTCTTTTTAAACTATTAGGAAGAATCATGGAACATGCTTCATGTTACTTAACAACTAAATATGAAAACCTATAGCATGTTTTCTATACATTGTAACCAACATGATCCAAAGGTTCAAATATTACTTAATTTACTTCACAATTACACACCATTAGAGTATGGAACAATGTACAAGGTAAATAACATACCTAGCATGATATCAAACCATTTTCACATGCAATTATCACATTTATTTACACATTTAGCTTGCTATTTTAATGTAAATAAATCACGATTACACATGGTATCACATTTTCACATACTAACACTTTCATTTTACACTATGACATGCTCATATTTCACATTCAACAATTCACATGTTCACATTCACATATTTACACTTTTTACACTAGTTGTCGTGACACATAGTCCAAACCACCACTAGAAGGACACACATATTCATATACACAT
Organism: Colocasia esculenta; assembly: GCA_014218235.1. Lineage (NCBI taxonomy): Eukaryota > Viridiplantae > Streptophyta > Magnoliopsida > Alismatales > Araceae > Colocasia > Colocasia esculenta. The sequence continues at coordinate 42,391,990 of CM024753.1, forward strand.
ACCTGTCACCTAGGCAACATAGTGACAAATCTTGATTAACTGCACAGAACTGGGAGAAGCACTCTCCACCCTAACCAGTGGTACTTGTCCACCTCCAGGATGTCATCCTAATGCCGATAGTATATCACACACATTGAACCTTCCCGTAGGGACTTTACTATAGTACGGTTCCACAGCTCTCTATGGTAGCAGTGTCACTATCGGCACAATTACACATTAAGCACTTTATCACATTCACTTACATTATTCACATGCACTATCCACTTCATTCTCATGCACTTAACACACACATGCTTCAGTTTACATAATTTAATCTTACTATTTCACATTGATAAATGATCATAACAAAGCCCTAATCATGCTGCTAATCATTGAATTCTACAAGATTAAATTTAAACACGCTCATCATGGTTAATTATCACTATTAAACCAATAACCATACTTACTGTTATCAAACTAGCATGAAACTTTTACCACAGGCTTCACACAGTTCATATGTCACATACCTAATTTTTCTTATTATTTGGAATAGTAAATCTAAATTTTCAATTTAAAAGAGATTTTAGGCATATCCATCAAGAATTTCATTAAACCTGGTTCATATCAATACAGTCGATTCTAACAGATTAGAAATCTAAAATTAGTCATCATACAATCATGTAAAATTTATAAAGCCTACTATACAATGGATCAAATTAATTAGGAATTATCATGGTCAAGTCAAGCTCATTATCCCATTACAAAAATATTAAAAAATAAAATTAATTGCAGAAATTCGACACCTCCTCATGACATGACCTACTGACTGTACCTGACCACATATAAATTTTCCAACATGCACAGGTACTCAAAAATCTGACAAACACTTCACAAAAATCAAAACAATCTCACTGCAAACCCTAAAGAACTTGACGGCGCAGGGGTTGCCACCAACAAGGGTTAATGGCACAAGATGCTGCCGCAAACTCTGGATCTTAACAGTAGCAAGCTGGCCGTTAAGTTCCTGTTAGCAGAAGTGCAGACTAAATGCATAAAACTTGACAAATGGGTGTTCCAGGACACGAGGAAAAATCTCATAAAATCCTAGGACCTAGAGGACATGGGTAGGGATGATAGCCCTCAATTACTTGCCTCAGAAAAATTGTGAAAGGGGATTAAATTTACCGAAGATGCTCTCCTTGGCCAAGCGAAGAAGTGCCCAAATCTCCTCTCGAACCGGTTTCTGTGTCGATGCAGAGTCCACACCGGAGTCGGGAAGCCTCACAAAAGTCCAGATCCTCTCCCAGTCAATGTAGATCACCAAGAGAACTCTCCAATCGTCGGATCGATGTCGCCAAAGATCAGTTTTCTCACAGAAAGTTCTAGGGTTTCTCAAAAGCCAAAAGACTTAATCTGACCGAAATTGGGTGTTTATATAAGCTAAGGGGGTCGAGAAACGCATTTAGGTTAGAATCCTACCGTTGTAAGGTAGTTTCCAAAACCAGGACTGAAGGAAACGTGGCCATTTCCAGATTTGAAACCGCAACAATTTCTGGGAAATAAATGGCCATATTGTCGTCGTTTACTCGGAATCAGCATCCATCGATCTGGACGTCGACTCCCCATAAACGTCCATACACGTTGACGTTAAATAGCCTTTCGGCCAGAACACAAAAATGTCAAATAGCATATATACACTATATATATACATGCAATATGTACTGTATAATTTAAACACCCTATGTACAATTAAATAAAAGCACATGTACATGAATAAACAAGTATATACATATGTACAACATCATTTAAATATAGTATGTACAGAATTAAACATTTGCATATATATATATATATATATATATATATATTATATATATATATATATATATATACATTTGCACATAACTATATACACAAAAGCAACTAATCACCATATGACAAAATCTAAATAAAAGAACAAAGTTCGAGGGTCTTACAAATATCCCTTGACGTTGAGGGCAGGTTGACGGCAACCAGTGTGCTGTTGATTCAAAGTCGGCATCCAGATCGATGGACATTTATTTCCTATTAACGACAGTGAAGTGGCCATTTACTTCTCCATTTTTGTTGTGATTCTAGATCTGGAAATGGTTGCGTTTTCCCCAGTTCTGGATTAGGAAACTACCCTCCAACGGTAGGAAACCTAATCAACGCGTACCCCAACCCACTTAGCTCTATAAAATCACCTAGTCTTGGCCGAGTTAAGTCTTTTCGCCAAAAGAGAACCTAGGGTTTTTGGGTGAGAAGAATTGATTCTTGTGCAAGCTTGATCTGGCGTGAGAGGAGTTCTTTCGGTGATCTAGATCTACTGGAAGGAGCTCTTGACATTGAGGAAGCTTCCTCGACTCCGGAGACTCCCTTGTGAAGGCGTGAAGACCGAATTTCGGAGGAGATTTGTGACTCTTTTTGGCTTGGCCGAGGAGAGCTTCAGTGACTAAATTAAACCATTAGACAATTTTTCAAAGGCAAGTAATTGAGGGATTTCATCCCTGCACATGTCCTTTAGGTCCTAGGATTTGTTATGGATTTTTCCTCGTGTCCTGGAACCCCCAATTCGTCAAGTTATGTGCAGTCTGTCTGCACTTTCTGTAGATAGGAACTTGACGGCAAGCTTGCTGCCGTCAAGATCTTGAGTTAGCGGAAACATCGTGTGTCGGTAACCCCCATTGGCGGCAACCCCTTTGCCGCCAAGTTCTTCAGTTTTTTCAAGAATGTGGATTTGATCTATGCACTGTGATTTCCGGACTATGGTTGTCTATGCATGCTGTGTAATTTATATCTGGTCAAGTACAGTCAGTATGTCATGTCATGAGGATATGTCGAATTTCAATAAAAAAGTTTTATTTATTAAAATTTCTGTAATTGAACAATGAGCATGATCTAACTATGATAAATTCTGAATAAATAGATCTGTTGTATATTAGGGTTTCAAAAATTTTCCATGTTCTAATGATGATTGTTTTCAGATTTCAGAATTGTTAGAACCGACTGTGTTGTTGTGAATCACACTTAAATGAAAATTTGATAAATCTGTAGGAAAAATATTTTAATTGTTAAAATTTGTGGTACTGTTCTGAAAAATCTGAAAATTTAGCTATGTGATATATATCCTATGTGAAGCTTGTGATAAAAAATTCATGCTGATTTGACAATAGTAGGTACTGTCATTGATTTAACAAGGGCAATGTACCATGATGAGCATGTTGAGTTTAATCATGTGGAATTCAGTGATTAGTAGCATGAATAGGACTTGTTATGAGTTAATTATCAATGTGAACAGTAACATCATGTTCTGTAAACTGAAACATATGTGTAATTATTTAAAAGTGTGTGTAAATGTGTTAAATAGTGCATGTGAATAATATAAGTGAATGTGATAAAGTGATAATGTGTAATTGTGCTGATATTGACACTGCTACCATAGAGGGTTGTGGAGCCATACTATAGTAAAGTCCCTATGGGAATGCTCAATGTGTTGTGATATCCTATGGGCATTAAGATGAAAACATGCAGGTGGACAAGTACCACTGGTTAGGGTGGAGAGGGCTTCTCCCGGTTCTGCGCAGTTAACCAAGATTGATCACTGTGTTGCCTAGGTGACGGGTATGTATATGTGATGTGTGTCCTTCTTATGGTGGTTTGGACTATGTGTCATGGCAATTAAGTGTAAAAAGTGTGAATATGTGAATGTGAATATGTGAATTGTGCAAATGTGAAATATGAGTATGTGATAGCGAAATGTGAATGTGTTAACATGTGAAAAGATGTGAATTTGTAAAAATGTGATTTATTTATATTAAAACAGCAAACTCAACATGTGAATAAGTGTTATCATAGTATGTGAAAATGATTAGATATCATGCTAGGTGTTATTTACTTTGTACATATTTTCCGTGTTCTAAAATTTTAGAATTTTGCAATGATATAAGTACAGTTTAAACTATGAATCATGTTACATGTTATGTGTAGTAAGCATGTGTAGGTTGAGCATTGCCATGTATACTTCCTTATTGTTAAAAGATAGCATGTGTATGTGATATGTGTAAGGGTGTTTCTTTGGATTTCTTGATGGGTGTTTTAGAAGACTCATACTTGCTTTCGCGTACAGGTGAGGCAGGTGTCCCCGTTCTTGAGGAGGACGTAGGGAGGAGAGACTGTAAGCAAGAGGAGTAGCTACGTTGTGGAGTGTTGAGTAGTTGTACTTTCTTTTCATTAGTATGTAAACAATGTGATTGTATATTTCATATGGACAATGTATTTCATTCGGGCATGTAATAATTGATGATCAGTCCATCCCCATATAATTTTATTTATTATATAGAATTTTTGGTGATTAACAAAACTTTAACAAATATTTTCCAACAATCTTTTCTGAAGTTCATCCACAGGAAATTAGTCAAGCAAAATCTGTAAGTTATCCTCACACACTGTTATTTACAGTTCAAAGCATTCATTCTAAGTACACATCGATTTCATTGATAGAACATCGATTTTATAAGTGAAATAATGATTCAGTCACTTTATCGATTTCACAAGTCACATAAACAACGATTTGATCGTTGTAACAATTTGATAAGTTAAACAACGATTTGATCGCTATAACGATTCAGTAAGTTACACAACGATTTGATCGTTGTAATGATTCGCTATCACTTCAACAACGATTTGGTCAAAACAACGATTCGCCTTAACTTAACAATGATTTGATAACAAACAACGATTTGCTTTTACTTGAACAACGATTTGCTTTCACTCAAACAACGATTTGATCGGACAATGGTTTACTTTTAGTCAAGAAACAACTTGCTCAAACAACGATTTGCTTTTAGTCAAGAAACGATTTGCTCAAACAACAATTTGCTTCTACTTAAATAACGATTTGCTTGGACAACGATTTGTTCACACAACGATTTCATTAGTCACATCAACATAAAATTTCATTTATATATGGATTATGATTATGAAATCGATTTCACGTATACAACAACACTCTTCACAATGATTATGGTTTGAATGAATTATCATGCATTTCATTATTATCTTCTCAGATAAGCTTGATAATCACCATTCTATTCAAACATATTTTCAAAACACTGTGGTATTCAAGTCTTCTCGCGTATATCTTTGAATCTTGCACCACATAACCTTTATTGTGATTGTACACATCTCTGCATATCACATATCTGTGTGCATTCTACACCTATGTTTCTATAGAAAATGCTTTTCAGGGTGACAAAATAGCATTTCTATTTTGGTGTACATTCTTATAGCGTGACTTCTAATGTTGACTGACAGCATAGAGACAGTCTAGCTGTCTACGTTTTGGTATTTATTACGTGCATGCCTTTTTCCAGTACCATATCTTACAACGTTGGATAACTTGAAGTGAAAGATATCTAGATGAATCTTCTCTTTGTGTATGTGTCTCCTAGAGCATTAATGACTATAGGCTTACCTATTCCACACCTTGTTCAAACAGTCTAACGTGCTTCAGACATAGAGACAACAGACACTTCAACAGCTATATTTTCAAGAGAAGATATATAAAAGAATGATGACTCCATGAAGATTGATACAGAGAGACACACTGAGCAACACACATAGAATCCATCAAGCACTTCCGAGCATCAGCAAAAAGAGCTCACTTCTTCTAGCGAACCAACTTTTAGCTCTCAGCTCTCCGTTTTTCATTTGCGTAGTCTTTGGAGAGCTAGTGTAGTTCTGAGAGATTTTCTTGTTGCCAATCTTTGTCTCTCAGATTCAGCCTCAGATCAAGCAATTTCTTATAAGCTTGGTCTAGGGGCCATTCGCCTTTTACTCACATTCTCTGTGACTCCTTAGGATAGGAGGTCCGAACCAGGATAAAAATCTCTTGTTGTTTGTGTGTTTACTTGTTTGTCTTCACTCTAGCACTAACTATCGATCTTAGTGTTTTTCTGTTAAGCATTTTTATTGACAAATTTTAATTCAAAAAGAGCGTTTAGCAATCCATTCACCCCCCTCTGGGCTTGCTTTCTGGGCAACAAGTGGTATCAGAGCCAAGTCTCTTCAAGAAAGAAGATCTCATGGTCTGAAGAGCAAAGATAAATGGTAGCTCAAGGGTATGCAAAAGGTCAGTCCGTCAACAGACCTCCTCTATTTGATGGTGAAGACTACAATAACTGGAAGACTCGAATGGAGTTCTTTCTTCAAGGTCTCGATTTCCAACTTTGATCTATTATCGAAGAAGGAGACTTAGTAGTACTCGACAATAGAGAAAATTGGACAAATGAAGACAAAAAGAAAATATCCCTTAACAGCAAAGCCAAAAGTATACTATGTTGTGCGCTAAGCAAGAAAGAGTTCAACAGGATCTCAGCATGCAAGTTAGCTATGGAAATATGGGAAAAGCTCAGGATTACATATGAAGGAATTGACAAAGTAAGAGAAACAAGAATAGACATCTTGGTAGCTCAATATGAAAGATTCCAAATGCAATCTGGAGAGTCCATTACACAAATGTACAGTAGATTCACAGACGTCACCAATGGTTTGGCTAGGCTTGGAAAAACCTATGACATCGGAGACATGGTGAGAAAGATATTGAGATCACTACCAACCTTATGGACTCCAAAGGTGACATCTATAGAAGAAGCCAATGATCTAAGAAGAATGTCACTTGAGAAACTCATTGGTTCACTAATGGCCCATGAGATAAACATGGAGAGGCTTGGAGAATCCTCCAGCAGGAAGAAGCATAGCAAGGCACTAAAGGCTACAGAAGGCAGCTCCGAAGAAGAATCAGAAAATGAAAGAAGTGATGAGAACAACGAAGATGAGGAAGCTTTTCTCTCTAGAAGACTGCAACGTATTCTGGCCAAGAAAAAATATCAGTCAGGGAGAAGGTACTTCAAGAAAGGGGAGAGACATCAAGAAGCCTGAAGTTAAGGATGTTAAGAAGTCAGAACCCACATGCTACGAATGCAAGAAGCCTGGACACATCAAGGCTGAGTGTCTAAAGCTGAAGAAGACTGAGTTCAAGAAGAAAGACAACTCAAAGAAGTTTAAAAGATACAAAAAGAAAGCCATGACGGCTGCATGAAACAACGAGAGTGACTCAGACAGTGAGTCAAGCTCCAACAATGAAGAAGAAGAAAAAGCCAACCTGGCCTTTATGGCAAACACTGATGAAAAGGTAACTTCTGACTCATCTTTTACTTCATGCAATGAATCTGATTCTGATAGTCTAGAAGACGCATTCAATGAATTGTACAGTAAGTATAAAGATGTATGTAAGCTATTAAAAACTACCAAGAAAAATTATGTATGCTTGGAAATCACCAACTTAGATTTAAGATCTAAAACTGAACAACTAGAAAAACAAATCTATGAATTAAAAAGGAGAAATGAACTGTTATGTGAAGATCTAAAAATTAAAAATTAATAAATAACAAACCTGGAAAACTAGGAAACTATAAGTAAACTTAAAAAGGAAGTTGACACAATAACAAAAGATAATGAATATCTAACGAATACAATTGAAAATTTTACAAATGGAAAATCATCTATAATATTAAAAGGAGCAAGAAGATCATGTAAGAAAAAGTATGGTTTAGGATATATTCCACCAGAAAATGAAGAAACAATCATTCATCCTAAAATTTATCCAACGCCAAAATTTATAGTTGAACAAAATAATGACTATAAATCTAATATTAAATACAAACCAATTAAAATAGTGAATAATTTATCATGCTGTAGTGATTGCAACAAATTAGGACACACCAAAATAACTTGTACAACTAAACACTTAAAGTGGATTCCTAAAAGAAAAGGTGAGGAAACTAACTAGCAAGGATCCAAAAGAACTTGGGTGCCTAAATCTTAGTGATTTATTGCAGGGAAGCCTTAGAGCATCAAAGTGGTACCTGGACAGCAGGTGCTCAAGGCACATGATTGGCAACAGAAGATTGTTCTCGCACATCAAAGAAGAAGAAGGGACAGTGACCTATGGCGATAATGTAAAAGGTTCAGTGATCGGTTGTGGATCTATTGGAAGTCAAGACAGAACCCTCATAGAAGATGTTTTATGCGTCAAAGGACTCAAGCACAATATCATAAGTATCAGCCAGCTGTGTGACAAGGGTCACCAAATCAAGTTTCAGGAGTCTAAATGTCTAATCATGAAGGATGGTGCAACTGTCTTCAAAGCCAGAAGAGAAAAGAACTTTTATGTACTGCACCTAGAAGAATTAAAGGATTAAGATGTTTGTCTAGCAACAAATAAAGATCAAAATGCTGAATTATGGCACAGAAGATTAGGTCACTGCAGCTTGGATGGAATTAGAAAGCTTATCAAGCAAAATCTAGTGGAAGGTCTGCCCAAGATAAATTCAAGAATAGAAGGTGTTTGTGAACCATATGCAAAAGGGAAGCATGCAAAATCCTCCTATAAATCAAAGACAGTGGTAACCACCTCCAAACCACTGGAATTGCTTCATATATATTTGTTTGGACCGATGAGAACTACTAGCCTGGGAGGAAAGAACTTTAGATTTGTGATAGTAGATGATTATTCAAGATTTACATGGGTATCTTTCTTAGAGCATAAACATGATACATTCGAAAGTTTTGTGAAGTTCAGTAAGTTCGTTCAGAAGGATAAGACATTCAGCATAATAAGCATTCACTCAGATCATGGAGGAGAATTCCAAAATGACAAATTTGCAGAATTTTGTGATGATCAAGGACTAGAGCACAACTTCTCAGCACCAAGGACAGCTCGGCAGAATGGAGTAGCTAAGAGGAAGAATAGAATCTTGTTGGATATGGCTAGAACTATGCTATCAGAATACAACCTTCCAAGATATTTCTGGGCAGAGGCTATCAACATAGCTTGTTATATCATAAATAGAGTTATGATAAGGCCAAACCAGAAGAAGACAACGTATGAGCTGTACAAACAAAGAAATCCCAAGATAAGCCACTTCAGAACGTTTGGATGTCCATTCTATATTCATAACAATGGTAAGAGAGACATAGGTAAGTTGGATTCCAAATATGATGAAGGAATCTTTATGGGGTATGCTTCAAAACCCAAAGGTTAGAGAGTTTTTAATAAACAAAGTTTATTAATTGAGCAAACTGTTCATGTTATTTTTTATGAATCTAACCCTTCCTTGAGAAAGAAAGTCAATAGTGATGATGAAAATGCATAAAATCTCTCCAGGAAACTAAAGTAAACATCCATCAAAGATCATGAAGATCTACCCTTGGAAGAACTACAATAGAAAGAAATAATTCATAATGATCTTCCAAAGGAATGGAGATACAAGAAGGATCACCCAAGAGACAATATCATTGGAGATCCATCAGTTGGGGTAAGAACAAGAGGTAATGTTATACCTTGCGATTACTTAGCATTTGTATCACAAATTGAGCCTAAGACAGTCAATGAAGCACTATCTGATAAATCTTGGATTTTAGCCATGCAAGATGAACTTAATCAGTTCAAGACAAACCAAGTTTGGTCCCTTGTTCCGAGACGGTCAGATCATCCTGTGATTGGCACCAAATGGGTGTTCAGGAACAAGTTGGATGAAGCTGGTGTTATCACTAGAAACAAGGCTAGACTGGTTGCTCAAGGTTATTCCCAAGAGGAAGTCATAGATTTCTATGAAACATATGCAGCAGTGGCTAGACTAGAGGCTATTCGAATCTTACTTGCTTATGCATCTGCATTGGATTTAAAGCTTTTTCAAATGGATGTAAAATCTGAATTTTTAATGGATATATAAAGGAGGAAGTCTATGTATAACAACCTCCTGGTTTTGATGATGTAGATTTTCCAAATCATGTTTTTAAATTGGATAAAGCATTATATGGCTTAAAGTAAGCACCTAGAGCATGGTATGAAAGACTTAGTGCATTCTTGTTAAACCATGGTTTTATCAGAGGACAGGTAGATAACACATTGTTTATTAAAATAAAAGTCAAAAGCATATTACTTGTGCAAATTTATGTAGATGATATTATGTTCGGATCTACTGATGAATCCTTGTGCATGTATTTTGAGAAGCTCATGTAGGGAGAATTCGAGATGAGTATGATGGGAGAGCTTAACTACTTCCTTGGACTACAAATCAAGCAAGGCAAAGAAGATACACATATTTGTCAAGTAAAATATACCAAGGAATTACTGAAGAAGTTTGGATTCGACAATGCAAAACCATTGTCCACTCCAATGAGTACATCCACCAGGTTAGACAGTGATAAAGAAGGTAAGAAAGTTGATCAAAAACTTTATAGAGGTATGATAGGATCATTGCTTTACTTGACAGCTAGCAGACCTGATATTCTTTTTAGTGTATGCATGTGTGAAAGGTATCAGGCTGATCCTAAGGAATCCCATTTAATTTCTATTAAAAGGATCTTTAGATATTTAGCTAAAACTCATGATCTAGGTCTATGGTATCCAAAATAATGTGAAATTAGTTTAGTTGGATATTCTGATTCTGACTATGCTGGATGCAAGGTAGATAGAATAAACATCAGTAGTAGTTGTCAATTTCTTGCAGGATGCTTGATTTCATGGTCTTCAAAGAAGCAAAATTCAGTAGCACTAACAACTGCTGAAGCTGAGTACGTAGCTGCTATGAGATGTTGCACTCAACTCTTATGGATAAAACAACAGCTTGAGGACTATGGATTGCACATCAAGACCATCCCATTGCTGTGCGACAACACTAGTGCGATAAATCTCACCAAAAATCCAGTTCAGCATTCCAGGACGAAACATATAGAGGTTAGATATCATTTCATCAGAGATCATGTAGCTAATGGAAATATACATATCTCTTTTATAGATACTTTAAATCAGTTGACATACATCTTTACAAAAGCCTTACTTGAAGAGAGATTTACGTCTCTTAGAAGGGAATTAGGTATGTGTAATTTGTAATAGATATGTTTGTACGTAAATGAAATAATAAAATTTAGAATAATATTTATCCCTCCTGCCGGAAGTTAAGTAAATTCCTTATTTCTTGCACATAAAGTTGCCATAACATTTCAGAATAAATTCTTTATTATTTGCGTAATCCTCTCCTCTTTTGTCGTTATTTGCATTTATTGCTCTGGCATTTCATAAGAGCCTTTATGTCTTGCCGTTAAAGCCTGAAATCCATGCCTTATCGATTTCATCTCTCTCTCTCTCTTCTCTTTCGACTTGCCTGGAGCAATAAAACCCTATCGATTCCAGACTCCTCTCTGTGTGATTTCAAAGGATCTCTCTATTCCTGCCAAGATTTCTTGAGGGATTTTGTTCCATTCCTCCCCACGATCCTCTAGATACTCTCCTTGTTCAATTCCATGGTTCATTCTGGGAGTTTCGGCACCGTAGGTGGATACAGCGTTGCCTTCCTCATAGCGGAGCAGCAGGAAAGGTTTGCAGCAGTCAAGATCAAGTTGTGCGGTAACAAGGCAGTAGATATTGCTGATTTAGAGAAGAATGGAATGCACAGTATCGTTGAAGCCAAAGAAAGGATGAAATGGACAAGAATGGTCACAGTTTCTAAAGCTAGCTACCAGGACTTAGCCAAGGCATTCTACACATGCCTGAAGACAGAAGAAGACGGGTCCCTCACCTCCACAGTCAAAGGTACACCTATCCATATCACCTATAATCTTTTGGAGAGTTTGTTTAGTGTGTGTACAGTCAGTCGTAGTGGAGTAGACAGTGTGGATATTCATGCCAAGGGGTTAGGCATCATCGGAACAGAATATAGACTGAAAGATGGCAAAATAGACATCAACCAACTGAACGCATTCAACAGGATCCTCCACTTTATTGTGTGCTAGATTCTAGTGCCATGAAGTGCAACCTTCTCCACTTGCCCTAAAGACGACTATGACATGATGTTTTGGGCAATCCAGAATCAGGATATTAATATGGCTCAAGTAATCATTGAGAGAATGAGATTTGTTGCATGTATGATATGGGACAGAAAGAATAAGCTGAATGTATCACTTTTATATGCACACTTGCTGACCATGATATTCAAGCATGTTAATATTGACTTGAAGGGAGAGGTGATGGAGAAGATGGGCCAACCTATTCGGTCCAGGAACTTAAAAAAAAGTGGTTTTTCTCTAGTAGGAAGTGTTTGGACCAAGACCTCTATGGCAGAAGGAGAGGCAATTATTGGAGAGGCCCCAAAAATTCCAGTGGTCCAAGAAGAGGAAGAAGCTGTCAGAATAGAAGTACTAGTGGCAAGGGCAAGAAGAATAGAAGAAATTGCTCCTGAACACATTGAGCCCATTGGGCAACCATCTAGAGTTGAGACCCCCTCAACAGTCATTGCATCTGTAATTGAAGAAGTCTTGGAGATTGTTGCTTACATTGCAGGGGATCAGAAAGATACCCTCATAGAAAACATCTCTAATATTACTACTAAAGTTGCTAGTGCGGATGTTAGCCAGGAAGCAGCTAATTTAGAAGATGTGGCACCAGGCCACACAGAAGAAAGTCTTATGGAAGACATTTCTATTACTCCTACTGCAAATATTGTTGTTGAAGCCAATGTAGCAGTAGCTATTTTAGAAGATGTGGCACCATGCCACATAGAAGATGTTCAGATGGAGGATGCTCCAGCTCAGGGGGTGCATGAAATTCAAGGGGAGCAAACAGCTAGTGCCCCTATTGATCCATTCCAAGAAGGCATTGTTGAGAGCACTTCTAATGAGGATTTGGAGCCAGCTATCGGCTCAGGGAGCAAAGGCAAGGGTGTGGCCACAAAGATTCCATTGTTTACCAGAAAGGCACACCGCAGATCCCAAAAGAAGAAGCTTAAAGTTAACATGAAGCCTGTAATAGACAGATTAAATGCACATGGGGAGATCCTATGCTCTGTCCAATCTGACATCTCATCTATATACATCAGTCAGAGCACATGAGCCAAGGAGATTGCAGTAGTGAAAGCTGTGCTCCGGGGAATGAGAAGTGAGCTGGGTAGCCTGAAGCAATCAGTAACAGAACTTTCAGATTTTGTGAGGGCACAACTGACAACTCCTGCCCCTCCTGCTCCCACTCAACCAATAGCAGAAGACCCTGCAGTTGGGCCATCAGGGTCAATTGATGAAGAAGTTATCTGGCCTTCAGGGCCATCTATGGTAGAGTATGGGCCGATAGTGCCATTAGCTGAAGAGTCAGGGCCACCACGGCCATCAGTTGAAGATTCAGGGCCATCAAGTCCAGTGGTTGAAGATATTGGTAGTGGGCCATCAGGGCCAGTGCAGTCAGAGGCAAAGCAAGTCAGGATTCAAGAGCCTGTAGTAGAAGCTGCTGTGGCCCCAGAAGCTCCTGTCCCTTCTCCTCTTCAAACTCCAGGTCTTTCCAGTCCACCTTCATCCTTCACTACCCCTCCAGCACCTGAAACCTTCAAACAACCTGTTCCAAAGCACATCTCGTCAACAACACCTTTTCTTACTCCCTCCTCTTCCTTACCTATTCCTTCTCCTATTATTCCTCCTCCTTCCACTTTTGAGGAACCTCCAGCTTCATCTTCAGCTGGATCCTCATCTACTGGTCCATCATCTGCTGGACCATCTGCACCACCTCCTCCTACTTCTTTCTATTCTCTTCATCCACCCACTCCTCCATCATTCATAACTATCATTTCGCAGGGTGCTTGTATTCAGGGTGAGGTCATTCAGGACATTAAAGATGAGTTTGAAGAAGCAGTTCTTTGCTCAGTTCTATCTATTTCCTCTCATATTCATAGGACAAGCTCTTCTAGTCCTGCCCCTAAAAGAGGAAAGTCTCAAAGGACCTTGCTCTCTCCTCTGAACCTCGCTTTCACCATCTTTGGTTCTCTCTTTCTGTTGACAATAGAAGGAGATCCCTATACTGTGAATTCTTACAAAAATGTACATTTGCTACCATTTTTGGCCTCCCTCACCTTAGCCTCACTGAACACCTCCATATTGTTCTTCCTCTCTCCCACATTAAAATCAGATCAGTCCAAAATCTTTTCCATTACTGAATCTAAAACTGAAGACCAGTGGGCTAGGGGCCATCAGTCTCTCTACAGACAGTTTCTACTTGCAAGATCTGAACGGTTCCCACCTTCAGACCATCCTTTCACACTGTCAGAGTGGTTTGTCATCCACCACAGAAAGTCTTGGGGCCCTTTCATCCAAAGGGAAATCAAATTAATCTGGCACTTCCAGATGTTCCAAGACTACAGATTTGTCAACAAATTGCTAGAAGTTCAGATTGGTCAGTTTAGGGGAGCCATCACACAGTTGAGAACTGAAAACCCTGTCAATACCTCCGTTCAGGTAGATTTTTCTACCCTCAAGCTACCAGAAGTTGCCTTCCTCCCCAAGCTTCATACCTTGCTCATGGACTCTGCTGTGGGAACCCTTATCTTTGAAAGATTTGCTAGAGTCATGGCCAGAATCACAGTCTGTCAGGGTGCTCCTCTTGCCTTCCACATATTTATATTCCGTAAATATCACAGAGGAAATATCAAGTCTAAAGTTCTAGCTCCTCTTCTATCTGAATGTGAAAGGCTCTCTTCATCTGATTGGGAGAAGCACTATCATCAGGCTGCTCAGCAATTGGATGCCCTGAACTCCTCTTTGTTCAATTCAGGCAAACCCACTCTGTCTGCTGATGAATTTCTGGATCTCAACTCCATCAATTTGGCTCAAGATCCTTTTGCCATTTGGGTTGAAAGGTACAAAGTTTATATACCGTTGAAGAAGGATCTGCAGCAGTAGCATATTTTCTACCCCATCTCTATTGATCAGTTTTTGCAGCATGCCAGCTTTGGAACCACCAGTTCTTACAACATGTCTCTTGGAAAGAATGAGTATGCCAATTTCCTAGAAGCTCAGAGGCAGCTCCACATCCAGAGAATGGCTCCTGTTATGGGGCCTTCATACACTATGGCATGGGGTGCATTCCAAAACTATTTTGAAGAGCAGGAACACAAGGCTTGGCCAATCATCACTCTCCATGCCTCTCTCTTGTCACCTGTCTTCTACATCTCAATACCTCCTCAGTAATCAAATATAGTAGTTCTTTTGACTCCCATTTATCTTTCTTCACTTCTTTCATTGTCGCTTTATATTCCTTTTAGCTTAATGACAAAAAGGTGTAGAAAATAAAATATTCTGAAATACATTCCTTAAATTTATCAAATTCATTTAAAATTTTCCAGCAAATTTATTTAAAGTTATTTCAGCACTTCATAAGTTTATGTTATGTTTTGCCATCACCAAAAGATGGAGATTGATGATTAGTCCATCCCCATATAATTTTATTTATTATATGCAATTTTTGGTGATTAACAAAACCTTAACAAATATTTTCTAACAATCTTTTCTGAAGTTCTCAAGCAAAATCTGTAAGTTATCCTCACACACTGTTATTTATAGTTCAAAGCATTCATTCTAAGTACACATCGATTTCCTTGATAGAACATCGATTTTATAAGTGAAATAACAATTCGGTCGCTTTATCGATTTCACAAGTCACTAAAACAACGATTTGATAAGTTTGATCACTATAACTATTCGATAAGTTAAAACAACGGTTTGATCGTTGTAACGATTTGATAAGTTAAACAACGATTTGATCACTGTAATGATTCGATAAGTGAAAACAACGATTTGATCGCTATAACGATTCGATAAGTTAAACAACGATTTGATTGTTGTAACGATTCGATAAGTTAAAAAATGATTTGATCGCTTTAACGATTCGATAAGTTAAATAACGATTTGATCGCAATAACGATTCGGTAAGTTACACAAAGACTACCCTCAAAAGGGTACAACACAACAAGTGGAAGGTCCTACAACACGACCTCCACGAAGCACAGCTCCACCTCAAAACCTAAAAAGGCTGGTACACGGCGTACCACAACAAACGACTACCCACATGGGGTAAAAGTACTTACTACCACGAGGTACAACCACAGAAACCACAACCACCATAGTGCCATAACAGGGCACACCACAACAAGTCGAAACCACAACCGGTGAGTCACCACTTACAAGCCGCAACCACGGGCAAAGCACGAATCAGAAAGGAACGACGCCACCACACGGGAACAGACTATGGTTCATGACACCAGTATCCTACCCAGACAATACAACACAAGAACTACCTCTTAGTCTCCCAATCATGAATGAAAGGTGTGGCAACCTGGATTTTTCAAAAAATAATAAAAGTTTAATAGTAATAAAAATAAAATAAAAAAGCAATTAGAAAATCAAAGGAAAAAGAATTAAATAAAACCCATCAAATGAAAATAAGTAATGGGCTCTATTAAATGGACCCATTAGAAATTAGTGGGCTAAAATAGAGATTTTAAAAGGGGGAATAATAGAGAAATACCCAAAATTCATAACTAAAATATTACTTAAATAGAAAAGAGGTATTTAATACATTAAAAAAATAGAAGTTGAGTTGGATTGGGATTCCTAAACCTACCCTAATGGGTTGACCACGAATTTAGCTCCCAACCTAACCCAATTAGGAGTTCTCATGCTTAGAAATTGGAGAGGAAATAGGAAATCTCAAAATTAATAGTAATTAGAGTCCTATTAGGAAATAGAAAGGGGAGAGACATAAATACTTTCCTAAACCTCCCATGGCCGGCCCTAGCTTGTGCCAAGAGGTTCCTGGACCACGAGGAGAGGCCAAGAGGAGGAGAATTATTGGAGAGGAAGGATCTCTCAAGTTCTTCCCTGAGTTCTTCAAGTCTTAACCCTAGAAGAGGAAAACAATCAAAAGGTAGGCATTCTCACAAGCATAAACCATGAAACGTTTTCTGTAGGCTATCTCATCTATCAGGAACAAAAGCCCTTTGGTTTCATAATTTTCCATCGAGCATATCTTTCGTTCTTGATTTTTCATGTTCTGCAACTTACATGACCTCGAACCCTCTTCTTAATTCTTGATCTTCTTGTATACTCAACCCCATGCCACGAGATTTTTACTGTAAGAACTGATGCATGTTAGACATCTTTTTCCCCTAAAAGCCCTAAATTTGATTCATTCTATCTTGCGAATTTAATCGTTGATCTCAACTATGTACTGTTTCATGTTCATCATGAATACCTGTGTTTAAAACATGTCTAAACCCTGATTGTTCTCTAATACCTATTTATTGTAAGTACCCATGCATGTCTAGGTCGTTTTGCAACTAGTTTCATGATTTTTCGTTGACTATACAATTAGTTCTGATTTTTTGAATCACGTGTGTCAAATAGGGTAAGTTCTGGCCCGTAATCCAATGTAATGTGCTTTCCCAGTCATACTCGGGTGCAGACCCTATGAACACGACGGCCCGATAGGCCGCGTGCACAAGGGCCTTCGCGATAGTGCCCTCTGTCGCGATCTGATCGCGACAGGGCCTGTCGTCGCGATCTGCTACCCGACCTGACTAGGCCTGTCGCGACCTGTACAAGACCCCGTCGCGATCTCAGTTGACCCCGTCGCGACCCTCATTAGGGTAATTCGCGATCTGAGTTTTTTTTTTTTTTGCATGAAAACCCCTGTCTCAGCAATGCTTGATTATCTACAGTGTTTGTACTCTTGTTTAACAGTCATACATACAGAAAATAACACTTGTTATAAATTAAACATTTATGTATGATTAAAATATATGCACATGATCTTTTCTATCTACCATTTCATGACACTTACACACACTTTGAACCATCCAATTATGGCATAATTTGGCATGAAATTATTTCATAATATATCTGGTAATTTATGTAATTAAATTATATATTTTAAATATACTTGTCGATCGTTTCTCGTGATGTTTTAGGAATACCGATATCGACGCTCCACTATTCTAGAATTCCTCTAGAACGTGAGCACTTGTTTCTATACACACATTCTTGACTTGGACGAACTCTCCGTCGGATACTCCTTCTGCCGGACTAGTGAGTCTTTGTTCAAGGCCTCCTTAAGTCTCCTCTGTCTATGGATTCCCACATGGTCGACGAGCCGGTTGTACCCTAACACCTATTACCCCTTTTAGCGATCAATATGGTCCAAACGGCTATTAGAAGTTCGATCTCATCTTGAATCACACCAGACGTCTGGACCTATGCTTAACATGGCCAGTGGTAGGTTAGGGAGTTCAACCTGACTGCCAACACCGTACACGCGTGTTTTGCAACTGTTACTATTGCTCGTTACTCGACGTTTTATGCACCATGACCGTTAGCTCTTGTCTATACTCTACTCTCTCGTCTATTCACGTTCACTCAGCTATCTCATCTATTCATCTAGTGCTCTTGTCTATTTGTTGGTACTCTCTATTGGCCATTGACTGATTGTCTAAAGATAAACAATATAACCAATGCTTGGCAATATAAAGGGCTTGATCTGGTCTTAGGATGTGCGCCCAAAAGTGCTAGTGCCCATGGGAGTTAAATAATCAGAGTGTTTGGCATTACACTCAAGTGCTATCTATCTTGACTATCTAAATGACAATAAAAAGTGCTATATTCTCTCATTGTCCATTGACAACAAAGTGTTATGCTATACTCGTTTTGCTATTGCTATACTTGGTGCTAATTGTGCTATGGCCATCTCGATATACTTGACATTGTGCTATCCTGCTATGTTGTGCTATTCCCGACACTTGTGCTATTTTTGGAAAGTCTACATTTGAAAAGTTGTACTATTTCGTTCACGTGCTATCCTGCTATCTTGACTCTTTCACTCTATCATTAGTTACTCTGCCTTCAATGCATTAACTATTTAAAGCCTGCTTGACTATTGAGATTTAAGTCCTGCTGGGCATTATCGCTCACCCTGCGTTATTTGTCGTTGTGTTCTCAGGTGAGACCGAGGATGAACCATACACTCAAGAGGACGGGAACGACGTGGAGTGATGTCATGAGTACCCTAGTGTCCTATTGCTATGTTTAGCGTTGTAGTAGTTAGGTTTGAAGTTCAGCCTTTTGCCTTCTTTCAATGTAATTGGCCCCTATAGATTGGCTCTGATATTAGTGGTTGTAATTAGGCATTTGAAAGTATTAATGGAATGAATTTGCTTTTGTATTATTCATTGCACAATGGTTTGATGTCTGGTACTCGCTCTATACCCTTTACTTGCAACTGCCTCGCGTTCTGATATTCTTGGTACTCTCTATTGGCCATTGACTGATTGTGGTATCAGAGCCTAGGTTATTCTTAGTATAGGATGATCTAGGTTAACCTGCCTCGACTAGAGTCAATTATCCTACCTATGTGAGTTGTGGTTAGAGCCGAGGGTAACTAGCTAAAATAAACTCACACACGCACGAATTAAAAATCAGTATCATAACAGTAAGTTATTTTTCTAGGAACTAAACAATCAAGATGATTGCCGAACGTGCTCAAATGAGGGGCATGCAACAAACCATCCAAGAACTGACACGTGCCATTGTGCAAGCCACACAAGGAGGTGGCAAATCGTGGTGTAGGCGACTAGCATCGCAACTTCAGAAGTCTGAACCCACCTAGGTTCAGTGGATCCACGGATCCGGATGAAGCTGAGCACTGGCTCCAAGGGATGGAAAGAATTTTCTGTGTCATGCAATATGTAGTGGGGGACAAGCTGCTACTTGCCACGTTCCAACTGGAGAAGGACGCCCGCGCCTGGTGGGAGTCAGTGGAAGCTACTAGCGAGAATGGGCAATTCACTTGGAACAAGTTTAAAGAAGCGTTCAACTCTGAATACTTCCCCGAGCGTGTTCAAGAAAGGAAGGCTGCGGAATTCGCTGCTCTTAAACAGCGGAACTTGACTGTGGCCGAATATGAAGCCCAGTTCTCTAGACTGGCACGCTATGATGTACATTTGGTGAACACTGAAAGGATGAAGGCTATACGCTTTCTAAATGGCCTTAAGCCCCACTACATAACTCAACTCGCACCTCTCAACATCCAGACCTATGCCGAGATGGTGAAGAGGGCTCATCTGCTAGAAGATGCTACAGACTTCAACGACCGTATGAAAGGGAAGTTCGTCAAGAAAGAAGTGACCTTGGGTCAATCATCTACTAAGCCTACCAACAGCAAGAAGTGTCCCTTCAACATCACGGAGGGATCTAGCCAAGAAAGGAAACCCAAGGTTTTCGTACCCAACACTCCAACAAAGAGCCACTTCAAACACTGTGACAAGCCTGGTCACACGGCTGATGAATGCTGGAGGAAAGCCGGCGCATGTCTGCGCTGCGGAAGTCGCGAGCACCGTATCCCTGAGTGAGAATGAAAGGCGCCCTAATGCGCCTAAGAAACAGGGCCAACTGCAAGCCCTGCATGATGAGGAACCTATTATGGAGGGTGGCGTGGTAGAAGGTACCCTTCAAGTTTTCTCATTTTCAGCATTTGTTTTATTTGATATTGGAGCCACTTATTCATTTATATCTCAAAACTTTGCTGATACTGTGAATGCTAAACCTATATCCATGGGTTGTGAGTTCCCTGTCACAACGCCACTAGGGGAAAAGGACAAATTGAACAAATGCTTTGCCTCTACCGATGTAATGATCGGAGACCATAACCTAAAAGCCGACCTGGTGTGTATGTCCATGGAAGGCTATGATGTAATTTTGGGAGCCGACTGGTTGTCTGCATATGGGGCAAGTGTCGACTGTAAGAAAGGGAAGGTTACCTTTAGTGACTTTCCTAAATTGGCATTATCTGGGATTAGACATAAGAGACGGATGTCTCTAGTCTCCGCCATAAAAGCCCACAACATGATTAGGAAATGTTGTATTGCTTTCCTAGCAGCCGTAGCAGTAGAAAAGAAGGGTTCCAAGATAGAAGACATACATATAGTACAGGACTACCCAGATGTATTCCCCGAAGACCTGCCAGGGATTCCCCCTGAACAAGATGTCAACTTCGCCATTGAGCTGATTCCTGGATCCGCACCGGTATCGCGTCAACCGTACCGGATGTCACCTGTCGAGCTGAAGGAATTGAAGGTGCAACTGATGGAGCTACTAGAAAAGGGGTTCATCAGACCAAGTACTTCCCCATGGGGAGCACCTGTGCTATTCGTAAAGAAGAAAGATGGATCGATGAGGCTGTGCATCGACTATCGACAACTCAATCAGCTTACCATCAAGAACAAATACCCATTGCCTAGGGTAGACGAACTATTCAACCAAATGTCTGGAGCGCAATATTTCTCCAAGATCGATCTTCGATCTAGCTATCACCAAATGAGGATCAAGGATGACGATACTTTCAAAATGGCTTTCAGGAGCAGGTATGGACATTATGAATTCGTCGGTATGCCTTTTGGTCTAACCAATGCTCTTACAGTCTTTATGCAACTCATGAAAAACATATATCGGCCATACCTCGACAAGTTCGTGGTCGTCTTTATCGACGACATCCTCATATACTCCAAGACCAAGGAAGAGCATGAAGAACAGCTGAAGACAGCACTACAAGTTTTACGAGACAACAAGCTGTACGCAAAGCTTAGCAAGTGTGAATTCTGGCTCGAAGAAGTATCCTTCTTGGGCCATGTCATCTGAAGGTAGGGCATCTCTGTTGATCCCTCCAAAGTCGAAGCTGTACTCAACTGGGAGAGACCAACTAATGTCACCGAGATAAGAAGCTTCCTAGGACTGGCTGGCTACTACAAGCGGTTCATCAAGGACTTCTCAAGGATCGCCATTCCTCTCACACGTCTGACACGAAAGGATAATCCATACTCCTACAGTAAAGAGTGTAAGAAAAGTTTCCAAACCCTCAAAGACTGTCTTACCTCAGCACCTATTCTCGCTCTGCCAATAGAGGGAGAAGGTTTCTCTGTCTACACCGATGCCTCAGGAATTGGGCTAGGGTGTGTACTCATGCAAAAGGAGAAGGTCATCGCCTATTCTTCAAGACAACTGAAGACACATAAAGTCAACTACCTTGTACATGATCTCGAGCTAGCTGTTGTGGTCTTCGCCTTGAAGATTTGGGGCATTATCTATATGGCGAGCAATTCACTGTCTATTCAGACCATAAAAGTCTGAAGTATTTATTCTCTCAGAAGGAACTCAACATGAGACAAAGGAGATGGCTAGAATACTTACAAGATTTCGACTTCCACATCCAATACCATCTTGTCAAGGGAAATGTCGTGGCTGACGCTCTTAGTAGAAAGCCGATGGCATCTGTTTCGAGTCTAGTCCTTGGTGAGATGCAACTACTAGAACAATTTGCAAGGTTAGACTTAACAATTAAACATAGTGATGATCGAATCTTGGTTGCTAATATCAAGATTCAATCCGACATGTTGGAAGAGATCAAAGCCCAACAAGACAATGATCCGTTCTTAGTTCGCATCAAGGAAACTCTAGCCGAAAGGCCGGACTTCGCTATGACCGAAGATGGAAGGCTTGTCTTTCAAGGAAGGACATGCATTTCCGACAATGAAGAATTGAAGAGAAAGCTAATGGATGAAGCCCACAAGACAAAGTACATTATTCATCCTAGAGGTACCAAAATGTATCAAGACATGAAAAGAACGTTTTGGTGGCCGAGCATGAAGAGAGAGGTAGCCGAGCATGCTGCTCACTGCCTTACTTGCCAACAAGTAAAAGCAGAGCACCTACGCCCTGCGGGTGTGCTCAGACCCCTTGATATTCCAGAATGAAAATGAGAAAGCATCGGCATGGACTTCATCATGGGTTTACCCAAGACTCGGGGTAGACTCGACGCCATATGGGTCATTGTGGACCGACTAACTAAATTTGCCCACTTTCTGCCTATAAAGAGTAAGTGGTCAGTGGAGGTACTAGCTGCCTTATACGTCAAGGAGATTGTAAGACTACATGGCATTCCATCATCTATTTTTTCGGATCGAGATCCGAGATTCACATCTCATTTTTGGAAAGGACTGCAAGGTGCACTGGGTACTAAACTCAACTTTAGTACCGCATTCCATCCACAAACCGATGGGCAAATTGAAAGAACCAACCAAATAGTGGAAGACATGTTGAGAGCTTGCACTATAGATTTTCAAGGTTATTGGAATGAGCACTTACCCACTAATTGAGTTCGCCTATAACAACAGTTATCAGGCAAGCATTAAGATGGCACCATTCGAAGCGCTCTACGGAAGGAACTGTAGATCTCCTACATGCTGGAATGAGGTTGGAGAACAACAATGGCTAGGCCCAGACATGGTGCAACAAACAATAAAGGACATTCAGGTAATCAGAGACCGGCTCAAGATTTCCCAATCCAGACAGAAGAGCTACGCCGATAAAAGAAGGCGAGATCTGGAATTTCAAGTGGGTGATCATGTATTTCTAAAAGTGTCACCTACTCGCGGCATCCAAATATTTGGTGTAAAGGGAAAGCTTAGCCCTAGATTCATCGGTCATTTTGAAGTACTCGAAAGGGTTGGTGAGGTTGCATACCGGCTGGCGTTGCCACCGGATCTGTCATATGTACACAATGTGTTTCATGTTTCCATGCTTAGGAAACATGTGTACGACGCCACGCACATCATTCGCCATGAGAAGTTGGTGTTGAACAAAGATGTGACATACGAAGAGAAGCCAGTCAGGTTACTGGAACGGAAGATACAACAACTCAGGAACCGTCCCATCCATGTGGTTAAAGTCCTATGGAATAACCGTGGAGTGGAAGAAGCAACCTGGGAACCGGAAGGAACCATCAGACGAAACTACCCCGATCTTTTCAGTAAGACATTTCCTCCATTTTGAACATATGAATTTGGGGACCAAATTCGTTTTAAGAGGGGGAGGATGTAGCAACCTGGATTTTTCAAAAAATAATAAAAGTTTAATAGTAATAAAACTAAAATAAAAGTAATTAGAAAATCAAAGGAAAAAGAATTTAATAAAACCCATCAAACGAATATAAGTAATGGGCTCTATTAAATGGACCCATTAAAAATTAGTGGGCTAAAATAGAGATTTTAAAAAAGGGAATAATATAGAAATAACCAAATTCGTAACTAAAATATTACTTAAATAGAAAAATGGTATTTAATGCATTAAAAAAATAGAAGTTGAGTTGGATTGGGATTCCTAAACCTACCGTAATGGGTTGACCATGAATTTAGCTCCCAACTTAACCCAATTAGGAGTTCTCATGCTTAGAAAGGGGTGAGGAAATAGGAAATCTCAAAATAATAGTAATTAGAGTCCTATTAGAAAATAGAAAGGGGAGAGACATAAATACTCTCCAAAACCTCCCATGGCCGGCCCTAGCTCGTGCCAAGAGGTTCTTGGACCAGGAGGAGAGGCCAAGAGGAGGAGAATTTATGGAGAGGAAGGATCTCTCAAGTTCTTCCCCGAGTTCTTCAAGTCTTAACCCTAGAAGAGGAAAATGATCAAAAGGTAGGCATTCTCACAAGCATAAACCATGAAACTTTTTCTGTAGGACGTCTTGTCTATCAGGAACAAAAGCCCTTTGGTTTCATAATTTTCCATCGAGCATATCTTTCGATCTTGATGTTTCATGTTCTGCAACTTACATGACCCCGAGCCCTCTTCTTAATTCTTGATCTTCTTGTATACTCAACCCCATGCCACGAGATTTTTACTGTAGGAACTGATGCATGTTAGGCATCTTTTGCCCCTAAAATCCCTAAATTTGATTCATTCTATCTTGGGAATTTAATCGTTGATCTCAACTATGTACTATTTCATGTTCATCAAGAATACCCATGTTTAAAACATGTCTAAACCCTGATTGTTCTCCATACCTATTTATTGTAAGTACCCATTATTGTCTAGGTCGTTTTGCAACTAGTTTCATGTTTTTTCGTTGACTATACAATTAGTTGTGCTTTTTTGAATCACCCTGTGTCAAATAGGGTAAGTTCTGGCCCTCAATCCAATGTAATGTCCTTTCTCTGTCGTACTCGGGCGCAGACCCTGTGAACGCGATGGCCCGATAGGCCGCGTTAATAAGGGCCTTCCTGACAGTGCCCTCTGTCGCGATCTGATCGCGACAGGGCCTGTCATCGCGATCTGCTGCCCGACCTGACTAGGCCTGTCGCGACCTATACAAGACCTTATCGCGATCTCAGTTGACCCTATCGCGACCCTCATTCGGGTACGTCGCGATCTGCGTTTTTTTTTTTTTTGCAAGAAACCCCCTGTCTTTTCAATGCTTGATTATCTACAATGTTTGTACTCTTGTTTAACAGTCATACATACAGAAAATAACACTTGTTATGAATTAAACATTTATGTATGATTAAAATATATGCACATGATCTTTTCTATCTACCATTTCATGACACTTACACACACTTTGAACCATCCAATTATGGCATAATTTGGCATGAAATTATTTCATAATATATATGGTAATTTATGTAATTAAATTACCATATTTTAAATATACTTGTCGATCATTTCTCGCGATGTTTTGGGAATACCGATATCGACTCTCCACTATTCTAGAATTCCTCTAGAACGTCGAGCACTTGTTTCTATATACACAATTTCTTGACATGGACGAACTCTCCGTCGGATACTCCTTCTGCCGGACTAGTGAGTCTTTGTTCAAGGCCTCCTTAAGTCTCCTCTGTCCATGGATTCCCACATGGTCAACGAGCCGGTTTTACCCTAACACCTATTACACCCTTTAGGGATCAATATGGTCCAAACGACTATTAGAAGTTCGCTCTCATCTTGAATCACGCCGGACCTCTAGACCAGTGCTTAACATGGCCAGTGGTAGGTTAGTGAGTTCCACCTGACTGCCAACACCGTACACGCGTGTTGTGCAACTGTTACTATCGCTCGTTACTCGACGTTTTATGCACCATGACTGTTAGCTCTCGTCTATACTCTACTCTCTCGTATATTCACTTTCACTCTGCTATCTTATCTATTCATCTAGTGCTCTTGTCTATTTCTTGGTACTCTCTATTGGCCATTGACTGATTGTCTAAAGATAAACAATATATCCAATGCCTGGCAATATAAAGGGCCCGATCTGGTCTTGGGATGTGCGCCCGAAAGTGCTAGTGCCCATGGGAGTTAAATGATCAGAGTGTTTGGCATTACACTCAAGTGCTATCTATCTTGACTATCTAAATGACAATCAAAAGTGCTATATTATCTCGTTGTCCATTGACAACAAAGTGCTATGCTATACTCGTTGTGTTATTGCTATACTTGGTGCTAATTGAGCTATGGCCATCTCGATATACTCGACATTGTGCTATCCTGCTATTGTTGTGCTATTCCCGACACTTGTGCTATTTTTGGAAAGCCTACATTTGGTAAGTTATACTATTTCATTCACGTGCTATCCTGGTATCTTGACTCTCTCGCTCCATCATTAGTTACTCTACCTTCAATGCATTAACTATTTAAAGCCTGCTTGACTATTGAGATTTGAGTTCTGCTGGGCATTATCGCTCACCCTACGTTATTTGTCGTTGTGTTCTCAGGTGAGACCGAGGATGAACCATACACTCAAGAGGATGGGAACGACCTGGAGTGATGTCATGAGTACCCTAGTGTCCTATTGCTATGTTTAGCGGTGTAGTTGTTAGGTTTGAAGTTTAGCCTTTTGCCTTCTTTCAATGTAATTGGGCCCTATAGATTGGCTCTGATATTAGTGGTTGTAACTAGGCATTCGAAAGTATTAATGGAATGAATTTGCTTTAGTACTATTCATTGCGAAATGGTTTGATGTCTAGTACTCGCTCTATACCCTTTACTTGCAACTGCCTCGCGTTCCGATATTCCGTGTCGGGGCGTGACAAAAGGTCCAACTGCCGCTCCACAACTACACAGTAAAGCCAAAGAATAGTGGAGCCCAACCAACACCACACTTGCAGACCCATACCTGGCACATTTAGAGACTCTGGCCTAAGCTCTCTAAAGTGAGGAAATGGAAACACAACACTTGCTGGGGACCAGTACATCTACTGGTGTCTGTCCCCCAACTACGAGCGCGCTACAAGCAACTACACATTGACAAACATGAGTCGCTGCCCACTATCATCTTTCCCTCCGCCGGATGTACAACTCAAACACATAAATGATGGTGTTCAAGAAGACGACACAGACCTCGACGGTACACACAGTACCGGGACAAACCCCGACCACAACAAACACAATGTGCCTAGCTCACAAAGAACCTAGGGTACCCGACAGAAGAGGCATTCCAGAATAGGCATTGGACCACCACACTCTGTCACACACAAACCACTCCGATCACTTAACATACCGATAAAAATTATACCATGATACACATACTTAATTAGCTCATCGCTTGTCACAATGTGACCTCCAAGAAACTATACACTATACAACGTATACATACACGTAAACCACATAAACACATAATAACCTTGATCGTCATTGGTCATCTCATGACCTCCATAGCAACACTAAACTATAATACACTTTAACCAGATAATTAGCATAATAACACAATTAACTTAATTCACTAACTAAACATCATCCAAACCAATGACCCTATAACATGCTTTACTAACATAAACCATCTTAGAATAACTTAAAACAACCTTAAATAGCCAAGGGTAGGTCCACATAGGACCATCATAGCCCAACCACCACAAACTCATCTCAGAAGCCAAATCGCGACAGACACAGACGTCGCCTTCAGAAACACTACAACCCCAATGGTCGTGATTTCAAACTTAACACGACAGTGCCTAGCACCGCGACAAGTACGTGACAGCTAGATATGTCACCTTCAAACCTGACAGTCAAAACTCAAATCACGACGGGACGATACGTCGCGACAAGAACTAACCAAACCATACACCAAATCGCAACAGACCACACCGACATGTTCAACAAGAATGCGACGGGTCAAGTGGTTGTGTTCAGACTAGTCAAAACCATCAAAGAGAAATGTGAAGAACTACCCCGTCACATTCTAACTAAAATGCGACGGTTCATGTCGTCGCCTTCTCAAGTAGACGGTTGAACTCCATTCCCTTCTCCAAAAACCAAGCACACACACCATCCAACCCACACAGAAGCTCATAAAACGAAAGCTAAGCTACCACATGCTATCATCTCATGCTTTTAAAGTTGTAAACCATTTAATTAACACAAAATAAAAGAGGAAGTCTCCCTACCAACGCGAAGCACCTGCCAAATGTGAAGAACACCACACCACCAGCGCCCACGCTCCGGACACCTTGCATGTGTGGAAACCGCACTACACGAACCATCGGAAAGCTGGAATCGCCCAAAGTACACCACAGCAACCTCCCCCATCATGGGACAGAGCTCCTCTACTGTGTCTGGATGAAACAGAGCCATAAATGTACAATCAAAATTGAGACGGAGGCATACATCGCGTTTATAACACCTTAAATGCGACAGGCCGAACCGTCACCACTCGTGCCGCTCTGTGAAAAGGCGGTTGGTGAATCACGACGTAGGAAGCTATTGTGTTCAAAACACGAAGACACACCCCATCGCCTTCTTCACTAGAAAACCTGCAGGCTTAATGGGATGAGAACTAAGGCCCACAACGCCCACACAAGGCACAAAGACCACAAACAAAGCTTTATGACCCAACGTTGATCATGAGAACCACACACACAACTCGTCAAACCGGAGCCGAACGATAACACCGTTATAGCTAGTCCCCTCCAATGTAGCCTTCTGTTACCCTACACACCGAGGAGCCGGCTGCCATGTGTGTAGACACGCGAATTTGGCTCCACCGTGGGCAAAATTTCATATTGCGCTGTAACACCACAAATGGCCTTCCTTTTGCCTCGCAAGAGTGTTTTCCAATATTTCTAGATCTCACCCTTTCTTTCTCGGTGCTTCCCCAGGTGGTTCGGTCTCCGATGGCAGCACCCCCGGAAGGTAAATTTGATTAAGGCACAACTTCATTGATTCGCGTCCACTACAGTGGACGCCTTTTAAACGCGGCGGTCAAAGCCAACGCATTTAAGGGCCTTTTTTCGTCACATGTTCAAAATAGAAAGACGTCCGCTAAGGATGACGCGATTTAAAAGTCAAAAAGGTCTGGCCCGACAAGACGTCGCGCATGTCCGTAATCATGATAAAATTCTGAAATTGCATCTTCTGAGGATACCGCGATTATAAAGTCAACACCTAACCCTTACGGCTGCGTCAGGCACATTTATGAGCCGATTGCCTCGAAACCATGCGAAGTCTGAATCACGGCGGGCAAGGTGGACACGATTCAAGTCGCGGCGGCCTACCCAGACGTGATTCAGAGGCATGGTCGTAGGCTATGCCATCATGTGCATGTCACATCAGTTTGACTTCCTAAATTGCGGCATGCCACCTGGACGCGTTTTAATCCATAATCGCGGCTTCTTGTTTGGACGCGATTTAAGAATATGTTGCCTATAAGTATGACCCGAGGGGTCATTTGTTCAAGGGGGCGACCATTCAGAGCGGCGAAGCCCTGCCGGATTTTAGCCTCGACTCCGAGCCGACCACCACCGACCCGGGGAGATCTTCTTCCTCGCGTTGTCCTCCTTTCGCGTCGATCCGCACCTTCTTCCTTCATCGCCCATGTACCCTGGAGTAAGGCGGGAGCGACGACTTCCTCTTTGTCTTCCTCTCCTCCACATCGCCCAACCGGTAATGCCGCATCACCAACATTTGGGGAAGCACTCCCCCTTCCCCTTCCTTTTCTTCATTTATCTCCTCTGGGTCCACGTGCCCCTTTTACCTTTTTTTTTAACACACACACATACATGCACACACACACAGACATACCTATCCTCCCTAGGGGTTTAAAAGCCACCATCCAGTAAGTCGTCCCCCATGTCATTCATTTATTTCATTTATTTTTAGAATTTGTATACTACACACACGTGGCTAATCCCCTTTTTTCATTTTTGTCTCTTTCTTTGTCAGGGTAATCAACGCGGAAAACGCCCTCTACCGCGGCCGGCCGTGTTCGTAGTGGAAGAAAGGGCCCACATCATCCCCGCGCAATTCCCCCACGCTCCAAAAGGTACGCTCGCGATCACTTCCTTCACCCGCACCCCTCACGTGCATCTCCCTTCGGCACCCTCGTGTGCTTGGCGATCACGATCTTTTTATTATTATTTTATTTTCCGTCTTCCACTCCATATCCACACAAACCACAAAATCCCGCTCCTGTTTTAAGGGGTGCGAAATAACAGGCCACGAAGGGGGTGGATAAAAGGGGGACCGCTCCCGTTTTAAGGGGTGCGAAATAACAGGCCACGAGAAGATGAGGGCCAACGAGGCCTTTGTACAATTTGCTGACCGTTGGAGATCAATGGCCACAAGAATGCAGCATGTGCTCTCAGAGTCAGAGAAAATTAAAATAATCATTTGTGGTGTTACGGCGCAATATGAAATTTTGCCCACGGTGGAGCCAAATTCGCGTGTCTATAATGTGTAGCCAACTCTAGGTGCTGGCCTAAGCCTACCAAGGCCTCCTCAACCAGCGAGCAATATGGGAGTGTACAACTAGGCATTATGTGTCTCAAGCACCTTGACAACGTGCACCATCTACTGAATCTGCCTTCCCTAATTTGGGGAAGAAGGATGGTGAATGGCTTACACTCCAATCCCGACATGACGCATCATCTTCAATGAGGCAATAGTCTCAAGCTCATGCTTGTGGGCAAGGTTACATTGTTAGCATCATCCTTGTGGCCCATATCAATGGTTGGGTGTAACGCCCAGGAGGTTTCGACACCTAGAAGGCCCTCTAAGTGCCCAAACCTCAGACCTCTACCCATGGCCCCGAAGACTGGGAACGGTTAGAACATAGAAGAATGAGATAAGCAATGAATTCAAATAACTACGACAAGAAAGTTCATACATTAAGAAAGAAATTATGTACAACATGTCCCCAAATAAAAGTACAGGTAAAGAAAGAAAGTGTTGGCCCATGGATGGCAGCAAGGATACCCTAGAGTGGGGGGGGGCGGGGTGAATAGGATATTCTGAAAGTACAACAAAAAATGACCACTTGAAAACTATGGTTAGTGAATGTAGCAATTAAAACAAATAGTCGCACAAATGAACACAGAGAATTTTATCCTGGTTTGATACTTCTCAAATGGATGACCTACGTACAGCCCCCAAGCAAATCTTGGATTTTTATTAACTAGGATACAGTGCCCCCAAGGATATATAAACCCGCAGCTCCCTACTGGTTCTCTTCCTTTCCAAGTAGGAAAGAAACTCACATCTATTACAGGTCAAGAAGCCACCCTCCTGGAACAAACCCCAGTGCGGTTCTTGTAATGTCATGGACTTTCGGATTGTCGTTCAATGGGTTTGGTAGCCAGTGTATGGCCTATTGGTTGTGTTTTGGTTGCTTGAGCAGGTAGTGAGGAGTTGTGAGTCGAAAATCCGAACCCAATAGACCTATGGTGTTCTTTCTATAAATGCGACCAACACAGGCGTTGCATTTTGGAAATGCGACCACCTTCTCTGTTGTGATTTCGACACTGCTTTCCCAGGTGCACTTCTGCATGCGCGTCGCGTGTCGCATGTAGGAACATCTGGTTTAAATTATGACGGCCATGCACATCATGATTTAAACGCGATGATGTGCACCGTCGTGATTTGGACTGAGAGGTTTTGTTGGCCGAGCCCTGGCGAAACAGTGCAGGAAACACTGTTTGGGCCGAGGGAAGGCTTGTTGGGGGGGGGGGGGGGGGTTTAGGTGAATTAGCGTTTACAGCGTGCAATTTGGCATGCTACCATCGCGAGGAGGTGTTCGGAGCGCGGGAAACACTAGGGCAATGCCATTCTTTGTGTTCTTCGTGTTGGTTGGGGAACTCTTCTTGTTTTTGGGATTCTTCTCATTTTTGGATCGATTGGATCGTGATGGAAGTGCATAATGCATGGAAATGGTGACAATGAGAAGAAAGCATGTGTGAATGTTTATATGAATGCAAGAATATGAGTTTTATGGCTATATAGGGTGGCTTGGGGTGACTTTTGTAGCTGAGGTTGTGATGGAAATCATGGTTTGAAAGGCGGCAGGCCCAGACATCACATTTTTAAATCGATGACATGTCTGGTCGTAATTCAAGTGTAAATGGCGACGCTTTCCTCCGTCACGATTATATGTTTAAAACACGGCGCCTATGTCTGACACGTTTCTAAAGGTGTCCACTCGAGCTATCTATTTCTATGGGAAGTCTGTCTATTTTCAGTTGTGGGATGGATATGTGTTGTTGTTTAACTTATTTTAAGCATGTAAGCGGTGCATTGGCCCGTTTGGTGATCGAGAATGCCTACTTTTGTGGTTATGCGTACGTGGTAGGTTGGGTTGCTTAACGCCTTCCGTGGTTACCTCTCGAGTTGGGTACCCTTAGTTCTTTGTGAACAAGGAACGTCGTGCTCGGAGTTTGTCCCGTACAATGTGAGTACCACCGAGGTCTGTGCCGTCTTCCTGGACAACCTCACTCTTTAGCCTGAGTTGTATGTCCGGTTGAGGGAAAGATGACAGTGGGACATCGACTTGTGAGTGTGGTTGTTTTCAGTCGCTTGCAGTGCACTCTTAGTTGTGAGATGGACACCAGTAGATGTACTGGTCCCCAGCTAGTCCTGTTTTCAGTGCCTCGCTTTAGGGAGCTCAGGCCGAAATCCGTAAAGGTGTCAGGCATGGGTCTACAGTTGTGTGGTCTGAATGTGTTGTGTTAGTTTGGTCTCCACAGTTTGTTGACTCTGTTGAGGTGGAGCAGCAGTTGGACCTTTCGTCTGTGGCAGCGAGGCTGAGAGGTAGACCTGTGTGGTTTGTCTGTGTTAGTAGCTGGTGTCGCGAACCAGTCTTCGTGACCCGTGTTTGGCGTTACCATTGTTTAGCTCGTACTATTGAGCGTGGTTTGCCATTTAATTATTAATGTTTAAGCCATGTTAATAGTGTATAATTGTTTATTTAAATGCAGTTTTGGCAACATGCTTTGAAAGTCGATTTAACTATTTAACTAGTTATTTTACTCCTGCTTCTCTAGTACTTGTGTTGGTTCGACTTTTTGAGGGAATTTCCCTACTGAGCTATTAACTTGTGAGGCTCACCCCTACTCCTTTTAGGTGAGGGAGTGCAGGAGGGTTCCCGTTCTTCTTCTAGTTCAGAGCCGCATCGCAGTGGATTTGTGTAACAGCCCTGACGCCCAGACCCCCGGCTCCCACCGAGAATCCGACCGTCGGCACCACTGCCCACAAGCCTGAAGACTCAGAAGGGCTAATGGACCAGTCTAACAAGATACGTAATGAAAGTAAGTAACAACAACAAGCACTAAAATGTACTAACAAGTGAAGGGAAAGCGTCCAACGCAAGTACGAGTCTAGTACAGTCCCAAAATAGCAAAGTACAAGTGCAGAAAGAAAGGGAATAACAGATCCCTTAGGGGTATACCCTGAGGGTGACGAAACAAGTGCGAAGGGAACGCTACTCACGAAAGACGCCGTCTACTATGGCCTCGTCTCCTCAGCCTGCCGCAAAGGGTGCTACTGTGAAGTCTCACCAGTAACGAAGGGCATGAGCTTCACAAAGAGGCCCAGTAGGGACTACCAATCTCCCACTGGTTCTAACAAGCAGAATTGATATATGTGTAAAAATAGAAATTAAGCAAGTAAATTTATCCTACTAACAGAGTAAGTGTCGAAGCGTAAAGTAACTACACGGCCATCGGTCTAAACCGAACGTCAGGACCAGAAACCTTTGTAAACCACGGCACTGGAAAGAACCCACGGGTGCAAACGCAGACAGTGAACAACTGTATGGACAGAGACACTAGTCACAGAACAACTACCACAAGTCAACCAGTCAGGTGCGCCACGCCCCTTACCCTCGACCATCAGTCCATGTCTAGCACCTCTTGTCGGAGTGAGACGCAGAGCTAAAGTAACCACAAACTACCATAGTCTAGACGGACTACAGTCCCACGCCTGGCCCCTCTAAATGTTACCAGAACCATGTAGAGTGAGGCAGTGAGAAGGACTAGCTGATCTGCATCGGAAGAACACCAAAACCACCTCGGCATCCCAAACTCAGCTAAGAGAGCTCTACAAATGACTCTATGTCGTTGTTCCCACCATTTTCCCCTCTGCTACCATAGTCTGCAACTTGAGCTCGCCCGCCGCCTGGAGAAACACCACGCTAAGGGTAATGGCACAACCTTCACCACCCACACCCTCGCAAACTACCCCATGTCAAGAACACACACAGAGGGGTCGGAGGAAGGGAGAAAGAAGGAAGGAAAGGGAAGAAGTGGGCTGGTCTGCTGGCCTTACACAAATAGGCCACGGACTTGAGAACATGAAAACTTACCTATCCCGTTCACTTACTGAATGGGATGCCTAACTTGTCGCGATCCCAAAGTCATGGTTAGACCTAACCAACGGAACTGCCATGTGTCATCCTCGTAGACCTGACACCATGAACGCGACACCTGACATGTCACCTTCATCTGTCAGCGTTTGACACTTGGCCCAACTGTCTTGACAGCAAAACGACAAAACTGCATGCTGCGGTCAGTAGGCTGAATGCGACGACATGCCTGTCGCATTCCTAACCAGAACAAGACATCCATCCCGTTGCCTTCGGAAGGTGACGGCCCGATAGCCATCCCGTTGCCTTCAGAAGGCGACGGCCCGATACGTCACTACCTTCAACAGATGGTGGCTGACCAATGAAAGGTGGATGTTACAATCTAACCAACAACAAAAAAGAAATGCATCCTTGAAATTATGGAGGAATCCTAGGGACGAAGGCTAGAAAACATACCAGTCACTCATACAAGTAAGGAAAATGCTCCCACATCTCATCCTTGCTCTCGCACGTGGCCTCGCCACCGACACAATTCTCCCAAGCAACCTCGACGAGCAGGATCTACCTCCTGCATAGTTGCTGCACTTTACAGTCCACAACACTAACCGAGTACTCAAGCACTGACAGATCTGGAGCAACCTCTAACTGTGAGTAGTCCAACACGTGTGACGGATCTGGCATGTACCACCTCAGCTACGAGACATGGAAGACGTCATGAACATTTGCTAACTCAGACAAAAGAGATAACCTGCACGTGACCTCGCCAACCCGCTCTAGGATGCGAAAGGGACCAACAAACCTTGGGCTAAGCTTGCCCCTCTTCCCAAACCTGAGAACACCATTAGTTGGCGAGATCTATAGAAACACACTGTCACTTGCCTCAAACTGTAGTGGCCTCCGGCGAATGTCTGCGTAGCTCTTCTATCTGCTCTGTGCTATCTGTCTTTGTCTGATCTGTCTCACTGTATCTGCACACTACTATACCACCTCTGGCCCTAGTAACTGCCTCTCACCATCCTCATGCCAGTGCAAAGGTGTCCAGCATGGTCTGCCAATGCTGGAGTGAAAGCTATTATTATCAACAAACTCCACCATGAGAAGGTGCGACTCCCACATGCTGCCCCAGTCCAGGAAACACGCTCTCAACATGTCCTTGAGGGTCTATATGGTCCTCTCCGACTGACTATTTGTCTGCAGGTGATAGGCTAAACACAACCTCAACTCAGCATCCAGTGACCTCTGAAAATTGCACCAGAAACGAGAAGTGAACCTCGGATCTCCATCTGAGACAATAGACACCGAGGTCCTGTGAAACGGTCCAACTCTGTTCACAAACAATCTGGCAAGCCTGTCCACTGACCAAGCTGATCTGACCAATAAGAAATGAGTTGTCTTCGTCAGTCGGTCGACGATCACCCACACATTGTCGTGGGCCTACAAAGTACGAGGTAAACTAGCAACGAAGTCCATGGTGATGTGCTCCCACTTCCACTCAAGAATGGTAGCAACTGCAGCTCACCACCAGGACACTGGTGCTCCCCATTCACCTGCTATCAGGTAAGGCAGCGAGCAACAAACTCAGCAATCTCTCTCTTCATCTCGGGCCTCTAGAAGAGTCCCCTCAAGTCGTGGTACATCTTGGTGGAACCAGAATGAACAGAGTACCTCGATCTGTGTGCCTCAGCCAACAGCTTCTGCCTGACGTCGACTAGAACGTAAAGTCTACCTCTGAACATGACCTCGTTGTCCTCATCTACCTCAACCTCTGGCATATACAACATATCTACTAACTCTGCATCTGCACTCTGAGCCTCTATCACCTGTTGATATATGACTGGATGAACTGTCAAAATGGTCAACATTGTTCTATCTCTAAGTCTCGATGGATAAAACACTCCCTGAGCGGCTTCCTCTACCAACCTCCAGTGTGTATCCAACAAAGAACTCATATGGGCTCTCCTGCTCAAAGCGTCTTCTACGATATTAGCCTTTCACGGGTGATAGGAAAGAGTAAAGTCGTAGTCCTTTAGGTACTCGACCCACCTGCAATGTCTAAGGTCCAGATCTCTCTGCATGAAGACATACTGCAAACTCCTATGGTCCGTGAACACCTCGAACATCTCACCGTACAAGTAATGTCTCCACAATCTCAAGGCAAACACGACCGCTGCAAGCTCCAAGTCGTGTGTTGGGTAGTTATGCTCATGCTTCTTTAGCTGCTGAGAAGCATAAGCAACTACCCTTCTGTGTTGCATCAACACAGCACCAAGACCAGTCCCCAAAGTGTCAGTGTAGAAAACAAAACCACCACTACCAGATGGTACAACAAGGATGGGAGCTGAAGTGAACTTGCTCTTCAGCTCCTAGAAAGTCTGCTCATAGTCTGTTGTCCACATAAATTTGGTCTCTCGCCTAGTCAACCTTGTCAACGGCTCAACAACCCTGGCGAAGTCCTGTACAAACCTCTTGTAGTAGCCTGCCAACCCTAAGGAACTACACACCTCTGCAACTGTAGTGGACTGGCCCCACGAAGCCACTGCCTTGACCTTGCTAGGATTCACCACCACTCCTGCACCTGAAACCACATGACTAAGAAAGTGCACCTCCTTTAGCCAAAATTCACATTTGATGAATTTGGCATAAAGTTGGTGACTCCTTAATGCCCTCAACACCAGCCTCATATGAACCTCGTGCTCATCTGCCATTACAGAGTACACCAGGATGTTGTCCACGAACACTACCATGAACCTGTCCGGGTACTCTTGGAACACACTGTGCATCATCTCCATGAAGGCTGTCGGTGCATTCATTATCCTAAAAGGCATCACAAAAAACTCAAAGTGGGCGTAGCGGGTACAGAATGTTGATGTGGAAATATCTAACTCTCGGATCCTCAACTAGTAGTAGCACGACCACAACTCAATCTTCGAGAATAATGAAGCTGACTACAACTGGTCAAACAAGTCAATGATCCTAGGCAATGGATACTTGTTCTTCACTGTAACCTGGTTCAGCTGTTGATATGCACATTCTGAGACTGGCATCCTTCTTCCTCACAAACAATATAGGCGCACCCCAAGGCGAAAGGCTCGGATGAATGAAGCCCTTCTCGAGTAACTCATCGAGTTGGCACTTCAACTCCCGTAGCTCCACCGGCGCCATCCGGTATGGTGCCTTGGACATAGGCATCGTCCCCGAAAGCAACTCAATAGAGAAATCTACCTCCTGCTCCAGTGGTAAACTAGGCAGATCCTCTAGAAACACATTAGTAAAATAACAAACAATAGGTACATCTTAAACAGATAGCTCGCCAGAATCTGAGAAACTCACAGAAGCAAGGTAAGCTACACAACCATCTCAGATCAGGCGTCGTGCACTATAGAAGGAAATGAAAGGTCTACGGGTAGACTGGGTATCTCTGAAGCAAAGCACTGGTGCTCTAGGTAGCTCGAACTACACGGTGTTCCGCTGACAGTCCACCAACAAAAAGTGTGCCTCTAACCAATCCATGCCATGGATGGCATCAAAATCGTGGATCTGTAAGGCAAACAGTTTGGCTGGTAGAAGGTGGACATATACCTCGACGGTGACGCCATCTATGTAACCCAGAGTACGCATATAATCACCCGTCGGAAGCTCAACAGCTAGGTCACAGGTATACTCCGGAGCAAACTCAATAAGGGAACTAAAGAACTCCTCTAAAGCAAAACAATGTGTAGCACCAGGATCAATCAAAACACGTGCAACTCTACCAAGGATTGGAACCGTACCGACAACCAGATTAGAAGCCTCCACCTCCTCTTTGGTGATGTTCATCACCCAACTGGGACCACGTCCTCGCTGAGGTTGTTGTTGGTGCTGCTGAGGCGGCTGGAACTACCCCTGGTGCTACTGCTGAGGCTGCGCTTGCTCGGGTGGAGGGTGTAGACACGCCATTTTGGTAATATATTGAACAAATTTCATGTTATACCGCGATGCCTCAAGTGGTTCTCTTCAATTAACCTCTTGAGTGATTTTCCTATTTTTTTTAGATTTTTTCTAGTATTTTTAGGAATTTTTCTAAGGGTTATAAAGGGGTCTAATTAGCTCAAGTGATTCGCGTCTGACACAGTAAACGCCCTTTAGAATGTTTGATCCACGGCGGGTAAAATCGACTCGTATCACACTTCCTTTTCTGGTGCTTACTCTATTTTGAAACGCATCCGGTAATACCGCCGCGATTAATAGTTTCCATTTTAGAAATATGGCAATTTCCAAAATCATTTTAGGAAATATTTTATTGCTAAATAGAATAGCGTCCCCATAGTCTGACGCGTTTTCAACCTTCCTCCTATGAAGATCGATTTCTATCAAAGAATGATTCTCTTCAAATATGCGGCGGCTTATGCCGTCGCGATTCAATATTTCCATTTTAATATCTGGAAAGAATCATTTCAAACGGGAAGTGTTTTAAACACGGCCGGTAATGCCCACGCGATTCTCAAAATGGCTATAATCGTTGTTTGGAAGGGCTTAATTAGAGCAAGTCGATCTTCGGAATTGCGGTAGCTTAGTCCGACGCGGTTCTATGAGATAGGCGTCCGCTGTATCCGATGCTATTTCAGAATTTTTCCCCTATAAATAGACCCCCGAGGCCACTGTTTTGAGCAGAACTCAAGCACTACGGCGAAGCCTTGCCGCACTAGAGACTCACATTTTGAACGAAGGAGGAGCATTCCCCATTCCAAGCTACTCTACACCCTCATTCCTTAGAATTCGAAGCCTGCGTATTCATCACAAGCATCGGAGTGAGGCGGGAGGGGGACTCTTCTCCCACTTCATCAATCTCGAAGCAGCGGCTCACATCGCCCCTTCCTCCCTTCGTTCACTTATTTCTTTTACCTTTTAGTGCATACAACACACCATCTTCTCACACAACATGTCATTTTCTTCATACCCACACGTTTTTAGGGGTTTAACACCACCCCACGAGGTGTGTTAATGCCCATGTCATCACTTTTGCTTTCATTTCATTTGAGTTTTGTACTGCACGTCATAGTCTAATCAAGCTTTCACTTGTTTCTTGTTGTTTCCTTTTTGCAAGGTAACTCGTCGGAACTAAATCTTCTTTGCCGGCCAGCCATTGGAAAAAGTAGAAGCAACCTACACACCACTCTCCCGCGATCTTGGGTGAAGGTAAGTACCCTCTGTGTCTTCCTCTTCGCCAGTCTCCTTCGGTACCCTCGCGTATGTGGCGATCACACCTCCTTTCTTGTGCACACATGCACATTTCTTTTCCGCCTTTCCATCGTTATCGCTATTTCATTTTTAAATTCTTCTTTTTTAAAATCATCTCTTGTGGGAGGTGTTTTTAAAAAAACACGTCTAAAAATTGGTGATCATGGTGGGACATCTTTTCTTTTAGTTCCGATTACCTCTCCTTCGGCACCCACATATGCCCCTCCTTCGACACCCACGTGTATCCCTCCCTTCATACCCCACGTGGTACACCCCCCTCCTTCCGCACCCCATGCGGTGCTCTTTGAGATCTCCCATCGGCATTACCAATTTGTATTTGTGTCATTTTCTTTACATTTTCCATAAAATTTGACTTTTAAAAAAAATCACCATTTTGTTCCCCTCCCCATTTACTTACCTTCATCTGAAGAGAGCATCCTAATCTGATTTTTATTTTCACCATTCATTGTTTGAGAGCATGCTGTATTGATTTACTGCTTTGATAAATGTCCTCAGGTGCTTATTTGATCTGTGTCGCGTTCAGGCGATGCGATTTGTGGTTTTGTGCAACAGATCACCCCGACGCTATTCTATGACAGACTCCAGAGAGAGTCGTCGCGACTCTTACAACTTCTGCGAGCTGTCAGATCCATGACTGACTGAACGGATGTGATTCATCTTGAAGTGCAGCGACTGAACTCACCGCGATTCAGTCTATCACAATGAGCAGTGGTTTTCTGCCATCTTGCATTGTGCATTGCTTACAGATCCGTGGTTTTCTGATTTTTTTGTTGTTTTTTTTCTGATTAAAATAAAAGGAGAAATATGTACATAGTGGAACTATTAACAGAAATATGTACACAACAATAGACACTCTTTTTTCTTTTTTCTCATTTTCTAATTTTTTTAGATTTTTCATCATTTGACTCTAAGACACATGTTCATCACAGGTCAAGGTATAGGATCTTCATAATCCACCTAATCATAGAGGCCATGAGCAAGGAGGGTCGTGCACGATATCGTTGACATTGGAGATTGTCCCCAACCTTCTTGATATTTTCCACCATGGAAGGTCTTAGACGGACAAATTGCCCCTAGAGGGAGAAATTGGAAGAAGTAAACAAGAACTCATGTGAGGATTCAGTTCAAACCACTTTTTGTTTCCAAACCAACATCTCACACCGAAAGACTTAGTCATCAATTATTTTCAGGGGTACTTTTCATTTTGATTCCTTGGTGGAGGCACGTACTATTTGCTACCTCCTTGATTTGGTCAGCCTTTTTCTGGATACGTACTTTTTGCTACCCTTTTTGACCTTGTCACTTTTCTTTTCCATTTAGGCTTGGTTTGCCTTTGCATTTGCATTTCTTTCATTACCCCTGTTTGTTATGACTTTGTCTTCCAGGTGAGAGTGGGTGATCCCTTACTTGTAGTTTGCCCCTTTTCCAAACCTGACCAAGTGAGAAGAGAAAAGGGGATACAATGACCAAATTAGACATATCCAAGTGTACTTATGATTTTCCAGCTAATGGTCAATACTCCAACATCGTGTGGTGTGTGAAGAGACCCTACCTTACTAATGGCTAAGTGAATAGGCAGAGTCTCAAACCCATGACATTGACAAGTGATGAACGACATACTAGACTGACTGACTGACTAAGGGTAGAACTTCTTGAGGTAGACTGCATTCCACGGATGTGAAAACTCAATTCCCTCGGCGTCCACTAACCTATAAGCATTCCCCGAGTATGCTTCTTTGACAACGAACATACCTTCCCAATTTTCTTGCAATTTACTCCTGGGACCTGGTGCCTTAATGACTTTGCGTTTTAGGACCATTTCACCCACTTCAAAGTTTCTCTCAAGGACTTTTTTGGCATAAAAATGTGCAATTCATTGACGATAAACCTGTGCATGGTTGGCCGCTATCATTCACCTTTCATCTAAGAGTTCAACTTGGGCTAATAAAGCCTCCCGACGTTGACCGGGGTCAAGTTCGTAATCCACTTGAACTCTAAGTGAAAGGACGAAGATCTCATATGGGAGTACCACATCTGATCCGTATATCAAAGCATAGGGGGTTTGCCCCGTAGGAGTTCGGACTGAGGTGCGGTAGGCCCACAGAGACTCAATTAAGCGGTCTGGCCAGTCAGTGTTATTGTGAGATCTGCATGTTTTCTTTATGATTTTGATGAGAGTTTTATTAGTAGCTTCAATTTGTCCATTACCTTGTGGATAATATGGAGATGAATGATGCAAATTAATACCATATTTACCACATATGGCATGCAGCTCCTGTGAAGTGAATTGAGGTCCGTTGTCGATGACGATGTCCCGAGGCACACCAAATCTTGCAAGAATGTTGCGCTTGATGAACTTGAT
Source organism: Colocasia esculenta (assembly GCA_014218235.1). NCBI lineage: Eukaryota > Viridiplantae > Streptophyta > Magnoliopsida > Alismatales > Araceae > Colocasia > Colocasia esculenta. The sequence continues at coordinate 42,433,908 of CM024753.1, forward strand.
GACCATTGAAGCTTTGACCTCTATGAATGCTTCCGCTTCAGCCCACTTCGTGAAGTACTCCGTGACAGTCAGAATGAAGGACTTCTTACGGATTTCTCCTGTTCTGTCCTCGAGTGGACCGACCACATCGAATGCCCACATGGCGAAAGGCCATGGAGCAATGAGAGGGTGAAGAGAGGAGGAATGAGCATGGATTTTGTCACCATAGAGTTGGCATTTAGCACAGTGATGAATAAAATGAGTGCAATCTTCTTCCATGGTAGGCCAGTAATAGTGTCTTAGCAACTTTTGGGCAATTGCTCTACCATTGACATGGCCACCACATTCACTAGAGTGAGCGGCTTCAACAATACTTTGGGATTCGATTTCATCAAGGCAACGGAGATAGACCCCACTAAGGGATTTCTTGTGGAGAATTCCACCTATGATCTTGTAGCGTTCAGAGACACGGCGAATGGCCCGTCTATCATAAGAGGTGGCATAATCCGAGAAGGATCCATCTTTCAGATAGTTTTCAATGTCAAAGTACCAAGGATGGCCATCATCATGATCGATTTCTGGCTCTTTTGAAAGTGCATGGACTCGAAGGGTGGGAGACTTGAGTTGAGAGAACCATGGATTAGCGTGAGAAGGGATTTTCAATCTTTGGACGGAAATGGTTTCAGAAGATCTCCCTAGCGGGATAGGGATAGACGAAGCTAGGGAAGCAAGTCAATCTGCTAGAATGTTCTAAGCCCTAGGAGTGTGAACTAGAAAGAGCTTCCTAAACTGCTAAATTACTCTTCCTACCAAATCCTGGTATGGTTTCAACTTGGGATCCCGGGTCTGGTACTTTCTAAGGGACTGCCGGAGTATCAACTGCGAATCTCCAATTATCCTTAACTCCTTAACTCCGAGCAACAATGCCATTTTCAGCCCAACTAGGATTGCCTCATATTCGGCCACATTATTCTTGGCAGGAAGGTTAATTGGTAGGTGTGCGGAATCACTACCCCTTCCGGTGAGAGGAGGACTGCCCCTATTCCACTCACTTGGGAATTGAGAGCTCCATCGAAGTAAAGTATCCATGAAGGTTCACCATCAATAATGGCTCCTAACTCTTCATCCGGAAAGCTTTCATCAACAGGAAAATATGAAAGTAAGGGGTGGTGGGCCAAATGATCGGCAATGGCATGGCCCTTGATTGACTTCTGATTAACGTAGGTGATGTCAAATTGATTAAGGAAATTTTTCTACCTCATCAAACGTTCATTCAGAATGGGCTTCTCAAGCAAGTACCGAATTGGGTCTATTCACGCCAGAAGTTTCACCTCATGAGCTAGAAAATAATGCTTCGACTTCTGGGCAACCCAGATGATGGCCGCACATGTTCTTTCCATGGCAGTGTATTTCTTCTCAGCTTCATTGAACAATTTGGATAGGTAATACACCGCTCTCTCCTTCTTCTCGTCGTCATATTGGGCCAAGACTGGTCCAGTGGAATCTTCAGTGGTTGACACATAGAGCAATAAAGGCTGACCTAGGATCGGAGGAGCGAGAACAGGGGGATTGAAAAGATAACTCTTCAATTCATCGAAGGCCTTTTGACACTTATCGTTCCAATAAAACTTAGCCTCTTTTCTAAGCATCTCATAGAAGGGATTTCAACGGATTGAATGTTGAGAAATGAATGTCCTAATGAACTGAAGTCTGCCAATCAGCCCTCTAACTTCCTTGATGTTGCTAGGAGGAGGCATGCCAATTATTGCTTTGGCCTTGTTAGGATCAATCTCAATTCCCCTCTTGCTAACAATGAACCCAAGCAACTTCCCTGAGGATACTCCGAAAACACACTTCATGGGCTCTCTAGACCGTTGGAGAACTGCCCGGAGGACTTCAACATGGCCATGTCGAGTTCTATATTTAACCAAGACCTCATAAACATAGACCTCCATGTGAACATGAATCATGTCATGAAAGATTGCCATCATTGCCCTTTGATAGGTTGCTCCTGCATTCTTCAAACCAAAGGGCATCACCACATAACAATAGGTCCCCCAAGGCGTGGTGAAAGAAGTTTTCTCCTGGTCTTACTCCGCTAGACGGATCTAGTTATACCCAGAGAAACCATCCATAAATGACAACATCTCGAAACCGGAAGTATTGTCCACTAGGACATCTATGTGGGGGAGAGGAAAATCGTCGTTAGGGCAAGCACGATTAAGGTCACGAAAATCTATGCAGATCCTAACCTTACCGTTCTTCTTCATCACCGAGACGATGTTAGATACCCATTGCGGATAAAGCACAACCCTAATGAACTTAGCTTTGGGCAACTTATCAACCTCCTCTTTGATCTTGAGCACAAGCTTGGGGTGCAGCCTCCTTAGCTTTTGTTTGACGGCTTTTGCATCAGCTTTTAGAACTAATCGGTGCTCGACCAAAGAGGTGTCAAGTAGGACCAGGCAAAACCATCGGAGAATTCTTTAAGGATAGCTACAATGGCTTCTTCTTCTTCTACGCTCAAGTTGGCACTAATCAAAACAACCTTTGGTGATTCTTCGGTGCCATGGTTGATCTCTTTGGTTGGCTCATCCGCAGCCATGGTTGGCTCATCAAACCTCTTTGTGCCATCCACATAAGAGCTCACTGGGTCCTCTTCTTCTGACCCAAGATCTCCGGCTCATCCTTCTCATCAAAATCTAGTAGGTATACTCCTAAACCATCATCTACTGAGTCGCCTTCTACAAAATCTAATTCTATAAGGGCAGACTTCTCAAGAAACTCTGGCACTTGACTTAATTTAACACACCTCTCAGCCAAGGCCAAAACATATCGAGCAGGGACTTGCCTGCCGTTCTCTTTGTGAATGCATGGCTGAGAGGGACTAGACTCCTTTAAACCTAGACCTGATCCTAAGCCTGAAACTAAACCTGAATCTAAACTACTATGTAGAAAACTATGTACAGGGGAAGTGCCCCTAGATGGGCAAGAATGGGAATTCAAGCTGAAGAGAGTCGGCCCCTGGTCGATCGGAGGAGACTCTACAGAGGAAGGATGCTCGACGGAGACCTCACATTCCCACCTATGAAAATTGGCATTTTTTTTGGGAGTCAAGGGTTAGAACCATGAGTTTTTGGCTCGGGTACCCCTGACTGGCTAGGTGAGGAATGGAGGGAGGATAGGTTGGGAAAGAAGAGGGAGGGAAGTGACGGAAGAAGGAGACTCGTGTGCCGAGCACACTTCAGCTGAGGGAGAAGATGAAGGAGATGGAGGTGGAGATGGAGATGGGGGATCAGAACCGAAGAGCGAGAGAAGGCCGAAGTCATCACAGACTTCTTCAATTTCAGTAGCTTCCTCCTCTTCTTCACTCTCTGACTCGGACAGTTCCTCTACCACGGGCTCCCTTGTTCCAAGTTGAATAGGTCCCCGAATAAAATGTTCCTTCAGGGTCCAGGTAAGAGGTGTGTAGGGTATAAATGGATCCAGATGAATAGGGTCTGGATGAAAGCCTACACTGGCCCTAGCTAACAACCTCTTGACCTGGACACTACTGACAGGACCTGCCTATCTCTACTTAACCCTCGGCCATGAATATAGCCGATCTTCGCCATTACCTCCCAACCTTTCCCTTGAGGACATGTGAGGGTCTCAAATTCTTTATCTAAGAAGGGAGGTTGGTTCAAGTCAATGGTAGATGGAAATCAATGATGGACATGATGGGTTCCTTCCCCTTGTCCAGAATGAATAGGTGCGGCATCTGCTCCGATGTGATGGAGTTGAGGGTTTCCACAGTAGGGATGCTCTTGATTTTGATAACCCGCCCGTTAAAAGTAAACTTGAAACATTGATGAGCGGTGGAAGTGACCCCTAGAGTTTTCTCTAACCAAGGACGACCGAGGATAGCCTTGTAGGTCGGATCGACATCCAAGACTAGGAACTCAGAAGACATGGTAACCGGTCCTATTTCCAATTGAAGAGAAAATTTTCCTTTGGTAACCCTCTTAGAGTTGTCATAGGCAGCGATGGTGGAGCAGATTTTCTCCAGATTGTCCTCCCCTAAACCCAATTATTTGGGTTTTCATTGGACAAACATTGATGGATGCCCCTGTGTCGATAAGAGTGGAGTCCACCGAGACCCCGTTGAGGGTGATGGTGAGACAAAGAGGGAGTGAACGACACTCGGAGGCTGCAAGATCCTTGTCCGAGAAGGAGATGGAGGGTCCTTGGGTGAGGGAGAGAATGACATTGGTCACCCCACTAGCAGGAAGGTCATCATTGACCATGATCTTTTGGAGGAATTGGAGGAGGGTGGACTGATGGGACGGCGATTTCCAAATCAATTCTAAAATAGACACCTTTGCGGGAGTCTTATCCAAGTGTTGAAGAATATCATATTCGGTGCGGCAGGTGGCGGGGGTCCATTATGCTCCTCATCTTGAGATGGCCGTGGAAGTGGGGGAACAGTCCAATTCCGGAGGGTGACATGAATGTCCTCCTGTGACCTAGGGAGAATGAGTTGGAGGGGTTGGGAGCCATAGGTGGGCGACTCATAGGAGGGGGAAATGGGAATAGATTGGGCATCCTAACGAGCAGGTCGGATGAGCACTAGGGGATGCTCTTCTAGGATGGCATCAACAGTGGTGGACGGTTCCTGGGACTCTACAGAAGGACACGGGTACCACTCCTCAAATCCTTCTACTCCCCACTGTTGTTCTCTCCTCACAACCCTAAGTTCTCGATGCGTCATAGTACTGACCTTTTCCTGGGGCTTGGAGGAGGATGGGTTGTTGTTGTTTTGGTGGGTGGGGAGGGGGTTTTGCACTATACCTAGGTCCCTTCTTTTGTACCTAGACTTGGAAATGCCGACCTCGACGTCATCCCAATTGATCCTACCCTGGTCTTTCATGTCATACACCTAGTCACGGAAAGTGAAGCAGTTGTGGATTTCATGATCGGAGGCCCTATGATGTGGACACTAATTTGAGGTATCGGCCCTCGAATGCACACCCTCCTTTTGTGGGGGAAGTTGGATGGTATCGCAAGACATGAGGGCGAAGAATATGTCCCCGAGGGATTCGAGAAGGGCAGGATAATGAGATCTCTTGGGACCAGGACGGGTATAGCCAGAAGGTGGAGGAACAGCAGAATATGGCCTAGATGGATGTGATGGGAATTGATGAGGATTGGAGGTAGGAGTGGAGGGTTTATTAGGGGGCCTGAGTGGCTGACAGCAAGCACTAATGGACTCATTGACGGTCACCTCCTCGGTGGTAGGTGCCGCGGGAGCCTTGCATCCCTTAGGCTTGCCTTCAAAGAATGGTGGGAGGGAGGAGTCCTTGATTTGGTTTTGGACCACCATAGCTCGATTGTAAAGGTGTGCAAAAGAGGGAAACTCACTAAGCATTAATATGGATCGGAGCAAAGGGGTGGTATTGGTGACTATCATGGTAATGGCTTGGGACTCCGGGATGAGGAGGTCAGCCCTCGAAGCCATGGATCTCAAGCGGTTGGCAAAGGTGACAAAGTCTTCCTCCGGCCTCATATTTTCCGCCACCAAGTTGGGAAGTGTGGGGACCTGGGTGGCCATGTAAGAGAAATGAGAGATGAACCGTTCGGAGCCTATGTCAAAGTTAATGAGATCGGATGCAGGAAGGGAGGTGAACCACCTCAAAGCCTCCCCTTCTAATGATTGTTGGAAGAGGTGAACCATGAGGACCCGATCATATAACCACCGGTGGGAATCCATGAGAAAGCCAGCAAGATGGAATTGGGGGTCGGAGGTCCCGTCATACTTGCGGTATTTTGGGGCCTTGAAACAGGGGAAAAGTAGGCATTCGGGAGCTTGCAATAGTTTTGGAGGGAATGAGGCTTGGACATGGACAAAGACTCAACCAAGAGTCTCCTAACAAGACCCTCCATCTCTGACCTAGAGATGGATTCGGATTGAGTGGGGGGTGTGGGTTGGACATAAGGTGGATAGACGGAGGGAGGAGTTGGAATGGGGGCTGGTGCAGGAGTGGGAGGAAGAGGAGTGGAGATGGGAACCCGGGATGGAGTGACGGGCCTAGGGGTGGGCCTGGATGAAGAGGCATTGAAAGGAGATGGTGAGGAAGGTGAATCCATTCTCTGAACAGTATGCTTAGAAAGCATGGAAATGATGTCCTCGGGCGAACAGCGGGATAAGAGTTTGGAGAATTCGAGGTCTTCTTGGGCTCCTTGGGCATAAGTGGGATTGACCCTGAAACTCACCTCCTCATTATCGGCTTGAGAGGAGGATTGAACGGACTCTTCAGGCTGAATGTTAGAGTTAACCATTCCGAAAAATTCATCATTGATATTATCGTGCTCAAAAGTCGTATTGTTAGACATATTGACGGAGTTCAACCAAGAGTCCATTAGCACACACAACCTACTGATTTTAAGACGATTGGGCCGATTAACTACACTATTATTAGGAGAAATGTGGATTTTTAATCAGACAATGTTGTCAAACAACATCCCATTTTTTTTTTTAAACGATGAAATTATGTGTTAATATGACTTGTGGAGGACAGTTCTCTCACCTCTCACTCAAAGCCGAGTGAATAGGTGAACTAAATGGGAGGGTAAAGGTCCTCCTGCCCTGTACCGTGAGGGAATCCACAAAATTTAAGGACTTATGGACTTCTCCTTGAAGCCAACCCGATTTACCCGAGAGGGAATCCCCGAGTAAAAGGTTGTGAATCAAGAAGGGGCTATCCTAAAATGTGTGGGGAGGCTAGAACAAAAGAGAATAAGGACCCACCTCGTGACTCAGGACCGTTAGTGATCAAACAGAAAACAAACAAAAGAAAACAGAAAGAAAATCCAACAAAAAAAAAGCTTCTGTGAAATAAACGGCAACAAAAATGTCGTTAAGTTCATCAGAAAAGAGTAAACGGTAGGATCGATGGACACTGACACAGAGTTAACGGCACAGGGTGTGGACGCTAAAGGGAAATAAACAATAGAAAAAGTGGACGTTTACCTGGGTAGACGTCAAGATCGTTTGAGGTCTACCTGTGTGCGGGCTGAAACTGCAGCAGCAGGAGTTGTCCCACCATGATCGCCAAAAGAGAGCTGTGGACGTTCCATTCCGCTCCCAAGTGGTGCTCCAGAGGTTCCCAAACTTTGAGAGCTCCCTCGTTGACGTTGGCGTTTTACTGGTTGACTTTCTCTTACTTCTTTGACTCCTATTTGACCGAATTGACCAAGGGAAGAACAAAAAAACCAGCTAAGAAAATGAGTGGGAGGTGATCACCAGGGCCTTACCTGTGTCCAAGGAAGTGTTCTGATCGCGCCAACGACGTAGCCTCGCGTAGCGGATGATGGTGGGACTCCGACTTTCCCCTCTTCGGCCGGCCAAAGTGAAGAACCTCCACAGTCTTGTTTGAAGTGTTCCTACAGTCAAGAAGACTCTATTAGACTTTGATGAAGTGTAGTAAACGTCCAAAAATGAAAAGAAGAGACCCAAAAAAAGAGCCTCGTACCGGTTGCGGGCTTGAGAAGAGGGGTGGACAAATGCTATGACCACCCTTCTTCCCTCCATTTTTTGTTTGGAAAACCCGTTTTAGGTGTGTAGGGATGTGCACTATGTGCCTAGAGTGTGTGTGTGTGAAGTGACTAGTATGCAAAGCTAAGAGAGAAGGAAGGGAAAGAGAAAGAGAGGTGGGAGATAATTCTCGTTTGCAGGCGTGGATGACTACTTTGTGGGCTCCTCTAGCTCATGGTGAAGCCTCCTAAATGTCCCAAGTGTTGAGAAGAAGGGAGAAATGAAGTATGGAAGCTCTTAATGCTCTAGGTCACTTTTCTCTCTCTTCTCTCAAGGCAATAAGGCTTCAGCTCGTCCAAAATCTCCCCCCCCCCTCACTTAGAAGGCTAAGGAGTAACATATATAGGCAGTGGGGGCGGAGCTAGTGAGCATAGAATGCTCAAGTGTGAAGAAACACACTTGGACATATGGCAATCCATGTAGGAAGGCTAAGCCAGTAGGAGGGGGCCAAGTAGGACTTTTACTGGGTCAAGGGATTGCCAAGGTGGCCCATTTTCCTGTTGGGAATGGCCACATGCATTGCATGGGCGAGGGAAGGGTGCAAGTAGGCTAGAATCTCAGGCAGTTGCGCAGACCAAGTTAACCCAGGTTGACGGCAAGCGATGCTGCCGCCAACCGCATGCAGACGTCAACAGATGTGGACGTCAACCGGAGTCGACGTCAAGGGACATTGCGGTCAACCAGGAGTCAGCAACAATCGATGTTGACGTTAACATGGGATCCGAGGCAGGTCAACAAGCGGTCAAACAAGTCTTATTGGGCCATGAACCATGCAGGGATGGTCCAAATATTGTGTCTACACTGACACCTTTGAGAATGAATAGATATAAATCTCCTTATGAACTATAGTTGACCTATCAGTCCTCGAAGCTCAGATATGTTCTTAGGAGAAGGCATCTCATTTAGTGCCTTGGCCTTGTTCGGGTCTATTTGAATCTCCCGCTTGTTGACTATAAAACCTAGTAGCTTGCTTGAGGAAACCCCAAATACGAACTTCTTCGGATTCATCTTCAATTGGTACTCTCGTGTGCGTTGAAACACTTTGGCAAGCACGGAGGAATGTTCTCTTCGAGTCCGAGACTTCACCACAATATCATCCATGCAAACCTCAACATGAATATGAATCATATCGTGGAAGATTGCTAACATTGCCCTTTGATAAGTGGCGTCGGCATTCTTCAATCCAAACGGCATAACCGTATAGCAATAAGTTCCCCAGGGCGTGGTGAAGGAGGTTTTCTCTTGGTCCTCCGGGGCTAGAGGGATTTAATTATAGCATGCGTAACCATCCATGAACGAGAGAGTTTTGAACCCAGCGGTGTTATCGATCAGGACATCCAAGTGAGGTAATGGGAAATCATCCTTTGTACATGCTCTATTTCGGTCCCTGATGTTTATGCAGATTTGTACTCTTCCATCCTTTTGCATTACTGGGACTATGTTGGCCACCCACAGAGGATAGAGGACTACATGAATGAACTTAGCTTTGTGTAGTTTGTCAATCTCCTCCTTCATCTTCAATGCAATATGGGGGTGGAATCGTCTCAATTTTTGCTTAATGGCTATTGCCCCTGGCTTCAAGATCAACCTATGTTCTACTAACTCAGGGTCAATGCCAGGCATGTCATCATATGACAAGGAAAACGACTCCTTGTACTCCCTCAGCATCTTTATAAGCGCCTTTTCTTCTTGAGGAGGGAGATTGGAAGCTACGGTTAAGAGTCTGGGTTCTTCGTCCATCCCAATGTTTACCTCTTTGGTGGGTTCGTCCACTGCCGACGTGGGTTCATCGAATCTCCTCATGCCACTAGCATACATTTTGACAGCGTCTTCTCACCATCTTCTTCATCCACTGGGTCCTCATCATCCAAGATTTCATAAACTTCAAATCTGTCGTCTAGCATCTCCTCTTCATGTTGAGCTTCTATGTTCAGAACGATCGCTTCCTGGACGAACTCTTCGATAGCTAGAAGAGCGCCACACCTTTGCACCAGGTCTACAAGGTATCTATGGGGTATGTCACTACCCTTACTCTTCCTAGACGGGGATGGGGACTTGCTAGATCCTACCCTTGAACCTAAACTAGAATTGATATTTACAGAGCACTCTGGAGAAGCATCCAGAGGTTTATTAGAAGGGAAAGGAAATGACGCAGCATGACCTCAGGGTTCCTCCGATGGGTTTGGAGGCGGAGGCGGACCACCCGAGCTCTGGGTGCCTGTAGCAGAACCGGGGTGTAGCGGAACAGAAGTCCCCTCACCCAAGAGGTCCATGGCGACCATGCGAGTTGGTGAGCAGGGATCGCCGCTCCAATAAAAGAAGAAAGAAAGGCGAGGATCACCGCCAAGGAAGGAGGAGTGCGTGGGTGATGGGGATCGCCGTCAAGAGTAGGGGAACACGGAGATGAGGATCGCCATCTGAGAGTTGAAAGCATGGGGTGACGGAGATCGCCTCCAGGAGAGAGGGAGCATAGAGTGACAGGGATCGCTGTCAGGAGCTGGTGATTGCAACAGGAATGAAAGCGGGGATTCACATTTGAAAGGGAAGGACAGGGATCGTTGTCTGAAGGAGAGAGGAAAGATGGGGATCACCGTCTGAAGAAAGGGAAGGAAAGATGGGGATCGTCGTTTGATTGTCGGGGGGAGTGAGGAAAGAGTGGAAAGGGTTTTTTTTTGTTGAAATAAACACTACATACTAACCTAAGAAGGGAAACAAACTACCCTACATCGGAAGGCATCAGGAGAAGGAGAGAACCGTGCCATTGAAAGAAAGGGTGAAGTGGGGTGAGGAAGAGGTTAACGCTTCGAGAGTGTCAGACGAAAATTGAAAAACAAGGGTTGGAGAATTAGGGATGAAAGAAAACTTAGAAATGATAATTGAAAACACAGAGTATTTAGGGGGTCAGGAACACCTTGGCCAGAGCTTGTCTACAGGGTTGTTGTCAAATGGAGTCAATTCCTCGATATCCTCACTGTTCCCAAGCAACTGTCACTTGGAGGTGGCTGCTGATGGTGGTTCTACTGATTCTGCCATTGCCGGGGGTGTGTGAAATCACTATCCCCGAACAGGCGGCCGAGTGTTGTCACTATATCTTCCATATCTGACTGTTCTGCCTCTACTTCTTCAATCTTCTTCTTCTTGCTGGGCCGCCGGGCCTCCAGAGCTTGATATGTGGATGTTGGTGCCATATGGTCTACCCCTACCACAATAGTGTTGTATCCCGGTTGTATGGGTCCTCTGACAAAGTGACAGTATAATGACTTGGTGAGAGCTTCTCACTCTGTCTTTAAAGTAGAGGAATAGGCTATCGACAGCTTGGTTTCTTCCTTATATCCTAGTCCATGCCTTGAGATTTGCTTGGAACTGGCGATAGCCTGCGTTCTCTCCTGGAGATGAGCTCCAAGACCCTTTCCCAGTTGGTGGCAAATTTTAAACATGATGTTCCAGCCCTTGGTGTCTGATGGTGTGCCCTTTTTGATAACTGCCACTGATGGAGACACTGTTTGGCGATTGGAAGAGAAAGTGTAAGCCCATGGGAAATTCACATCAAGCATAGAGATAATCGGCTTGTTGGAGGGCCAGACTGCCAGCATGATTTTCTCAATAGCTTCGACGATGTGGGTGGTTGCTTCACTCTTGACCTTGATAGTGCGTCCTTAGAATGGAAACTTCAGACACTGATGGGCTGTTGAGGGGACTGCACCTAGTGCTTTAATCCAAGGGCAACCATAATAGCTTTGAAAGTTGGGTCGATATCAAGAACATAAAAATCCATGGTCATCACGAGTGGGCCCAGTTCTGCTTGTAAGGAGATGACACTGTGGCTGGCCCGCCCGCAATTATCATAGGCCGCAATGGTAGTGGGAATTGGCTGCAAGCGGCGCTCAAAAATGTTACACGACTGTAGAGTGCTAAGGGGACACACAGTTATCGATGCCCTGGTGTCAACTAGGGCGGCATCAATGGCCACCTTTTTTATAGTCAGTGTCACACATAGTGGCATTCTTCTGGCTTCGGGAGAAGCTAGATCATTATTTGTGAAGGTAATTATCAGTCCTCTATTAACAATTGATAGGATCAATGGAAAATTTTCAGGATTCATGTTTTCATTCACCATAACTCCTTGTAGAAAAGTTCTTAGAGCATCCTGATGGGTATGTGGCCTCTTAATCAATTCAAGGACAGATATTTTTACAGGGGTTTGGTTCAGTGCTTCAGAATATCATATTCGGTCCCTGGGATCGGATCTATCTCTTTGACATCTTGTTTTTGTTGTTGGTTGTTGTTGGAGTTGTGGGTCGGCAGACCCGACATAGATACAGATGCATTAGGATACATCCGGTGAAACATCTACCCGCTCCGGAGGGTGAGGTTGTGGTGTAGTGGAGGTGGGGTTGTGTCGATGATGGACAGGTTGGCTATTATTGGTGCTGGCGTGGGGGAGAATGAAATGTTAATGGGTGATAGACTGATGGGTGGTATGATGGGGGTGTTGTAGAGCGGTGAGGTGATTGTGGCAATTGTGGGTGTTGTGATGGTAGTGGTGGTGTGGGAGATAGCCAATAATCGGCCTACTTGATGTTCATCGTCGTAGGCCCAAGTGGCGGCTGGTGGTGGAATGTGGATGACGGGATTGACTTGAGCGGGTGGTGGAGCAGGTAGGGGATTCGGAGCGGGTTTGTGCTGCGGCATAGGGTTGCAGATTATGCCGAGATCATGACCTTGTTATTGTGGATGTTGTGGTTGCTGAGGTTGCTAGAACTGCTGCTGGAATGGCTGTTGCTAGAACTACTGCTGTAGCTGCTGCTGCTGCGGTGGTGGCTACTGTCGCCTTTGCTGCTGTTGTTGTTGTCCTTGCCCTTGCTGGTCTCTCAAAGTCTAAATTAACCTCTTCATTTCTACTCAGTCAATTTGTTGTTGCTCATGGAGATCATATATAATGTCCTTGAATTGAAAGCAGTCTAATACATTATGCCCCGGATGACGATGATATACACAATACTTAGTTTGATCCGCTGCCATGTTCCAATTCGCCTTCTCCGGAGGGAGTCTAAGGGCATTGAGAGACATAAGAGCTGTAAAGATGTCAGCTAGATTCTCGAGAAGAGGAGGGGACTGAGCTCTCTTAGGTCCATTGGAATTTCTAGGAGCATATCCATTTTGAGGTGGAGGAACTTGGTTGTATTGGCATTGATCTTGCTGGGGGTGTTGGGTTTGAGGAGGTGGTGGCCTATTGTTCCATGGCTATTGGGGAGGCTGATTGTTGGGTGACCTACCTACTGGACCCTGGGGATTATTGACAGGACCGACTTGTTCATTGGTTTGCACCCCTTCAGTGATAGGACCCTTAGGTTTCTTGGGGTAGCGAGACTTTGGGGTTTCAAACATAGAGTGAATGGGCGAGTCCTTGAGTTGGGTTTGAATGAAACGGGTTCGGCTGTAGAGTTGGTGCATGGTGGTAATGTCATTCATGGCCAGAATGGATCAGTAGGTAGGTGTAGCATTGGCAATTAGCAGTTTGACCTTCTCCTCCTCAGGCATAAGAGCACGCCACCTATCAGCATAGACAGTGAATTCTTCGTCAGCCTTCATCTTTTCGACCAGCAGATCCACAAAAGAATACTCGGATCTAACCCAATCTTGGAATTGCTGCAGATACTTTTCCTGAACAATTTGAAAATCTTCAGCTTCCTTAGGGGGTAGATAGTAGAACCATTCGAGGGCTGAACCGTCTAAGGACTTTCTAAACAAGTACGCCATGAGGTAGCGGTCGTACTTGTGTGGAGCAGATTCATATACAAAGTCTTTGAGATATACATATGGGTCACCTACCCCAAAGTATCGCCTGTAGACGAGGAGCTCTGACTGGGGCGGAACCCAGAGATGTTGAAAAGAAGGGTGAGGGATATCGACGACCTTCCGAGGGTCCAATTGCCTTCGGAGATCATGAAGTTCCCTCTTCATGGACGTCCACTCTGTTGGGGATCGGATGGGTGGATGGATCAGATCTAGAAGGGGGGGTTGAATAGATCTAACACCAATTAACGTTGAAGCTTAAGCAACTAAAAATTACTTCAAATCAGAGATCAATTCACCCAAACAATTTACTGATCTGAGGTGTGATTAGTGTGTGTGAACAAATCAATTAGTAGTGTGAACGAAATCCCTATGCATGCATCTAGCGAGATACAAAAACAAACCACAATTCAAACCATTGCACAGAGGATTTTTAGGTGGTTCGGAAATCACCTCCAGTGACTCCTACGTCCACCCCTCACACAGTGAGGCCACACTACTCAAAACCTTGAGTACAACTCACACAGGAGCACGACGACTCCAAACACCCTTGAGCACGACGACTCAAGAAACACCTGGAGCACGACGACTCCAAACACCCTTGAACACAACGACTCAAGAAACACCTGGAGCACGACGACTCCAAACTGAGCACGATGGCTCACACAACAACCGGAGTACGACGACTCCAAATTGAGCACGACGGCTCAAACCACACAGTGAGTGCGACGACTCACAAACCAGAGCTCGATGGCTCAGAGTACAAAAGCTAGATCAAACACAAAAGAGATCAGATCCTCTAGCAACGATCGGATTCAAAACAGATTCGTACATAGAAAATTTGTGCAGAACTTCATGCACAAATCTCACAGACAAAATAAGGAAGAACAAACTCTGAGATGAGGGAAATAGATGTAGAAAGAGTGTTCTTCGATGAAGAGGCCTTGCAGAGACTTCAATTGAGGAGGCTTGATGGAAATCGATGGAGATTCTCCTCAATTGGCGATGCTCTGCTTTGATGACATCTGAAATGCCAGAAATCCTTCTTCTCCTGAGCCTCTTCAGTTGGATCTGCTCCCTTGCCTTGCACAGCAAGCTTCTCTCCAGGGATTCCCCTTGATTCCCTTATACTTCCTCTTGAAAGGATGGCTTGTAGCTTCTGGAGATGGAGACAGATCTGGAAAGCCCCTTTCAGCCGCCAAAAAGGTTCTTCAGGAAGTGTATGGGCTCTCTTGCCTTTGGGGTACAAGGAACATGGGTATTTATAGCCCCATATGTCCATAAAGTGCCTTGGGGTACTTGGGCACGGAACCCTAGGTCAAATCCCCTAAATCCCAACCAGCCACGTGTCCAAGAGAAACTTTAAGTCACAGAGTTTCCGGAGTGTGTCGACCTGCCCTGAACTAGTGTCGACCTGCTGTCCCATTTCTGCAAAACTGGTCTGCTGGAAACTGGGTCTAGTGTCGACCTGCCCTGAGCTTGTGTCGACCTGCCCTGAGCTAGTGTCGACCTGCCCTTCTGGAATCTGGGACTAGTGTCGACCTGCTTTGATCTAGTGTCGACCTGCCCTTCTAGAATCTGGGACTAGTGCCGACCTGCTTTGATCTAGTGTCGACCTGCTGTCCCAGTCTGGCAACTGGGTCTTCTGGAATCTAGGACTAGTGTCGACCTGCCCTGATCTAGTGTCGACACTACCAAGACAAAAATGTGTGAACCTGAAAATATAACACGTAAACCATTAGTACAAGACATTATAATTAAAATATGAGATATTAAACATCAAAAACATGTTGTTTAAGCATTATTGTGATATGTATAAGATGTATAACATGTTCAACATATCATCATCAAAATCAGAACATGTCATCATCAAAATCACAATATGTCATCATCAAAATCACAATATGTCATTATTAAAGTCACAACATGTCTTCATTAAGATCATAATATCTCATCATTAACATCATGATATGTCATCATCAATATCACAGTATGTCATCATTAAGATCGCAGTATGTCATCATCAAAATCAAGGTATGAGTGATGTTCATTGGATATCATTAAAATACAACTTTAGGAAGTTCCAAAACACACTCAACCCAACAATCTCCCCCTTTTTGATGATGACAAAATATATCTCCCTTGACTGCAATAACTCCCCTTGACTATATGCATCCTTTGAACTTTCTCCCCATAAAGAACATTCTCCCCTTAGAAACTTTTACTTTCTCCCCCTTTCAAAACTTTTACTTTCTCCCACTTTCAAGGAACTTTCTCCCCCTTTTTGACAGCATCAAAAAGATGGATAAGAGAGAGACACAATGAAGGTCGGAGACCAAAAGATAAAAAGTGGGAAATGAAGGTTCAGAAATGATCAAAATATGTGAGGCAAAGTGATATTGTCAAATGAGAGAACAGATAATGTTTTTGTTATTGTGCAACAAAGTTTAATCACAAAGACACACTCAACACAAAGAATAGAAAATTATAATGAGCTGAATGTGGTTAAAATAATGATGCAAATGTGAAGAAAAGTGACCTATATGAATGAGCAGAAATATTTAACAAGGATGTTAGGAGCTTTAAGTTTAACACAATGTAAAATAATAGATCTAAACTCAGTAGACATGAACTTAATTAAGGTCTTAAGCTTTTCTATCCTGTCTTTTTGATTTTCTTTCAATTTTAACTGGGAAAGAATATGAGAATAAGTTAGTTAAATCTCACTTTTCAGTGTAAGAGATCACATTGATCAGATGCAAGACCTCCTGATTACTCAGTAGTTTAACTTTCATTATCTTATACAGAGTTGAAAATTTTGATTTCCACTTTTTGACGCGAAACAAATCACTTGTTAGGTGAAATGGCCCGGTTACTCAGTGGTTCAAGCATTTACATTGCTCTGTTTGTATCTTTCCAGATTGATCATTTTTCTTTTGATATTTTGCAGGAATATGTTTGCTTTGACCAAAGAAGTCAAGACTCTGAATTTAGAAAGATTATTCTTAACATGTGGTAAAAATAAGGCTTAAACATACACACGTGAAATATTAAAGCCACTAATGTGCCTATAATAGTGTTTTGCAAATCATTTTAAAAACATTCAGTATTATGATTGCTTAACCTTGAAATGATACTGAATCTTTGAAATTAAACTAAATGCACAATGAGTTTAGTTTCAATGTCTTAATTCTCTCATAAGAAAATAGCACAAGGACTCAAAAATTCTGATGATTTTGGGGTTCAAGATAGACAACAATTGTTCAAGAGATATGACAATGACTCCCCCTCAACAAATACTCCCCCTCAACAATTGCATAAAGGAATCTTGATACTTGGCGGAGACATATACTCACGCATAGTGAAAGTGTCGAGACAAGCTTAACTTGTCTTTCTTCAAATCACTATTTGATATACCAAAAATACCAATGTAATGTGAGAGTGAGGAATTTATGAGCAATAATATTTGTCAACAAACTGAATGGGAGTTGATGATGAATAAGATATGATAGAATATTTCTCCAACAAATTTCTCCAGCATTTCACTCAAAGATTCTCTCGAATTCACTCCCCCATAAGATATGCATGATATGAAATGATCATTTAAGCAATTCAGATATGTTCATTTCAAGCAATTTGCACAGAGAGAGTATGAACATGATCAAGCATATTTCAACAGGCAATTTATTAAAGGAGAAGAATTTTGCAAAGACTCAAAATAAAGTTTTTGAGATTTTCATTTTGCTTGATGACCTTTATGTAGAAAAGACTATTGATACTTGGCGGAGAATTTTTCTCACGCATGATGATAGTTTCCAGACAAGCCTAACTTGTCATTTCACATTTCACCATTTGATATACCACATAGTCACTGCAAAAAGGGTCATTTACACTTTATTTTTAACATGAAATTCATTGCATTATTGAAAACATTTTTGCACTTTTTCAATTTACTCCCCCTTAATATGTGCATGGAATGAAAAAGCTAGCAATCAATTCACACATGATTATGAGCACATTAGCTTTAAGCATAACATGACTTTTGGTACTTGGCGGAGTATTTTACTCACGCATAATGATAGTTTCCAAACAAG
Source organism: Colocasia esculenta (assembly GCA_014218235.1). Classification (NCBI taxonomy): domain Eukaryota; kingdom Viridiplantae; phylum Streptophyta; class Magnoliopsida; order Alismatales; family Araceae; genus Colocasia; species Colocasia esculenta. The sequence continues at coordinate 42,451,350 of CM024753.1, forward strand.
CATAACTTGTTTTTCCACATGTCATCATTTGATATACCAAAAAGTCAAATCAGTTGGCATGCACACAGAATCATGGTCATAGTTAAGCAAGCATGATAGCACAAGCATGATTCCAATTGTTATGACGTAAAGTTCATTGTTAGGAGTAGCATTGAAACACATTTCTCATTGATCAAATAAAAATTAAACATTCATTCCAATTCAAGCAATTCAAGTTTGAAATGATAAGAAATTTTACTTGAACAGTCTCATTTCTTTCTCAAAGATTTTACCTGTGTTCTCCAATCATTTCTAGCCTTGCACAGCCAATATCTTGAATCCATTTACAGTGTATGGCTGCAAGACTTCTCAGCTTGCTGATCAAGTTGGTTTTGGGACCCACACTTGTTTGGGTCCTGTAATGAAATCAATGTTAGATTGCAACAAAGATTTCTAAATCCAAAATGCTTTTAATTTTTGTATAGATGCATTTCTTTCATTGATAGAACTATGAGCAGAATTAGTTTCAGATTTTCTTTTTGTCTTGATCAATGCATCTATGTTTTCATGAAGTTTTCTATTTTTTAGATTTTTAATATAAGCAGAAACATAATAATTTTGTGCAACATTTCTATGCCTATACACATGGAATTTCTGAACATTTTTAGTATGAACATGATGTTTACTCCTATGTGTATGAGCATGTGCATTAGACTGAAATTTCTGAGCATGCACAACAAAATCATTTTTGTACCAACAGTCCCTAGAAATATGACCAATTTTTCTGACAATGAAAGCATTAGACTAATTTGGCATATTTATTGAAATTTTCATTTCTATTTCAGCAATGTTTGGCATGATGACCAGGTTTATTACAATTAAAGCAAATGAGAGCATTTTTTACCTGGTACTTACCTTCGCATGTATGCATTTGCTGAAATCTCCTTTTCATGTGAGGAGGCTTACCATGAGAAGAAGGAGGTACCTTTTGGTGGCTCTTGGCATGATGTGAATTTGAAACTTGCCTTGGAGCTTTTTGAACTGATGGAGAAGGTAGATGAATCTTCTTGACAGTAGCATTCTCCTTTTTCTCTTTCTGTTTCTGAACAAGAACTTTCACTAGTTTTTCATTAGAATTAGCAAAGTTCTTGTTTGATGCAGCTTTGACAAATGTTAGTTTTGCTTTATTTTCATTTTCTTGTCTCTCACAGAAGCAAGACTTGTGTATTTAGCATTTTTCAATTCATGTCCATGCTTATGTTTTTCAGCTTTTAATGCAACAACTTCTTTTTCTGAAATTTGAAGTTTATTTAGCATGACATCCAAACCATTTTTCATCTTGTTCTTTTCATTTTCAAATTGAGCAATTTGTTTTTCCAAATCAGAAATTTTATTACTTAAATTGCTACAATCATTGTTCAATGGTTTGTCATGGAACAAGCATTCAATCTTCCTTTTTAAGTGACAAATTTCTTCAACAAGTTGTTTGCATCTCTCATTTATTTGATGATCATGAGCCATATTAGAGATTTGTTTGTTTAATTGATCATTATCAAATTTGAAATTGTTATTGAGATCAATCAATTCTTCTTTTTCATTTTCCATATCAATGACTTTTGATTTCAATAGCTTATGGTTTTCTTTCAATCCATTCAATTTAGTTTCACAGATTTGGACTTCATCTTCCAAATTCTCTTTTTCAAAATTTAATTTTTCAAATTCTCAATTTCTTCTGAAGGATCTTTGTCATTTTTCTGGAGCAATTCAAATGTATTTTTCAAGTTTTCACTTTCTTTATGGTAATGTTTTAAAGTCTTTTTCAAGTCTTTATTTTTAGTGTTCAGTTGTACATTAAGACTTTGTATCTTTTCACAGAATTTAATCAATTCAGCATAAGACATGCCCTCATCTTCATCAGAATCAGAATTGAAATACACAAATGGATCTGGAGTTGATTTATCTGACCTTTTAGACCCATTTGAACTCTTGTGTTCTGAAGAGGATGAAGAGTGTTCTGAACTCTTAGACTTTGCTGTGAGAGCCATAGTTTTCTGAATTCTTTTTGCTCCTTTTCTTTGTGAGTTCTTTCCATCACTTCTGTTAGCCATGAAGCATAACTCCTCATTTGCTGAACTTGAAGAGTTCTCTTATCATCCTCACTTTGGTCTTCATCTGACCAAGTTGCAATCATGGCTTTTGGCTTCTTCAATTTGTTGTTCTTCTCATATTTGTCCTTTTTGATCTCAGGACACTCACCTTTCATGTGTCCTTTCTTGTTGTACCTGTAGCAATCAATATCTTCATTAGTTTTTTGATTTCTGCTATCATTACAATTTGAAGAAGAAGCATTCCTTTTATTAGAAGAATATTGTTTCTTTTCATTGAATCTTCTTCTTCTTGATTTTAAAAATTTTCTGAATTGTCTAGTCATGATGTCAAGTTCATCTTCATTAAACTCAGATTCATCAGAACTTGATGTTTCTTGATTTTTTCCATTTGATGCTTGATGAAGCCTTAAGTGCTACTGGTTTAGCCTTAAGCATGTGTTCTTCATTTCTCTTCAGATTTATTTCATAAGTCATTAAAGATCCTATGAGTTCATCCAAGGAGATTTTGGATAAATCCTTAGAATCTTCAATCACTGTAGCTTTGTGTGCCAAACAGATGATAGAGAGCGCAAAGTTTTTCTTAACAGATCAGCATCAGTGTATTCCTTACCTAATGCCTTCAGTCCATTGACAATTATCATAAACCTAGCAAACATTTCAGAAATCGATTCATCAGATTTCATCATAAACAATTCATATTCAGAAACAAGTATGTTTGCTTTGATTTCCCTAACTTGAGATGTTCCCTCATACATCAATTCAAGTTTATCCCACATTTCTTTAGCAGAATTACACATGAATATTCTTGAATATTCTTTAGGGTGGACTGCACACTGAAGCATGTTCATGGCACTATAATTAAGAGTAGCTTTCCTAATTTGCTCTCTAGTCCAATTCTCCTCATATTCATGATTTTCATAAGGACCCACTTCAACTATCCTCCAAATTTCATAGTTTGAGCCTTAAGAAAAAACTTACATGCGATTTTTCAGTATGAATAATCAGACCCATCAAAATATGGTGGTCTATTAATGGAATGGCCTTCGGCTACAAATCCTCGAGAATCCATCAATGAGATGGTGAAAGAGCAAGCAAACAATTCAAGCAATTAACACAGAGATCAAACAGAAGCAATCAAATCAGATCAGAGATAGACGTTAACCCTCTCTAATACCAATTGTTGGGGATCGGATGGGTGGATGGATCAGATCTAGAAGGGGGGGTTGAATAGATCTAACACCAATTAACGCGGAAGCTTAAGCAATTAAAAATTACTTCAAATCAGAGATCAATTCACCCAAACAATTTACTGATCTGAGGTGTGATTAGTGTGTATGAACAAATCAATTAGTAGTGTGAACGAAATCCCTATGCATGCATCTAGCGAGATACAAAAACAAACCACAATTCAAACCATTAAACAGAGGATTTTTAGGTGGTTCGGAAATCACCTCCAGTGACTCCTACGTCCACCCCTCACACAGTGAGGCCACACTACTCAAAACCTTGAGTACAACTCACACAGGAGCACAACGACTCCAAACACCCTTGAGCACGATGACTCAAGAAACACTTGGAGCACGACGACTCCAAACACCCTTGAGCACGACGACTCAAGAAACACCTGGAGCACGACGACTCCAAACTGAGCACGACGGCTCACACAACAACCGGAGTACGACGACTCCAAATTGAGCACGACGGCTCAAACCACACAGTGAGTGCGACGACTCACAAACCAGAGCTCTATGGCTCAGAGTACAAAAGCTAGATCAAACATAAAAGAGATCAGATCCTCTAGCAACGATCTGATTCAAAACAGATTCGTACACAGAAAATTTGTGCAGAACTTCATGCACAAATCTCACAGACGAAATAAGGAAGAACAAACTCTGAGATGAGGGAAATAGATGTAGAAAGAGTGTTCTTCGATGAAGAGGCCTTGCAGAGACTTCAATTGAGGAGGCTTGATGGAAATCGATGGAGATTCTCCTCAATTGGTGATGCTCTGCTTTGATGGCATCTGAAATGCCAGAAATCCTTCTTCTCCTGAGCCTCTTCAGTTGGATCTGCTCCCTTGCCTTGCACAACAAGCTTCTCTCCAGGGATTCCCCTTGATTCCCTTGTACTTCCTCTTGAAAGGATGGCTTGTAGCTTCTGGAGATGGAGACAGATCTGGAAAGCCCCTTTCAGCCACCAAAAAGGTTCTTCAGGAAGTGTATGGGCTCTCTTGCCTTTGGGGTACAAGGAACATGGGTATTTATAGCCCCATATGTCCATAAAGTGCCTTGGGGTACTTGGGCACGAAACCCTAGGTCAAATCCCCTAAATTCCAACCAGCCACGTGTCCAGGAGAAACTTTAAGTCACAGAGTTTCCGGAGTGTGTCGACCTGCCCTGAACTAGTGTCGACCTGCTGTCCCATTTTCTGCAAAACTGGTCTGCTGGAAACTGGGTCTAGTGTCGACCTGCCCTGAGCTAGTGTCGACCTGCCCTTCTGGAATATGGGACTAGTGTCGACCTTCTTTGATCTAGTGTCGACCTGCCCTTCTGGAATCTGGGACTAGTGTCGACCTGCTTTGATCTAGTGTCGACCTGCTGTCCCAGTCTGGCAACTGGGTCTTCTGGAATCTGGGACTAGTGTCGACCTGCCCTGATCTAGTGTCGACACTACCAAGACAAAAATGTGTGAACCTGAAAATATAACCATAAACCATTAGTACAAGATATTATAATTAAAATATGAGATATTAAACATCAAAACATGTTGTTTAAGCATTATTGTGATATGTATAAGATGTATAACATGTTCAACATATCATCAAAATCAGAACATGTCATCATCAAAATCACAATATGTCATTATTAAAGTCACAACATGTCTTCATTAAGATCATAATATCTCATCATTAACATCATGATATGTCATCATCAATATCGCAGTATATCATCATTAAGATCACAGTATGTCATCATCAAAATCAAGGTATGAGTGATGTTCATTGGATATCATTAAAATACAACTTTAGGAAGTTCCAAAACACACTCAACCCAACACACTCTGTAAGGAAATCGGAAGGGGACGAGGCATAGTGAGCGGGAACAAGGTAGTGGGATTGCTCCAAAGTGTAGGACCACTCACGGGGAAAAGTAGCATGTTCATTCTGATAGAATGAAGAAACTGGAAGAGATTTGGGCTGAACCTCCCGTGCCAAAATGTAGCTGGGCTTTGAGAAGTGAATGGCCTGTGGACGAAGAGGGGTGGGGTCAGCCACAGCAGAGGGTACATGTGGCGCAGAAGCAATAGGTGTAGAGGAGGCCTCCTGTTAAGCCAAGCTATGAGAGGGTGGAGAGAGAGGGTGCTAGCCTTTGGCAGCCGCCAGAAATTCTCAAACTTGTGCCGGGCTTA